>JAJKLI010000021.1:0-600000 GCA_023159215.1 Xylariaceae sp. AK1471
CGTTATAAATATTTAATTATTTATAAGATTTATAAACTATGTTTAAATATTTATCGCGAACTTTAAAAAAATTGCTTTATTCTTTACAGACTTAACAAACACTGATAATATATTTTAATAAATAAATAAAAAATAATAAATTTTTAATAAAATTAAAAAATTAATATTAAGCGAACTAATATTAAAGCTATTAAACTTAACTAAAAAGTTTAAAGTTAAAGTTAACACTTATAACTATATTATAAATAAACAACTAAACTAATAAAATAAAAATAGTAAGCTATATTTTATAGTATTCTTTTTTAAAAAGTTGTTTAAACTAGAACTTAATTATTAAATATATAATAAAAAACTAATAATAATAGTTATTATATTTAAAAAATAAAGATATTATTTAAGCAGTATAAAAAAGCTAGTAAAAGTATACTTAAACTATAAAAACTTTATTACTTTTATAACTATTAAAATATTAAATAAACAATAAGTATAATAAGCAGAACTTTTATTAAAATTTAACTTTTATATTATTTATATGAAAAAAAAAAACATATAAGCAGATATTTTAAATCGATAAAACAACTATATTTAAAAAATACAAAAAAAAAAAAAAAACGTTATTTTATAAAACATTAAAAGATTATTTTACGATTATAATAATATAATATAAAATAATTAAATAATAAAAATAGTGTATTAATTATTTTAAAAACTAAAATAAAAACAAAAAACCTTATAATTATATATATCTAAATAAAAAGTATTAAAACAGAAAAGTTAAAGTACTTTTTAAATTAATAGAAAAACTTATTAAAGATTTTTATATATATTAACTATTAAAACATTAAAGTATATTTAAAACTAAAAAAAAAATCTATAAAAACTTCTTTTTTATAAACAAGTTAAATAAAATAAAAATAAAAAAGATTATAATAAAGTGTAATTTATGCTAAAAGTTTAAATTAAACCGATATAAGCTTTATAGCTTATTATAACTAGTTTTAATATTAAATAAAGCTTAAAAAGTTATAATATTTAACTTTATAATAAAACTACTAAAATTTAAAAAACTACTAATAAAAATAGTATACGATTTTATTCTAGTTATTATTAATAAACTTATAAAATATAAGTACTTTTTACTATATAAAAAAGCAAGTTTAACAAAAAAACTAGCTTATATAATAATATAACACGTTATTAATAAATACGGTTTATTAAAAAAATTTATTTTAAACTGTAAAAATATAATAGTTTTTAAGTTTTAATAATTATTAATTAAAACGTTTAGTATTAAACATAAACTATTTATAATATATTACTTAAAAATAAATAACTAAACAAAAAAATTAAATTAAATACTAGAACAATACTTATAATGTTATTTAAACAAAAAATAAAACGACTAAATAAAAAAGTTATTTATAGCAGAATTTGTTTATAACAGTTTAAATAATAAATTAATAAAAATAAGCTTATTTAAAATAAACTATAGTTTTAATCCGATTAAAGTACGAAAACTATATAGGGATATTATAGCATTAAAAGTAGAAATATAAACTAATAAACTTATAAGCTTATAATAATAATTATAAAAAAAGTTAACTTTTTTATAATAACGTATAAAAAAATACGCAAATAAATATAAGTTATTAAAGCTAACTTTTAAGAAAAAGAATAAAGTTTACTTGTTATAATAGAATATTAAAACAAAACGTTTTAATAAAAAACTTGATTTTAAAAAAATAGGACTATTTAAAATTAAAAAAACACATTTTAAAGTTATATACAAACTATTACTACTACTAATAATAATAAAATTTCTGATTTTTTATATATTTTTATTAAAACCGGCACTTAAAAACGCTATATTAAAAACATAATTAAAAGTAAAACTTAAAAAAAACCTTTATAAAATCGAAAAAATACTAGATTTTTATTAAAATAAAAATATAATAAAGTACTTAATTAAGTAGAAAGATTACTTACATTTAAATAACTTTTAAAAACTTAAGAAATATTTTATAAACTGTTAAAAAATAGTTAAACAGTTTTACTAGTAATATTTTAACCGGCTAAAACTAAAGTTAAAAAGTCGATTAAAGAAGAAAAATTGCTTAAGTTTTTGTTTAAACTAAATAAAGCTTAATTTACGTCCGGAAATAACTTTATTTACTAAAAGTTGCTTATAAAACAGCACTTATAACTATTTAATACAGGAAGAATACTGTTTTTTTTATCTAACTTTATTATTTCATACTAGAACAGATCAGAACTTTGTTTTTTTATTTTAGTACGAATTTTTTTAATACCAAAAAAACGACTCGCGGCAGCAGCTAAATCGGACTATAGTTTTGCTAATTATTCGTGTAAAAAAAGTAGGCTTTTGCTAGCCTTTTTTTTTTCACGTCTAATTTACGCTGCTGCTTTAAAACTTTAAAAAAAAACGAAATAACTAAGATCCCGTTATAAAAACGATTATAACGAATACAAGTCTAATAATAAGTGGACTTATTAAGAATACAGCAAAAAGAAGAAAAATTGTTTTTAAAATAATAAGAACATAATATATTAATAAACATAGTATTAAAAAAAGCGTAAGATTAAAGTGCGAAATGTTCGCGCGTTTTACGATTTTTCTCAACACGATCTAGCATAATAAATATTAACAAAAAAAAAAAAAAAAAACATAGACTTAAAAAACGATACTAACTTTTATTTTGTTGCGGACAATAAAGCTAGAAAAAGGGGAATAATATTACGAACTAACAGGAAGGAGGGCCCGATAACAGGCCTAACAACAAAGAAAAAAGGTTTAAGTAAAAATACTTACTTAGAAGTTATAGACTATAAGAGCACGTAATTTAATAAAAACATAAAGATTACTAGGATTATCGTGATCTACGTAATCTAAGATTGTAAGGATTATTATAATTTTAATAAGCTAGGCTTATTAAGTAAGTTACGATTTAAAAAATTAATAAAAAAATTTTTTTTATATAGTCTATAACGTTTTCTATATATTTAGTTATTTTTTATTTTAGTAATTAATTTAAGTGTTTACTTTTTTTTTAAAATTAAGCAAGAGAAACTTTTTTATAACTAATATAATAATATAACGTACGCTATAAACTATAATCTTTGATTATTATACTTTAGTATAATAATATGCTTATAACGAAGCACTTGTTAATATTATCCTAAGTTACCGACGCGAACGATAACTTAACCTCACGATTATATTTATATAGTATAGACCCGGTTGTAACATTATTGCTGCTTTTTTAGTAATTCCTTTTATAAAGTTACCGCTTATTATATATAATTCGTGATTTTTTTTCGCTGCTTACAGATCATACTAAATATTCCGTAATCGTTTAATTATGTAATTATTATACTTATAAACGTTATATTTTTATATTTATAGTTATGTTTTTTTTTAAATCTTATTAAATACTTTTAAGCTTGTTAACAAGCTTTTTATTAATTTAGTTTATAACAAATCGTTATATTTAAAAATTAAATAAATTATAAAACATAAAGTAAATATCGTGCTATTTAAAGTATATAATATAATAATAGGATTTTATAATAAATTTTTTTATATTTTGTTTATTAGCTAAATTATTTAATTAATATAAATTAAACCTAAAAATAATATATATAACTTTACGTTATATTATCCGCGTAATCGTAAACTTTAAAAAAAATAAGCGTTTTAAAAATAATTAAAATTATTACATATTTATACTACTTTTAAACTTTATTTTTAAGTTAAATCTATATAATAATAATCACTTTTAAAACGTATAATAAGTTATCGTAGTTTAATTTAAAGCTGTTATAAATGTTATTATTATAAATAACACGATTCTTTTTATATAATAATAGTAAATAAATCAGCTTAATATTATATACTTAATATTGTTAAATATTTTAATAAATAAATCCGATTAAAAAACGTGATTAATTTTAAAAAAGTTAATTTAAAGGACGTTTATAGCTATAATAAAATTAAAAAATCGACTATATAGTTATAATATATATTAGCCTGAAAAATACGCTTTAAAAAACTATTAATATAATTATATTTAAATTTAAACTTAACTTTAATTATATAAATTAAACTATTTAACTAAATATTTTATATAGTTTTATTATTATATTTATTAAAATTAAAACTTTATTATTATAAAACGATTTTTTTATATAACTTAGTTTTTAAACCGCTGCTTAATATAAACATATAAGTGCTTTTTAAGAGCGCTAGTTTCTTTTATTATTTAAATCCTATATCTTACCCGGTATAATATCTTAAAAAAACAAAAACTAGTATTAATACTTTAAATAAAAATCGTGAAATATAAGTAGTTTATATATTTTGTTTATAATTTAAACAACTTAATTAGCATATAAAAGCTTGTACGTTTTAGTTTTATAGCAGATATTATAAAAGCGTAAATATTAATAACGTGTTTAAAGCATATAAAAAAGTAGATCGAGTTAGACTTTTATTAGGGCATTAGGGCATAGTTTATAAATGCAGACCAAAATATCGCGACATGATCATTCATTCTTTTAGTAAAGGCTTCCAGGTAGTGGCTCGCATGCGAGATTAGTGGCGTGACATTTATACGGGGATTAGGAAACACGCTCTCATGTCCTAGCCGTCCTTTAAGAAACTAAATCTGATGTGTAATCTTGAAGTACTCATGTAAGGTATGGTGGACGTATTGAAAGCAGTCATTTTTCGCGTTTATTATAACAAGACCGACAAAAATATCCAAGACCGCCTGTTATGATATTATATCCTTACACGTTGTAACCGCTTTATTAAGCTGAACAGCTAGTGCGTGGACTAGCTCTTAAACAAACAGTTCGCGCTTAGAGTAAAAAATCAATGAAAAGGACCTTGAGTCGCTTCCTGCTAGGTTAAAGCGTAATCTTTTCTTTAAAATCCTTATAGAGGTAACTAAGTTTACTTGTGGTAGTCTGGACCGCTTTGTTGATCTCGGAAAAGCGAGAAGCTTAAGTGAGATGAGTAAACTGCAGTGTCGTTATAAGGAACTTGTACATAATATAAGCTGTCCGGGCTTTCTTTTATAGTAGTAGGATATAATATTGTACAGGCTAGCTGATTGATCTATTATCCGTTGCACAATGCCTTCTTTGGCATCTTCTGGTATGAGCTCTAAGACTAAGCCGCTTGATGCGATAGCCGCTTCTGTGAAAGATGTGATGTCCGAGGGTCGGGCCTTGATCTAGAGCTGAGCATATGAATCAAAGAAACTCTTATCTTACTGACGTTAAGGCGACTGGATGTCCAAATACTAATTGAGGCAGTGGGCAATCTTTTTCAAGAGTTATAGGCCGGGTTTTCTCTGAGGACCGCATTCGTCAACTACATCAAGGATGGCGGAGGTGTGGCCCTGTGTGCAACAGATGGGACTAATCAAGCTTGTGATATCATCTAACTTCTGTCAGAAATAAGGGAGAAACGTAAAATGAAAGTAGTAATATAAATATAAAACTCAAGATAAAACAAAGCCACTAATCAGCACTTTACTACTCTTTTAAGGAAGGACATAAGTTAGCAGAGAAATTTCTGTAGTGAGGTGGACTATAACCCTATAATCATCGCCTAAGCCCTTTTAATAAGGATCTCTCAAGTAGCCGAGGTCATTCGTTCATTATGTAAATTGAGAAAAGAACTTCCACATCTCCGAGGGTGTGTATGACCTCGCGCCACTGTCGCTACCTCCGTCAACCGGGGCGGGGGCATGACCACCATCAAAGGCAATCCACTTTACAGGGTATCCAGCCTTGCATCCAGTGTAGTCAGTTGTAATGTGAGTCTTGCTCCCGGCAGCAGGCTCGCGGGGATTCATCTTGGTACAACCATTGTTCGCAACGAATTTATCGCGCATAGTACGACCGCCAGCGATGTTCAAGGTGCCATCACTGACGCCGTGAATGCCAAGATAGGCAATGGGATCGGTGCCGCCACTGCAACCGCTTAGCTGACCTCCAGAGATGACAGCGACGGCACGGAAGTCTTTGGCACGTGAGCAAGCGATAGAGAACGACATGGCGCCTCCATAAGAGAAGCCAAGCGCGAATCGTTGTCCCTGGTTTACGCAGAGCTCGTTCTCGATGGATGTTCTCATCGTGTCGACGAATGCGATGTCTTCGCCACCAGAGTTGCCCCAGCCGTTGTTTAGGCCTTGTGGCGCGACGAGGATGGCGGCCTCGTTAGCCATTCGCTGCTGTCCATAGTACGACCAGGCCGCGCCATCACTCCCACCACCCGCGACGTCGTTCATCGTGCCACCGACCCAGTGAAAAGCAAACATGATCATATAAGGCTTATTCTTGTCGTATCCATTCGGCACTCGGATGATGTATTGTCTGTTCTTGCCGTTGACAGTAATAGACTTGGTTCCCGAAGTCAAGGATGATGTCTTGCCGCAGCCCGGAGAGTTGGAAGCAAGGACATCTCTCGAGGTGTTGGGATTGGTCTCTGAAGAGGGTCTGCAGTCTCCCGGCTGGCATTGTGAGTGGTTCTCACTCAAGTACTCGCAGCATGCGCCAGCAACACATTGTGTCGGTCCGGCCCAGTCCTTGCCGCCACCTTCTATCATTAGTGATGTCGTCGTGAGAAGAGGTGGGGTGCACTTTACATTGGCCGTACAAGTCTTGGTGGCCCAGTACCACTGTTGAGCCAAGAAGCAACGCTCCAATTAGCGACTTTGAGGAAACCATTGCAATTGAGATGATACCGCTATAAGGATGGCGAAGTGAGAAGAATGATTAGAAAGCCACGAAATTCATCTCTATCTTTTCGCGGAGATTTCTGCCTACTTATATGTCATGATTTATTGCGTCTTTCACTATAGATAGAATAAGTGACCGTCCATAGGCCGAAGCGCACCATTGAAAATCCGTACCGGCATTCGATGAAATTAAATGCCGTCATATGACCTTAGTTACTACCTATAAAAAAGGCATGTTATTGATGTTAATGCGTGCTGGGCTTTGTTTTGTTGAGGGTTAAGGCGTCGGCTATTCTCTACCCCTATCTATCCACCGGGCGTCTTACCACAAGTCCTCGCATTTTGCGCGGGTTATGTAAACTTTGCGGCGGAATGACTTGAATTCGGAGGCTCCCTAGCGACAGCGGTGTAAGAATCACAGAACACGGACCTTCATTGACGGAATAATCATTACGCGCTACAATTATCCAAAGTTTTTTGACCTCCTAAAGCCTCGAGAGGCCGACAGAGACCTCCGTTGAATCCGGAGGATCGAGGGCTATGGAGTGCAAATCCAGGTGATTGAGAACGGTCGGTTGACTGGCTGTATTTCTTGGCTGCTTCAAATCTGTTAACTGCACGGGCCTGGCCGCCAAAAACAGCAGACCGTTTCGGGCCGGAGGATGCCCGGATCAGAAATTTGGGGTGGGCCAGTCACAATAGCGTTCTTTAAAACTAGAGAAATAACACATGAGTCTACGCCACGAGCCGCACATGTTTCGGGGCGGAAATGTAAGGGGAGGTCGGAGATTCCTTGGTCCCATAGCCATATCAAGAGCCACCACGTTATTACGCCCGGGTGGTGGGCCTTGCGGCCCCGGTGCCATCCATAGTAGCCGGTTAGGTGTGACTGGCTAGATGTGGCTTTGTTATTTATTTCCTAGTCAACCTCTGATAAGAGCTGTGCAACCAACTAAAAGCTCCTACAACAGTAAGGTATATGATTAGCCTACAATATATCTAGGTAGAACTATAGTCGGTAGCAAAAGTCCCGCGTTCTATTAGTTTCGCACTAAAACTTAATAATATTAACATTAAATAACTTTAAATACTTTTATTTAAACTAAACTTATAAAAGTTTTAACGAAAATAAATAAGAATAATCATATTTAATTTTCTAAGTTTTCCATGAATTTAGTTCGACATATATATTCAAAGTTATCTGATGTTTGTTACTTACTACTGGGTTTTAGTGTGAAATCAAAAAAGGCGGAACTTTTTCCCTCCCACTATAGCCCTGATTGTGACGCCGCAACTCTTCTGTACTTTTCGCCTCTTATTAATCTTTTACATTCTTCTCCTAGAGAATCGCTGCATCTGCATTGCTGATTTAGTTTCACATACAGTAGAGCCAGCTATGGCAAGCTAATCACTTGGCAAAAAACTGCATTAATGACTGATCTCGGTCTCCATCCAATCATACAACACTAGTTTTGCACCTACGTTAGGTCTTTTTTACAGTCCAGTTAGCCTGCATCACATACTAATTTCGGGCCACTGGTAAGCAACTATGCTTACATCCGGTCGTCCGGTAGTTAGGTGATTCTAAGGCTAAAACACCATACCGAAAATTAGTAAGCTAAGTTCTCTTTTCACGGACCACTCTTTCACGGACTATCGCGTTTAGCTCTACGAACGCGCTTTTCTTCCAGCTACTTTATTTTAATCACTTTTTAATTTTTTTACCACTTTTAATTTTTAATACTATCTTTTATATTTATTATTTTCTTTTTTTTCTGTTTTTTATCGCTATATTTTCGTTTAAAACTTAAAAGCGCGTATATACTACAATACGCGATATAAAACTTAGCTTACTTGTTTATAAAACTACGCGCAAATAAAATACTACTTAATCGTATATTACATACTAGCTTATTAGTATACTAACTTACTAAAAACTAAATAAAAACTAGCAAGTTCTATTATTACTTTAAAAAGCTTAATTAACGTATTAAACTGTTAACTAAACTAAACTAAGCTTTATACTAGTACTAGTTAAGTTTAAACATATAACTTAATAAATAGTAAACGTTTTTAAAAAGTCCTATACTTTAAAAAAACGATAGCATAACCGTTTTTTAACTAAAAACAAGTTTATTAAAACTATAAAGTTTAAAATTATCTACTATAACTAGGTTAATAATGTTACGGTCGCAAATATTAACTTTTTTTTTAATAGATTTAAAATACTAAAGCTAAAAAATATCTTTTCTAAACGTTTTTTTAACACTAACGAAATAAATATTGCTTAAAACGTTAAAAAAAACTATTAAATAATTTTTAAAGCTACTACTTATATAGCTTTTAAAAACAACGTTAAAAAAAACAAATAAATTATTGCTTTAAAGTATATAAATAATAAAAAAATAGTTTTTTTACTACTTATTATATTTAAAAAAGTTAATATATAAAATTAGTAATATCTTAACTAAAACTAGGATTTTTAAAAAAAACTAGTATTTTAAAACATTGCTTAATAAATAGATTAGTAATACTATAGCATTAAATTAAATTAAAAACATTTTTATTTTTTATATTCGGTTTTATTATAATAATAAATAAGTAGTTTTAATTTATAATAGTTATAATTTACATATAAATAACGCTTTTTTATAGCTTTATTTTTAAAACAAAATATAGCTAGTTTTTTATAAGCCTTATTATAATCATGTTGTATAAGTATTAAACGTGAAAGTTTTTAGTTTATTAAAAAAAAAGTTAAAAATTATATTAAAAAAATACTTAAATATAGTTTTAAAACTAAAGCTTATAAGAAAAAATATATTAAAAGTATATTATATAATTAAGCTTAAAGTATTAACTTTCTTTACGATTAAAAAAACTTAAAAAACAGCTAAAGTTTTTTTATAAGATTATTTAAAACTATTATTATTAAAATACGTTATTTTAAAAAATATAAAAGTTATTAAAGCACGTTTAAAGCTATTAAAAACAGTTTAAAAAAAATTAATACTTAATTTTGTTGTAAAATTAACTTTAACGTTTATTAGAACGCTTTTTAATAGCTAAGCATTATAAAACAGTAGTTAAAAATTAAGTTCTATAAACTTTACTTTTAAATTTTTTTTTTAAAAGCTTTTTACTTAAAAAGCTAATAAAGCTTTTAACTTATAAGCTAATAAAATCACGGATCTTAAAACTAAAGTTACTTACTTTAAAATTAAACTTATTAAAAAAACTGCTACAGTATATTAGAAAGTAAAAATACTACTAGAAAAGCGGTTTGTTTATATAGCTAATATATGCTGGGTTAAGCGGAGGCTTAAAAAAAAAGTCGTATATAAAAACGAAGCTAACGACTGCGATATACTTAAAAAAGCTTAAAACGATATAAAAGCTATAAAAAGTAATAGCATAAAAGTAGAAAACTGTATTACTGTTAAAAACAACAGAAACTAGTATATTTATATTAATTTTAACTATAAAACAGGCTTCGATTAAAGGGGTGGTAGTTAGTGGGCTACCTAGTCCGTAAAGGGGTAGTCCGTAAAGGGGGGACTTAGTTTATGGGTGGCCTTACCGACTATATTTTAGAATGCATTCCTAGCATGGGATTCTTGTCCGAATGTCTCTGATTTAAGGGCCCTTCAAAGGATCTGGACGGACGTTTCAATGAAGAAAGTCCCTGAATAGCAAGGCGGAGTATTACTACAAGAACAGCTACACAACCGCAGCGTGTTCTATCACAAATCCACTAACTAATTCTGATTCAGCCTCTGCTAAATCAAAAGGAGGTCTATTAGTTTCTGCTATAGAACCTATAAAAAATATTATAAATACAGCTCGCCACAGCAAGGATGCAAGCCTAGATTCAGTTGTGATCGCATCCTGCTCTTGATTGATCAGTGTCTGCTGAAACTTTTAGCAGCTTTTAGCAGGTCTCTTCATCTAGCTTCTGAATAAGAATGGAAGTTTCCTCAGCTTTTCGGGGCAACGAGAGCCAAGTCTGTCGCCTTGATGGTACTGTAGTAGCGTGAGACCAGACATACTTTTGCGACCATAACGTATCTTCGTTTCTGTGACGCGTCCTGAACACAAGCAAGATGGGCGACTACTCTTGCTACATCACAATCAAAAACCACACACGGACCGATCTCGGTCTGATCGACTTCGGCATCGGTGGCGAAGGCGGTCAGTGGCCACGCTGGCAGCCCCTCAACACTATCGAGGCCGGAGATACAGGCACAATTCAACTTAAAGACGACCTCGGTACGTTCAGTCATTTTCTTCGTTTAGTAGCTCTTTCGCCCGTTTGTTATCAAATACCCGTTTGTTGTCAGATGCCCGCGTTTTCCAATGCCCCGACCAACTTTCCTCGGTCGGCTTGCTAACTCCTATAGGCAAAAATGGTTCGGAAGGGTATGTGAAATTCGAGGCTCGTTGAGAGCAAGGAACCAGAACGTTCAGACTGGAGTTTGCAGACCCGACAGGCTGGAGGAATTCAAACTACCTCCGTCTCAAGGAGGGTAATGGCAGCGGTCTATCTTTTTCTCTCAAAGACGACGGACCGTCGGGGCATCCTTTCTATGGTACTTCAAGCAAACAAACGACTATTCTATGTCGGCTCGGCTAACAAACCCCATCAGGCACCATTGACGTCTACGAAAATGGCCACAGGTCTTCGCTCACATCCACCGGACCCGAGGATGCAGTCATGAGCGGCACAAATACACGACTCACTAAGCGAGGTGATTCCGTCAAGGCTAACTACGACATTGGGTTCGACGCGCCGGGCAAATGGTTCGACAAATACCCTATTCACGAGAGCATCGTGATAGCGGCTTTGATCAGGTCAAAGGTCTACGTTCCCAGGGGAACGAATTACAATAACTTGAACCTCAAACAATGGGAATACGCGCGCGGCCTGATCTGGAACGACGATCCTTCCTGCCTTCTTTTCGAGGACGAGGCCGACTTCAACAACACATTCGGCGACGGAGTAGAATGGAGCGCAGCTTTTGAGTTCGGTGGCAATAGGATCATGACAAGGCGCTCGCATTTCGGCGACTTGCAGTTTCTGCACTCGATGGCAACGCATCTAAACGAAGAGCCTCTTATCACAAAAAAATGTGTGATGAGATGGCTTTGCGTAATGTATAAACTGGCGTGTGGTGGCCAGGGAGTATCCGAGGACGATAAACTCAAACAACATCTCGAAGATTACTTCAAGAACGACACTCATCCTGGGGAGAATGCTACGCTGAAGGACCTCCTCATTGCTACAACCAAGAAATACCGCAACACCGATATTCAGAAGAGAGCGTTGGGATCCTGTCTTCACATCACCGGCGATTCTTACGCTGTTGGTCATACTCAAAGGCGGCTTCTGAACGGCACCGACTATGAGGGTCGGGACGGCGATAACTTCTACAAGTTCAAGCCCGACACATACGGCCGATGGGGTCCTATCATCCGGTTTCACACGTACGAGGGCCAGAACAATCACCACAAACACTATGACGGCCTTCCAAAGAACCAGGAACTTCCGATCCCGAAATCCGTTGAAACATTCAACAGCATCATCGGTGCCAGGGATGCTATCGATGCCTGCACGAGACTGATCGACTTTTGGGCAGAAAAGAGGGACTGAGACAGCGGCGTCTGCCAGTTCCTCGAGACCGAGGTTTTTGCTCTGGATGAACACCCCCTGAATTCCGACAACCGCGTCGATCAGAATGATCCTGTTTTCGAACATTCGAGCACGTTCAACAACACTTACGACGTGGAATACCATGCTGGTTTACAGCGTAAGCTGGCCAGTCTGGACTCA
The DNA here is from genome assembly GCA_023159215.1 of Xylariaceae sp. AK1471. Taxonomy (NCBI): domain Eukaryota; kingdom Fungi; phylum Ascomycota; class Sordariomycetes; order Xylariales; family Xylariaceae; species Xylariaceae sp. AK1471. The sequence continues at coordinate 12,601 of JAJKLI010000021.1, forward strand.
AATGTCCATCCGATCATTACCAGGCAACACTTATCACTGTGGCGACTAATGACCATCTTGACCGCGGCTGTACTATCATTCCTGTTCACTCTTCTCGTCTTTTACTACTTCAAGAAATGAACAAAAATTGCTACTCGACAGTAGTTGCGGTTGCTGTATATAACGTACCCTATTTATGTTGTTCTGTTTTTTGTTTGTTTTGGCGCAATTGGCTAGGAGTTGGGTACATGTCGCCTCGAGATCGGACGTGCGATGTTTGACAGTACGAATTAATCAGAAGAGGGCTGGGCTCGGGATGGTTGCTCAATGGCTATCGTTTGGCTCCATTACTTTGGCGGCACAGTACATTGATCATTGTACAGCGCCTGAGATATGTAGTGATAGAAGGAGATTATCAAAGGAAAAGCAAGTATCCTATTCAGTACAACAAATCAGTTGTGGCAAACCCTTGCCCTGGCGGAATGCACTCAATTTTTGGAGGACAAAGGACTGTAATTAGTTTGTACTCTGCGAAACTGAGAGAAGACCGTTCCCAGATCGTATTATATCCCATCACATATACCTGCACAGCTTGATCACACGTTGGTTTGGAAATAAAGAGCAGATTGCTGACCAAGAGCCACCCCGACTTCAACCTCGAATAAGATATTGAGGACCAGGCGGGTGCCAACGACCACGAATTCTGCAGTTTTGGGTTTCATCCATTTGACCGCATAGTTCAATTCCTGAAATTGACTTTGTATGTGAGACAAGATCCGCAATAACCCAAGTAGGCCGGCCGTCTCAACCATCTTCTCCTGTGATCTCCTCTCTCCACCAAAATCAGCGTAATGAACTATTATGTAGCGACAGTAATTGCAATGCCAGAACGATTAGAAGGGTTGAGAATAACATCGATGACCTTGTGGTCGTCATAAGTTGCAACGGTGCGCTCACACAGCATCGCAACACGCTCCTTAGACTGCAGACCGTCGGGGCATATGAGCCAAATCACATTAGTCATGAAAGAGCGGCGGTACTCGATCATGACCTCGGGATCGTTATGGCGGTCAAACTTGGGCCCTCCCAGTCGATGCAGGGTACTGAGGTAGTGGTCGAGGATCTCCATTTCGTGAGCGCGCCGGTCTTCGATACTCAGCATGGCTGTCATGTGATATACGATGTCGTGAAAACACGACCCGAAGTGGAATGCAGACCAGTCGAGGAATCCAATCTCCCCCTTGGCGGTGAAGTAGATGTTGCCGATGTGGGTATCTCCGTGGAGAAGGGTGCGAAATCGGGGATTACGCTCGGCATAGTAGCGATCCAACGCCTCGTTACAGCGTTTCCCATCCATCAAATACTCGGGTAGGGGGGGCCTCCCGGGCTGGCGAACAACTTCGTCCCATGCAGTACACATAAACTTCATGGCCGGATCGTAGTTGTTCCAAATCCCTGCCAAGAAGGCCAGTCAGCATGTTTCGCGGACTCGCAGGGTGAAGGGACGTTTCTTTACATGGATGGTGCTCCTGGCTCTGGCCCCAGTACTGGGCATGTAGACCTGCCAGCTGTTCGACTCCGTTCATAACCTTCTCAACAGGGTATGATGCGACTTCGGCTGCGAACGAGCAACCTTCTTTGGTGAGGTCGTTCATAACGGCAATGCCTTGGTTCTCGCCGATTCCCGCCCACCACCCCCGAGGAAAGATCATGTTCTTGACATTGGGTGCCACCTTGGAAAAGAATTCGGCCTCTCGCTGTGCCAGACTGACCGTCCACGGCTGGGCAGCGATCATCTTGGGGTCGAACACCCCCTTAATACAGATGTGCGTCGGGCGTTTGCTGCCTCCGCTGTCTCCATCCTCATAGTCGATGGCGTAAAAAAGCTTGCTGGCTGTGCCCCAGATATTGTGCGTGTTCTCGATAGATTTGACAGGATGTCCCAGTTTGGAAGCAAGCCATTGGGGCGTTATATCGTCAACAAGGACTGGAAGGTCCCTGGTGGTGTTTGTTCCCGGCATGGTGCTTTGATAACTTGAAACAAAGTGTGACGATGAACCAAAATGTCTCTGGTATGGTTGAGCAGTTAGCGTCATGATGCTGAGCTTTTATGCGTTAAGGAATAGTAATAATGACTTATCTCAGCATGTCATGGGATAGTCTAGTGTGCGGAGTATTATTACGAAATATCTTGGGTCAGCGTTGCAATGCATCAGCATGCGGCTTATAGTGTAGGGCTAATGGTATCGAGTGTCAGAAAGTATAGAACCCATCTCCCCTTCCACACTGTCTCCCAAGTAATGAAGCCCCCGAGTTCTATGTTATCGCTACTACGAGTAGCTTCAACGGACCATGTCGAATGATCATAGTTGTCCACAGGGTGAATAGCCGAAAGCCTAGTTTGTCCCTAGAACGCAGTCCTCAGAAAATGGCCACTGTCCAAATGCATTAGCCCACAGGGGTTTATTAGATGCCGTCATGCGGCGCAGCAAATATAATTGGCTATTGCTACGACATACTGAAGGGACGACAGTACGAGTATACAGTCCACGAAAAGAAGACAGGGGTTATCTCGGTCGATTTTCCGCTTCACCAGTGGCGGATTTCGAACCTTGGAGTGAAAGAATTACAAATATAGGAGGGCGGTGATGACGGATATCTTGTCAAAGGGAAGATACAGTCACTTCAACGAGAGGACGCAGCCAAGACTAAGCACGGCATCCTCCTCCACAAAGACACCGCAAGGACATAACTGTTGATGCCGTTTCCCCTCAGAAGGATATCGCGATGATATAAATACGCTACCTGTGGTTGACCGGACGAACTTGGGGGCTTTCTCTGCTGGAGATGCGAGAAGTGGTTGATTGGGGAAGTCATGAACACGATTTCGTATGCTAGCAGACGTGGTTTCTTCACATCAGCTCTGGCAAACCGAATCACACCAGGTTCTCTGGTAAACCAGAGGCCTCGTGGACACTGTCCAAACTCGACCTCCACCGCCTCACGAAGCTACTGGAACGTTGTCTTGCATTTGCTTCCGCAGCAATGAGCAATCCTGAACTCGCTTATATTTACATGGAACATGGCTTAGAGGTGATAGAGTTTTGGCTTGAGCGCCGGATATTGAACCAGACTGCAGTTCACAATGGATGATGTGGGCGTCGCTGTCAGCAGGTACGTAGAAACACGATAGTCACGACTCACATACGTCCCACCTCTTGCCGACATTTCAGTTGACAATCCGGCTCCAGGTCTAACAAGCACTTCTACAGGTAATGGGGAGAATCTGCACCGGAAAACTATCGCTACGCGAGCGATGAGGATGTTCATACTCAGATGGCGCACGACAGTAGTAAAAGGACCGAGTGTTGGCGGAGAAAGTTTGACAGATCCGTCTACTCGAGGGACAGAAAGAAGAAGGCGGGTCGGAGCACGAGGAGAAAATACACTGGAAGAGTGACTAAGAGATGTGCAAGGCGGAAAATCAACGCTTGGTGGGAGTGATACCTGACAGAGCAATTGAGGATTTACCGGGCTGCAACTGGGAAACGCAGTTAAGTCGATCGAACGCCGGGATATACAAAGGTCTGTTACGAGCTCAAAGCACGATGCTATTCTAACTACGGACAGAGCACATCTTTCTCTGGTCTTATGCCTTCAAGTCACAGATAGGTAGTTCGTGCCCTTCCATGCCGCCATCCGCCCTGGGACTATGTCACAAGTTGATCGCAGTGTACAGGAATCATCTCCCCAATGCGACTGCACAGAAGGCAACGAGACTGTGCCGCATGTCCTGCTACACTATCCGCTTCTATCTGATGTGCGATCAAGGGAGCTGACGAGGCATCCAAGGGCCGATACGAGAGACCTCGACCAGCTTCTTACCACAAGGGCTCCTATACCAGCTCCTGGGCGATTCGACACCTCGGCATCGCGCAATTCCAGCACGCCAGGCATGAGCACAGGTTCTAGTGACCAACTGCCTGAGATACCACAGCGCTGGAGACGCCGTCCCGTGTGCGAGGAGCGACGCGAGTTCTCTGGCTGCTTCGTTACCTATTCTACCTCGAGTAAAAGCTAACCTACATAGATCCTTAATAGACAAACCCATCTGCATTACGACATCACCCCCGTTCTTTCCTTGTGATCCTCACCACGCAAGCCCCATACTTCACGACGTTAGGTCGCAACCAATCAAGTGGATGGTTAATCATGTGGCGTGAGTATCTCGCTTCCCTATCCGACCTGTTCCGCGCACTGCTGACCCGACACTCTCTCCAAGCAGATTGACATGAGTTCATTGTATTCGAGTGTGCTGCTACCTGATGCGTAACTAGAGAACCATGGTGAGCAGACCCCAATAGCTCCCCCCTTCCCCTGCGTTGACATGCTTCTTGCAGATCTAACCCCAGCTCGAGCGGGCTTTCGCACGACGAGAAGCGCCATCGCATCCCCTATGTGGGAACTCCGTCGTGTGTATGTGTGTGTGTGTGTGTTTCGCACCGAGTCCCGCCCGTACGCCTTTCTTCTCTGAGCCGTGTTTTTCCCCTCCGGTCTCCTAACCTGAACCAGCGTAGCAGATCACCACGACTTTCCAGCGCCGCTAGCCTCGTCTTGGTCGGTATGTCCCCTCGCTCGGCTACTCTCCTAACATCCTCTTCCATTCCATACGGGCTTCCTCGTCTGACCCGCCCGATTGATCCTTCCTCAAGTCAATGTACGTATCGTGTCGATCTGATTTCTCTGGCACGAGGTCTGCCGTTTTCCTACCCCTACTCCTTCGCCCGCGCTCAATGCCCTGTTGAAGTCCTGCAGCGGCTCATTTTGCGCGTGGTCTGAGGCAGGCGAATCGACATTCTGTGGTACTTGATGTTGAACATGAGGGCTTTTGATAGGAGCGCATGGTAAATAATAGTGACGCATTGAAAAATCTCCAATCTCTGTCGCGGATCAGGCTTGCCGGTTAACACGAGACGCAGATTCGAAGGAAACTCTTCAGTTTCTTCTTTCTAAGAATGTATCCTCCTCTTGACTTCATATACGTCAAGACCATTGTAGGTCCAACTGGTCCAATTAGTACCACTAACACCAGGGTCAGTACTAGCTTAAGTTCGATTAAATTTAGTAGCGCATCCTAAAATAAGAGCAAGATGGTCAGCACCTCCTTGCTATTAGTTAGCCTAGGTGTTAACCCCTGATATCTATAAAGGCGAACGCGCCTTGATGATCTGCCTTCTTGTCAGCCAAATGTTATGAAGGCCCAAGCGAGTGAACTGACTATTCATTTGTCTTAGAATGTTTTATATCGGGAATAAAATTGCTAACAGGAATATATAAGGGACTTAAGAAAAATACAACCTACCCATCCCTCTCAGACACGTTCAGGGGCGGAAAAGGTGGCTTGCCAAGGCGTGGCTCTGGGGCGCGGTGGGGGACTGGTGGCTTGCGTCTGGGGAGGGGGCCGTGGCTTGCCAAGGGGTGCAGCTTTTGACCCCCGCGGGCGGGTGGGTACTGCCGGCACGCCCTGCAAGGCGTTCCTGTCCTACAGATCCGGTGTGGGAAGGCGTTGCAGGGCAAATTCTGTCAACACGACAATATTGTGTAGCGTCTCCCCTCCCAACCCCAAAATGCCCCCGCTTCATCGGCATCAACTATCACTCGAAGGAATACTTGACTTTTCTTCGACCGAGGGACTCAGTACAATTCAACGAGCTAATGCCAAGCGCCGATTCAACCGCATCGTCAATCACTTTCTCCCCGCCTCCGAAAATGATAGCAGCGCCCGCAGCCAAACCTACAGTCCCCCTCGACTCATCAGCCTGACATACAAATATGCTCTCTCTGACGAAGCCCGCGACAATTTCTTACGGGCTTTCTTCCAATCCATCGATATCCCCATCGTGAAAGACGGCACGGGCGATGATGACGACGGCGATCCTGAGACCTTGCGCTCCTCCGTTTTCGCCTTTGCCGACTACTTGATGGATCAGTTTTTCCTTCCTTGCAAGTCCGTTCGCTTCTTGAGTCTGCACGTAACTCTTTCCCATCACCGCTAATGCTTGTCACGTTTCTAGTGAAAGCCTCAACCAGGAAAACGCCGCAACCTTCGCCCGTGTTTCATTCTGCTGTCGATAGAGTACAAGGCGGTCCGCAGACCTTTGCTGGCACGCCAGATCGACTCTCGGCTCTGCGGGGTGCTTGTCTCATCCGCGACCACCACCGCTGCGTCATTTCGCATAGGTTCGACGCTTTTGAACTACAAGCTCGGATAGACAAAGTGGGAGAGACCAACGCTCTGGATGACGATGGCAATTTTCTTTCCCAGGACCCAAACCACCCTGCGGTGCTCGAGGTGGCACATATCATTCCCCATTCCTTGATGAAAGGCGACGCGAACTCCGAGCTTAGCCCCTCTAAGAAAGCGGCTCTCGCGATTCTGAACATGTTTGATAGTGGCGTGGTATACATGATTGAAGGTGGTGATATCGATAGACCACGCAACGCCCTCACGCTTACTCGAGATTTCCATGTCTACTTCGGTGAGTTCAAAATCTTTTTCGAACCCGTCTTGGACTCTCAGCCGCATACATATCGTATGAACTCATTCCTGTCTCGCCTTCTCCTGCGAGATCCTGCTTTCCCTCTCACTCGCACACTCCATCTCAGTGAAGATAGGACAATAGACCCTCCGTCGCCTCGACTGCTTGCTCTCCACTCTGCCATCGCTCATATTCTTCACCTTTCTGCAGCTGGCGAGTACATCGATAAGCTACTGCGCGAGATGGAGGGGCAGGGCGTGTGCGCGGCAGATGGTTCAACCGAATTAGACCGTCTATTGAGGCTTGGATTACGCGGGTGGTCCGTCAGTACCTAGAATTTTCTAGCAGTCGCATGACGGTAAGAGAGGCCCATTTTGAGTCAACTTCACGCATTTTGCTTGTAAAACGTTTTCATTGCTCCTAAGCCACTGCCGAGGGATAATCTGTTTCCCTCCGGCTTGTCGCTGGGAGATGTTTCCTATGGATGCCCCCAAAAGGCCCGTGAAGGCCAAGGTGTGGAATCAAGAACCTGTTACTTGGGAGGTGCGACGCAAAAAGTGTGGAAAAGTAGCAACCCCACCGCACCTATAGCAAAGATTATGCTGGTGGCAAGGCTGCTAATATTTAAAAGCCAAGACGTAGTAAACCAAGACAAGCGAGGGACGCGTAGTAATTCAGTTCCTCTTTATATACGGGGCTATTTTGGCTGATAAGAGGAAGTTTTAATAAGAAAGGAAGACAAAAAGGTATTTAGAAAGGGGGAAGTCAGCTCTAATCTCTATCACAAGGAACGCCCACCCCCTCGCCCTGATTGGGGCAGCAGCATAGCTTAGTATCATTTTGCTCCGATCTCCCTTCTAACGCCGACATTATGCGTTGCTTGAAGCTTCGTCATTGGGAAGGATTTCCAAGAAGAATGTCACTTTCTCATATCCACATCCACATACACCTTTTACTCCACTTAGCATCTACGATCTGCTTCTAATTAATTAAGGAGCGATATTATGAGTGACACGGAGGGCCATGTTCTGTTCTGGGACCCAGCAACCTATGTACGGTGCGGTAACGACCATGTGCCGTCCAGCAAACAAGCGACTATCTAGGCTATCTGCCCCAATCCGAAGGAGCTGTAGGAAAGCATCCTCGACGAGGCAACCTTGTATGTCGAATTCCCATCTTATCTCTGCTTAGCACTGATCAATTGTTTGTCTAGGGTTTAAGCATGCGATATTTAATATGCTTTCACTGCGATGAAACGAGAGCAGCCCGTTAACATCGCGACCGACATGAAAGGAGTCGGCTTCCTTGCGATTACCCTGAACGACATCGAGGGATGGGCGAATCCAGATGGAGCCGTTAGCCGTAGTAGCGAACATAAATATGACGCTTTCGACCTATCCGCCGAAGAGACCTTACGCTAGGTTGAGCGATATGCTATCACGGTACTGAACATATCTAATCCCGGCCACTTTGGCAAAGTTTTGCTCGCTACTGAGGCTTAACAGAAGGCCCTGGCTGCTTCATGGCTAGAGTATCGTAAGATTGATCAAGAGAAAAGCGGTTGGGTCTTCGTAATCCGCGTCAATGGCGGAAACCTGGGCTGCATCCAATGGTGGACAAGGACATTCGACGAAGATGCGAGAGGTGCAGATCAAGAGTCGCCAACGCCCCCGCGCCTTTCATTACTGCTGGGCGTGCGGCCAGTGGTGCCTATGGCATGAGTCGCATCGTGTGTACAGGCGGTATATGAAACAGAGTGGGATCGACGGCATTGAGTTACAGGTCCGAAGAGATCAGCTGGTTGGCGATGCCCAATATATGCAGACTCGTAGTAGTAATTAATTTCAACGATGAGAGGAGACCCGAGCATCTTCCCGCGCATGCTACGTAGCTGGCCTTGAAGCAGAAGTTCAATTAAGTTTATTGATGATAACAAATCAGCAAACGTAATATGATTTTTCGAGTATACGACAGATCCAGAAGGGAGCAAACCTCGCAGTCATGTTGCCAAGTAGTCAATCATATCGCTCCGGATGGTAATCGCGACCTGTCTGCTGCTCCAGGCAATGTTGTCACACTCTGAATTGTGACATTGGAGTGCCCATCATATCTGGAAGTCGGGAGCAAACGCTGCTCCCAGGGCGGGAAAATCCGTTTGTCAAGCAGTGCGAACCGTGGCAGCACTGGGTAGATGGTCGGTGCCATCAGCTGAGCAAAGGCATGAAATCTGGGGTGACCTGAATAATGCTATCATATAGTTATTAATAATATAAAAGTTATTAATAACAATATTTTTAAATAAACCATATAAAAATGTAATTATAACAATTTTATTAATTATTTTTTTTATACTTTAATGTACTGGTTTTTAAATAGTCGTTATTTCAACATTAAAAACCCAATCTAAACTATTTTTACAACTCTCTCCTCGCAATTCTTCAAGACATATTTTACTTTATCTCCATTGGCGGTGAAACAGCCAATGCGCTTAAACGTTTCCAAGCCGTCTCTCTTTAGTACCAGGCCCTCAATAGTAGATAGGTAGGGGTCAGGATCGGCTCCCTCTGCAGGCTTGGTGCTCTGCTGGATGACAACGCAGGTCGTCTGCCCGGACTCAAACCCTTCAGTCTCTACGTCAGGGAAACCAGTAAGGCCAGACGGGCTAGATGACTTCTCTTCGGTCTTGAATTCGAAATTGGGCGTCGGATTGGCACTCCATTTATTGTCCCAGAGAGGCTCAAGTTGGGGACTCTTGGAGGTACTGGACTTGAAAACATTCCACGGGCGCCAGGTTCCCTCAAACACCTGGCTTTTAATTCTGATATAGCCGCCTGTGATTTGGCCCTCCTTGCCATCGACATTGGTCACCTCAACATCCAAAAGCTGACAGACCTTATCTTGGCCTTCGGCCTCCAAGATATCACGGAAGGCAATTTTTCCAATGACCGATGCCCACGACCACGAGGGCGCGCGGTAGACGGTGGGCCGCTGCTTGTCCAGATTCGGATAGGTCATCCACAATAGCTGGTTAAGGAGATGCCTCTTCCAATGACCCGCAACGTACTGGTCGTCGATGAGCTTCTCCTTCATCCACTGGGCAACTCCGTACAACGCAATTAGACGGTCCGACTCTTTGGTCAATAGTCCCTTGGAGTAGTGCTCGACGATCGTAACCCACTGCCTGTAGGCATTTGGGAGGCCATGGTTTTCGTCTGGGACCTGTTAGCCGATAGACTGCCAGTTTCAGGCAAAATGTAACTGGATGCTCACTTGCAAAGCAGCCTGCTCGAGGCGGGTTCATTTGCGCACCAGTGATTTTGAGGAACCATAACTTGAGAGCCGCAACATCAACTGGCTTCTCACCCTGTTTCTTCTGTTTCGTCAGTATCGGGTAGAGTTTGTTTAGCGCATCCGGGTTCGACACCTTGAAGTCAACACTACGGATATAGGGCGGGAGGCCGCCGGGAAACGTCTCGGAGGCGCGCATCCCGCTGCACTCCCAGAATAGTTGCTTGGCACCGAAGCCTAGGGTGCGGGGGCTCAGGAACCGCTCTTGAAAGACCCACGCGCGCTGGTTAAGAGGCGCCTGGTCGACCTCACTGGCCCACATGTCGGTGTCTACAAGGCAATACGTCTCAGCCTCGAAGCCGCTCCATGCAGCCCGGACGAGGGAAGAACGCGCGGTGGTCATGTTGCGTGGGAAAAGCAGACCTTGGTTCCCGTCCTCGGCAGCCGTGGCTGCAATAGTGAGATACGAATTAGTATATACGTCCATCATGCGTGCAGACTCTCGGAACCAGTCGTCTGGATCGTCTTGGATGATGCATAGACTATCAATCCAGATGTAGCGGACCCCTAGTGCACGTGTAATCTGGACTGCGTCGTTGAACGTCTTAGACAGACAGGAGAGCTCAATGCCCTGCTGCATGGCCTTGAGGCCTCGAGTTTGTAGCGTCATGATTTTGAGAGAGCCCCAACAATGACTGAGCGCCATGTATCTCGTATCCGTGTCTTCTTCTGGGAATTCATCTGTAATGTAGAGGGAGACACTTGTGGAGCCGGAGTTTCCTACGTTGATGAGCCTGGTGGGGAGGAAAGTCTTGCCTTTACGGAGCTCTAGACAAGTGTCGTGCGATTGACAGCATTCGAGCCACCAAGACGCAAGTGCCACAGCAGAAGACACATCTGTTGCAAGCGGAGCTTCCGGGTTAGAGAGAAGCTTTGCTACCGCTAATTCGTCAGCTAAGAAGAACACATTACTCGGAGGCTATAATAATTACATGGTTCTGGTAACATCATGATGTCTCTAATGATAGCATAGTGATCATCACGGTATCGTTCACTTAGAAACTCGTACTTTATTAAGTATCCAGAGTCTTTACGCGAGATGGTGTGATACGTTGTAGGGTCGGAGTGCACTGAGCCTTTCGCCAAGTAACTCTTAAGTGGTCTCTCGGCATGCCTGCGCATACGCTCACGTTCGGCATTCGTCAGAAGCTCCCAGATGAAAGAACAAAACTGGCAGCCATTAGTTGCTGACTGCCTGAGATAGTCGCTATTCTGATGGTGAGCTTGCCGCTGGCCATCATTAAAAGAGCATTCAAAGATGCCTTCACAAGCCGAGCAATAGTTCTGTAGACATAATCCCGATGATGAATCCATGCGTAAGTAGAGCCAAAGACAAGATTGCACAAAATAGCCTCGAATAATTGAAGATAGAATTAGACTGACAGGGCTTTTGTAGGTACTAATAGTGAAAATGAGGAATAGCCGATCCCCTTTTCGGTGAGCGATTGTGTAGCATCTGGAGTCTCAGCCTGTCGGCGCTAACAAGGATACACCGAGAAGGGTACGGTATATTTTTAACGAAGTATCAGCCTTAGCGCTTCGACTTGGACTATTAAATACGTGCCTTGGCGGCTGCTGTGCATGAGCTGAGTGTTCAACATAATTGCCCCAGTTGTCTGCCACCTCACAGGTGACTTTATTGGCCAGACCAGACGAACAATCGGAATTGTTATACTTAAGGGAGAAAAGATCCCATTTATGGGAGTATTCGCATGTCCGACGACTCCTGTTGCTGTAGCTGTCTCCGAAGCAGGAGGCGTAAACTCCCTTTTACGCCTCCGCCTAGCTGCGCAGTCATTTGCAATAGCCCTTCTGGGCCAGGTGGTTTTACTTCCGCCATACCAAGCAATTACTGCTTTTCCAGACAATAGCATGCAGGTACTCTGCATTCTCACTGGTGTAATCGCGTCTTAAATGCAGTCGCTTCACGACCGAAGTCGACAAGCCCTGTTGGGAAAGAGCCATATGGGATATTCTCCGTGGATGAGGAGTCGCTTCTGCAAAAGTCGGAGGTCCTTGGACGCATGGTGGGTGATGGAGACGGGGTACATGTAGGGGATGCATGCAGACGATCCTCCAGAGCTTTATCTCGGGTCGAAGTAACCATAAGACAGTCGGCTCGGCAATTAGCAGTCCGCCGAGTGTCTCATGGAGGAAGAGGCACCGTGTTGCAGATGAAGGTTCACGCCATGCTAAATGTAAAAGAGGTTCCTCATGTTTCATGTATTCAATTACAGCGAGAAGTTCGCACTACTTTACTAGTTAAGGATTCGACCTTCGGACTCCTATATCTCCTCTCAGATATAATTCTAAAGGTCTAGCTTAATTTTATAATACTTATTCACTGTTTGAAGAACAAGATCTTCTATAATTCCTACTTATTAAAAAAATAAATATTTGTTAACACGGTTTATTATCACGATTGAATTTCTATTAAATAATAATAAAGTTAGTTTTATGAAAAGTGTTATTTAAAGTAAAGCTAAACTTATACAAACACGATTATGCTTGTATATTTAGAACTAAACGTGCAGGATGAACCGCACTTGCCACGTGAAGGTGGCATGACATACCTGACCTGACATGACACGATAGCAACGCTTCAATCTTACATACAACTTAGTGTGTAGTCATAACTACTCCTGAATGCAAAGTCTTGACATATATATAGGATGGCCGGGCACTGCAACGATTCTATAACATGTGCAATGACATAGGATGCCGACGGCAGTGTAATGAGGGGAACCCTGCAGATCTGCCGATTATATCAGTAACAGCAGAGCCACATACCTAGATGCATCCTAGAACAACACTTGGGGCCCCTGACCCCTGTTTCATCATGTAGATCATTGCACGGCCTAGCTATTCGTCTGAATCCTACAGAGAACCCATTGCGACGTTATAATCTGAGCCGTCCTCTAATTTATACTGCGAATTTTGACTCGTTCCGACGACTTTTCAGCTGAGCTGTACGTCTCAGGGGCTCAGGTTATCTCTGTACCTAGCCGCTCGACAGCTAGTGGGTATGTCTCGATACGTATTTGTGTGATTGGATCATCGGCTCACCCATACGCAAGACACATAGGGTTTGTGCTGGCTGTTGACAGATTAGAATGCTTCTATTTCAATAAACGTTAATTGAAAAAGGTTTGCCTATTTCATCCAGCTTGATGTTCACGTGCCGAAGAATCCTCCAGTAACGAGACGGAATAGTGAGGAGATGGGCGTTGTTACCTTGTGATCCTTTCTGGGCGGTTTCAACTTTGGGGTTACAATGACTCCTACGATAGCTAGCTCCACAACCCTTTTCGATTCATTCGATTGAGGACACCACGAGGTTGAGCATGGAAAATTGATACTAGCGTCACTTGAAATCAAGTTTCAAGTCTTAAGTGGGATCTGGAGGTGAGCTTGGGGATAAATAAAGCCATGAAAACTTTGGATCTGGGCGGCCATGCATTCCCACGGTTTTCTTCCCTGTTGGAACTTCTGCTACTTTACATGATCATCATCATCCTCTCTATTACTATGGGATCGGCTTCAGGAATGTCTACGCGGGTCGACCCGAGGCAGCTGACCGCGTCATCTTCAAGGACTGCGCCTTTCCCGGCATTGACAACAGTGTTTACGCCACCACAACAATGCTCAACTCCTTTCGTCGGCCAATATACCTCGAATTTTGGATACATTCTACCTTACCAGGAATATGCCGCTTCCTCGGTACAATGTCTACCAGAGATAGTAACCGACAGTCTGAAAAATATATATGGGGTTTCTATATACTCCCCTGGTCTATTCTGTCCTCTTTACTACACCACTGCTGCGATTGATACTACGCCCGGGGGTGTTATCTGCTGTCTCAGGTAGGCAGCTTCATCTTTTTTCTTTACCCTATCTCTCGTGAGCGCAAATCAAAAGTTGACATCATTCACCGAAGCGGCCTGACGTACACCAGCACTGGTTGCTACGGGTCTACACAGGACGGGTATGGGCTTCTCGGTCTCTACACGCAGAGTTCTGGTATAGCAAACACTGTGACTGGAATCACAACTATTGGAGACTCTTTGTTTGGCTTTTACGCCGATCCGATTACCTTGCTCGGTCAAGACGACGGTTTTTCCAGCAGACCGGTAACAACAGATGTTGGGCAGCCTGACATATCCCAGGTCTCGAGCACGTCATTGACGGCGGTCAGCACAACATTAAGCTCAATGGGAACGCCTTCTACTTCACCATCGACCGATGCTCAGGCTAGCTCACCGAGACATACCGCTATTGCTATTGGCGTTGGGGTAGGAGTAGCCGGGCTTACTTTAATTGCAACTGTAGCTCTGGGGGCATACCTACTGAATCGGTATCGACGAAAGAGAACTCAGGAGGCTTACGTAGTCTCCAAAGATGTTGAAGAGCGGTCCCCATCTGACGTTCCACAAGAGGTGATAGTACGGGGAGACGCCGACCGAAGCTATGGAAATGACCAGATGTTTGAGTTAGACCCCCAGATGGCGACCGCAATTGAGCTTGAGCACCCCGTAGTACAAGGTCGGGGTGAGCTGCCTTGAGGTGATGACAGGAACAATGTTGGAATGGCACACTAATTGAGGTTAGTCTCAACCACGATCTCAATTGAAGAGAGTCCCTAATGGCCAACCGCGTATTAAGTTCCCCGATTGGCAAAGAAATTCAGCGGCAGCGTGAAATATTGCCCAAATTGGCATCGGTGAAGTGATGAGATGAATTTAAAGATAACGCAGTGCGATGCGACGCGGGCTGATGTTGTCAAAATCAGGAGGCTTGGATACTTACGATCCACATGCAGTACTGATATATAAAAGGCCTCACGCCCTGCTGCATTATATAGATGACTTATACTTTAATAATAACTAACGGGATACCAAGTATTATCTTTAACAGATGTATCAGAAAGTTAAAAGGTTAACCGTGGTACTTTCTATAGTACTACGCTATTTATGCTGACATGATGATTGAATTATATATAAAGGAGGTGATTTAAGTTGCAAGTATGCGTTGTAAAAGGAGCAAGGAAGATATATACATGTATGTAATTACTACGTAGGTAGCAGGTGGGACAAGTAGTTGGATGGTTGAAACTTGAAATTTGATAACGGAATACGGCGGCCTGGGTTAACAAGTGTAGATACATAGCTGCTCCAATGATTTGATTCCACTAGCTACTAGTTCTCTGAGGCATTTGCGGTTGTATTAGATCTATGGGAGAAACCTCTCCCTTGCCTCTAGCGAGAGAGAATGTAGCCAGTTCAAGCAGAGACACGACACTCCGCCAGAAACCGCGACAAAGTAGGATGGCTAGAGCCGTTCAAGCTAGGATATGTAGCGGCGAAGGCTTCAGTAGCGACCGCGGCGGGAGGGAATATCTGCGTCACGTTGACAACCTTGACGGGTTTAAGTTCTTTCAAGGTCACCCCTTTCAAGCTTATCAAACCCCAGGTCCTTAGGTTTGATCTTTTAGTTTACCCAGTTCGAGGAAGCCAGTAGTTGAAAACCAGATCATTGCAAACACTGATTGCTCTTTGAAGTCTTTAACTCCTGGCTCTCCCTCTCAACGGTCGAATCCTAAGGAGGTTACTGCATCAGGGAAACCTCCGCTTCTATGTTCTACACTGCAGGTGTTTATTTCCTTGATTAAAAATATGCTTTTAAAAGTTAATGAGTTTAGGTGGAAAGTCTGGCTCATTCCGGGGTTTGGCCCATTAGGTGGCGCGGTACTTTAGGAGCCGCATTTGGATCTTGCAACCTACCTAATTTACAAAAAGGGTAAAGCGCGGGCAGCCAGATATGATGACTCTAAAATAGACTTGGCACGATCTCGGAGTTGCGAGCATATGTCAACAACTACAAAAAGAGGCATATCACCCCTCTTCCTAACGAACTAATCTTATTCCCCTCCACTGCTGCAACATTGTTTCGCGACATTCATCCGCAGCCACGACACTCCGGAATTCTACCATGGCACCTCTCATCTGGCTAGTGACAGCGACCACGTCTGGCCTGGGTTCCTCACTGGTCGAAAGTATTGTTGCTCGTGGAGATAGAGTGATCGCTACGGGTCGGAATGCTGAGCAGCGTCTCGCGCACCTGAAGTCCGACACAATAGCCCTTCTTGACCTCGATGTGACAGCCGGATTGGACGTGATAAAGTCCCAAGTCAAAAAAGCGACGGCCATCTGGGGGAAGATAGATGTGCTTCTGAACAACGCTGGCGTATCCGCTCCGAAAAGCATCGAGGAGGCCGAGTAAGTCAAATATACCTCCGTACAGCTCACGGGGACTGGCTCACATTTCGCAGCGATACATTTGTGCAGAAGGTTTTCGCCATCAACCTATTTGGCACGCTTCACGTCACGCAGGCTGTACTCCCATATTTTCGCGCCCAAGGGAGCGGGACGGTCGCCTTCACTGGAGCCGGTGTCGCGTGGGCGCCGCTTCCGTTCTTGACGCATTACTCCGCGTCCAAGGCCGCGCTGGACATATTCGTCGAAGGCCTTGCGAAAGAGGTTCGCGGATTTGGTATCCGCTGCATCATATTTGAGTCTGGCGGCTTTACCTCTAAGCTTGGCCAGCCTCGTGATGGGTTCGACGAGGGGTTTGGCAAGTATAGCCCTGCTAGTGCCGACTACAATCCACTCTTCAACCAAACGATGAAGCTGTTTATGGAGGAGATTTCGCCTCATACCCCCGGGGATGTAAACAAAATCGCGCAGCGGATTGTTGCTGTCATCAAAGGCGAGGGAGGCGCTGGAGGTAAGGATTGGCCTGTTCGGGTCATTCTTGGGAGCGATGCTCTGCATCTGATTAGGCAGAAGTGTACAGAACAGTTGAGATTGGCGGATGACTGGGAGGATGTCAGTCTCAGTACCGACAGCGACGGGCATAACCATGAGACAAGCAAGGGGTTACTGCGAGTAACATCTATCTTGGAGCCAAAGGGTCAATGAGAAAAAGGGTGTAAATGGAAAAGAATGCTACGAGCTGAGTTTAATGTTGTTTAGAATGGTACATTTTATGACGGAAAGGAATGGAAAGAAAAGAAGGTTACAAACTGGGTCACAGATTGAACATCGCTGACATCCCCCTGGAAATAAATCTTGTATCCCGGCTTTTATATTTAGCGGAAACAATTATGTAAATGGGCTCGAAAATAATCACATGGGTTTCAAGCTGCGGTAGCGTTTCATGATTCCATTTCCATGTTATCAACGGGATTGAGGTTGTGAAAAGCCGGGCCTTGAACGCGCATACTATCCTAGGAGAATTTACTGCCATGGATCGGACAATCCCAAGACTGCTCAACCGCATTCCAGTAAACGGCACCCCTCAAGTTGGGACAGAGCGCACTCAGCTTCTCTACTTGGCCGGTCTCATCCTTATAGACCGCAATATGCTGTCCTTTTCCAACGTTAAGCACCCTCACAACCAGGAATCAGGTCCTCATTATCGGTAGTATCTGTTTACAAGTACCGCAGGATGCAAATCTAGTTGGAAACCTCGAACCCTGATACTAAATCACCATTTCGACTATTACCGAACAGTATCTGCGCTAAACGGAGAGAAATTGAAAGTTAACTAAACAACCAAACCTCAAGGAGAGATGGAAGCAATTAAGGAAAATTTATTAGACTCGATTGTAAATTAAAGTTAATTTTAAAATATTAAGTAGACCGGTATATTATTCTCAGCTGCAAATTTAATACGTGCGATACATATATCATCGTCCACAGGTTTTTCCACCACCACATGGCGGCCACTTCAACAAACATATCACCGTGACCCCAAGGACTATACGTTGGTTTGGATTGCTCCTCTCAAGATTAGGCCCGGGCTGCCTTACAACTACTAGGCGAGTGTTATCGCAGAAAATTCCCCATGAGCCGAGGCGACGACCATATATTTCACGCCAGTAACATATGCGGTCATACTATCCTTATAGCAACATTACCAGCTAGCCAAGAATACGGGGCGGTCTCTGCGGCTGCACTCGCAAGCCAAGTGAAAGAATTCTTTTCCGGCCTCTGGTTCGGGCTACATGTTAGCGTCGCAGCGTGGCTGCCGAATCCTTTCGAACCCGGCCTCGCGATACACGACTCGGTGACGTGCTCGTTTGTCTTCTCGACGGTGAGAGCACGGAGTCGATTAACTAGGTTTACTCCGCATTTCTGGGGTTTTCGCCGTTGGCGTTGGCAGTACGGCTGTAGACCAGGTGGTTCCCGGAACGATATATTGGGGCTAAGGTTAGGGTATCGCATAAGCAGAGCAAGGAAGAAGTGCCCAATAGCATTCTTAAAAGGCTTTCGATAATTAGGAATGACCATAGTGAAACATTCCTTGTCCACACCTAAACTTATAAGCTAAACCATCCCCTGACGCCCTATGCCCTCACGCTCTAGCCCCGCCACCCTATTAATTTAAAACTTGACGCGTTATATATAAAGCTATTAAACTTTTTCTTATT
Organism: Xylariaceae sp. AK1471; assembly: GCA_023159215.1. NCBI lineage: Eukaryota > Fungi > Ascomycota > Sordariomycetes > Xylariales > Xylariaceae > Xylariaceae sp. AK1471. Next base: position 30,958 of record JAJKLI010000021.1, read on the forward strand.
TTTTAATTCTTCTTTATTTTATATTATTATTTTCGTTTTTTTATTCTTTATTTTAATATGCTTTTATTTAATTAATAATTACGCGCAAATAATACTATATAAGATAGTTTTTTTAATATACTTGTTTAAACAGTATATACTAAATAAAAAGTTAAATAAACGTACGTATAATACTGTTTTTAAAAAGTTCTAACTTTTAAAAAAACTTATTAATATTAATAAGCTTTATTATTACTTTTTAAAACTAAATTAGCTTTTTAAGCTATTAATTAAGCTTGTTTAAGCTTTATACTAGTTTTAATTAAGTTTTAACGTATAATTTAACGTTATTTTATTATTTAAAAAAAAAATTATGTGGTTAAAATTATATAGTACTAGTTTTTTTTTATATTAAAATTTACTAATTAAAAGTATATAATTATATATATTACAAAATATACACGCGTAAATAACGTTATTATATATAATATTAACTTTTTTTTTAACTGTTTAAAAGTTTTTAAAATCGTTAGAATTTTTTTAAAACGTTAGTTTAATTTTAATAAAATAAATATTAATTAAAATACTAGCAAGAATTATTTTATAGTTATTAAAAATATTACATACATAGTTTTTAAAAAAAAACGTTAAAAAAACCAAATAAATTATAATAATTAAATATATAAACAGTATTAATATAACGTTTTTATTACTAATTATTTTTAAAAAAGTTAATATTTAAAATTAATAATTTTTAAATTAAAATAATTATTTATATAATAATTAACAGTTTATTTATAGTTTTAATAAATAAATTAATAATTTTATAGCTATAAAATAAATTAAAACGATTTTTATACTTTATATATAAAATTATTATAAAAATAAATAAATAATATTAATATATAATAACTATAGTTTATATATTAATAAAGATTTTTTATAGTTTTATTTAATAAATAAAATACAACTAGTATTTTATAAGCTTTATTATTTTTATATTATTTAAATTTTAAATTATTAAAAAAAAAACTATGTTTAATACTAAAAAAGTTAGTTTTTTACTGCTTTAAATTAAAACTTATAAAATAAAAAATAATAAAAGCTTTTTATATAGTTAAAAATTTAGTACTAATTTTTACTGTTATTAAAAAAATATAATAAACAGTTAGAATATTTTTTAAAAATTAATCAAAACTATTATTATTAAGATTTATTATATTAAAAAATATAAATATATTAAAAGTATTAACTATATAACTTATAAAAACACTTTATAAAAGTATAAAATATTTAGCCCTATAATTTTTTTTAAAGCTTATAAATATTAAAGCTAATAAAGCTTTAAATAAAATAAGTGCTAAAATCGCTAATTTAAAAGCTTAATTTATAACTATATAATATTAATTAGAAAAAAAAACGAAGCGTGTACATTAAAAAGTTAAAGTTATTCTAAGTTAATTGTTTATATATATAGCTAATATTTAGCAGGTAAAAAAAAAGCTTTATAATCGTATAGTTTATAAAAATAAAAAAAATGTATTAAAATGCTTAAGAGAAGTATAACGTACGAAAAAAACCGTCCTAAAAACAAAACAAAATCTAAAAACTGTATTAATGTTGTAGCACTACCTTTAAAAAGGCTACAACGTTAATTTTCTATAATAAATGCTAGTTACAAAATATAGTGTAAATTAGTGGCAGATAGGGCGTAAGGGCATAGGGCGTCAGGGGGTGGTTTAGCTTATAGTGCAGTTAATATACTTAAATATTAGTTTGAAGTCCAACTTAGTTAAGCTGTATATAAAATATTGACTAGTTTAACGCTTCCATGCCTTGTCCAAAAGCTCCTTCACGGTAAAAGTTTTGATCTCAGGGAACATGTCATTCAACGTCTTCTCAGGCTTCAGATCGAAAGCGCCAGCCTCAAGCCACAAGCTATACGGAACGATAAATCCTTGGAACTGGTCCTTCGGGAACGCCTTGTAGGCCTTCACTTGACCCGGCAGGTCGGTCCACTGGCCAGCCTTCAAATCCTCCACAGAGTCGTACGACACCTTCAATTTGGTCCCTGCGTTTTGTTTTAAGGCAATCAACTTAGGTGGTCACGCGTCAATGGAACACAGCGGGACTTCGCGTACCTTTGGCATCCTCAGCAAGCCGCACAAATTCGTTCAAAGTCACTTTGTCACAGCTTATGAACGTCTCGGGCTCCCATGTCTCAAGATCCAGACTCGCATTGATCAGCTCGCCTATGTCGGAGGTGTGACTATATACCACGGGGGTATTACCAGCGCCGGGGATGGAAGCTGCGTCGTGAAACATGTCTATGAACAACGTGGCTGGGATCAGGTGGGTCTCGATAGCTGGCGCGACGTAGTAGTCGAGGAAGTATCCGTTGTAGACTACCGTGCCTTCAAGGCTCGTGGCTTCTTCAAGGGCTTCCTTTGCGCGGATCTTGCGTGCGACTTGGATCTGATCTTTGCTTTGGCTAATTATAAGCAAGCTGAGTCAGCAACGGAACGCAGAAACAATATAGCGTATAGCCAGTGCTCTTACTCGGCTGTGTTGGGGACTCCCCATTCGCTGGAAATCATGCGCTTAGTCGACTTTGACGCATCGGCGGCCCGGATGAGCTCCACCTCAGGAGGTATGCCCTCAGTGGTTCGCATGTTGATTGTGGATATGACTGTGTGGACATCATAGCGCTCGAGCGTGGTTGCCAGTTCTGAGACGTTGGTGTAGTCAACCGAGATGATGGAGGCTCCTAGTTCCCGAGCTAGAGCCTCGTCGGACTAAGGGCGTTTTCAGTCAGCTCACAATAAATCAATGGGTAGAATGCATGGTTGGAAGACTTACCCTCCTTGCTAGAACAATAGCCTTGTGTTTTCCATGTGCGACGATGCTGTGGACAATGGCTCGACCGATGCCACCTGTGCCTCCGGCGACAGCTACTGTAACCATTGTGAGGATATTTTGTACCAAGTAGTTTGTTTATATTGAGACCAGACGAAGACTAGCAACTTGATAAGTATTCGTTATCCAGCTTCGATTGATGCTGTGTAGCAAGTAGATCTGGGGAAGGAGCGTAGTAGCTTTATTAAGTTCCGGTTCTCAGGGCCTAACCTTTCATTAGCATTCTTCATAGAAGAAAACAGATAGATATACAAGATGAGGCCGCCCGACCTATGGTTTGAAAATTGGTTTGGGTGAAAAGAGAGGGGGGGAACAGGTGGGTGACATTGCGTTCTACCCGAGTTACGAACGAAGCCACACTTTTGGAACATTACTTTGAAATCAATTCGCAAACAACCCGTAACACAAAGCGCTCCATGACTTACATTGATAATAGCTCATTAAAATATAAAGCGTAAAAGATAAAACACTGAATTTCTAAAGATTTCGAATAAACAATCCTAAAATACTCTCCAGGCTGAGCAGTCTGTGGTTAAAATTAAAATAAGAGCAAAACAAAAAGTAAAATCTAACGTTCTAATTAGTTATTAACGCCGCCCCTCAAGACCCAAGATGCACCTATAATCCGATATGACTCGAAGGTAACATGGCGTTAAAAAGAAGCAAGCCGCTTAACGTGATTTTTAACGTAGGAACTAGGAACTCCGCGGCTGTTTCGCGTACTTAGAACTCCGTACTCCATATAAAACGCTTTCACCTAGTATCCTGTCGAAAACGTCTAAAGATGACTAAAGCTGTGACAATTACTGATCCTCTCCATAAATTCTATAAATATAATCTTTTTCTCGATCGTTACTCGGCCTTGGCCCGTATCCATAACCCTAGCCGGTATCTGGAACCTGTTTCTAGCCCGCATTTAGTAGGGCTGACGAAGCGGGCCGGGGGGTACAGTCGGATCGTTCTACGTGATAGGGTCATCAGCGCGCGGGGAAAGTAACATTATTATGTGCGTGTAAGTTAAGGTTGTGATTAGTACTAGTGACTATTAAGATATATTAACACAAAATATTAATATTTAAATATATTATATTAGATATATTATTATCAAACTTTGATTATATCATAATTATATTTAATACTTAGTAAAAATAAATATTAACTGGCTTGTATGGTAAGGCAAAACATACTACTTGGTTATTACTAATGAGTAAACATCTCCATAGTCTCCCTGCTAGCTGCACTGTACGGTATAAACAGAAGGCGGGGAATGCGAGTCCATTCTTTGGAATAGTCTTGTCTAAATTAATGTTTTGTTCTTTTTGTAAACCGTGCTTATTCCAGGGCGGATAACAGACCGTTTTACCACGTCCATCTTGAATATCTACAACCCGTTTCCAGTCAACCTATCGCAGCTATGTCGAATCGATGATCTTTAACCACTCCCTGTACGCAAACCCACCGCTAGGCGTCTGCTCAAGCGCCACCACCGAGCTTGAGCTCCCACTATGCTCTGCAAAGAGCTCGTCTATGCTCCCAGCCGGATTTGATACACTGCTGCGCTCGAATCGATCCGCCACCAACCCGGCGATACTCAGTCGAGCCTGCACATCTCGAATGCCACCTCCAGACGTCGTCAGCGCGCCATATGTCAGAGCAATGCCAAGCAGCACAAACGCCAGATTGGCGGCGATGAGAGAGAACAGCGGCGCCATGGGTAGCCTGGTCACGAGGAGCGAGGAGCGCTCTTGCACCGCAAGCGCCGGTGCGAGCTGGACTGACTGTGCACCCAGGCCCAGAGCGGTCTTGCTGTATGACAAGGCGTATTGATCCGCCAGATCCTGCGCGCTGGTTGCGGTGGTCGCGGCAATCAGCGCGGCGGTCTGGAGGTTAGACTCTGCAACGCCCGAGGCCTCGATGGGCACCTGCCATGCGTTGGCGACAGATACGTTGCTCGGCTTCGCCACGAAGCGCGTCACTGTACCATTGATAGAATCGTACTCGATGTCGTACATCTCCACGCTACACGAGAGTAGAAACGCTATGCCACCGTGGACTGGCACTACTGTCTCGTCGGAGGTTTCGAGATTAGGGTTGTTAACTGTCTGGAACCCTGCGCCCACTGCGTGGTAGTACGGGTTCTGGACGCCGTAGCGTGTCTCGTTGGATACCATGGCGGCGTCGGCGAAGTATGCGGGTAGCCAGGTATCGACTTGCAAATTTCCAAAGAATGCGCTGGTGCACTGGAAGGGTGTCGACGCACCACTGTCAGCGTGAAGGCTGCACTGTCGGGCGGCTTGTTTGCATTGAGTCTTCATGCCAAATGTGGTTGCCGAATAATCATGGCCTGTGGTGTCCTTGGATACGGGGATGCCGAGATATGTGTACGTCGAGTCCGGGCCGCTGTTGTATACGGCGATGCTGTCGGAGACATTGTTGAGTACGGTCAGGGCTTGAGAGGGGTTGAAGAGAAATATGCCTGTTGAGGATGTGATGAGGCTGCACTCAACAGGATGTACGGCAGCGGAGTTGTTGGATCCCAGACAACCCGGTATTAGATTCAGGCTGTAATTTGCAATGTTGGTGACGGGGGTGGCGTTTACGAATGAAACGGTGGATGTCGTGATATGAAGCCACGTATCGGCTAGGAAGACGATGAGCCTACGGTGAGTATGTCAGACTTGGGCGTGTACATGGTTTAAGGCGATGCTGGCTTGTGTACAAGGGACCATACGCACGACAACATGGTGATAACGACGGTGGCAAATGCACTTTCCGTCAGCAGCGTAGATTGAAACTGTCTTTGCTTCCTCCAGCCGACCAGGTATCTCATCCAATTGTACAATGCGCCCCAGCCTCCACCACTAATGAACTTCAGCGACAATGCGAATTGAAAGGGTGTCGGCAGACTTGGCTTCTGTTCTCTTACGTCGAGCCAGTAATGCCTGGCAAGAGGATAGGACGCCAGGGTCATGAGAAAGCTCAGCAGCAGTGGACCGAGGCTGCTCGACCAGGATGAGATGAAGATCAACACCGTGGCGCTCAGGTTCACGTAGTAGACGCCGGGTTCATCACGAGTCGCTGGTGATTGGAGTCTCTCGTCGATGTTGGCGGAATGTCTGACTCGATAACTGTAGACCAGGCGTAGGAGAACGGCGCTGAAGGTAAGCATAGGAATAGTAACAATCGCGAAAGCCGTCCATATATCGATCAGTCGTCCTGACATTTGTGGAAGACGGTTGTCAGCCATATTCTGCGCTTCCCAACTCTGCATCGCAGACACATTGCGGTCACTAACATTTCCTTTGTTGATCTTCCGATAAACTGACATCGCGTATCCTCACTCCGTAATAGAACGCTAGAGTTCAACAAATGTACCATGTAAGACAAAAGGTTATAGCTGATGGGGCAAGGCCCCCATCTGGTCTTATATAGTATATATGGTGGTATACTATGTACTGTAAGTACCTGGTCACACATGCATATACAAGTGCAACCCTGAAATAATGTTCAAAGTTGAGACGCTTCGTACCCTTGCCATCATGTATCACTATAATAACCCTACCTACCTAACTACTTTCGTCTTGACTATTTTCTTTCCTGGTTGTTTGCATCTATAAATTCACGGGCGACTTCTTATCACCCTAGTCAGGCCGTGGACAAAAAAATTGGCACACATCCCATAACACTTAGATAAGTGTCAACAGCCCAAACACCACCAAAAACAGTTGGAATAAATCGAGAATAATTATATATATATTTATTGCTGTCTAGGTCCGGTCTCCTAATTTTCCTGGTTGTTTAATTAAAGAATAACTGTGAGCGATGTGCACAAGACAACCGGACTGTTAGGCCTGAAGTATGCAAATTTTTTGGTCCACGGCCTGCTAGTATAGATTGTATACGGTGAACATTATTTCTATTTTTAGAAGAGCAAAGCAAACATCGGGAACACATCGGTTTGAAGGCCCCGTTGAAACATTAACTAGCCCTATTTGACGAGTTCAAGGCAACTTCGCCCCTGAGCTGAAAAAGAGGCTATCTCCGACGAATCATTATGCAATCCCCCAGGATGGTAAACACTAGCGCGGCGCTAACGCCTGGCCCACTGCGGGGTGCCATGAGTATACCGCAGATTCGTGATCTAGCTTTCATAGAAAGTGTATAGTAACTTGACAGCTGGTTGGTCTTTCTATGAGATTCGCCTTAAACACCCCCTTGCCCAGCCAAATTTTTGAGTAGATAGTGGAGATTTTCCCATACAAAAAACTCTTGAAATACATGCCGCTAGCGCCGCGCTAACATTTACCATCCTGGAGGATTGTTGCCACGAGACAACATAAAGCCAGCTATTTTTGTGTTCAAGCCGGGGGCATTAGTCCAGGCACGCTCTGCATTGCTTGATATACGTTTCAGGCAACCAACCCCGTGGCCCCCAAGGCCACTAAGGGACAATGGTTAGAAAGATAAAAGTCATACCATCGTAACTTCCTAGTGGCTTAATTAAGCTACTCCGCCGTTGGTCAGATCAAAAGAACATGTTCTTTGGCCAGTTGCTTTGACTCAACTACTCCATTGTGTGCATAAAGGATGGGAGCTGGCCACCGAACGCCCACGACTTCTTCGTGCCAACGCCAGCGTCAAATAACTCTTCCCGATGGCTTTAGCAGATGTCTGGATGCCGGTTCAAACCCCTCTTGGTTTCGTCCATGCCATAAAATCGGATTTGGCGCCGCTGCCGACCGCGCGCCACACGCAGTACTCCCCTCGGAAGCGCCAAATCATAGATCAGACCAGTCTGACATCAATTTGCGGCTATATAGGCGGAAATGAATGTACGTTCACTATGTCGCATAAACAGGGAAGCTGGCTGACTATTGTGCGTACTGTAGCAAATCCCGTCACCTGCGCCAGCGGCGCGTATTGTGGTTATCAAACAGCCTTCCATGTTCTCGGCTGTTGCGCAAGCTTCCACACGACGTCTTCAACACAGGTCGTTCTCGATTCGTGTAATTACCATATAGCTTGCGTTGACACTGACGACGTCAGCGAGGGAGGTTGTGATGATGCATGTCAGTCGAATGATATGATTCTCAAATGGTGTGTACCTTCTTATCTCTCCCATTGACTGACATTAACATCCATCCAGTACCGGCTCAGCTTCATGGTGCAACACCTATACCTACTCATACTGGGGCATCAATAGCTATGCTTGTGGAGACTTGGACTTCTTCCAGATCGAAACGAGCTTCACCAGATCTGGCCAGAGCCTGACAACTACCGCCCCTGCTTGGGTTACCGCAACCTACACCGGCCTGCCATTTGCAAGTGCAGGCGCCGACCCAACCACGATGAGAGTGGCCGCCCCTCCTATTATTCAGAATGAGAGTGAGTTAGGACCCCACGTTGGCGAAATAACCGCCGCTGTAGTCGGGGCTACTTTTGGCGGTGTCCTGGTTCTCATGCTGGCCCTGCTGCTCTGCCTCCGCAAGCGCGCGAAACCGCCTAAAGCCGTCAGGTTCGTGGCAACTCAGGATGTGTACGGACGGCAGCTTGTACCAACCGCGTCAGACAGCCTCGTGTCGCACTATGTTGACGAATAATAACATTCTTAAGTAAGTTTGCCATCTGATGGCCAAAAACCGAGAAGTTTCCATATCAGGATTAGATTAACATATCTAGACAAAATTAAGAAAGCTAAATCTACTGTTCGCTGTGATATAGATTATAGTTTATTAACTATCACTAAGTGTTTTTTTTAACTGTTATATAATAAGATAAATTTATAGTTATTTAAAATGTTAAAGTTATTTAATTTAAAACTTTTTATTGTTTTAATATATATATTTACATTTTATTATTGTAATTTCTATTATTTAAGTTTTTTAATATTTAAAATAAGATTAATTTTGTTATGAGAGATTTATACTATAGTGAATAGTAGATATAGCATTTCTTTATTTTAACCCTTGATTTAAATATAACTACTGACTTATACTCTAGGGATTAAAGTGTAAATAAACACTTCATGGACATGTTTACTAGAAACCCGTGGGGAAACAGTTGATTTGGTAAATAAAGTTAATTCGCAATTGCAGCCCAACTGAAGCAAGGGGAAAGCTATACATATATATAAAGAGAATCTACCAGATCCCTTGGCACTAGGCACTGCTAATTGCCTTGGCAGACCGAAGTCCACCGGCACTATCTCATTATCCAGAACTGTCAATTTAAAGCTATTCACACATCCAACTACCTCTAAAGGTCTTGCTCTGAGACCTGATGACCTGGGGTAACCCTGTATCCTGACACCTTCGGTATAACTTTCTGCAACTATAAAGCACACAAGCCAAAATAGTAAACCGTTGGAGGCTAGTCTCGATTCTTTATGTCCTTGAAGATTCTAACAGTTGCTGGATTCTAGCGCGGCTCTTGACAACCATGTCCTCCGCATCCGCAATCATTTCCACAGCTCCCCATTTCAGCCCCATGCGGTTCTTAATCCGGCTCAGTAGCGTCCGCAGGTCTGCCAGGTGCTGGTGCGTCATGTTATAGACAAGTGAAGACCTTACCGTGGAGATCTCGATCCGGTAGCCGCCGAACACAATCGGGCCGTCGAACACCTCGCCCGGCGCACCGCTGTTGAGCCTGTTGTGGTTGTTGTTGCTGCTGCTGTTGACATTGCCCGCTGGGCAGAGTTTACTCGCCACGCTGGTGGCCGCGGCGCTGAGCCGCTGCGCCACCATCGCGATCAGCATCCCGTTCTCCGCGCAGATGTTGCACTTGGCGCACGAAAGCGCTTCCCCGTACGCCTTGATCCCACAGCCGATGCACATAAGCAACGTGTCGACGCCCTTGTCGGACCCCAGCGTGCCCGTGTCTTCTAGCAGCTGTGCCATGGTGTGCAGACACTGGCAGCCGGCGGAGTATCTTCGCCCGTCGCTGCTGGGCGTGGACGCGGCCCAGACGGGACCGAGTGACACCGGTGTTAACTGTCTCGGCGGCATGTGGGCTACGTCGTCTTGTTGCGTCCCCGCTGAGGAGGACTGGCTCCAACGTGCGTGGGTCGGCGATATGACCATATTTAAAACCTCCCGGTCGAAGACTCCGGCGCTATCAGCCCCGTCGCCTGTCGGGAAGCTCTGCATGAATTCGAGGTCCTCATCTTCCACCAGGTTCGACGAGAAATCTGACCATACCGTACCCTGTGCTTCCCCAATATCAACAGTTGATTCCTTCGACGGCATGGCCAAAGAAGTGCCCTCTTCCTGCAACGCCTCCTTATCGCTCGCCTTTTCTGCAGAAGACGACTGCAGCGATTTTCGCCTCTTAGGCGGACGATTGGACGGCGGCCACGGCCATGACGTAGAGCGCTGCTTCAGGCCGTCTTCTGAGCCCATATTCCCCGCGTACGTGCAGGTGAGCAGCGTGGTCTTACACCTCTCGCAGCCATCTTTTTCGCCGCTACATTTGAGCTTGGGGTCATGTAAATGCGAGACTCTAATAAAATCAGAGGGCGGAGCGAACTAAGTTTTAGCTGACCTTGCGGGAGCGGCAGGGGTCACATGCTCTCATGGTGTACCCGCGTGCCTCAACTCCACTCGGGCCTGTGAGTTGGACGTGCTCGTGGCCCTGGGTGACATTGTTGTACCTTATAGTCCCGAACATGACACGTACGTTGTCTTTCAGCCTTGTTGGTGATGTGACTTCCCATATGTTCTGGCTTTTGCGCGGCGGGCGCTGGAATTAACGTAAGCAATGGAAATATTAAGCCGACCGAGGTAGAAGGCAACAGGGGTTCAGAGGATAGGGGAGATAGGAGGGCTGTCTGAGCAGCTTGCCTGACGTTTCTACATTTTTCTACATTACCTTGAAGTCAATATTTGAACCTCTGTATCGGGTCTCTACCCCACGGGGAGATAGTCGGCCTGAGCTTGCATCATGATAGGCAGTCTAGAGCGAAGTGGGGTAGATGCAAGAGTCAAATGTTTTGCTGACGATGCAACACACCAGACTGGGGTATGAACTATTGCCCTTTTTCTTCCTGAATTCATGACGTAGACTGCTTATTCGCCTGCGGGGCTCGTAAACAGAGCGAACAAAAAACGGTATACCAGACCACACCCAGAATGCATGTGGCTGGTGCATAATACCAAGTACATCTGTCAGCAATAAGCAATATCAATTGATCTGTATTGGTTGAATTGTGCTGTTGTGTTGTGCCGCGTGTCTGCGTCCTGTCTATCCGTAATTTCCTGCAAGTTTGGATGACAAGGTGGGTGTCATAGCTATACAATGTATAGGTCATCAATCAATGATGTTGGGGTTATTGGTGTCTTCTTATTGTTCATCTCTCTCAGAGGAAAATCTCTTTAGAAATATTATCGTGGATTAGATGTTTCATGTATATGCATTTAATGGAACGTCCGATTCATTGAGCTCCGAGCTAGCATAAAAGACTCCAGATCCGCCATCCAGGTCGGCAGGATGGTAAAAGCTAGCGTGACGCTAGGGACTTGTACTTCAAGGGTTATTTGTATAGGAAACACTCTAGAACTAATCAGGATTTTGCCTTGCTAGGGTTTGAAGTTCTGGTAAAGTCGATCAACACACTGATCAACAGTTATCTTGCCATAAACAGATCTACTGTACTGTTGCTAACCAGAAAATAGCGCCGCGCTAGCTTTTACCATCCTGCTGACCTGTATAATCGGATCAGCCAATCCATGCTCGGAATACTCTTTGTGGGTAATCTTCTGAGCGTGGATTGGCTGATCGGATTATATGGCCGGTCCCTCCATAGGCCGATAAGGGTGACCTTGGCGACGCACCAACTCGGGTTTAGGCAGGGGGGCTGTTAGAACCAGGGGTTAGATCTTGTGAGAAATAAGCGAGCCAATCTGTGGCATTGAGCCCATGTACTATCGCCCACATTCGAAGTAATGCTCTAACTTTATAGTGTTACTAGGAAATGCCCTCGGTTTAAACGTTAAAAAGTACGATAAGAGTGAAACTCTTAGAGTAAAGTCCTTAATTAAAAGGGTATTTATAATCCATCTTTTAGTTAAAAATTAAACTAGAATATAAATAACCCCTAGTTAATATTTAAAAGCTTACTACATAAATTTACCAGATAATATTATAAAAGTTAAAGCACTGCTTGTTTATTAAATTTTATATATACATAAATTCAACTCGATAAAGATTAGCTCGCTTATTCCTAACAACTCTTGTTAATCTTCTAGCAGTGTGGTTAATGTTAAGTCCTCACACTACCGGTTAGCACAGCTCAAGGTCACCTTAAGTCATAATTCACAGACCAAACTAAAAACAAAAGTCGCGTATCGGGCTAGTCTCCAAGCCAGCTACCCGTCGCCAAGCTGGCTGACCACCCAAAACATCATTTCCTATTAAACGAGGACAAGAACACGCGAGAGCGAGCAAGGGTTACCCTGTCATAAAGACGGTCGATCAGGAAACGGTAGATCAGAAGGGAGAGCCAAAGTGAAGAGGGCTCTCAAAAGCAGACCGGGACGATAAAACCATAAGTGATGCTGCTGGGGAGCCGGTTAGCTACTAGAGTTTTACCTTTCGCATTCAATCACCATCATACCACTGCTTGCTTACATGCTTATTATCATGCAGAGCCTAAACCCTGTTCACAGGTGCATTCGGAAGTATCCTATAACGTACAGCAGTTGTAGTGGTGGCTGGTTTGGGACAGGATACTCGAATTGGCATTGTCCTGTAGATCATCGTTCTCTTATTAGGTAATGCAACGTATTCTTGCGCTAAGGACTGCCATTCGAAGTCGCAAATACTGAAGCGTTTCAAGCTGCACTTTGCTGTGATTGTAACTCTTGAATATAGACACCATCCAGCTGAGCTGAATCGCTGTCAGAGCAGGATCTGTATAGTTGGCCGACAGAATATTGACAGTCTAATTATGGCTTCGGACTCGGATCGCAGAGCTCTCGGCCCTCTGGATCACATCGCTCCGCATAACATACCTCAGAGCGTGATATATCTTAACCTGAAGCAAGGCATCAAGGCGGTTGATGCATTCGTTCATCTTCAGGAGGGGCTGCGCCGCACTCTACTGCAAGTTCCATGGTTGGGTGGAACTGTTCACTGGCAATGTCAAGGGACGCCTGCATGGCGACCCGGCCAGCTTGAGATACGCTACGGTAAATCAACTACGAGCCCTTCTGACCTGCTGCGGTTTAAAGAGCTTGATACGCATAAGTCGTATGCCGACATCCGGGACGCGGGATTTCTACTGGATGCTTTCGACGACGAAAATATTATATGGACAAGGCCATGGAGTCCTGACTTCGACGAAGGCGTTCCAGTCTTTGCAGCTCAGGCCAACTTTCTGCCCGGGGGCTGTATCCTTTCCTTCTCCATCGCTTCTCCAGCGTCTGACGGCACCGCGATGCTGATGGTAATCAAGCTCTGGGCTGATCACTGTAGCAACCTTATGAAGACGCTAAATGATGGCGTGGTTAAGGTGCTGCCTTTGGAAACCTTCGATCGAGCTATTCTGGATAAGGCTTTAGTCGTTGAGAGAGGGACGCCTGAACGGGCTCTTGCTGAAAGCAAAGAAGCGCGACAACTGATTGGTCTACCTCCAGAACAGATTGATCTAGTCTATAATTCTTCTCCTGTTGGTGGAGCTGATATGAAGCATATCATCTTCTACATGCCTCACACGGCGTACAGAGCACTTCGAAAAGAATGCGTTGCCAAGTTCGGAAACACAGACATCACCGGAAATGATCTCATCTGCGCCTTGATCTGGCGTAGTCTTATGAGAGCCCGAGCTGCCACTACAACCAAGACCAAAGACCATGTTCTTGAGCCAGTAGCGGAGCTTCTGAGGCCATTTGATGCGCGACCCAACTTCGCACAGTCGCTCCAGACCATGTACCTCGGCAACATGAATTTCGAAAACAGAATCACTATGCCCCTAGATACTCTGGTCAGCCAGGACATCAGCATTCCTTCAGTGGCCCAGACGATTCGCACAAGTGCGGATAGTCAGGCTGCACAGGAAAATCTCCTTGATGCCTACGCGCTGCTGCGCTATGCTCCTGACTATTACCGAGTGCAGTGGCGAGCCACGCACGCAGCAGGAGCGTCTGTGGGAATACTATCCCCTATCGTCCTCCCTTTCAATGACACCTGCTTTGGGGAAGCCATGTTTGGGAATGGAGGCAAGCCTGATGCGTTTCGCCCTATTATGGGCGCCCGTAACCGAGGCTTTCGCACGTGCTTCGTCATACCGCGCAAGAAGCACGGGGGCCTGGAGTTCGTCATGACTTTATCTAAAGACGAAATGAATTTCCTATGTGAGGACAAGGAATTTAGTCGTTATGCCTTTCCCTTTGAATAGTGTTACTCTTTATGAGCAATTCTAATACTGCTTTATTTTAAAGTAGAATTTAATTTTATGGTTTCAGTAAATATTGTATAGTAGGACCAGGGGGTCTGTTCAGGTTTTATATGACAGTCACTTAAATAGATACGTTGAAAATTAAAAAATATTGTTAAATTTCAATTTCTTTTCATTAAAATCCCTTCAGATGAACTATAGTAAACATCACTCAAATGCTTCTTCAGCTGCCATTCTAATCGACGAAACAATTGCCTTTACATCCGACCTCTTGAATGGAATATCATGCCCACCCGCATGCGTATGTGAATGAGTCAAGGAAGCCATGCACAGCCCCTTGGCTACCCTGGATTGCTCAGCAATGGCTGGCATATCCCTTTCCCCAGTCACGTAGACCGTAGGTATCTTTACACGATCTTCGCTTAGCAAAGGATGAAGCAGACGCGGGATGGCGTCGGTCTTGCCCTTGCCAAAGAAGTCGAGTTGCGTATTGGGAAGCACCATTCCGACCATCGAATGCATTGACAGGACAGTCTGTAGGTACATAGCAAAGGTTTTCTTGGCTATCGCGGGGGCGTCGCCGCCTATGTCTAGCAGGGGCGCGAAGTCACCGTCTGGAAAAGCGGAGCGAAATGGCTCATGGTCGTCGTCTAGCATCCGCCTGACAACTTCTTCGCAGTAGCTGCCGTCGGGCGAGGCGATGAAAATTGGCGAGAAGAGGACAGCGAAGGAGAATGGACAGGCAGATTGTCTCGATTGCCGATCGAGCATGTATGCCATAGCTAAAGCTGACCCGAGACTGAAGCCGAAGACACCATCAAAGGGTCCTTTCTCCTTGACGAAGTCATCCAAACGGGTGAGTGCATCTCGCACTTCAGGTGGGCTAAAGCCAGTAGCGTATGAGTAGAATGGTCCCGATGCCCATTGCGGGACTCCTGTGGTGATTTATTAGTCTTCAACTTATCATCGCATTAAGTCTAAGCAAGGACAACAATAAGGGATCATACCCGGTCCCCTTCCGCATGGTATTGCTCCATCAACGAAGGTAAATTGGTAGCTTGGACCCAAGTCTCTGATGAAAGGAGCTATTTGCTCCCTGAGCATTGAGGCGGATGAGCCAAGGCCGTGCAAAGCCAGTATTTTCATGACGGGCGAGTCTGGAAGACCCTCTCTTGAATTCCTTCAAGCGTAGAAAGAGTACCAACTGACGTCCAATTTCACATTTGCTCTTCAATTGGAGCAGTCAGAATATCATTGGAGACGGAGTTGATGAATAACTCCGTTATTGATTATTGCCTTCCGCGGCTGTTACCCCATTCGTGATATCCGAGACCTGCATCGTACATACGGACTAGTCACGCGATGCAAATGGCGCCTTGAGCCATTTCCAAATTGAGCTGCTTATATCAGGTTCAATATTTCGCTGAGAGATGCCCTCGCTGCCACTTGCCACAGAGATTTCGAACCTGTATCAAGTGTCTCAAACACATGACAACCAAAAATGCATGCCCTTCTGATAGTAGTAGGCCCAATATGTGCCTACATCATCTTCCGAGTCTACTTCACCGGTCCGCGGCTCCCCAAAGGTCTCTCCGTCATTGGCGCTAAGAAGGGTGACTGGTTTCCCTTCTGGCAAGCAACATGGCGCAACTCGTTCAACGTCGCCGGCGGCGTGATGGAAGCATACACAAAACACAAGAACGAAGCCGTCATCATGCCAATTATGGGCCTCGGGGCTGCTACATTGATCATGCTCCCGCAGTCCGACTCGAGCTTTATATCAGATCAAGACCCAGGTGTACTCAATCTACGTGAAGTCATCATCGATGGGCTACATTATCGATACACTCTTTCGGACAAATATGTTCTCACGCATCCGCTGCACAAAAAGCTCATTACCACGACACTGACGAACCAAGTCGGGCCCCTCTTACCAGAGCTAGCCGACGAGACCATTGTTGGTTTCGAGAGCCAATGGGGCAACGATACTAGCGCTTTCCGCGAAGTCTGTGTATGGGACACGGTAGGCCGTGTCATAGGATGTGCGACAAACCGTGTCTTTGTCGGTCTACCATTCTGTCGTGACCCGAAGCTCCTTGACGCGGGCTATGCTTATGCGCGGTCCCTGCCTGTGAGCGCCACTCTGCTAGGCTGGGTATGGGAGCCTGCACGACCAGTACTGGCTCCGTTGATCACGATGCAAACTCGCGCCTACGAACGGCGATTCGCGCACGTGATCCTGCCAGAGATTGAGCGCCGGCTACGCGACTATGACAGAGCGGAAAAGTCCAAGAAGAAGAACGACTTTTTGCAGTGGAGTATAGACCAGGCCAAAGAGGGCGGCGACCCTGAGATGTGGAAGCCCAGGACATTGGCAAGCCGCATTCTTCTCATGAACATGGTCTCTATCCATACCTCCTCGCTTACTTTCACCAACGTCCTGCTCGACTTGGTGTCATCCAAGCCTGAGTACATTGAGGAGTTACGCACCGAGGTAGCGACAGTGCTGAACGAGACAGGGGGCGTATGGACCAAAGCTACGCTTGCTAAATTGGAGAAACTTGACTCAGTCTTCCGCGAAAGTGCACGTCTGAACACCTCGGTGGCTGTGGGTCTCCGCCGCAAGATCGTAGTCCCAGAGGGTATAACGACGCCTTCAGGCGTGCACATACCTTACGGCAACGTTGTCGCCGTTCCTAGCTTCGCTGTCTTGACTGACGAAAAAGTATATCCGGACGCGGACAAGTTTGTGCCGTTCCGCTTTGTCGACCAGCGCCGTGAGATCAACACCGGTGACCGGCCTAAGGACCATACGGCAAGCTCACGTTTGACATTCTACGCAACAAGCATCGACTACCTTGCTTTTGGCAATGGCCGTCAGGCGTGTCCTGGGCGTTTCTTTGCCGCGAGCGAGCTAAAGCTTATGCTGGCTTACATTCTCATGAACTTTGACCTTGAGATGTTGGAGACTAGGCCAGAGGGTAAATGGATAGGAGTCTTACGGACACCGGCTACTGGTGCTTCTATTCGAGTACGAAAGAAGGTGAATCCTCTAGCCGAGTTTTCGTCATTTAGTTTTGACGAGGAGTGATTGGGCATGGGTTTAAAGTGCATTGGTGGCCCCACGCTCCATGGTTTCTTGTATCTGAATCCCATAGTTCATTGCCAATACTAGTTGCTCAAAGATCTCTGGACTACTAGTCAAAATTTCCACAATCATGGCAGGATTTTTAAACGGTTCAGTATCAGAAGGCAGTCCGAGATGGTAACGTGCCGAGTTTTAATCAAAACCTAAATTGAAGACCTAGTACCATCACCTAGATATGATCCTGACTTGATGGCCGAGCTACGACGATGGCCAATACTATCACTACCGCATTACGAAAACTGCGGATCAGTCTGCTTTATTATCATAGATTAGCCATCTTATGTATATGTTATGTGCTATGAAGTCTACTTTCTTAAGTCCTCCACGGCTACTCCGAGGTAATATGGGCCTACGCCTGTAATCCGGCTCCACTCCTATATCTGACATCTCCTTTACCCATATCCTTTACTCATCTCCTTAGCTCTTTACATACCTTATTTCTGATTAACGAGGTGTCTTGGAGTTTTATTTGATGGACCTCGCTTAGACATGAGCCACAGAATACAACAACAATCTGCCTGAGCGACCCCTTTCCCATATCATAATCACTGCCAACAGGTGCACGCACACTCTAGTTCTAGGTTGCATCACAGACGAATAGGTAAGACGTTAGATGAGCCAGTTACATAACGCTTCCCCTCCTTCATGTGAACTAAGAGATATTTGTATTATGTATCTAATTCTTGATTTTAGAACACGGCATCACTCACGCGAACCCTCAAGAAATGATATTTTGACCCCTCTCAAAGCGCAGTCAATCTTACATGGCAATATCTCGGAACCTTAAGGATACGCTGGTGCGCAGCCATACTGGCCAGCTCGCCTGGAGGCGCCTCGAACTCAAAGTTCAAAACCAGCATTGTGAGGTTAATGCGAAACTCCTGCATTGCAAGTATTTTGCCTGCAGATTGTGGTTAGCAAAGCTTAGAGTATTTGCACTGTCGATGGGAACTTGCCATAACAAACCCGGGGGCCGGCTGAAAATGCCAGGCGAGGAAACTTCCGGGGATCGAAACTCCCGTCCTCTGCAAGCCAACGCTCCGGCTCCCAGTCGTCCATCCCCTCGGGATCCCAGTGCAGATGGAAGTTGTCCTTGGACTGTTGAGACGTCCTGCTCCGCAACTCTTCGGGTACGTCCATTGGCTTCCTGCCAACGTACGGACTGAGAGTGACGGATGCGCCTTTCGGGATCCGAAACCCAAGCACTGTCGTGTCCATAGTAACAGTGCGCGCAAGGCGAGATGCTATGGTTGAACAACGGAGGGTTTCTTCCATACACGCATCCATGTACGGAATTGACTTCGTTAGTATCTCTTCTACGGGTGGCTGATGGCCGTTTGATCTTTCTGGGAAAGCTTCCCGCAGTGCTTTTCGAAGCCTGTCTTGCTTCTCTGGGCGATCCGTCAGATACTTGATAGCCCAGGAAAGTGCCCCTGCTTTTGTCTCGTGGCCCTGGCAGAATGAAGTTAGCGCCATCTTGTTTCCATACTCCATGCATGAGAGACCAACAGACATCAGGAGCATAATGAGCTCGTCGTGAATTTCTTGCTGGCTTGGCTCAGGTATGCTCCCTAAATCCCCTCGCTGAGCTAGGAGCTGTCGGCGTACGCCCATTACCACGCCGCTAGTTTCCTTGGCTGCTATCAACTCATCTTTAGACAGCTTGACCAACCGTGCGCGAGCATCGTTAATGATTCCATCCACAGTGCGTATCTTCGCACCCCATTTTCTTCTGTACGTGGGACCGTGCCTGATAATCCAGTGGTTGAGTCGCTGAAAGTACGTAGTAAACGTTTTCTCAATACCCTTGATCACGAAGCAAATGGTTTCGTACATCTCGGGCTTTGGGAGGACGGGCATCTCAGCTATGGAATCCTTGGATAATGGCTGCTTGATGTACTTGGCGCCGTGGACGATCCCTTCCCGCTCACCGCCGACTGCGTTGAGGTCGACACCGAAAACAATTTTCCAGATCACATCAAAGGCTGCTAGGTCCAAGTCGCCAAAAAAGTAGATTGCTCGGCCGTCAGCTATGGCAGCCTTGGCGCGGAATAGCTCAATCAGTTCCAAAGCCACGTGGTACATTTCGGGAGCAGCAACACGCCTCATGAAGCTTATGCCCATCAGCCCTTCCCATAGCCGTCTTTGGCTTTTGAAGGCAGGGCCAGTGACTTTGACCAAGCTGGAGTGCTGGAGCATAGGACGAAGAGTATCCTGGCTCTTATATGAGCGGTCGAATTCTCTTGTACGCGTACTCAGGATGTCCTTGACCTCCCTTACGTCGTCGATGAAAATGGCGGGCTTCGCAAAAGGTCCGAAGAAGAGTTGAACCACAGGCGAATTGAGTTTCTGGCATTGCTGGAAGGCGAAATGCGATGGGTCTTCCGTTATCTTGATTGCCGCTAGCATCTCTGGAACGTCTCCCCAGATTCTCTTCGAGGAGGCTTTGTGATAAGGTATGTTGGGGTACGGTCGGGGAAACGCCAGTCTGTAGACTTGGATTGCCAGTAACAGGATCCCAAACGCGACGAGGTAGATACTGTCCATGGTTAACGATGACAAATAAGGATACGTTCAACAATAAAAATTCTTTCCGCTGAAACTGGAGGCTTCCCAGGTTCTAGCTTGTTGAGCTGAACACAATGGTTTAGCTGTGATTAGTAGTACTTCTGCAGAATGGTGTGTTTAACGATTAATTACGGGGTTACAAAAATATTGAAGGGGACGATGAAGCTTCCCGGGTTCGGGTCCGTAAGTGCTTACATAGAAGGCCTATTTGGGTAACATCCGACTCGTCGGCTCTTACTTGATGGACTGCTCGATCAGTCAGTTGCTATTAAAAGCTAATAGGTCCGGGGGACTTATATCTTGCAGCTACGTAAGCTAAGCTAGATCGCACACATCACTTGCAGCACTATCATAACACCATGTCTGACCTCGCATCCACTTACCGTGCCTGGCTAGACTGCATCAGCCAAGGAGACTGGGATGGACTTCTCAAGTACATGCAGTCGACATACAGCTATAACGGAAAGGAGTTCACCCCCAACGAGTTCTCCAAATTCGTCCAAAGCGAAGCCAGTCGTTTTGCAGGCTACACCATCGCGGTTGACACCATCCTCGTCGATGACGACGCCCAATGCCTGGCATGTCGTATCTACTCCAAAGGCAAGCCCACGGAGAAGATGTTTGACTGCGATCCAACAGGGCAGGATATTTACTTCGTCGAACATCACCTGGTTTGGTTCACCGATGGCAAAATATCCAAAACAATTTTCACCCTTGACATCCTCAGTGCTCGGCGCCAGCTCCAAAATCCCAAAGAAGACTATGAGCTGGAGCTCGTGAACAAAGCTCCTATCCCGAAATCCAAGGTGCTGTCTAAGCAAGGCCTTGAGGATGCTGCCAAGTTGTTCTTCAACTGTATCAATGCTCGGACGATGGCGTCAGAATTACCCAAGATCTGCCATCCAGAGTTGATGCACAGCGGCAAGAAGTTGACGTTGGATGCGTATCTAGGGCTTGTCGAGAAGGGTATCTCGGCCATCCCAGATGTGCAGTTCACTGTCCAAGACGTAGTGGCTGATCAGGACACACAGCGTGTCTTTGTCCGTCTTGAGCACCACTGCACGCCTACCAAGGAAGTAGGGGGACTGGTTCCAAACGGTCAATCTGTCAAGTTCGCAGAAATCGCTATCCATCAATTTGATGATGGAAAGATCAGCAGGATGTGGGCTATAGTGGACTGGGAAGGCGCAAAAAGGCAGATGGCGATGTCTCAGGTGTACCTAGGTAGTAGTTGAGTATGTAATGGCATTGTTATGTAATTACAATTCACTTATATAATACGTTAGTAGTGCGAAGGTGCCTTAAGAATTACTGTTCTTATTATCGAAGAAATTATACAGCTGCCAATTACACGGAAGGTCTGATTCAGCTACAGGACAGGGAGACGTGACCTGCAATACAATGGCTTCCTATCATACATAAAATCGCACTGGCCTGCCCAGAGTACCTCGGAGAGATGACTGATGGGCGCCATAAAACAGGGTACCATATACATTATCAGAATGAAACTCTGTGAGTGAACTAGAGAAGCGGGAATTGCTCAAGCTCGGAGGCTCATTGCCAAATGGCTCGTCGCTAGTGGTACTCCAAAGAAAATTAGGCCGCGTCTTTTGGTTTGCGGTGTTCGACGCCCAGGGCGCCAACAATAGAGATGGAAGTCAACACTATCGGAAGACGCCATGAATCCGTCAGAGCGTCGTTGATGACGCTCAACACGGCGCTCTTGGCATCACCCGTCAGGCCCTTGGTAAGGCTTGTAATACCGGTAGTCGCGACCGTACCCGCGTCAACGCCCGGTATTCCGAGATGTTGTAGACGACCGGCCAGGTTATTCGCAAAAAGCGCTTGCGCTACCGACACGAAGATCGAGCTGCAGAATGAGAAACACAACGTCAGTATATGTTGCCGTTCGGTATTTACAGTTTCCCCAGGACCGAACACGACTTACCTGCCCATGACTTGTGCGAATATGACCATGCTGGTACCAATAGGGGTGTCTTTGAGAGAAAGCCGGCTCTGTGCAACGATGAGGGGTGTAACACTGAACAGAGATGACCCGATAGCAAATATGATCTGGTAACCAATCCATTTGCCTGTGTTCGTGTCGGGTGTGAATGTCGTAAAGAGTCCCGAACCGACAGCTCCGAAGACAGATCCGATAAGCATCCAGACGTCAGCGTAGCCAAATTTAGAGATGAGTGCTCCGCCGCCTAGAAGGGTGACGACACTGGTAATGAGCCATGGAAGGGTGTACACTGCCGAAATGAGTGGGCTAGCACCTTTGACTCCTTGGAACCATCTGTAGCCCTACGGTCAGTACAAAGCCAACAGGCGAACGTGAAAGGTCATGGGAGAGATTGCTCACTCAGGAAGGTAGAAGGTGAGCACATAGATAGCTCCACTTGTGACAAAACCATAGAGTGACGCATAGGAAATGGAGCGCTGGGTGAAGATGCGGGAGGGTAGCACCGCCTTCTCGTCCTGCCAGAATTCAATGACAATGAATGCAGCTACGAGGACACCAGCAACGACCAGCAACGCGATGATGCGGCCATTAGACCAAGGGTACTCAATGCCTCCCCATTGCAATGCTAGGAGAAGTGAGACAATGGCCGGCACTAGGGCGGCGAGGCCGAGGAGGTCAAGCGTCTGGATAAAGTCTGAGAACGAGGTGAAGGTCTGACCTGCAATTTTCGGGGGGGTGATGGAAAAGAGGAAGGCGGCGTAGATGACGGCGCCAAGGGGCAGGTTGATGTAGAAGGTCCAGCGCCACGAGGCTCCCTGGGTGAGGGCTCCCCCTATCAACGGACCGGCTGTGGCAGCGACCGAGCGGGATAGAGATATCACGCTGAGGAACAATGCGCGCTTGTCGGGCGGAGCAAGAGTAGGAACTAGAGAGTAGGCGACGACTAGGAGACCGGAGGAGCCTAGGCCGGCGATGGCGCGACCAGCGATGAGAGCTGGAGAGTTAGGCGCGGCGCCGCAGAGGGCGGAGCCCACGAGGAAGACGAACATGGCACCAGTGTAGACCCAGCGGGCCGAGTAACGCGATGTCAACTTGCCGAACAGGAGCTGCGATATGCAGAGGGCCATGAGGTAGATACTGCCATACCATCCAACATCCTTGAGCGAGTGGAACTCGTCGGTGATGTAGGGGATGGCGGTTGCTACGATAGTGCTATCCTGTTTAGGAACGGGTCAGCGGTTGGATGCTCGCATCAAGCGGGCGCAACTCAGACGCACGAGGGTGATGAGGAATATGCCAAGGCATAGAGTCGTGAGAGCTAGCCAGAACTTGAAGCCAGAAGGATATTCCAGATCCGGCGGTGGGGTCGGTTGTCGTTCGGCACGTTCAGCATCTTGTTTGTCGCGTGTGTTTTCGTCCTCAGTGCCCTGTCCCTCGCCCGTATAGGGTCGCATTTCGACATTTTCGGTATTTGCCATCTTGAATGATTGCTGTGCAGAGAGCAAATCAATGTGGGAAAACGAAGGTGTTTAGCTAGGTAGATAGGTAGGTAGGTAGGTAGGTATGGACGGGATGAGATGAGATGAGATGAATGTTGAGGTGTTGAGGTGTTGTAGTGTCGTGGTGCTGTGAACAAGAGGTGCCAAGGGTTATCTAGGTACCTAGATACCTACCTAGGGATACCTACCTGCCTTCAATCATTGATGTTAGCAAGCTACCTACATGTAGGTACTTAGGTACAGATGTACTGAGAGCAATCAGCCCTGTGTTACCAAAACACAACGCGGCCAGTGATGCGGTAGGTATAAGCTTCATGCTCACATGCATGCAGCTAATATAGGTTAAACGGACGGTAAAAGCTAGCGCGGCGCTAGAGACTGTACTCCAAGGGTTAGCTCTATTTGTAAGCGGAAACTCTTCAGATCTACTCGAGATTTCGGTTTGCCAAGGGTTGAAGTTCTGGTAAATTTGATTAATACACTGATCAACAGGTAACTTTTCGTGCTAATTATAAAGCGGCTTAACAGATCTGCTGGATTGTTGCTATACTATACCAGAATGTAGCGCCGCGCTAGGTAGCTTTTACCATCCGTCTAACCTATACAGTAGATACAGTACCAAGCAATGGGATCTACGACTAGAGCACACTAAGGTGCTCCAGGGCGATCTTCCGTAACCCGTCCAGTAGGCTGCAGTAGGTACCCGTTGCAGAGCCCGTTACCTACACGCTGGTCCCACCCTTAGAATACCAGATTGTGACCCTTCTGCCAAGCCCTGCAGAGTCCCGGGCAGTCCCGGAGTTAACGCCACACTACCTACCTAGGTACCTAGGTATATAATTGTAAAGGCTGCCAAGTATTCTTACGGTATAGATAGTGTCAGAATCATATCATTGCGCCATAGATAGAGCCCCCTTTAGCATGGCGGCGCGCGAACTCCTGCCATCTATAGATTTTAACATCCTTGGATCTATGGATTGGGGTGCATATGAATGCGGACTTTGACACTTTGACGCAATAATCCACGTTCATGGTGCATTTCTCAAGTTGCCGGCGGCAGGCTGCCAGCAGGGACTGGATCGACTGGGGACCCTGGGGACCCTAGGGACTAGATAGATCGACTGATCTCTTGTCTTCAGACAAGCTTATGCCAAGTCCTCGGCAAATTAAATCAGCCAGACCCCTTGAGCTCTTGACCCTTTTTCAGACATACCGGAGCTATACTATATGGGCATACTGTAACCCGCCTTAAAAGGAAACAGCCGCACCCGCCCCTGCTTAACGCTGTTTATTCCGCATGCAGCACGTTTTGACAGTTTAGGAAATATACGGTATGCCTCCACCATGCTGCAGCCTTGCGAAGACGGCCATCGCCTTACAGAGTGCCGTCCGTTGCCAACGTATTGGGATGCGTTGCAAGTTTCGACAACTGCTCGAGGACAAGTCTCGGTTGGCTAGGCATTATAGCTTATATGTGATGGGTAACGCCAGCCAGAATATCCATTGCTTGGGTGAATCACCGCTGAGCACCGCTGAGCACAACTAAGACGACTAGCATAAGCTGAAAACATGGCTCACTCTGATTTGCATACCAATGGGGCGTCACACCCCGGCGCATTAAACGGCAACGGTACCAACGGTACCAACGGTGCCAACGGTGTGAATGGCACCCATGGTTACACACATACCGGTCCATCTGCAGTCCGTTCTGGCGATCCCATCCCTATTGCTATCGTTGGCATGGCATGTCGATTTGGTGGAGATGTCACCAATCCCTCCAAGCTGTGGGAACTTTGTGCCGCCGGGAAAGACAGCTGGTCTCCCATTCCCGAGCAGCGTTTCAATGTCAAATCCTTATATCATAAAGATAAGAACAGAATTGGCAGAGTACGTTCTACTGGCATCCCATTTTTGGCCCCTTTCCCCTTTCTCTCCCATGCACGTCTTCTATGCCAGCGCTGACCAGCCGTAAATAGTGCCATGTCGTTGGTGGCTATTTCATAAACCAGGATGTCTCTGTCTTTGATGCAGCGTTCTTTAACTTGGCTTCTGATGTTGCAACTGTAAGACGGTGGACCAATCCAATTATATAAAAGTGTCGAATACCGTGTTTCTGACTGAACTTCACAGGGGCTAGACCCTCAGTGCCGACTGCTACTCGAGACGGTGTATGAAGCAACTGAAGATGGTTGGTTAGCTCGCCCAACAATGTTTAACTCTCACTAAACAACTCCTTTAAAGCTGGAATCCCCATCAAGAAGCTCGCTGGTTCCAACACTTCGGTGTATACAGGCACTTTCAACAAAGATTATCACGAAATACAGACCAAGGATTCGGAATGCCTCCCCCTTTCTTTCTTAGCAGGCACTGGCACTGCTATGCTCTCTAATCGTATCTCTCATTTCTTTGATCTTCAGGGTCCTAGCCTGTCCCTCGATACGGGCTGCTCAGCCGGTATTGTGGCGGTCCACCAAGGTTGCCAAAGCATCCGCTTAGGAGAGTCGGACGTATCAATTATTGGTGCATCCAGCACAATCTTAAATCAGGATGCTTTCATCTCTGCCTCTACTATTGGGTATGGGTCTTGCTGCATCTGCCACGCTTGTGACATAGCTAAGATTAAAACAGTGCTGTCGGCGCCGACGGTAAATGTTATGCCTGGGATTCCCGAGCCAACGGATACGGCCGTGGGGAAGGCGTTGCTTCGATCATTCTCAAACCGCTCAGTGATGCGTTGCGTGATGGCGACCGCGTGCACGCCGTTATTCGAGACACTGGGGTCAACCAGGACGGAAGAACCACCACAATTACATCTCCTTCGGTAGACGCCCAGGTCAAGCTTATCAAGGAATGTTACAAACGTGCAGGCTATGACATCTCAGAGACAGGCTATGTCGAAGCCCATATGACCGGAACACTGGCTGGCGACCCCGTAGAGGCCGAGGCCATAGCTAAAACATTCGGCACCAGCCGCGAGTCACATGATCCAATCATTGTGGGCTCTGTGAAGACTAACATCGGCCACACGGAACCGGTAAGTGGCCTTGCGGCCATTATCAAGACAGCCTTTGCCTTGAAGAACGCACAGATCCCACCAAATATGAACTACGATAAACCCAATCCAGAGATCCATGTGGACGAGTGGCATTTACGGGTGCCAAAGAAGTTGATGCCATGGCCGAAAGATAAGCTGCTTCGCGCCTCGGTCAATAATTTTGGTTACGGCGGCACCAATGGACATGCGATTATGGAACCTGCGCCCAAGTCGTCCACTCGCTCCAACGGTGCCTCAGTTATCCATAATGGCAGCCACGAGGCTGACCAGTGGCGCATTTTTGTTCTCAGTGCTAAGGACTCAGTTGCGTGCCAGAACATGATGCACCGTTTTGCTGATCATATTGCCAAGTCACCAATGCCCGCTGCTAATCTGGCCTACACGCTATCGGAGCGACGGTCACTACATCCTTGGGTGTCTGCAGTCTCGGCTAGGAACATAAGCGAGCTGGCCAATCGTCTGCGAGAGGCAGGGCGCAAGCCATCAAGCGCATCGAGACGCCCACGCCTCGGATTTGTGTTCAACGGACAGGGAGCTCAGTGGTACGCAATGGGCCGCGAACTAATTTCTGCGTACCCAGTCTTCGGTCAAAGCGTACAAGAGGCCGACGGCATACTGAAAGACTATGGTGCATCGTGGTCGTTGAAAGGTATGTAATCAACTATTTGTTTGCATGTACGTCTTGATTTACATCTGCTGACCGGGTATCCCATTTCCAGATGAGCTCATGCGAGACGCGACTTCAACACGCGTCTCTGAAACATGGCTGAGTCAGGCTAGCACCGTCGTAGTCCAGCTTTGCCTTGTCGACCTACTCAAGTCATGGGGCATTACCCCCTCGGCCGTAAGCAGCCATTCCAGTGGTGAGATCCCTGCTGCTTATACCACTGGGCTGTTGTCCTTCAAAGAAGCTCTTGGTGTAGCCTACTACCGCGGCGAGGTTGTGTACAAATACCAAAAGATTTTCTCCGTCGCTGGTGGAATGCTGGCGGTTGGGCTAGGCCAGGAAGACGCCGAAAAGTACATTAGCGATTCCAACAGCGGGCGTATTCTTGTGGCTTGCGTCAACAGTCCCACTAGTGTTACGCTCTCTGGAGATCTGGAAGCTCTTGAAGATGTGGCTTGCAAATTGGAGCATGACAGCGTCTTCGCCCGAAAGCTAAAGGTTCCTGTGGCATATCATTCCCACCACATGTTGCCGTTGGCGCAAGAATACACCGACAACCTTGAGGCCATTCTCCCTCCCGAACCCCATACGAAGAGCTGGAATGAAACCATTATTTCATCGTCAGTTACAGGAGGAATCGTCTCATCCGCCAAGGTATTCACTCCTAGACATTGGGTACGAAACATGACCAGTCCTGTTCTGTTTAGCCAGGCACTTGAGAGCATGTGCTTCAGCTCGTCCGACTCTAAAGGCACCACCGTCGACATGATCTTGGAAGTTGGAGCTCACGCCACCCTGGCTGGACCCATAAGGCAGATCCTCAAAGCTAAAAACGTGGTACTGCCGTATGCATCGTGCCTCAGGCGATCACGTGACGCCATCGAAACCATGCAGGAGCTGGCTTGCGAGCTCCTGGCCTCGGGATACCCGGTAGATCTGCAGGCAGTGAATTTTCCTCATGGTTCCCAGCATGCAACATTTGTCACAGATTTGCCATCGTATCCATGGAACCATGCGACACGCTTTTGGGTTGAGCCAAGGGTGAGCAGAGACCAGAGGTTCAAGAAACACCCACCCCACGAGCTCCTCGGCACTCCTCTTAATGGAGCGAACGATTTCACACCCACCTGGCGAAACTTCATGCGCATAGGGGAGATGGAGTGGCTAAAGGATCATCAGATCGATGGCATCACCGTGTTCCCAGGGGCAGGCTACATCGTTTCTGCCATTGAAGCAGTGCGCCTTCTCAAAGACCCTTCTGAAGAGACAATCCGTGGATACCGACTGCGGGATATTGACATTATGAAAGCCCTCGTCATTCCCGAATCCTCTTTTGGCGTCGAGACTCATTTTTCGCTTTCGAAGTGTAGCGAGAACGACTTTGACCACGAGGGCTGGTACGAGTTCAAGCTGCGCTCTTTGACAGGAGACACGTGGGCTGAGAACTGCAAGGGTTATGTATCAGCTGAAATGGGTGATGCGGTAAAGGTAGCTACTACACGCGAGAAGATACCGCCCAGCGAAAGAACATTCCTAGACTCAGAGACGGAGGTGACGGGCGTCGACATTGAAGCGCTATTTGCCGGCATGAGAGAGAGGGGCACCTACCATGGACCGATCTTCCGGAATCTTATTGACAGCCGTGTGGCTGGGGAGAAGGCGATCACCAACTTTAAGATCTCAGATATTGCCTGCCAAGAGCACGACTATTTGCTCCACCCCACGACTCTTGATTCCATTATGCAAACATCATCCCCCATACTGCCGAAAGACGTGGAAAAGGATGCGATGGTTCTCCCCAGAACTATTGGCTACATGCACATACCTCGGGATCTGAAAAGGCGACCTGGCGACAAGCTGCGAGCATTCACAGAGCTGGTCGAGTCAGGCACGCGAGGTTATTCCTCAAACATCGTGGTAACTGGCTCAGAGGACTCCAGCTCGTTCTTCGAGATGCGGAACTTCTTCGGCCAAGCTGTGCCCAAGTACCAAGACGACACCAACGATGAACTGGGAGTTTGTTCCAAGAGTTTATTCGAACTAGACATCCTACACAACGTCCCGAAAGAAATCAGAGACACCATGCTCACCCCCATCGAAGAACACGAGGTCAAAGAACAGAGGGATCTCCTCCGAGTGTCGTATTACTTCATTCATGACGCGTTGAAGGAACTTGAAGGCGAGAACGTCGACACCTGGGAATGGCATTACAAGCGTATGTTTAGCTGGATGCAGCTAGTCTTTGCCAAGGGCAAGCGGGGAGAATTAGGTCACGGCAGCGAGTCGTGGTGCAACACGAGCCGCGGCTTGCAAAAGATGCTTGCGGACGAGCTAAGAGCTGGTAACGCCGCAGGCCGACTCACGGTTCGTGTTGGCGAGAACCTTGCCAGGATCATCCGTGGCGATCTCCCGCCTTTCGAGTTAATGATGGAAGGTAGCCTCCTCAATCAATTTTACGTGGACCACGAGCCCCTGAGGCGCCTAAAAAAGATCGTGGAGCTCTGTGCTGTTACGAATCCTGGAGCAAACGTCCTGGAAATTGGAGCTGGCACCGGTAGCGCTACAACAACGATGCTCGAGGGCTTCAGCACGAGAGGCGACGGCAAAGGATCCATTCTTGGTCAATACACCTATACAGATATCTCGGCTGGTTTCTTCGAAGCAGCCAAAGACAAATTTGCGGCGTGGTCCACCATGATGGACTACAAGAAACTCGATATCGAGATAGACCCTCTCGAGCAAGGATTTATGGCCAACACTTACGATATCATCGTGGCAGCATCGTGTCTTCATGCAACTAAGAACCTTCATCGCACTATGTCACACGTCCGAAAGCTCCTCAAACCGGGAGGTAAGCTCCTGCTCGTCGAAGTTACAGCAGACCGCCTCGCAGGGCAGCTCATCTTCGGTACGCTCCCAGGCTGGTGGCTGGGAGAAGAGCCAGAGCGGCAGATGAGCCCCAACGCTCCATTAGAGATGTGGGACCGAGTGCTGAAAGAGACATCTTTCACCGGTGTCGACTTTGAGGTGCCGGATTGGGTGGAATCGGAATTCCACTCCGCCAGTGTCATCTTATCTAGCGCTGCGACAACGGTCAAAGGATCTGTCTCCATTCTCCTGCAGCATAATACCGCTGCTCCCCAACCATGGCTAGATCAACTTTCCCAGATGATCCAAGCACGGTTAGGAACGGCACCCGTGATTGAGACACTAGAGGACTTCACTCCGCACCCAGACACAATATACATCGCGATGGCCGAGATCGAGCGCCCATTCGTGGATGGCATGGACGCCACTGCGTTTGAAAATCTCAAGAAGCTCCTTGTCAACTGTTACAACGTACTCTGGCTTAGCGCCGGCGGCATAATAGACGCCAAAGAGCCGTCATTTAGCGCAACCGAGGGTCTTCTTAGGACGATAAGGCAAGAGGACTCGAGCAAGCGGTGCATTAGACTAGACTTTGAACACGATGCCGACCCGTGGACAAGCGACAAGATTCCTCATATCATTCACGTGCTACAGCAGAGCTTCGATTACGACATAGGCCCGGCCGATATTGATCGAGAATATTATGTCAAAGATGATATGTTACACGTGCCTAGAACGTATCCGAACAAATTTCAGGATATACTTGCTCGAGACCTCAAAGTCGAACCTGAGCCCCAGTTGGAGCCCTTCCACCAGCCTGGGAAGCCTCTAGTATGGGAGCCCCCGAAGCCGAACTCGGGCGGCTCAACCTTGAATCCATACTTCGTCTACGACGAAGAAATTGCCACTTCGGACATCCCTAGCGGCATGGTCGAGATTGAAGCCAAAGCTTTCGGTCTCAACTTCCGCGAGGTCTTGGTCCAGCTTGGACAGCTCGGACAGCCACTAAGGGGACACGAAGTTTCCGGTACAATCACAGGCCTGGGTCCAAACACGGAAGCCAGTAGGCTTAGTATAGGAGACAAGGTGTGTGCTCTAGTCAGAGGACCCATAGCTAGTAGTGGAAGAACCTACTGGACGTCAGTGGCCAAGTTGCCGGAGAACATGGACATTACATGGGAAGAGGCGGCGTCGATCCCCGCTGCCTATGCTACGTCCTACAGCTGTCTAATCAGCATCGCGAGACTTCAAAAGGGCGAAACTGTCCTCGTCCATGCGGCCTCGGGAGCTACGGGTCAAGCAGCCATCGTCCTAGCACAGCACGTAGGTGCCCGAGTGTTTGCTACATGCAGCACTGCGTCGAAACGAGATCTGCTCGTCCAGCAATTCGGCATCAACCCGGATTGCATCTTTTCCAGCCGCGACGCGAGCTTCGCCCCGGCTATCATGGCTAAGACGGGCGGTCAGGGTGTCGACGTGATACTCAACTCCCTGTCAGGCCCGCTGCTGAAGGCTTCATGGGATTGTATTGCGCGCTTCGGCCGTTTTATAGATATCACCAAGGTGGACATGGAGGCCGGCCGACGTCTGGACACTGGACCCTTCAATCGCTCTGCCCTATACACGGGCTTTGATCTAGTGGCACTTACTCAGCACAGCGGTCGGCTCACTCAGGAAGCGCTCGTTAAGAGTCTTGCTATCTGTCTCGAGCGCAAAAAGCCTGCCATCTACCCCGTAACACCGTTCTCGATTTCTGACATGGATAAGGCTATGCGTCAAATGCAGGGTGGAATGCATGTAGGCAAGCTTATTCTCGTCCCGCGTGATGGAGACAAAGTTCCTGTGAGTACACGTAATCGTTGAATATATCGTAAAGGACGAAGACTAACCCTACATTTCAGGTTGTGACGCACCGACGACCCATCTCTCTTAACAACCCTGAGGTTACCTATCTTATTGCCGGTGGGATGACGGGAATTGGACTGGCCACTGCCAAATGGATGCTAGGTAAAGGCGCCAAAAACTTGGTGCTGGTCTCTCGTCATGCCACGACGCACCCTGCGGCCGAACAGATGCGTGAGGAGGCCAAACTGGCCGGCTGTCATGTTGAGATCCGGGATTGTGATATCGCAGATGAAAGCAGCCTTTTACAGCTTTTGCACGACTGCTCTAAGATTCTCCCGCCAATCCGCGGAGTCGTTAATGCAGCCATGGTGCTGGACGACACGGTCCTGGAGCGCATGCAATTCAAGCAGTGGCGCAACGGGATCCGACCCAAGATCAACAGCAGCCGCAATCTGCACAAAAACCTGCCCGACCTGTCATTCTTCATTATGATGTCTTCTGCAGCCGGCGTGGTTGGCCATATGTCCCAGGCCAACTATGCCGCGGGAAACACGTTCCAAGATGCCCTCGCACGTCATCGAACTGCCCACGGTCAGCCGGCTGTCACCATCGACCTCAGCGCCGTCAAGTCGGTTGGCTATGTGGCCGACAGAGAAGCGATCGGTGACGAGCGCCTCAAAGCCCGCGTCGAGTACGCCGGCCTCGGCTCCATCGACATCGAGGCCGTGCTGCGCATCGTCGAAGACGCGATCCGAAACCCGCTGCGCTCGTCCCTTGAGGAAAGTCAAGTCATCATCGGACCGAACTACCAAGGCATCATCAATGAATCGCCCATGCGTGGCGACAAGCGCTTCGGCACACTGCGAATCTCCAGCCACCACGGACTCAAGGACACTGTCGGAGCGTCGAACGAGTCCTCGGCCGCGGTGCTGGTGCAGGCCTTGTCGAAACCCTCGACCACCCTTGAACAGGCAACAGCGTTGCTGGTAGACGCCATTGCCGGCAAGCTGGCGAGCATCTTCAACATCCCGCTCACCGACATCGATGCGGATCTACCCCTATCGCGCTACGGCGTCGACTCGCTGGTTGCGGTGGAGCTGCGCAATTGGCTGAGCAGCTGTGCCAAGTCCAAGGTATCTGTGTTTGAGATTCTGCAGAGCGCGTCGCTTACTGATTTCGGGGCGTTGGTCGCTAGTAAGAGCGAGTTGGTCAAGGGGGGGCAGGAGAATGCTGCAAATGGAGGGTCCTAAGACGAGATGGAGGTGTGGATAGTTGATGGACGGTTCAATTTAACTCAAGTCTGTGATAGGCAATTTGACTACCTACTGTTTGATGGATTGTATTGATGGTGGTGTGTTTTAATCCGCTACTTGTTCTATGATAGCTACCTCAGGTAGTGCTTTGCATAGTCCGAGATACCATTTGTGCCTCCTGTCTGGACAAACAGCCCACTGAGTACTGGCCTATACTGTACTGTTCGCTATTCAATTCCGAAGTTTTATTTTATTTTGTATGCTGGTGTTATTGAGTGTTTGCATAGCGTTGCCCCTGTTGCTATTATGGGTACGGTTTCCTTGCGATACAACACTTTAGTGATTCGGATGGAAGCAACGTTAATTTGGTGGGCTTGATTGCACTGCAGCCGATTAAAGAGAATAGAGGAGAAAGAAGACAGCAGAGACAAGGTTCCTTAGTAATCCGGTCTTACCTCGGATAAATACGAGCTAGATAGACTATCTTGGTGTTGCGAATCTCTCCTCTATTTGATACAAAATAGGATCGCAATTCTCGCCAATGCTTCTTGATCGAGATTCTTATAATTGACAGACCCTCGCTTCGCCATCTTAGAGGCTAGTCTTGTCTAGTAGCTACTCTTTTGCCTCGATTGCTCTGTGCTTACCACTACTCTTCTCAAAGTACTCCATCACCTTAGCACGAGCAGCTTCAACAACAGCCGCATCCTCTACGGTGCTAGGCACTGCGACGTCTTGGGCAAGCTTGCCGTGGACACCATTCTCAACCAATTCTCGGAGTACGCGCCTCAGCGTTTTTCCCGACCTTGTTCTAGGAATCATGCCTTTGCCTTGCACGATGCCACCTAGCGACGCAAATGCGCCGACCTGCTTACGCACGAGCAGCTGGATCTCACACGCAATCTTGGCGTCTGGAACAGCGGACTCTGGATGGTCCGCGACGGAAAGCGTAATGAATGCAAAAGGGAGCTGGCCCTTGAGCTCGTCGGGAATGCCGACTACGCAGCATTCTGCAACAAGTGGGTGGGATGAGATGGCCTGCTCGATGGCTCCTGCAGATGTAGTCAGTAGCTGGGACGGTATGCTCTGTCTTCTCCAAAGGCCTACCGCTTGATAGTCGATAAGCACTGACGTTGAGCACGTCGTCGTTTCTGCTCATCACATGAACATAGCCCTCCTCGTCAATCCACCCTGCATCTCCCGTGTCCAGGAATCTACCTTCAAATCTCTCCAGGTAACTCCGGTAGAATCCCTCTTCGTTTTTCCACAGCGTGCGGAACGCCGTTGGCGCAAGAGGCAACCCCAACACGAAATTACCCATTGCTCCCCTTTCTACTTCTCCGCCCTGTTCATCCACGACGCGGATGTCAAATCCCGGCATCGGCTTGCCAGCGCTCCCAGGTTTGATCTGCGGTGGCGCGTGATTCCGTACGCTCGTCTTGCGGTCCTGCCCAGCATGCGGCGTGAGCGCTCGAGCTGTAATTGGTG
Organism: Xylariaceae sp. AK1471; assembly: GCA_023159215.1. Classification (NCBI taxonomy): domain Eukaryota; kingdom Fungi; phylum Ascomycota; class Sordariomycetes; order Xylariales; family Xylariaceae; species Xylariaceae sp. AK1471. The sequence goes on from JAJKLI010000021.1 coordinate 65,602, forward strand.
ATCCTACCTCTGTGGACCACCAATTATCGATCACATGGGAACACGGCGCGCCGTATTTATTGAGGAGTTCTTGGTATACGAGGATCAAAGTCGACTCTGAGCGCTCGCCCGCAAGGAACAGAGCTTTGAGTGATCGTAGACCTCCGCGCTCGCCTATCTTGGAAAAGAAGTCGTTGCTGGGGTCATCTTGCTTGATGGCCCGAAGTGCGGTCGGTGCGCAAAACATAGTATTTACGTTGTATTCCTCGACCACGCGCCAAAAGGCAGACGCATCAGGGGTTCCCACAGGCTTGCCTTCGTATAGCACAGTGGAAGCTCCGGTGAGCAACGGCGCGTAGAGCATGTAGGAGTGGCCCACGACCCAGCCAATATCCGAAGCTGTAAAGGACACATCTCCTGGACCGTGAATATTGAAGATGTAGCTAATAGAAAAATGCAATCCTACGGCGTGCCCACCCGCGTCGCGCAGCACACCCTTGGGGGTACCAGTCGTTCCAGATGTATGCATGATGTAGACGGGATCTTCGCTCTTTACTGGCACACAATCGGCTTTGATGCCTCGGGCTTTCGTACTGGCTACCAACTCTTGCCACGACGACTGGTTGGCGTGGGTTTTCTTGCTGCCAAAAACAAATCCTTGTAGCCACGACAGCCACCCGCCTCTGATACTCCAGCGCAATTGCTCTCGCTGCCAGATCACGATGCGCCCCAGTTTGTGGAGGGACAGGTTAACCGCTTCCTCTACCAGTGGCTGATAAGCGATGGGAGGCCTGTTGCCAACGATTCCACAGGAGGAGGTGAGGAGAATCACTGGCTTGCAAGCATCAATGCGCTGTGCTAGCGCGTTGGGCGCAAAGCCGCCAAATACGACGGAATGGATGGCTCCTAGACGGTTCACAGCCAGCATCCCTATCAAGGCCGCTGGGACCATTGGCACTAAGCAGCTTCATTAATTCAGATCCGATAGTCGGTTCTATGCGGCGAAGGTTCGAGCGTATAGGGACTCACTATATAGCATCACCACATCACCCTTCCTGACGCCCTCTTGTCTGAGGGCTCCAGCTAGGCTCTCAACTTCGACAAGAAGCTGATGGTAAGTATAAGTCTCTTTTGTGTTGGTGACGGGGCTGTCGTAGTAGATGGCCACTTGGTCTCCGTTACCTGCAGCTACATGTCTGTCGACGCAGTTGTAGCAGGTCGATATCTCACCACCCGAGAACCACTCCCAAGTAGGATGAACTATGCCGCCTCGAAGGGTCTTCTGCTCCATTCGGAGCGTAGCTTCGGGTTTCTTGTGCCAGTGAAGATGCTCAGCTTGACGAGCCCAGAATTCCTCTGGGTTCTGCAAGCTGTGCTGTAGAACTTCATCTTGAAGATGTGGTGGGGTGGGTAATTCAAGGTCCATGCTAGAACAATAAAAGACAAATTACGGCAAGTGAATTGGTTTCAGGTAAGTTTTCTCTACCTGTTGCATTTGCGGTACGAAGCGCACTGTAACTTGTATTTGACTTGATTTACAACAGACTAGATAAGGTCCAGCCTACATACCTAGTGAACATTATTTTAATCTTCGCAGTTTAGCCACTAGATAGTATACAGTTTAGCTGTATGAAAGCAGTGCTCTACTAATCGAACTGTAGCGTGCGTCTATCATCTTATGCAACCATGTATGGCCGCTCGGGTGTTACTCTAATAGTACGAAGCGACCGGCCAAGTCCAAACTTGACAAGTTTCCACCAATCAACCACTCGAGAGGAATCAACCGTCACGAGCCATCGATTCGCCAATTCACCCAAGCCTCCGCCTCATCGATAATTTATCGAAAATAAATTCACTCAGTTAGTAAATCCGTAGTTTTGTATGATATTAAAAGTTTAATATAAGTACGGAACTGAAGATCTCCCGTGGCATTGAAAACGGTTGCTCTACATGTAAAGACTGTGAAAGACAGGACTGAGAACCTAACAATACATGTAACGGGCTCGAATATAACGAGTTAGTAAGCCAGCAACAGGATCAACGTATGCTCTTCCTGGAAAATCGTTAGAGCTACTGCTGAATCTCTGATTGAACTGGGCTGTGAATGCGACCTGCCATACCACAGGCTTGTATCATTCCTGAGTGTCAACGAGGGCACCATACCCGAGCTTTCATGCATTAGAAACTAAAATACTAAAGCATTGATCTTTATTTTTAACTAAAAAAGCTGTTCAATTTTTAAATAATCGAATTTAGTTATTTGAACAGCAGAAATACATTAAAAACCACGTATTTCAAACTTACTATACAAAGCCTAACACATCGCCTCGGACTTGCCCTGGATCGAGCCATGCAGCCGAACCTAAGGCGCTGACACCAGTATACCACCATTTTATCAGTGTCCGAATCTGGTTACAAAAGCCGAACATGACAACGATACTAGCGTGAAAGGTATTGTATTTATGAAACAACTGAGTATCATGAGTGGTTCTTGACAACTTCGTATCGTCTTGCTCCAACCATGTTTGATCCAAGCCAGCTCCTAGCCGCTATACGATTGCCTCTTTTAGGGGCTTTGGCAACAGTAGTGAGCTTCGCTCTGTACAGACACCTCTGTCCCATCTTCAGGGACCTGCAACACCCACCTGAAGAGTATACATTTACGCCTGCGAAAGCTCGTATTGAAGCCGAGCAAAAGGAGCGACTTACTAAGCCGCCGTACCTAACAGACGCTTTCCCTGGAGGGAGGCACTTCGAGACTGTATATGGCACTATCCAAGTGTTTGAATGGGGTCCGGAAGAGGGAGAGAAAGTCTTGATGGTACACGGCCTCGGCACTCCGTGCATAGCATTAGGCGATATGGCGAAGGAGTTCGTTAGTAAGGGCTATAGAGTTATGCTGTTTGGTGAGTCAAAAGCTGGCCTTTCTGTCTTACAACGTTGGTCATGTGCTTCACCTCCAACGGTGAAGTTAGAAGTGGTGTATAACTGTATTAAACGAATTGCCATCACTTACGATTTCGTTACAGATCTCTTCGGTAGGGGCTACTCAGATGCCCCGAACGACTTGAAATATGACGCTCGTCTCTACACTACTCAGGTTCTTCTTGTTCTCTCGTCTTCCCCGCTTCCTTGGACCGGATCCTCAGCCTTCCATATCGTAGGTTTCTCCCTTGGAGGCTCGATTGCTGTAGCATTCGGCGCATATCATGCGCACATGCTCCGTTCTATGACCCTTGTCTGTCCAGGAGGACTTATCCGCACATCGCTTATGAGTCGTCGGAGCCAATTCATATACTCGTCTAGAATAATACCAGAGTGGCTGCGCCTCAAGTACATTCATAGCAGCGTGGAGCCAAGGAAAGGCGCGCTATGTACAGACCTCTCCGAGACTCATCATATGGATGTAGACTTCGACGAGGTGCCTATTGCGGCGGACCAACCCCGTGTGAGAATCGGTGATGTGATTCGATGGCAGCTAGAAGGAAACCCGGGATTTGTGGCTGCATACTGGAGCACCATACTAAGCGCTCTAGTCTATAGACGCCACGACAGAGTGTGGAGAGTGCTAAGTGACGAATTGGCGCGTCGACGAGGAACGAACGCACCGCCGGGCCTACCAGGTGGACGCATTTGCCTAGTCCTGGCGGAGAGGGATATCACTGTTGTAAAGGACGACACGATAGAAGATATACAAACGGTTCTTTGTATTGAGGATGTTGAGGTGAACGTTATGAAGGGGGGCCATGAAATTGCCATTTCTCGAGGCAAGGATGTGGCATCGTTAGCAATGCAATCTTGGAATAGACAACGTTAGATTAGTAACTATACAATATTGGGGTTTCTAATTACCAACTACTTCATTTCCCGACTCTGCACAGCGACCTTCACGAAAGCTTTAAGGTGTATTGCAACATATGATTTGGAGGAAAGCTATATGCAGATGAAGTCAGCCACCTACAACATGAGCACACCATATTTAGACCACCGTTTTTCAATACGCCACTTCTTCAACCTTTCAACTCTGACTGTAAGACATAAGCGAGTTTAGTCAGAACTGTCTTGATCGGGATGTTCAATTGATATGATTAATGAGATGTTGTTCTCTGTCAGATTCTCAGTACCCCTGGTCCATATCACAATTTTATAGGCTGACCCGGTGGCTAGGAATGACTAAAGAGTTGGCCTAAGATTCAGTTCTAAATCCGACCTTTCCCAACTATTTATTTTTGATATTAACCTTCAACAACTTCATCGTTTTCACTCTGTTACCTATATTATTGGTATTATTAGAATAGGTAATATTGGATTAGTCCGAGGAGAATCTTTTGGCCGCTATCCAGTCTGTTGCTTGTGGTGCTAGCGTACGAGTAGCTGGTCGGCAGTGGCAGCTATCTCGTACCGCCCTTCACTACAGAACTCTTTGTCTGAAGCCCAAGTAAGGCTTACTAGCACGCAAGGAAGCTCTATTACGCCTCCGATGTGGATCATGAGTCGGTGGTTGACTAAATTGGCGACTTTGCATGTCACTAAGGTCTGTATCCAATTGCAAGTATTAAGTTGCCATCAGTGAACCAGTTTCAAGATGCATGGAAGGCGAGTTAAGACCAAGTTGCAGCTCAGGCGGAATATCATCTAAGCTCGTGGGATTGAAATGTTCTGAACCACGTTTTCTGATCTGCTCAGTAACTGAGTTGACTTTATGCAGCATTAGCTCCTACGCGGCGCAGGCATGCCTCGTTTTACTTTTTCCATCCGCACCGAAGCATTTAGTCATAGACAAACACGCTCCTTTGCCGTAACCACGCACCTATTAAATAGGGGTGCTCTCCTCTTCTCCTACTCAGAGTTGGCCTCTGGCTACTAAGACAACAAGAGATTCTAAATTCGGCGCTACCGCAGAGGTTGCCAGAAAACATCAATTACGCTACAGGCAGGCCTTGCTAGTATGTGTGGCTTGACAGATTGCGTGAGGACTTCCGACAGCTGGCATTCGGAGAAACCAACATATGTCGTGTAACCCTCCCTCCAGTATGATTCTCTTTGTTCGGACTGGAGATATGGAGCTTACTCATAGTTTGGCTACATACAAGGCCAGATCTATGGCGAGTTCTCCGTTTCTGAGGATATTTCCTAATCGAGCAGAGACTGTCTAAAGTAGGTTGGAGTTCATCAAAGCCAAGTTCCCCGCACAGCTTCCCCGCGCAACAGGGTAGCTGCAAAAACCAATGATACATATTACGGAACTATCCTCGATTGGAAGCACCCGAACTTTCACACATTGGGCGGCAGTTTCTTTACGCATGAATGCATTGCTGGTCCTGGGGATCACCAACCTTCAGCACACACAGTTTTATCGGTCACTCGATGTCAGAACTGTCTATCAATAACGAAATCCTGCATTTTATTATTGGTTAGCCGTGGCCGAGAGCTTGTATCATATCTAAAGCAAGAAACCTAAAGGGGCAATTGATATCCCATCAAGGCATGGGACGGAAGACTTACTCCCTGCAAATGCCCACTTCAGGCTTTTATTTACCATCAGCTATTATACTCTCGCCGCAATGCCATGTCTCTGTCACAAACTGCTGGCAAAGAAGTATTCTAAAATCAACAAAAGCGAGGTGAGATATATCTTTGTCACAGACTACTGGAAACAAGTTGAACTCGTCGTCGATTTGTAGGCTCAGATCTTGCGCTCGACATACGAAGAAGCCCCTCACCTCTTCCATGATACTCAGCTCACACCCCCGAATATCAACAACCCGGCCGTAGCCAGGCAGCAGAAGAGATCCGTACCTGCCTCTAGTTCTGTGTTCCGCAAGTCAAGGCGGCCTTCCCCGGTCTTGGGCAGTCCAACACCTCCTGCTCAACCTTTTAATACCCCCTGTTCCAAATCCATCACACTTGAAAAGACTTATGACCACCAAAAGACCCGGCCCCTTCCGACCGAAAACGACGACCTGCTCGTACCGGAGCAGCACAGCATTTATGTCAGAATCTTCGTCGTTCTCGACAAGTCGGACGTCCTTCAACGAATCTGTTGCTATGTACTCGCAAAGCTACACCAGAAAGGCATATCTGTCGATTTTACAGCACAGGAGATCCGTAATGCGCTACATAAGCCCTTGGACTTAACGAAAAGACAGATCTACAATATTCTGACTAAGGGGAACAAATGGGTATCTCTTCTTGAGGTTTTTGCGTCTATTGCTAATGGTCGGCCCGATGAGCTTCTTGGGTTTCTTGGCCTCTTCTGCTCGCCATCTCTGTAAGTTTGTTCGGCATTCTAGACTATACGCCAGCTTATATCTACAAGGTGGGAAGAGGCATCGGACGAAGATTCTCGCCTTGCCCTTAACAATCTTTGCAAGGATACAGATATTATCCGTCGAGCTAAGGAGCTTACTCCTGCAATCTCCAAAGTTTTGAGCTCAATGAATTGTATAGCGCCCGCAAATACATCTTTCAAGAGCTAACCGATTGCAGACCACTATCACTTCGTCAGCGAAAGATCTGCTGTCACTTCGAACCTCCCCAGTGTTGGGCCAGGGTCCAATCTTGACCAAGGCCGCCTTACGATGGCCTATTGCCGGTCTTTGGATATTACTTCAGAAGCGCCATCTGTGTGGAAAATACCGCTACTTCACGTAGCCTCTGAGGTGATTTTTAAGCCGGGCGTTACATTTTCACACGATGCGCAGCTCGTGTTACTCCTTTCGTCTTTCCTTTCAACTTCCGAGAAAATCCATCGCCATCTCCTACTTCGCGGGGCTGCGTGTCGAGGACGCTGGAGTGAACAAGGCGAAATCGAGGAAGTGGGTGCTGACTGTGCTGACGACTTGAGCGCACTGCTCTCAGACACTCAGAGAGTTGCCCATGCCTTGTATGAGCTGAACCAGGCTTCAGAAGTTTTGGAACACTTCGATCAGACATATCGCATGAATGAAGCTACTGCGGCTCGTATTCATGCCGCTTTATCCGCGGAACAACGTCTCTTTTGGAAACATCAAGCCTTGGTCATCGTTTATCGGGCAATTCCTTGGAATTATATCGAATCGATGTAAGTCCTAAGTTTCTGCTAGTCTACCTACACTCTGACCCTAGCTTAGCGAGGCTGATTCTATGCTATTCCTGCCGCATTTACGTCATGTGTTGCAGGCAATGCATGGCGACTTTCGACATTTATCAACTAGTACTCGGGTCGACCTTGCTCTCACCCTCCTAGAAGCATGTCGATATCCTGGCATGTCGTGGAAGCGCGATATAGTTGATCACGCAAGAGCCATTGCCTGTGACCTTCAAGACCGATATCTTCATTACCGGATCGCGGAAATCGAATGTACCCTTTATCGCATCACAGGTCAGATGAATAGGGCTTTTGACATTATACAAACGGTCTACTTAAATCATTCAGCCGACCTCGTGAATAAAAAGGCACACTCCGCAGCTGGCAAAATAAGCATTCAGTGTGCCCTAAACCATATCCAGATCGAAGATCTTGCCCAGGCAGAACAAGCATTGGATCAGTGGAATCCGTCCGTTTATGGCACATCTACGTTGGAGACGGTCATCCTCGTCCGCAAATATATGATACTGGGGAGAATCGCACGGTTTCGTGGCAGATTCGACCAAGCACGGGGGCATCTCGAACAGGCACAGATGATAGTGAACCAGCGTAAGGAACTTGATTTCAATAAAGACCTCAGCGACATTACTTGTGATCTCGCCGATACTCTACGAGAGCTCGATGATCCCAGCTCTGCCGAATACCATCTTCGGAGAGAGATTGCTCGACAAAAGCAACAAGGCGGTCACAACGGATCTCTTTTAGAATTGTGTCTGTCGGAGACGCTATTCGCACAGCAGCGCTACGACGAAGCGAAGCCAATCTGCTTAGACGTTGAGTCTCGTCAGCCTATTCTCAAAATCGAGAAACTGCGCCTCCACATCACACTGGCAAAGCTATATCACGTTACGTTCGATGGCGCTGCCGCACTCGATCATTGGAGCAAGGCATTCGCAGTGGTCAGCAAGTTCGTTATAACCAATAGTTTTGTAAAACGAACAATAATCAGGTCTATCTCGGACATCCTAAGTCGGCAAGGGTCAGCCCCTACCCTAGAGCATCCTCCAAAACAAATGGATGACGTCCACGTAATGGCTAAACCTGGTGAGGCTAAATACTGGGTCGCTGGTTTACACCACTGGTCCAATTATATACGGTCGTAGAGAGAGGCACCACGCTAGTTATGTTAGGTATTCAAGTTTTAATTAAGCAAGACCTGTTAGAAATAAGCGAGCTAGTATTGAACGTTTATTTAGGTGGGTGTTATTGTTTTATTGTGTAAGTGTAGCTTTATTTTTAAGGTGTACACTGCAAATTTTATATAGTAGGCTTTTAAGTGTAAAGCTATTACTGCACGTATTTTTAATGTTTTATTTTATGTGATTTTTTTATTTTAATACATTTTTTTAGAACTAACTATTAATAGTTCGTTTTAAAAACTAGTTTTTTAAAACTATTTATAAAAAATTTATTAATTAATTTTTTTTTAAATAAAAAATCTTTTATAATAATTAAATTGTTAATTTTTAGTTTTTTTAACTTTTTTTATTATAGTTATACTTTATATTTATAAAGTTTAGTTATTTTATTAAAGTAAACTATTTATTTATAAATAGTATTTTTATAAGTTTATTAGTAATTATATCGTTTAAAAATATATATTTAATATTTAAAGTTTTTTTTTTAAACTTTTTATTATAATTAATAATTATATATATTAATATAATATAGTTTAGTTTTTAAGCTAGTAATATTATTATTTAAAAGCTTTATTATTTATTAATTATTAAAAATAACTTTTAATTTATATATTAGCTTATTAATAAATATAGCTTTTTTTATTACTTATATAAATATTAATAATTTAGTTTTAATAATAAAAATAATAATTATATTTTATTTATTAGCTTTTTAGCTAATAATTTTTTTAAATAGTTTTATAATATGTGTTTAAAAACTTTTATAATTAATTATATTGTTTATAAAAAATAAATCGTTTATTACGATTAAATCGTTTTTTTTTTATATTTAAAAATATAATATTAAATATAAAATAAATAAAATATTAATTAATTAGTTTTTTATAATATTTAAAGCTTAAATTTAAATTAAATCGTAAAAGTCTTAAAAGTATAAAAGTTATATTAAATTATATAATTATAATAATATATAAAATAAAACTTAATTTATATTAATATATATAAATTTTTTTAATTAATATTAGTTTTTTTTAAAAAAAAAAGTTTTTATAACTTTATTAAAGTTAAATAAGTTTTTTTATTTAATTATTTAGTTTATTAAATTTTTTAATATATAAAGATTATAATAATTAAATTAGTTTTTATTAATAATTTTAAATTATTTTTATATTAAAAAATTATTAAAAATTATTATTATTAATTATTTAATATTTCGTTTTTAACTTTTAAATTAATTAAATAATTAAAGCTTTTTTATTTTATTAATATATAAGCATTATATTATTTATATAAATAAATATAAATTTTTTATTTTTAAAATAATAATAAAGCTTATAAAGTACTAGTATAAACTTTAAGCTTAAAAAAATTAAAATAAGCTTTTTTTACTATAAAAAAATGATTTTTAAACTTTATATAACGTTTTTTAAAGCTTTAAAATAGTTTTTAGTTTATAATGCTTTAAAAATATTTTTATATAGATTTTTTTATTTAACTAAATATTTATAAACATGTTAATTATATTATATTATTTTAATTTTAAGTTAAATTTAACTATAATTATAATTAAAGTTTTAAATAATTTTTTAATAAATATAAAAATATATATATTTTTTATACTATTATATAATTATTAATTTTTTTATATTATAAGTTTAGTTTTATATTTAAAAAAATAATTATATTTATTAAACTTATATATATATATTTATATATAATCTAAAAAAAAAATTTTAAAAATAAAACGTTAATAATTTTATTTTAAAAGTTTATTTTTTAATAGTTTTTTAAATAAACGATTTTAGCTTTATAAAAAAAAATTTTAATTAAATATATATTTAAGTTTTATAAAACTTAAGTAATAAAAAAAAATTTTTACGATATATTTTTTTTTATTAGCAGGTTTTTTTTTAAAGTTTTAAAGTTTTTAAACTTATTATTTTTATATTATTTTAATATAATATTATTTATAAAACTAGTTTTTCAAATATTAAAATAGCTTTAAAAATAGTTTATTATTTTAGCTTTTTTTACTTTATTTATTAGTTTATTATATAATAGTTTTATAACGTTTAAACGTTTTAAATTAAACGTAACTTTTTAATAGTTATATTTTATAAGTGTTATTTTAATATAAAAAGTAATAAAGTTTTTTTTATTTTTAAATTTTAAAAAAATTGCGATTAAAGCAGCTTTTATTAAACGTTAACTTAAATTAACGATTTTAATAATAGCTATAAAAAATTTAATAAAATAAAAAACTTTAAAAAAAAATACAGTATAAAAATAGTTTATATATAAAGTTAATTAAACTTATAAGCTATTTTAAAACTTATAGTTTAAATTTTAAATACGTTTTTTTTATAAAATTTTTTATATTTTTAAAGCTATTTTTTATTATATATTATATAGCTTTATAATTTAATTTAAAATATAAGTTAATTATTTTTAATTGTATTTTAAGCAAGTTTTTATTTATAATTATAATATTAATAGTTTTTTAGAAAAGTTTTTATATAATATTATAACGCGATCCACCATCGAGCTGTCCAAACCATCGAGCTGTCCGATTTTCCGACCGCGTCACCTTTATTTTTAAAAATATCAATCACAACGTATTAAAATTAATTAAAACTAATCGGAATCCTCTTCATTAGACGTTTCTACAACTACTGTACATGTTCGTACATTATGACCAGTGTTGCCGCATATACCACACCGGCGCGCGCGAGCTGCAGCCCTTGCAGGACGACTACTACTTTCACCATTTTCCTGTAAAACCAAACCACCACTTTCTTTAGACACTTGCAGAGTTGTTCCTTCTTCAAGAGTAAGTACTCCTCCAGGTTGTAGCCGCTTGTTTTTTGTTTGCCGGCGTTTACTTAATATGTGGTTGGTCTCGCGAAGCTTGGAGACCTCACCACGTAATAAAGCAACTTCATGCATCATAGCATAAGTAGCTTTTGATAATGAGCTGACAGCATTAACAATTGGTGTTGGAGAGCTTCCTTGATGGTTAGAGATTCGGGTTTTTAAAAAAACGGACTGAGAAACGGCTTCGTTAATGTTACTGGGTGTTATAGACACCCAGGGAGTAGCAGGCAGTCCGGGAGGCGGCGACGGAGTTTGGAAGACTGGCGTAATATCAAGCTGCGAAATAACAACTTGCGGGTCGAAAGGAACAAGGCCAGCGGCCCTGAAACCAGCTCGAACGTTTTCAGGCGTTATTGCTTTCGTATACGCCTCGAAAAACGCGGGCAAGAAGTCTTCTTTTGAGATATGTGTGATATGGCGCCGCATTAGATCTTCGATTATGCGACCGTAAATCTGTTTTAACGCGCTAAAACAGGCAACATCAAGAGGTTGGAGCTTATGAGAGGAATGGGCAGGCATACAGAGTGTAATAATGTTGTTCTGCTTGCAATAATTCTCGAAAGCTTCGGAATGGTGGCTTTCGTGACCATCAAGGATAAGAAGACGTTTTGAGCCCGTTGCTCGCGGCTTGGTGTATTCATCAAAGTGCTTAATCCATTCCAGACCAAGCTTATTGTTAATCCAACCATTTTCTGAGACTGCAATACGCCAATTACGTGGTAGAGAGCTGTTGCGATACCACGACGCAAGGTGGGTTTTCCCCTCTAAAATGATAAAAGGCGGTACTGCCCAACCTTGAGAATTGACCGCACAAACGGCTGTAGACCAATTCCGATTGCCTTGCTGGGCTTGCCTAGGCCTTGTACGCCTTTCAGAACTTGTTACAACCATACCGGTTGTAATTATGCCCATCATAAACCCCGTTTCGTCGAAGTTGAAGATATCCTCTTCCGCAATACCCTCACGCGCGATTGTAGCTTCCACGCGTTGAAAATACGCGTTATATATAACAGGGTCTTCGCATAAAACCCTACTATAGTCCATCCGACGGTTTAAACGCGTCCGGAGCTCTGGTGTACGCGTTATAAAACGCGACGTCCAGTTCTTCCCAACAGCCTCAGCCCCGCGTTCGTGTAGCAGTCGATTAGCCATATCTTCAACGTAACCGAGCCGAGGGGGAAACGATCGCGCGTCGAGGTCGATTATGAAGTTTACAATTGATCTTTCTTCAGAAACAGTAAGTTTTATTCGATTAGGTAGTTTGTCGGCTCGTGCTGGTATTCCTTTAAATCTGGTAATAAGGGTAGCTTTAGGGACAGTATAGAGTTTAGAAAGTTTACCATAAGAAATATGAGGGTCGCGTCGTTTAGCTTGGATAGCTAGCGAGATTCTGGCTTCTTTAGAAACAGAAGACATGTTGTGGTGGTAGAAATATGTATAAGGAAAGTTAAAAGGTTGACGCGGTCGGAAAATCGGACAGCTCGATGGTTTGGACAGCTCGATGGTGGATCGCGTTATAAGTTATTAATATTATTATTATAAAAGCTTTTTTTATTAAACTACACGTTTTATATAAGTTTAATATAATTATTTAAAAAGTTTTATATTTTATTTATATTTATTAAATTATAATTAATTTAATAGTTAATTTATATTTTTAAATTAAGTTAATTAAAGCGGTTTTTTTTAAATTAAATATTTAAAGCTAAAACTAATATTTTCGTTTTATATACTTTAAAATGTGCTTATTTTAATTTTCTGTTTTTAATTAGCTTATTTTTTAGTATAATATATATATAAAACTTTTTATATAAAAATTTTTAGTTATAAATATATTTTAAAAACTTATTATATAAATAAATTACTACTTTTATAATTTTTAATTATAAGTTTTTAAATAAATTAAAACTAATAGTTATTATATAAGCTTTATTTTTTAATATATTTTTAAACGTTTAATTATATTATTTTAGCTTTATATATTAACTATTAAAAGCTTAAAAAATATTTTATAATTAAAATAAGTTTTTTATATAATAATTAAGCTATTTTTATGCTTTAAAATCTTATTATTATATTTAATTATTTTGATTTTAATATTATATTAGTTTTAAAAATACTTAATTAGTTATTTTAAAATAAAAATTATATTTTTTAATTATTTATTTTTAAAAAAGTAATTTTAAACATACTTTAAATATCGATTTATAACGATTCTTATTAAATTATTTATATATATAGTTTTTTTAAAATTATAAAAATTAATTCTAATTTTTATACTAGATTTATTAAGCTTTTTTTATAAAGTTTTTTATACTTAATAATATAGTTTTGCTTAAATATAAGTATTATAGTTTATTATAACGATTTTTACTTTAAGAAATTTTTTAATTTTAATAATTTAAAACTTATATAATTAAGCTATAAATATTACTTAAAAACGTTTTTTTAATTTAGTTTTTTTTTAATATATATATTAAACTTATTTTTTTACGTATAAAACGCTTATTTACTTAATAAAATAAAAAAATATTTAAAAATAAACTAATTAAAATGTTTTTATAAGTAATAAACGATTTAATTATTTTGTTTTTTATATATTATTAAAAATGTTAGTTTTATATTTTATTAATATTTATATTTTTAAAGCGTTTTTATTAAAACGATATTTATAAAAAAGTTTTTATAGTATATTATATTATAAAGTTATATAATTTTAAAGCTTTTAAGTTTTTAAACTTTAATATTAATTTTTTTATAGTTATAAATAAAAATAGTTAAATTTTTAGCTATTATTATATTTTTTAATATAATTTTTTAAAAGTTATAAAATTTTATGATCTTATTAAAAATATATAAAGTTTTTTTTAAAATAAGAATTATTAAGTTTTTAAAAAAATAATCTTTTTTTATAGTTTTTAATATAGTTTTTTAAATTATAAAAAAGCTTTTAATAACTTTATTTATAAGTTATTTTTTTATAGTTAAAATAATAGCTTATTTTTTATTATTATAATAAATAATTTTTTTTATTAGTTTAAAGTTTTTTTTAATCGTTTATTAAACAATTTAAAATAATAAAAGTTATAATTACTAGTTTTTTAATACTTTATAAAATAAAACGTACCAATATTTTAAAAATAAATAATATTTCTAGTATATTTTATATATTTTTATATTAATATAAAATTATTTAAATAAATTTTTTAGGATTTTTTAAATTTGCTGCTTTTATTACAGCTTTTATAATTTTATTAAAAATTAATATTATATTCTAATTATTTATTAGTATTATAAATATTTGTATTAATATTAATAATTTATTTATTAGTTTTATATATAAAAAACGTTTTTTATAGCGTTTTTTTACTTTTTTATAATTTTAATCAGATTATAGTATAAATTTAAAATTAAACTATTATATTAATATATAATATAGTACTTATTTAAATTTTATTATTATTATATATTTTAAAGCTTATAGTTTATTTAAAAATAGTTTTTTTAAAACTAATCTTTAAATTAAAAATTAAGTTATTAGAAATTTTTAGTTTTATAAAGGTTTTTTTAATATTTTAAGCAATTACTGCTTTTTATTTAGTTATTTAAGCTTTTAAATCTTTAAAACTTTAATTAAAAATTTAATTATAATAGTTTTATTTTTTTTTCTAATATTTTGTTTAAAACTAAATTACGTAATTTTTTTTAATTTAAGTTTATAAAAATCTTATAATATTATATAGTAATAGTTTTTTATATTTAAATAATTAACTTTTTAACATTTTTTTAATAATTTTTATAGTTTTTATTTTATTAAATATATAAGTTTTAGTTTATTTTATAATATATTTTATTGTTTATTATAAGGTTTATAGTTATAACTATTACGTTAATAATACTTTTTTAAAATAATTGTTAAATTTAAGTTTTTTTAACTTTATTAGGTAGTTTTTTTTATTAGTAGGTTTTATATATTTTTATAGATTTAAAGCTTTAATTTTTGTTTTAAAATTGTAATTTTATTAATTAAAGTTTTTCGTTTCAGTAAAAGTTACTTTATTTATTATTTAAGTAATTATTTTTCTAGTAGTATCGTTTATTTCGTTTTATAAATCAGTAAGTATTTTATATATAAAACTTTTAATTATTAGAAATAAGCAAGCTAGTATTAAACGTTTATTTAAATAGGTATTATTGTTTTATTATATAAATATAGCTTTATTTTTAAAGTATACACTGTAAATTTTATATAATAGGCCCTTAAGTATAAAACTATTACTGCACGTACTTTTAATGTTCTATTTTATATAACCCCTTTATTTTAACAAGACCGCTTGTATTAGATTAATAAGGACTAGGTAGCGAGGTTAACAGTATATTTTAAAATAAAGCTAAAACAAGAAAAAACGGAAAATTTTCGACAAGATTTTTTTGTTTTATATGTAAGTCAACCTAAGAACTTTGAAAAAACTCAATTTTAACTGCTTAATAAAGGAATTGTATTTATTTAACTGTATGATTTTTGTTAGTATTTATTTACATATAAATATAAGAAGTTATGCAACGTTGTTCTAGTCGAGTTTTAGTGCGAAATAGAAAAAACGCGGTATTTCTTTCCACCCATTGTAGCTTGGCTAGCTCTTTATTTCAATAAACCGTAGCTAACAGTAAACTTAAGCAATATTCTTAAATAGGTAAACTTCTATAAAGTTTGTTTGATTTTATATAAAGATATAATTACAGATGTATAAATGGACTCAGAGCAGAGTTTGTTTATAGTTACTTGAACGTTTTAGATATTACTAGGATCCAGCTGATATATTAACCTTGGGCGCCCGCCCCTCTTCACTCCCCGCAAGATCTCACGAGCAACAGCAGCTTAACAGAAAGTTCAGAAAACAAGGCAAAGATAACCTTGATGGTTTTTGATCAACGTTTACCAATATAGGTCAAGATAAGATTAAAGGACTGCCATACGGGGTAAATAACACAGTTAATTGATGGTCAGTCAGTTTGCTTCAGCATATCTCACGTTTGATCAGGCAAAATTATGTGATTCTCATAAACCACTTACCACTAATTCTTCCCAGCGCGTGGAGTCATGAGCTTACAGATCAGAGGTTCGTGAATTCTTGGAGCGGTGATCACGCACGCCACATGTGCTTTCACATTTCGCTGCCATGTCTGGAAAATCCTCTAAGCGAAGTTGACGCTCATCGATAAAAGCACTGTGCCCCTCGTACACTGAAACATTCTCATCGGGTGTCACAAGAGAGGAACGCGTTCAATGATGTGGCTATTTACTATGTGTTTGCTATTCCCGCTGGGTCTGTAGTATACACAAGCAGAACAGGCGCACTCGTTCTACAATGGCCAACTCCTTCCGAAAGCAACAAAGCCGAAGAACCTTGGTTTCTAAAATAGGTTTTCTCTGAAAGCCCGATCGAAGGGTGGGCTGTTAGTGGCTGACATTTCAGAGGCAGATCCTTTACACCTAGCACTCAACGCAGGGCTGCTGTTCGCCTTTACATCCTACCATGCCTTACCTCCCTGATTCCTTTCTACAACCCCAGCTCTGTCCATTGCAGGCTCCACTATTGCCAGAAGGCCGTCTTTATTCCGGATATGTCCTGCAGTGGCGATTCCAAGTTCGACTACGGTAGTGCTTACAAAGGATTTAACAAAGGCTACTTCGACAAGGGACGTTTCTCGCAAATACGACAGATCGTCTATTTCATACCCAATGGATCTTCTACATGTCCCGCGGTTAAGTGGACGATTGCCCCCATACGACTTTTGCTATCGAGAGTCCGTCATTCGAGAACAATGACGAAGATGGGTTTCTAGAGGCACGAATGAGCTTGGATTCTGGGCCTACATGGGGCAATACGATTTGGGAGAGTAGGAATGGTCGCTACAGGAAGGTGTGCAATTTTCAGTGTTAATCTCATCTTTCGAACGGGTTTCGACGAGGATATCGGTGCCGAGATCGACCCCTGCTACTTCTCTATACCCTATAAACCTTGAGATTATTGCCCGCCACGGTCGAGCACTCGACACTAAGCTACACGAATCTAAGCACCTGGTGCTATTGTTCAAACCTCGTAGAAAGCATAATCACCCAGATGCCTTTCATGTCGGAGACTTGGACAGGGGCAAGAAATTTTCCCTCGATACAGCTACTTCTTGATGCCATGGATGCGGCTCAGCGGCCATCCTTCCAAAGAGAAAAGGGGGAATTGTGGACTCAAAGTTGGTCGTGTATGAGACGGAAGATCTCCGCATCGTCGACACTGGTATCTTCTCGCTATCTTACGCGCCAAGATCTTGTCTAGGGTGTACGCAGCAGCCGAGAAAGCGGCGGATATCATCAAGGGCACCTACGAGGGTGTATCAAATATGTTACGAACCAACAGAACCCGAGGCCCGTTGGCAGGCCTAGTACGAGTAAAGGACACGGACCACAAGGATTCAAGGGGACCAGGTCACGTGAGCAATAGGGAAGTGATCAGTGGGATGTCACTGATCACCAGTGATCATGAGTGATCATTAAGGAAACCTGATCAGCAGTGATCAGGGGAAGGACACTGATCAGTAGTGATCAGTTTGAGGATCAGTGAAGGAAGGAATCCTACATAGTCTACGATGTTTCCTGTGTATCTAGTCATTCCTTACTTCAGTGATCAATCTAAGTATTCAGATCCTTCTTGGAATTGAATAAGAGTAACCTCTTTAAAACCAACGTGACCAACGCTACGATACGATAGTTATTCCTGATCGTTATACTCTCGTATAACGATACGTCTATTACGAAGCATTTGTCGATACCTCTTGGTTACCGACACGGACGATAACCCAACCCACGCTATACTTGTGTAGTATAGACCCGGTTGTAACAAAATATCATAGATCCATGGAATGAAGCCGCTTGGTCTTTTACAACTTGCCGTAATCTATCATTTTCATACTCCCCATTGACCACGCGCCCACACTGCATAGCCACAGTCCGTCTACTAACCCATGGGACTGGTCATGTGGACTAGGTAACATCGAGTTCTAGGAACATAAGCGGCTGAAGGAATCCTCTCAGGGCGTTCCAGTATTGGAAGTTAAAAAGACGCGAGCGTCCCTCTTTACCGCCGGCATGTTACTATTGGAACTCCTACTCCGCGAGACGTTCGAAAAGCAACTCTTCAGAACACAATGTGTTGAACAACATTTTTGAACGACATGAGGTAAGCGAAGCGCGTAGGCTGGGGAGTGTGGCTATGAGATTTCTGACGCTATCTGTCGGTGTATGTGTGCCCAGTTGACGTTCTCCTTTATCTTGGCGATCCTAGTTCCATTGACGCCGTTTAGTATGGTGTTGTAACGACACTGGAAAATATTTTGTCGGCGTAGAATAATGACCCAACTTGAAACTGCAAGACATAATACAAGTCTAGGGGATTTAGGGAATACCCTGGGCTAGGAAAGACGCCAATGGAAACTAATAATCGTTTCTTCAGTGAAGTGGACGCTCACGGCATGCTGAATAGCGAGACTGGGAATTTACTTCTAGAAGAAATGGGATCAAACACTCGTATATTCTAAAGTAACAGTAATGATTGACAGTATTCATAGACCTAGACAAGCTCTCAAAGCTAGCGGTATGAGATATGTGAGATTGTAAAGAAAGGCATGTTTAATAACTTGCTACCCCGGCTTCTCTTCAATGTCGAAGCCTCTTGAAGGTGCTGGTGTTAGCACATGTATATGCTTTAACAGCATACCATATCAGACTTTGGTGTTGAACCTTCAGTCACGAAACTTTTGTTGTTGTTGGCACAGGGGGAAGTTGAAAATACAGTGTGCCATTGATGTTCTAGCCACGAGGATCCGCCCCAGCGGCATTTGAACGAGTGTGCTATCGCCCAGTTCTCAAAAAAGCTCCTATACATAAGCCCAATCCTCGAACCCTTTGGCTTCACCTAGGCTCCCAAGAGTTTAGCCATGTCATACAACTGGTTCGTCGGGACGTGTACAAGCCAGGATTCATCCACGAGTTTCTTGAGGCGTTTAATCTGCAAGGAGCGATATCGTTCCGATACGACTTGCTCGGGCACTGTCTGGCCGACACTGGTGCGGGGTGTGCTGATGACGCACTCGCGGCCGTGTAATGTTTTGAAGTTATTCCAGATGTAGAGATCACCGGGCTGGAAAAGAACCTTGACCTGGTGCGTTGGACGTTGTTGGATCTCCTGGAACTTCTGGTACGCTTCGCGTGCCCGCTCAAAATCGTCAAACGGTGCAACGAGCGCGCCGGCCAAGTGTGGATGCTATCGAATCCGTTTCACTTATGTTGAAAGAATAGGTCAAGGGTAACATAGTATATACTATACTAAAGCATATAAAGCTCTCGTGTATATAAGAAGGTTTTCTCACTTTACTTATAAACAGTTAACTAAATTAATCAAGTTTTATATACTTTTTATTTTACTAGGTTATAAGCTCGGACTGTTTTTACTATTTAAGTATAAAAACTAAGTACTATATATTTAAGGGTTAAAATAAGCTAATTTTAAAGTTATTTATTAAGGTCGGAAATATATCAGCCCGTATATAGTTATATAATTAAAAAAAGAAATCGAAAATTAAACTATCCTATAAAAGCTAATTTTTCTTTTTTATATTTTTTTAGAAGAATAAAAAGCTTTTATATACTTTTTTTAACTTAAAATATAAGCGAAAAAATATTTAATATATCTTGCAAAAAAAAACACCAGAAAGTTATTATATCGATTACAGTATAACGATATTTTAATACTATAACTTATTATTATTTAGCCGATAATATTAAAGCACTATAAAGTTATAATAATTTTTAAGAAAATAATAATGAGAACTTTACGTATAAAAATCTATTGAACGAAACGGAAAAATCTACTGTAGATTTAAACAATATTAATATTTTTACTTTTTTAAGCGAGTAGAACTATTTTTAGTTTAAAACTAGAACGCTTTTAAACTAGCTACTTATAAAGATGTTTTAACTAATTAAAGCTATACTTTAAGTTATTTTATTAAATTTAACTTTAAACTTAAAAGCAAGTTTTAACTATTTTTAATAATTATAACTTTTTTTATAAAATAATAATATTAAAAAATTAGATTTATTTAAAAACTGTAAACAGTTCTTAAAAGCACTAATATTAGCGTTATTAACTTTATTATAATTTTATAAACCTTTACTACTTATACTTTACTTGTTTAGTTTACACGCTATAAATATATCCTAAAACAAAAACATAAATATAGTAGATTTTATAATAGCTGCTAAAAAAGCTATAATATTAAACGTTAATATGTTAACAGCAAGGCTAAATTTAATTATAAAACTTTTAAGTTATAAAAACTATTATAAATAACGTTTTAATATAATCACTGTTATAAATATATATAACGTTTACGAATATACTTTCAGCTGAATATATAAAAAAAAAAAACAAGTACTAGCAATAATATAAAAAATATAGAAAATTGCTTAATAAAAAAAAATTAAACTAATAAAGCATAGTTTAATTATAACTATAAATTAAACTATAAACTTAATTATTACTATTAGTAAATTATTTATTTAAATAAACTATAAGTATAATTAAAAAAAAGTAACTTTCTTTTTTTAACTCGTTAACTAATAAGATATAGTAATAATTAAGAACTTCTTAACAGCTTAAAAACTAGCAGAAAAAATCAGAAAAATCTAAAAAAAATACGCTAAAATAAAAACAGAACATAAACTATTTATTAGTTACTTTACTGTTTACTTTATCCGCAGTTTTAAAAAAAACTACAAAACTTAAGCTTAAATATTTTAAACAACAGTAAAAAAAAAAATCCTAAACCTAGCTACAGTAGTTTAAACCGTAAAAGCTAAAAAAACACAAATAAAGTAAACTAGCTAATTAATTACTAATAATGTAACTGTTATAATTATTAAAATAAAAATTACTTAAAGCCTTTAAAAAATAAAACGCTTAGCAGTTAAAAATATACAAGATAAAAACAAAACAATACTAGTTCGTGCTTTAAAATATAGATACTATAACAAAATTAAGCATACTAAAGCTAAATATTAAGTAGTAAACTTTGTATTTAAAAAGCGAAAACTAGATTATAAGGACAAGAAAAAAAAAAAAAACAACAAAAAGAAAACTAAAAAAGCTATACTAATCATCCGTTTAAAAAAAAATAACAACAAAATAAAAAACATAATATAAAACCATCTCGCCTTTTTATTTTTACTTCTATCTCTGCTTTCCTTACTTTTTTATACTTTATAACCGTAATTACTACTTATATTATTACTTATTTCATACTATTATAAGTAATTAACAATAAACTGTTTATTAAAACAAGTATAAGTTCTAAACTTTAAATATAAACAGTATACTACCTAAAATAAAAACGAACTCATTAACTATAAAACCTTTACTTTAAAGAAAATTACTATCACTAGCATCAGGAAAGTACAAATAAAAGTATTAAAAAAAAATAACCTTATTAAATAATATACTACAACTAACAGTTTTATTAAAATAATATTTACAAACGTCTTATATGCTCTAATACTAAGAGTAAATCTAATATTAATTATACAACTACTTAATAAAAGAACTAAAATAACCCTTACTAAAAAACGCTATAAAATACAGTTCTTTAAGCTATTAAAAACCACTATATAAACTATACGTTTTGGTAACCTATTCGCCCTACAAACAAATCGAGCAGCACTATCAGCACTCGCAATATACACTATAAGCCCTAATATAAAGCTATAGCACAAAAGAATAAAACACCTGAATAAAAAATCCCTCTTTAAACTAGAACAAATAATATAAAGCATAAAAAAAACATAAACATACTGCACCTATAAAGCCTGCGCACTCAGAAAAATAAAAAAAAGCCCTTATAAAAGCAAACTTTCCTAAAACAAATATATTAAAAATGTACTTTTCATTAATATGTATAGGCCATACTATATCTAAAGATACAAGGAAAAGAAATACTAGCTTATAATAATCGACTTTTTTAGCCGACTAAATGCCTTTAAGCCTATAAAAAACAAGCTTTACATATAAAAGTACATTAAACAATTTATTAACTCTTTATAGAAACTAAAAAAGCAAAAAAAAAAATATAAAATAGTGCACGTTAATAAAACTAGAAAATTCATCTTTAAAGCTAACAAAAAATAAAGAGTTTAATAAAGTATACATATATAATAAGCACCTACAAAACAATATTAAAACAACAATATAATAAAAAGCTTTAATATTATAATATAAAAAAAGCTACTACTAACTATAATAAATAGCAATATTTTCTTTAAATACTAGCTTAAAATTATAGCAACTATTAACTATTTTCGTAATAAAAGCCCTTACAGCGCTATTAATATTACTCTATTTAAAAAAATAAACAGTTAATAGCTAACTATTTCTTATATTAAAATACTAAGTACTAAAATCTAATACTTACTTTTTTTTACAAAGCGTAAAAAGCTTAACCTAAAGTTAGCACTAGGTATTCTAATAAGCTATAATAGTAATATTGCTTACAAAATCTTAATAAAAAATAATAAAATAATCGAAGCAGCAAAATAAAATGTTTATTTCGATATAAAAAAAGCAGCTAAATTTATAGCCTTAAAAATAGTATTTATTAAAGTATAAACAAATAGCGTAAAAAACAGCATTATAATTTAAAAACCAGCATTTTTACTAACTAAAAAACGATATTAAAGCATTATTACATTAAATTAAAACATTATAATAAATACTACTAATTAAACATTTATACCCTTTTTTATTAACTAATTACCTAATTTTAGCATAAATAATCAGGTTTTTAACCGCTTTAAATTATAATACGTACTTAAAAACTATTAGCTACTTCTAGATCTACATATATAAGCATTTTATACTATACTAGTACTAGCTGCTACATTAAAAAGCTAGCTATAAAATATAGAATTATTAATAGTAATAAAAGTATTAAAAGATTATAATTATAACAAGTAAAAAAAAGCGATATAAGTAAAATATTAGTTATTTATAAATAATCAAACCTAAAAACTAGTAAAATAAACCTTTAAAATATATATGCTATAAAAAAAGTAGATCTATAAGCTAAAACAAAAACTAAACAATAAGATTACCTGTTTTAAAACTAAATAAGTAGTTAAAAGCTTTAAGTAAATTAAAAAAGTAGACTACTTTAAAATTTTCGCGTTAATAATTAAGCTAATAAGCTATAAAGTTTTATTTACTATTATAACAGTATAAAACTTTAAAATTAAACAAATAAACGTTAAAATAGCTTTTTTTTACAGAAAAATAAAAGAAAATATTTATATTAAACAACTACAAGAATTTAAAAACAGTACAAAACAAATATATAAACTAAAAAAAGCACTATATAACTTAAAATAAGCATTTAAAGTTTAGTTTAAAACACTGTTTAAATTTTTTATAATATTAAAATTCAAGCTATTAAGTATAAACTATAAAATTTTTGCAAACATTAAAATAAGCTTATTTATTGCTATCTACGTAAATAACTTGCTTATAATCGAAAAAAACAAATTAAAAATTAAAAACGTTAAGATTATATTAAGTAAACGTTTTTAAATAACAGACTTAAAACCCTGCTAGTATTATTTAAGCATTTATATACGCTGTAATAAAAAAAAAAGAACTATTTACTTAAACTAATAAAAGTATATTAATAAAATATTTATTTAACACGAAATAAAAAACTATAAAGTAACTAATACTTTAATAATAATAATAAAGCTATAAAAAACTAAACTAAGCTAGAAATGCTCTAGTAAAAACAAACATAATTACTAGTTTTTTATAAAATTATTAATATACTTAATAATAAGTACGTAATTAAATATAGCATATACTGTTTTATATATTAACAAATATATATTAAACTTAAATCTAATATATAAAGCAGTAATAAAATGTATATTATAATATTTAGTAAAAACTAAAACTTACTGCTTAATATTTTAGAAGCTATTAAAACTTCTGTTAAGATAAACTAATACGAACTAAAAAGAAAACTTTAATATATAAAAGTTAACTTTAGAATATATTTTTAACTTTAATAACGAAATAATTAGTTAATTATTAAAACTTTAGAATATAATAACGTTATTAATTTATAAAACAGAATATTAAAGCATTATTAACGCTATAAAAAAAGTAATATAGTTATCGCTATTATTTAATAAAATAACTAACGATTTTAAAGACCTAAATAAAAGCTTAAAAGTATTAAAAGATCTTAATACTGTTATAATATACAGTAATAATTAAAAGATAATTACGTTAGCAAAAAACTTAATAAAGTACAGTAAAAACAAGCATATTAATATTTAAGCATACTTTATTCGTAAATAAATAAAATAAAAAATAATATAACTAAAATAAGTTCTTATAATAGATATAATAACAGATAGTTTAACTAAACCGCTAATTAAAAATATGTTTAAAAAGTTTAAAAAAATATTAAAACTATAAAAAATACTAGAAAATTAAACGTAGATTAATTTATTTAAATTAACCTATAAGTTTAAAAACAGTTAAGTTTACTAAGTAAAACTAAACTAACTATAAATAATTAAACTAAAATGTTTAATAAATAGCAGCTTTTGTTTACAAATATAAATAAAACTTTTAAAAACAAGTAAACGCAGAAAAAAAAAAAATCGATACTTGCTAAAAAAGTAAGAACTTAGCGATCTTTACTCGCGCGCTTTAAAATATATAAACCTAAATAAAAAGAAGATACTTTAATATACTTATAAAGAACTTAACAGAAATAACAGAACAATCTTAACAAAATTAACTAGTAATAATAAGATTTAAGCACAAAATATTTAGTAAATTAATAAAACTTAGATAGTATAATAAATCGCAGTTTAAACTTTTAATCGTGATTAACACGTTTAATAATATTGTAGATTATTAAACCTTACAACTGTTAATTACTCTGTTTACTAAAACAAAAAAGAAAATTACGAGCTAATAACTTATTTCTGCTATAATAGTTAGTGCGTTAAAAATTAATTATATAGTTAAAACAGTTAGTTATAGTAACGTTTACAGCTATAAGGTTTAACTGTATATAAGCTAAGCGATAAACTATACTGAAATATATAAAAAACTAGCAAGAAAATAAATACTTAAAGTATAAATAATATAATTACATTAAAGAACAAAAAGTATTAATAAATATAGGAATAGTAAGCATCGATTAATATAGGAGCTATAAATACTGTTTAACGCGGAAGCTAAGAAGCTAGTTTTATATAAAATGTATGTTTATACTGCTACTTTATAATAGCAGTATATAAGAGCATGAAAGCATTACTAATACGGAAGCTGCGAAAGCAATTATATTAATCTAATAGAACATGCGATGCTTTCTTAAGCAGAAGTATTAAAAAAATAAGTTAAGAGTAATATAGCATATACTGTACTAAAGCATACAAAGCTCTCATATATATAAAAAGATTTTCCTACCTTACTTATAAACAGTTAACTAAATTAATCAAGTCTTATATACCCTTTATTTTACTAACTTGATCTGGAAACCTAGGTGCCATCGTAACAGCCGGCTCAACTGTCGCTTGGAACATGTGCGGCTGATAGTAGTGTGCGACACGCCCCACGACCATAGGTAAGTTCAACAGGTATGGATAAAGATCTGAGGTCTCCTGCTTCATAGTGTGTAGAACTGCTACACTGGATACGAAAGTATTGAAACTTTCGCCTTCCAGGCAGTATAAGCCTTGAATTTGAGCTGGATACTATATTATAGAGAGAATCATGTTAGTCAGGTAATCAATGATTGTTCGAGATTTTGCTTGTTGCTTACGTCGTAGTGTGCGTGATCACAGTGGGGCAGGAGAACGACGTCAGTCCTATAATTGTGCAATTGGGCGCCACGCAGCTTGTCTTTGCCGTAATCGCTCGAGACGTTGAAAGTCTCATCAGGGCCCCTCCGTGGGTGCACGAAGACGCTACCAAATACCTCCTTTAGAATTTTGGTGACGAGCGTGTTCTTCTTCTCTCGCTCTGATGCGGCATCTGGCGGAGGAAGGTTGATGATCTTTATGATGCCACAGCTTCCCTCATGGAAGATCATGTCCGTGATCTTGATGCTGGTAATTTCCTGCTGCTCCACTGTCTGTGCTTCCCGAGGAAAGATCACATCATACTCCACCTCTGGAATAGAAAGCGTGTCGGTAGTCCACCCATATCTGTCAACAAAATTGTCCGCAGTTGGACCATATTTCGTGTCAGATTTACCAACCATAGGCCCGAAGACCCGTAACCAGGCACCAGGGAAGGCCGTTCGGGTACCATCACTCCAGATGACCTCAACTTTAACATTTATCCCTTCGCCTTGGCGGCTGGCTGCGCTGATGCGTGCATCAGGTGCATGGACACTAAACGCATCCTCGGCACTGCGGGAAGGGTTGCGGTCATTGCGAGCATCGTGAAGCCATTGGGCATGGTACGTGAACGTGCCGTCGCCGAAGCGGACTTCAAGTAGACGATCACTAGGCGCTGAGACAGCATAGATGGTAACTTTGCCATGATCATTACCATTGTATGTGTCAGTAGTTGTAGATTCCATGATGATGTTCTTCATGTAATATATAGAATGATAAGGTCTTGATAAATTCTGGCTCAGGATGATGATATCTTGGAGAATTGGAGTGAAGAAATTGTTTTTACTATGATGCGTTCGACCTCCCTATTTATAGCATGTCTATCTTCCATTGAATGCAGAATTTGCTAATTCTGATCACATGCTCTGTAGACTATCTCAAGGTATCCTCATTATATTCTTGTCTACACCCTAGATGAAGACTACGGTCCGCGTACGCCGGATATAACCCGTGATGGCGTCAGTCATGTGAGGCCCTTTCCGCTAACCATTGGATCTCAGGTTCTATCTCATGTAAGGGGGCAGAACAAGTAGTTGCCTCAAACACCATGGTCTTGTTGTATTCACCCCACGGCGCAACTTCGCCATAAGACGTCAGAACCATAAACATGAAATTCGCTTCACGTCCTCTATGTTGTAACGTTGCATGGCAATATACCTAAACCAGGTGTTATAGTTGAGCTTTACATAGGCACTAATCCTGTAAGTCTTGTCAATGATTTACTTATTTCTTGCAACAATGTAGAAGTCGCCGCTGACTTTAGACGGTGCATGCGTTAGTGCTTTGAGATGAAGGTCGAAGGGGAGTGTACATACTGTTTCGGGATCAACATCTTCCAATCCAAAGAGGGAGTAGCAATACACCAAAGACGCTATGCCGAGCAGATACTTGTGAAATACTGGTTGAAAATGGTCGAACATGCATTTGTCCAAATCAAGGCAAAACTGGTCTTAAACCCAAACGGCGGCACGTCATCCAAGTTCTTCAGAGGAAATAATCAATCAATTGCTGGGTCTTTGATGTGGCTGTCAAACCAAACACGTAAAGATATGGCTTTCGTCGTGAACTACACAGTACGCTTTACGTCTAACTAACCCTAACTCAGTGACGTCCGGTTACCTTTAAGTCTAACTATATGTACCATTCACCGTGAGTTTTCAAAGACCAGTTGGTGCTTTCCCCGCTAATGCAGGAGGTCATACTTATATATATCACTACTTAAAGTTTTCTTCCTTCGTAGGACTCGTTGAGTGCCATTGCTTTTCTTATTGTCTCTTCTCTATAGCTTTTTTTAGGCTTGGAAAAGCCAGAGCATGTGTAGCGCTAGGTGCATCAATAAATACAGAAATCGGTCATATTACTAAGGACTATGTCGACCACACGTACATTATCGAAGTCGTATGGAGATTTCTAAGAATAATTCCTACATTATAACAAGTTATGAACAAGATGAAGTTAGTGGCCACACACCTCATTTCCGACCTACCCCGCAGAAAGATTCATATGAGGATAATACTTCTTGTTCAGAGAGATTTTCGGCTTATATCGGACGCATGTCTGCGAAATAGAACCAACCTCTCCCGAGTCGTACGACAACATACGACGTGCCTGCAGTATTCTTATATGTAGGGATGATCTTGGAGGCTATATCCCAGGGTTCTTTGAGCCGGTTTCGGCCTCATACAGGTATTACAATTTTGGAGAAGATACACCTTTGTACTCGTCTTTATTTTATGTCTATGTGCCATAATAGGACCACGCCCCCAAAACGTCAGCAATGATCAAGTACAGGGGCAATTTTCTAGGGGCGGTCGTCCCAATCATGGGGAGACAAACATATAGACGAATCCATAATCCACTCAGTTCATATATCTAGGCATTTTCATACATCTAGAACTAAACTCGTCGTTGCTATGCTAATTTCGAAAAGGGAACTAATCTAGAAACGACTCGATTTATTTGAAGTTGATGAGCATACGTACGTTGTATTAGAATATGATGGACTCCACGAGCACGGCAAGGCAAGAGGTTATTCAGTTTGATATTGGAGATGTTGATAATCCAGTGAATTGGTCTACCGTAAGTTGCTGAAAACACACGAAGGATTTCTCACTCACTGTCATTGTAGTGCAGGAAAACATTCATCGCTATGATTGGTGTCTTATGTACCTTCAACAGCGTCTTCAACACATCATTGCCTTCAGGCTATATCGACGTGCTAAGCGCACATTTCAATATTCAGAACTCGATGCTGGAGGTCCTACCCATAACAGTCTATCAAATAGGCTTCCTAAGCGGATCTCTACTATTCGCGCCACTAAGTGAAACGTCTGTTAACCCTTTCTTTCCCTTGCTCCTTCTCGTTCTTGGCGATGCCACTCGAAAACTGACGGGGGCCACCACATCAACAGTTACGGGCGGAAGATGGTAGTCATTGGCTCTTCAGGATTCTTCTGCATCTTCATATTGGGAAGCGTATTCTCACCCTCCTGGTCGGCTTATTTGGGATTCCGCTTCCTCCAAGGCGCGTGCGCTTCGAGCGCCATTTCGGTCACTGGGGGTCTTAATGCTGACATCTTTGACGATGTCCGGAAGAGGGGCCGGGCAAACGCCATTTTCCTTTGCGTAAGTGACTTTTCTTCTCCCTCACCTTTGCCTAAAGATCCATGTAGAGATTACTAATTCGGCACATTTATAATCGGTAGATCCTTAGCGTCGTACCGAACCTAGCGCCGTTAATAGCGGCGTATGCGTCTCTTCCACCGTTGAACTGGATGTGGCCTCTGTGGATATCCTTGATTCTTTCTGTAGCTACATTCATCCCAACGCTTTTTTTACCAGAGACGTATGGCCCGATAATACTACAAAGACGTGCTGTTCAGCTAAGAAAGCAGCATGGTCCCGGATGCGCCATTTACGCAGCCATTGAGCTGGAGCAAAGGACTTGGAAGGATACAATGACAGTCTTTCTAGCCCGCCCAATCAGAATGCTGTGCAGGGAATGGATAGTCCTCTTTACATCATTATTCCTTGGTTTCGCTACCGGTATCTATTGTGAGGCTCATACGCCCATTATTCTGTCTATTCTTATGGTCACCCTAGCTAACTCAACGCTCTAGATCTGTTCTTCCGCTCGTATGCCATAATATTCATGGGCGAGTACGGCCTAGGGCAAGGTCCCTCTCGACTTGCACTCTTGCCAGGTTCGTCACGCAGCGGTTAAAGCATGGTCAAACGTGCGAAATACTAATTACAAAGTAGTTGCTCTTGGTTCTCTACTAGGCCTCCCTCTTACCTTCCTCTATGACCATTTCCTATATCGAGCAAGGGCCCTTGGGAAGCCTTGGTCGATGAACGAGGAATACCGCCGACTTCCCCTTGCATGTGTTGGAGGCCCTCTTTGCGTTGCCGGCCTTTTCTGGCTTGGGTGGACTGCTTCACCGCCCTATGCACTTTGGATCCCCGCCTCTTCCGGAATAATCTTTGGCTTGGGATTCTATTTTATTCTGGCGGCTCTCAATAACTACCTCGCTGACGCCTATCAGATATACTCAGCTAGCGCCCTAGCGGCTGTCAGCTTCTCTAGATCAGTTTGGGGTGGGACGTTGATACTAGCAGCAGACTCATTGTACAAATCTCTACACATCCGATGGGCAACTTCTTTACTAGGCTTTATAATGCTGGTATTGTCGGTGGTTCCCTTCGTTTTCATAAGGTATGGCCCAACGATTAGATCTCATAGCAAGTTCTGTCAGGAGCTGGCAAAGGATAACAATAGCCCTAACGTTAATCATACACTCTAACTACGTGTTAATGGACTCTGGCAAAGGTCGCTTGTTTCGGTCAGTCCGCATGGAGTGGTTCGGTGGGAAGCAATGAGTTCTACATAGTGAATAGAACGAATGCTGGCCCGCTAAATTGAAACTTGGCTTTCTCTGCTATGTTTCGGACGCTTTGTATCGTATAGTTTTGCTTATTCCGTATATTGGCGGGCCCACTGATCAATAAATCTGGACTTTAAGGTCTATCCACTCTGCATCATGTAATGTAGTGAGAGCCCAAGATTAAAGTTTTATCGATTGATCGACGGAGTAAATAACCGTACATGTCTTTCTAAGGTAGAAGTCCTGAGAAGTGGGGCCGCTGATATACGGAATAAGCAAAACTATACGGTATGCCTCCTCAATTTATTGAAGTCTTGCAGTCTCGCTCTGAAACACGTGCAGGTCCGCAGCCGTCTTTATCTCCGAAAGGAGCGTGCTTGGCGGGAGGACCCGCGGGCGACAGGGGTGCTAATGCAACATCAAACAAGACTGGGCCTTGATAGGGAAGACTCATTACCCATGCCAGTTCTATTTACGTTGTGGGCTTGGTGATCATACTAAGTTTAGGAATAACTCTCTCCAATCGCTCGGAGTGGGCCGTATATAGGAGATTTCTGTTGACTAAGACCGTATACATTCCCTTGCAAACCTTACGCAGGTATAGGTATACCTAGTCCGGCTTCGTGCCGTGCGGAGCCGGTGCCAAACTTACAACATTACGGCTGTCAGGCTATCCCTATTGATGTATCATGCAGAGAGGTCAAGGTATGGCTGATATAAAACAGGCAATGATCGTTGTTGTTGCGCAAGGAATCCCAATATTGCATAGCCTCCGACATCCTGGGGAAGTAGTCCCAGTCGTCTTGCTTCAAGTTATTGTATGCAGGCTCTACAAAGATGTCAGTGACTGGTTAGTAGCTGGTCAGTGTCACCTGAAGTTGACAACCCTTTTTATAACGTTGTGTAGTTGATTAGGTGCGAGCAAACTTATGTTAGATAATATCTAACAAACCACTATAGAAGCAATGCGAATGGCTTACTTCTCGTTATATAGGGACTCGCTCTCAAGATGTACACCCCTCCACATTTTACAAACGACCGTCTAGCTGCACGAAGCCCGCGATTTTGCTCGCGTCATCACCAGGACCTCGTCAAATCCGAGAGAGGCCCCATACAACCGCGAGCTTGCCCCCAGGTAGTCAGGGCCGCAGAAAACGATAAATTTTGAGGTCGAAGTCAGGTTCAGCCACGTGATGGACCAAGCTGGAAAGAAACATGGTTCACTTGCCCATGTAGCGATAGAAGACCCAAGCCCAGTCATGAGGTCCATCATCGCCCATTCATAGGCGAAGCCATAATGGTAAGCCTCTATGCATCTGCACAAGTCCCCGGAGGCTGACATGTGGTTAACGTAGGAATTTTTGGAGATTTCATGGAGCAGACTGCACAGATTGGAGGAAGGGAAGGTCGGTTACTATTTCGATGGATGATCGAAAGATCGCTGAGAATGCGCCCTGTCATGGCTGGCCTAGGTTCATGATTTAACGCTAGATGGGCTCTCATTTGATTTCTCACAAGCCCCTTATCCATTCCGGGCAGGAACTCGCAATGGCGGGTCACCCGCAAGGTTGTCACTCGCGACACTAAGTCATCCCATCAGCCAGAATTGACCGCTGGCGTCAGCCATTACACCCCTAGCCCGGGTTTCAGAAGAACCCCCTTCCATAATCATCACTATGAGCATGATAAGAGCCAAGAAAGTAGCAGCATGAGAAATCTTCCGTGGCCGCTGGCTACGTTAAGCCCGTTGGCCCCGTTAAGCCCGTAACATTGTGAACCTAACTAGCTATATACTATCCCTTCACCTATGCGGATGGCCAACGGGACAGTCTGCCGCGTCCGCATGCAGCCTCCCCCAGGTGAAAGGGCCAGGTTCCGATTCGCTGTGGCATTGCAGGGACGGACGCTATCGCAGGCACTTTCCATTTAACACCTCACTCGCCCGGAAACTTCCAAGTAGCTGACATTTGTAATCCACGTCTTTCCGAACTTCGGCCCGCCCGCCCTCCCGACGTATTGAAGAACCATGTTTAATAGCTTCACTAATTAATGTATATATTAATCAGGGAAAAGAACATCCGCAGTGCGGAACACGTAGAAGAGGAGGAATACCTGGTACAGTAGCCTCCCAAGGATTCGACTGAGAGAGGGGGAGCCAGAAGTCAAAGACTTCACCCCTGTATGTGGACTTAGCGATATCTATGGCGGTGGTATGGGCAATGAATTCACCAATAAAAGGGCAATCAAAGGAAAACACAGCCTAGTGGCCATCATGAATATGTAACTCAACGAAAGTCTCGATTCTCTACGCCAGCGGTTGCCATCTAAAACCGCGCATGCAGGGTGAAAAGAACGCGCAAAAGAGGAAATACATGAAAGATAAGAACATCCCCGACTCTAATCACACGACCGTGTCACCCTATCCCTGAATTAGTATCTTTTTTTATATTAATCGATTTATGTAAGATAAGTCGGCTATAACTTAAGGGCAACACTGCATCTGCTGTACTCTAGTTAAGTGTGTACTAAGTATGAACGCTCCAGCTCCGACTGTATTTCTCTATATTATGTAAGTATGAAAGTAAGAAGTGCAGTAGTTAAGAAATATTGCAATTAATATATTTATACTTAAACTACATACACATCGCGTTTGTTATAGAAGAATTAGTCGATTAATTAATCTAAGCTGTTTATAATAAGCTTTTTTTCGCTTTATTCTATTAGTCTAAGGGGTTTGAAGCCAATTACAGTCTGTTGCAGCTATTGCAGCCAACTAGCTATTACACTCTATTAAATTTATTGCACTATATTACACTTTATTGCACTTTATTAAACCTATTACAGTGCAGCCCTTTAAAAGCCTTGCAGTTGTTGTTAAAGCTGTTATTCGCAGTCGTTAAGGTGCAGTAGTATTCGATCTATATAAGTACACGGAGCAGGTGCTCATAACTGTTTATATGTGGGCACAGCAGATACAGTATAAACACACAGCAGATGCAGTGTTGCTTATTTTAAATATTATAAAGTTAGTTTTATGTATTTAAAAATAATAGGAGTAGTTAATACTTAATAATTATCATGTTCTTTAAATTTTTTTCTTGTCGGTTTTAAGTGTTAATTTATATAAAGTTATGCCAAGACGTTATTTCAACTGTCTGCAAGCCAGCCAGTCTTTTAGACCGGGATGGTTCCCCGTAATCCCAGCCCGTTTAACGACCTCCATTGGTCTTAGATCCTGTCCAGACAGATGCTAATCTAATAATACCCAATAATGAAACACTCCTCACGGGAATGGATCGTATTCTCGTAATCCTAGACATACTCCATCCACCTCGACACCATCTACGTGCTGCGATACTTTCCCGTTAGCGCCGAAGCGGATGAGATCTCCACCATTGGGATCACTGGCAACTAGCGGCCTCCAGCCCATCGTCTTCTGCGGGCCATGATACGGGTCCTTGACGAAGGCGAGAATATGGTCCTGCATCGACCGGCTGACTTCAACTTCGAAGCTGGTGGTATTCGCTACGTGGTCCAGAAGCCTATACGTCCCAAAAGATATCGTTATGTCACTGGCATGGTACGCGCCGAGCCACTTGAAATAATTCAAATTGGGAAACGTGCCCGCATGCTGGAGCCGGAAGACGGGCACGTCCGCGCCCATCCGGTTCCGATACACAGTCGAGTTGAACGTCGGACACACCCCGAGCGCAATGTCGCCGGCAGTAATCGCAGGCTGGTACGGGCCCTCGGTCAGGTTCTGTACCGGATATGGAACCAACGTAGATACCTCATTGGCCGTGTTCGAGATTATGACCGGGGCACGCGCGATCTTACCTGCCTCAGCCCGCGCCTTGTAGTCAGTGAACACGATGCGATCGTCAGGAGTTAAGCTAAAGGACAGCACAGGTGTTTCGCCCCGATCACCGTACTGTCCAATGAAGTTCTCGATCAGCGCGAACGGCACCTGGCGCATGCAGTCGAGCTCCGCCGCGCCGTCCTTGTCCACGCCGTCGCCGCCGCAGGGAGCCTCGCATCCAACGTGGCGCGCCACGAAACTGAAGTTAGAGTACGCCGGGTCCTGAGCCGGTATATTTGCGAAGACAGTCCCCGATTGCAGGAAGTAGGCCTGGGCGATGGGATCCTCGTAGAAAGCGTAGGCATGGATATCCGCGCTGACGGACCCAGACGACCGCCCCCACTGCGTGATGCGGTCCGGGTCGCCGCCGAAGGCCGCGATATTGTCGTGGACCCATTCGAGCGCGGCGCGCTGGTCTAGGATGCCGAGGTTCTGGTCGCCGTCCGCCAGCCCGCGCGCGTTGGGGAAGCCAAAGATATTGAGGCGGTAGTTGATGGTGACGACGATGTGCGACTGCGACCGCTCGACCCACGACGTCGGCATCTGCCACGGGATATCGATGCCGCCGATCGCAAAGCCGCCCCCGGTCATGAAGAAGAGGACCGGAAGCCCAGCAGTGGGCTTCGGCGCTGCTATCGCCGGTGTCCACACCGCCAGGTACAGGCAGTCCTCGGACGTAGCCTCGCCCACTAGCCCAGACGAGTCATTCTGGTTACCGTTGTAGATGAGATTGCCCTGGGTCAGATTCTGGTTGAAGAGCGAGGGCACCGCTGTTACGAACTGCGGGCACGACGGCGGGAACCGCGTCGCATAGTGATGCTCGCTCGGTAGCGACGAGAGCTTCTGCGGCGGCAGCCAGCGGCGTGACAGTACGGGCGGCTCCGCGAATGGGATGGCGCGGAATTGGCGGGTGTTCGGAAACTCGGGATCGATGAGCCCCGTGAAGGTGCCCGTGGAGGTTTGGACGGTGAGATTATCGGAGCCCGAGCACGTGGCCTCCCGGCCGAGGGCGGCGTTGGTCGCTAGCGCAAGGAGAGGCAAGATGGTGAGCTTCATGATGGGCAGCCTGCGAGCGTCAAAGCACGCCGTTCGCTCCTAGAATGCTTTAGCTGTAAAGAAAAATCCGCCACCGACATGTACAGCGAATCAGAACTTTCTAAAACAGCAAGGTACATGATTAGCTTATCTAGGTAAAGCTTGTTTTAATACAGTAGGACGCTGTAAGTCTCCCATATTTTTCGTTTCCTCGATCTTTATACTATTAATCCATCCTTAACGTTAGATTTCCATCACATTACTTCGAAATTACAGAAAGCCTCCGGTTATATTTAAACATAATTTCAAAACAATAGCATTCAAAACTATAATAATTATTATTTAATACATTCGCAACCTGTCTTTTCCAACTTTCCCCCTCCATACCTTCCAGACGTATTAGAGGGCCGTATTCAATGGCTTCACCAAGTAATGTATGCATCCTTTCTCATATCAATCGATCCATGTGGGATGAGCCGACCCCATTCTACATACTGCGGCGTTGGTCTACGGACTGCAGGAGGCGGCATCAGTCCCAGTTGCCCAATAACACTTGCTTTCTTAGGCCACGAGTCATCGTATCTCTTTCGGGGTCGCCTTCGGGTGTTAACCTTCGCAAAGCTAATAGGCAACCCCGGCAGTGACTGAGGGCCCACAATAGACGCGGAGGAGACCAAGACCCGAAGGCTCTGGGGATACATCCTAACTAGCATCGACAGCGCCTGCGCAAGGTCTGGTTGCCGCTCGTTTAGGTCGGAGTCCAGAGTACACAGATCGAGACGATCGATGACTATGACGAGCGATTCCAGAGTCTCGATTATGGAAATAAGTATGTCCAATGTCGCTTGAAAGGTGGTCGCCCTACGAAAGCTGCGGCCATTGAAGACCTGAGGCTTGAACAAGACTATCCTTGGGTTCTGGTTCAGCAGTTGCGCAATTAATTGCCTGAGGAGCTGCTTCGGTGTCCACTTCTCGCCCTTTGGGCGATCGCAGAGAGCGAATGTTATGGGTTGCCCCTGGGACCGGCATACGTGGACGAGGTCGAGAGAAAATTCCGTCATCCACGACTGCCTGCCGTTCCTCTCAGAGCATATCCACAAGATGGAGGCTAGCGACTTGTCACAGAGCTCGCGCCAGTCGGAGAGACGGTTCAGTATGCCATTCTGGCTCCAGTGGTCTCTCGGCGCCGTTGAGAACCGCAAGCCATTCCATAGCCGGAGCTCATGCTCCACATCACCCACGTCCTCGTTCCAGATATCAATCAAGTCGGAGGCTTGGTGCTGTGCCCGTGCTATGTGTTGAATATATTAATTTTGCGTCAAACTACAAGTATTAGGACTACCATGAATTCCGGGCCTGGACTTACTGAGTCGGTCGTCTTCTAGATTCCTCGAGAGGAGGCCTATTCCTGCAAGTAGATTATTGGAGAGGATGTTGACTTCTCCACGCAGGCTATTTTCCAGCCCTTTAGAGAGTGTGCCGAGCTCTTCCAGTTCTTTGAGCACATATTAGCTCAATGAGACCTCTATAACCCGCGACGCATCACCAGAATCAAGAAGTGACGTACTAGAGGAGAGACCCTCGGTTGCCTCCAAGATAGCTTGCTGCTTTGCCATATTCCCGAGTTCACAAAGGGTTTTCAATCGCTTCGCCGTGTTTGCAACATTACCATGGTAAACAGCGAAATTGTACTTTGCGCGCGGCAACAACCCATCAGTAAGCTGGGCTCTTGAGGCGTTAGCTAGTGCATAGTGACATCGCTTTACAAAGAAATAAGTAGCCTACTAAAGAAAGGCTGTGAATAGTACTTCGCTAGCCTCCACAAAAGATCAGCACTATGGATGTAGAGCTCAGCCAGCGTGATTTTCATGTCGTCCGACGGCGCCAGGTCCTTGTAAGCCTGGAAGATGTGGATATCTTTGGATAGTGATTTCATGAGGTCTGGGACTGAGTCCTTCTTGTCCTTTCTCGCCAAGAAGCCCTATCATCATCAGATCAGCGTGTACACGAGCTTGAAGGCATAATCACCAGGGACATGCGCACCTTGAACACGATCCACACGCATGCGTACGGAATCGAGTACTCTGGGCTTTGCTGTATAAATATGTCAATGACGGGCTTGAGAGAGTTGGCAACTCCTATAAACCCGTAGGCCCCCTCCTTTACCTTCCTCTTCCATTCAGAATTACTGGAGTCATCCGCCCTCTCGATTCTATTTGTTTCCTGTGTCACAAGCTCTTCGATCCGGGAGGCGTCATACTGTCTTTGTTGCTCTTTGAACACTAGAGATTTACCGATTCTATTCCAAGTCATACGCCGCCCACGATGCTCCTCACGGAACGGATCCAGGTTCAGGTCTTGATTTATCTCCTTACATTTTTGCAGGGCCCTCGCATAAATCTCGCTAGAAAGCGCAACCTCAAGACAATTAGTAGGATAGGTTCGAAAAGTATCTAGGACTCCCTTGCCTGTCTTTTTCGTGGCCCGGCGTATACCACCGAGCTAGGTCTGGATGTCTATCCTTCGAGGCGAACATTTGAACAACAGGGAGACCAGTAACTTTGGGCTTTAGGAATATATTGTGGATATATTGGGAGGCCTGTGGGGTTATATGTGTCAGGATCAATAATTATTTATTGTGTCGGGCTTCTTTTTAGACACAATTTGGCGCCGTGTAATCATTGATGCATTGGACCATGTAAGACGGCGGGGATGTCTTAAGCAAAAGACCGCAAGGGTGTGGGGCTATGGCCTTGTGTTCTGCGGTGCGGGTCTGCTTTCAGCGTCATATTTTGGCGGGCGGCGGCTGCATCACTGCCTTTGCTGCCCGCATAGATAGATGCGGGTTATTGGACCTTTTGGCCCTTTCTCGGCCTATCAGACAACAGCGACCTATATTCCGAACGCAAGAGGGGGAGAGCTGAGCGGATGCAAGAGATGCTTACTGCGCGCTTAATCATTGACGAGCATTGGCTAGTAAAAATGCTGCTTCTTCATCTCATGCGAACATATCTCGCATGGCTCCAGCTTCACCCACCCTCTTAAAGCAGATGTCTTCTCTGGTGACACCTCAATAAGACTTGAAATCGATGGCACCACCAATGAGCGCTGATGATGGTGCACAACTAAGTGTCGAGGACCTTTTAAAAGCATTCATCGCAGCCTTGCAAAGCCTTCAAGCTCACCCGCAGGACTCGCACTTCAATCCGCCAGCAGATGCAAGCGGTCAGAGCGAAGATAGAACTGAACCCCCACCATCTCCCTCACAATCGGCTTCCCTACATGCAGAGAAGTATTCGGGCGGTCCTATCCCGCAAGAAAAGAGTTTATTGCGCGATGAGGAGCCATGGATGAAAAGACTCTGGAGAGCAGACGGAAATGGAGGATGGATAACGCACAGCAATTATCTCCAGAGCCAGAGACCCGAAGTCCTGAAAGGAACGAAATCCGAGGCTATTGATGAGCCAGCAATTTATCTAGAAATGTACGGGAGAGGGAAGGCTATCGAGATCCGATCACGACACTTGATCGAGGCAATCAACAAAGTGAATAAACATCCATCTCTGCAGAAGCGGCCAGAGACCTCCATCGAACTTTATGAACCGTTCCCGCTACTCTATGACCACCTCGAGGACGTGGGGAAAGAGATCTCTCGACTTGACCTACGGGAAGCAGATGCTGATTTCAAGGCATTGGAGTGCGCCGCAAGAGAGGTAACGTCTCGCTGGAACACAGCACGCGCTGAAAACCTGGACTCGGGATTTGTCCAGTTCGACACGCTGTGGCGGCTGTTCCACGCAGGAGATATCGTGGTCCACAAGGATGATCTCAACAATGAGTGGCTATTAACGCTTATCGACGTGGATGAAAAGTTGAAACAGCGGTCTTCGGGCCAAGCTGGTCCCGAAACCATAGAGCGATACATCAGCCTTCGGACCTGGGGTCTGGTGTGGAACGGCGACGAGAACAAGCTGGAACGAAAAGTTGCCGTGTTCCATATTCCTCATTTTTTAGGAGGCAGGGAAATACATCTGCTGCCCCTCTACCCTGTTCGGTACAGGCAAGGTCATGAATCCACAGCAGAGTTCCTGAAACGTATAGCCGCAAGAGGCCGAGCTTGGTTCCAGATGATTGCTACCAAGACATCATGTCGCGAGTACGACGGGCCGGCATTCGATGAGCAGAGTCTCCGTTCAAGCAGAGGTCCAAGAGCGGAGGTAGCTCCAGAGAAAATAAAGGTTAGTCACTGGGAATGACAAGTCTCTCTGAAGCTATGTTATGTGAGAGCGTTCTAAAATACAAGAGATTCAGCTCGAAAATACCAGAGTCGTTGTCAGCGATAAGTCGAAGCAACTCGCAACCTCCAAATTGGAAGGCTTACTCGAGTTCCAAAACGGGAGAGGAATGAACCCTGCGGAACTCGACACGCGAGAGCAATACCAGTGGGACAGCCTGGCCGCTACGGCGGTGCTGACCGACGAACAGGCGCGATTATGTGTCCCTTTGATTGGCTGCTATGCTATCAAAAGCAAAGGTTTCTACCTCGTTGACTTCGAGAAATTGAAGCTAGTAGCCTGGAATCCGGACGCCCTGCGGCAACTCGTCCTAGATCCGGGGAAGAAAGACTTGCTGGAGGGTTTGGTGAGTCAACATTACGATAGAGAGCAGGGCCGCTACCGGCGAGACTTCGTTGCAAACAAGGGAGAAGGACTTGTGGTATTATTGCACGGTCCGCCCGGTGTGAGTTCAACCGCTCTCAAGTACTGGGCTTATGGAGTCATTGCTATACAAGAAACTAACATAATATTTTAGGTGGGGAAAACCCTTACTGCAGAGAGCATCTCCCAGCATGTGCAAAAGCCTCTGATTTCACTGAGCATTGGCGACTTGATATGGGACGAGTCGAAACTCCAAGAGCGACTAGCGGGCGAGTTCAGTCGTGCAGCCGACTGGGATGCCATCTTACTGCTGGATGAGGCTGACGTGGTTCTTGAGGCGAGGTCCTTCGAGGACGTTCGAAGGAACGGTATTGTTTCTGGTATGCTTCTTCGCCCGTGCACGTTACTCAAGGTGATCTTGTCTGTACTCACATGTTGTTCATCTGTACAACAGTCTTTCTCCGCGAGCTTGAATACTATAAAGGCGTTCTGTTCCTAACTACCAACCGTATAAGTACCATGGACGTGGCGTTCCAGTCTCGCATTCAAATCGGCATCGGCTTTAAAGACTTGACGCCTGCCGTCCGGAAGGAGATCTGGTTGAGCTTGCTCGATCTCAACAAGGACGCTAGCACTGATTTGCATGCTCTCAATGAAATAAAGGATAAGCTAGAGACGCTAGCCAAGTGGGAGCTCAACGGCCGCGAGATACGCAACGTGCTGAACGTTGCCGATGCCTATGCATACCGTGAGTTTAAAATGCCTGGCAGGATGAGCTATGGCCATGTCGACAAGGCAGTCCGTGCGGCAGTCGAATTCAAGCAGCTCCTCGAGGCAGAGAGGCAGAATTTGAGAACGGAGCAGAGTGTGTGGGCTCCGTATTCTGGTGATGGGCTGTAGGGCTGGGTCCAGATGGTTTATTTGGCCAAGGGATATTCGGTCCCATTGCATTGTTTTATCTGTTAAGATAGTCTTCTCCACGGGCCACACAATGAGAAATTTGCGACAGGCCAGATAATTGTGCAGTTTGTCGTGATATTCTTCTCGTCTTTTTGCGAATCGATCACGTATTCTACATCCACTATGCATAATAATGGTTATCGTTTGGTTCCCAGATATAATCTTCCACCCCACCGAAACCAAGATGAAATACTTCTTCCCCGTCTTCCGTAGTTATACATTCAGCAAGACTACGGGGGAGTACCATTCCCCCCCAACGCAGTTTTCTTTGAGCCATTTCGAGGGACTGTCCAGTCTCGTCTATAGCCTTTGTTCGCGTATCGAGAAGTGTCGTGGTATCTATAATTGTCAGTTATAGTCATGCTGAAACCAAACGGAATATATTTACTATCGGTCAGATCAAGAGGGGGCTGCTGCGGCGAGCAACTCCTCTGCTCATGCGTTGTTTGCTGATCTGTTGCTAAGTCACTTAAGTAGCATGCTGCAGATATTACCAAAGAGTTACAGCCGCCAGTCACCATTTTGTATTTCAGCTTTTGAAGTCCAATAAGTACTGGCGAACAAATGATGAATATGAAGCTCGTGACAAAGAGGACGAGGAAGAAAAACGGGGAATATCCAAGTGCAATGAAGGATCCATCGGAGACACGAAATATTGCTGATAATTCAGCAGCATTCTGGGCGTCAGATTGGACAAAACCTGATTCGATTAGTCTGGGTACAAACCCGAGAACCGCCTGTTACTCACCGCCTTCAATGATCAAGAGAAATACTGCATTAGACACAAGCCAGTGTAAAGAAATGCTAATTGCGATCATAGGTATACTGTAAGTATAGGGAAGTTGCAAACGATAGCTTGAAACTTGCTCGCCGGCTGGATAAGAAACTCGCAGTGGTTGGAAATCTGAACCGAACGAATTCCATTCTCTCTCGACGTGAAGACGCGTAACAAGTGAGTTATACGAAAAGTAGCAGAGAGAGAAAATCAGTTGGGGCGTATTGACAAGTAGAAGAGCACCGAAATAATTAAGCGTAAACGTCGCTGCTAGAATTACGTCCGTGTGATCAAGCGAATAGGAACTGTATTTGACGTAAGACAGATGTCCATGATGTCGTTCTTTACTTGACTTGCAAAGTAAACCAACAATACAGGAAACACTTACAAATTATTTTGTGTGATCGCCGACGATTCCCCAAGGCCGGCGGCAAGGAGGATTAAACCGGGAGCGAGAATTGCGTACGTACGGACCCAAGCCGAACTAGTAATAGCTGATGCAAGACGGCGTTGTTTCTTTCCCCATTTGCGCGGATATATCATATGGGGTAGCGGAACGTTCATGCTAGGCGTCCGCCGTTTACGCACCCCATACTATGAGTTAAATTAATAATCAGCGCAGAGATAGGTCAAAGGTGCCGCAGAGACTAACTTCAAGCCGTTCACTGTCAGTAATGTCTAGAGTGCAAAGACCCTGAGTCCGTGAATCTGGGTCTGATATAAATGACTCGATTGCATCTCCGGGGGTAACGAGCGAAGCAGTCGGGAGTTTCCAAACTACAATTGTAGCTTGTAGAGCTTTGATAAATATGCATCCTACGACGACAAGTAGCAATGCGTTGGAAATGCCGACTTTGCAGGTTGGCTGGTTTGGCTTCGCTAGACAATAACGGACGCGAAGGTTATCGAACTCATCGTTGAACCCATGATTTTGATATAGAGTGGATTTGTTATTCGCTCTTAAGTCTTCAAAAAAGCTCAGAAGCCAGGGTTCCTGGGGTGGTGGGACAAACTTGGGGTTGAAGTAATAAGGCGTAGCTCCGCCGAGGGCTCCAAGACATGTGTTCTTGCATTTATCATCCCTCCCTGAATTTGATAGGAGACGTTGAGTGTTGCATTGAGCTGAGAACCATAACGAATTGATACTCTCTGGGGGAACATGGGAGTCCCAGTAGGATGAGAGGTTGCTAGATGGTTCAAAATCAAATACTTCCGATCTAGTCCACCCAGCGGAGTTGGAAGCGCCAGTTTCGACGATGACAACCACGTCGCGATATGTTGTCCTAGGAGTACATGAAATGTACTGGGTTTGACAATCTGCGGTATTCAGGACGGCCCAACCGTGCGCCTCTCTTGCGACCGAAGCTAGGTTTTGGCGAGCGATTGATGAAGCATCCCAGTACTCCATGAGAGAAACAGGATATCCATAAAAAGGCCAAATATAAATATCGTTTGACAATGAGAATCCAGCAGGTAAAAGGCTAGCCCCCGGTGGAAAAAAGGCCGCTCCTTCTGTAAAAGCCTCCGTAGCGATAGTCAGATGCCATTCGGAGCCTAAATATTTTGTCTGAAAGATTGCACTGTTAAAAAACAAGTGTATAGGGACGGAGCTAAGAAAAAAAATAAACCAGCTAATTAGCTTGAACCATGACATGTGCCACAAGTTTTTGATCGATGGGATTCCGATATCGAGTGATCGAAGCCATGCATGAGCTCGGTTAATCTCTTCTCGAGACGGTGCGCTGAGAACTTGCATAAAAAAGTTCGAAGATGCGAGAATTGCGCCGGAAACTATGTTGAGTAGTAGGTGAAGGAACAAGCTGACAGCGGATGAGGTGGTGCAGGGTCCCTCAAAAATGATTGTTGGCAGAATCAAAGACTCATTTTGAGAAACACTAATCAAGAGGCATAACAACAACACCAAGGTGCATGTATATGCCACGCCCACGTTGATTGCCCCTGCACGTCGCCATCCTTTCTGGGAGAATACCCGCGATGAGTTCATTACGGTCCGGAGGACACAGATGGCAGCGTGTATGAACTAGAATTTGTATAATAAGATGTAAATTTTGAGCAAGGAAGAAAATCCGTGTAAACCAACGTTAACTACTCAGATTCATCAAGAGATTAGGACGTTATTTACTATTACGCGCAAGTAGGCCTGTCCTATCTACATGAAATTAAAAATCCTACGTTCTGAAACGGACTTTTGCTGCGACCCTCTGTGCATGAGAGTGGTAATATAGGAATCTAGGACAGCACTTGTGTTGCGAACCGTCACGTCAGTACTAAAAATATTTCTTAAGGGCAACGCTGCATCTGCTGTACCCACATATAGTCAGCTAGGACCTGCTCCCATCCTGTATCTATTTCATGACTCTTTCGGTTTGTATTTCTTTACAGCATGGTAATAAAACTTGCAAATCTAAAAGTGCTAAGTCCGACGATCTCTTGCGGTCTTGTAATTAACACATTTACACCTAAATCACGTACAAACCGTGTTTTTGCAGGATAATTGAATTAGTTAATCTAGGTAGTAGTGCGAAAGTAGCAATACGAAAGTGCCTAGGTAATGGGGTGAAAGTGGTGGTAGGAAGTATGTAGTATTCTCGATTAAGCTGAAGTTCGAGTTGCAGTCCGACGGATTGATGAAGTACACATACAAAATAGCTGTGTATTTCACTAGTGTATGGGGCAGGTGCCTTCAGCTGGAGCTGATGTGGGTACGGGAGATGCAGTGTTGCCCCTTTAAAGTCTGCTCTAAACAGCAACCACTAGCAGATGAGGCAAAACGGGCTGCCTTTATGGCTCTTTTAGCTTATTCTTTAATTAATCTTACACTATTTTACCGCTTAAATTCTACACATGTAAAAATCTCATGCA
The DNA here is from genome assembly GCA_023159215.1 of Xylariaceae sp. AK1471. Classification (NCBI taxonomy): domain Eukaryota; kingdom Fungi; phylum Ascomycota; class Sordariomycetes; order Xylariales; family Xylariaceae; species Xylariaceae sp. AK1471. Next base: position 110,291 of record JAJKLI010000021.1, read on the forward strand.
GCCAAGCACTTTATTTGATGAAATCTTAAGTAATATTTTAAGGCTATGTAGTGGCTTAGTTTTGTCGTGATGTTACACGGCATGTAAAATGAAGCTATAATGTAATCTTTATCTTGTTCATTATATCCTGCATGTCGTATCTAGTTATATTTTTAGTACTATACCTTAGATAAGTAGTATTAGTCTAACTCCTTATAAAATGTATATAAGGGCTCAGCCTAGAGTATAGTCACAAACTATTTAGCTGTCCATCCCTTCTAATTTTGAATGAGCTCTCTTTCGTATACACAAAATTGTGCATAGTTAATAAGGTATCCTTCTTCAATACAGCTAGTTACTTATTTTTTGCTAATCTTCGCCCTATTCTCCAGTTAGCAAGTCCTGTAGAGCATGCTGCCTGGTTTATCAATGCTCGAACAGATCCATTCCTAGAAACACGTACACAACACGTTTGCGGCAGAGCCTACGGGAATTCTTCAGAGGCATTTGGAAGCTCATCGCCGCATATCAATCATAACCTAGCTATCTCCTCTGTCTAGCATGGAAATGCAGTGTAGAAGATGGTATAAAGATAAGTGCTTTCTGCCACTCCTACGCTTAGTACCCGCGGCGATCCTCTTAGGTTTATTTTTCGCCTGGCCTAGACATGCTCTGTTGAGTGTAAGGTTCGATCTATTCATCGCGATTGTAAGTGTACGACCGAACTCGTTATGCTCGCCAAAATGCTAAGATTGATGTTAGATTAGCACTGTTACCTTCTGGGACTTACTCGCCTTAATTCTGGGACGTGGAAAACTTACCATACTATCTTTGGAGTTGATCCTTTTTATCGAAACTATATTGATCGCGGCGTCACTTTATGGAGTGGTCGAATATGTCAAGTTTTGTATGCACTGGCGGAGGGTGGAAACCAGTTTCCATTGGTTTCTTATGAATCATCTGGACCTCGTCACGATCGTTCTGTGGGTTGCCACTACGTATGTTAATCTCTTTGGTCTCAATTCTCAAACTGGCTAACAACAACCCGGTATAGGATCATGACCCTTATCTTCTTCTACCAATACATTCGGGCTTATCCAGAACACTGGCGGCTTAGGCGAGACCGTCGTGGAATTAAACCACTGATTGCATTTTCCGAGACCGGAGACCCAATGGCGGTACTCCCAAGTTTCCCACGCCATGGTGACACCACTATCGAGAGACTTTCAATTGATTCCCTACAGCAACCTCACGAAGACGAATGGGAGGTCCAAAGTCGGTATGGTGCGTCTTAGCTCCGACGATACCCTTCTTTCTTGAACCCTGTTGCAAGTCCTCCCGTATTACTTCCTCGATCTCGTCTCCCTTATATTCTTACATTTGCCTCAACTATCCGCGTCTGCCGGGAGCTGTTTTATTGGGTGCTGATCACAGTGGTGTGTGTAAAGCCTTAATCGACGCTGCAATGTAGAGAGGCGAGTCTTCAAGTTAGTCCATCATATCTGCCTTGTCGGCCCCTCCACCCGTTTCGACTTCCAGCTCGGGTAATGGTGACTCAGGTGATGGCGATCATGATGGTGGTGGTGGTAGTGATCGTGTAGGACTCTGCTGCCATCCTCTCCCAGAGCTGCCCTTGCATTTTTGCTTAGCATTCACGTCCCTCTCTGTCGAACGGCTTGTGAAAGCAGGACAACATTGCAAGCTTCCTCCACGCCGCTGCTCTTGAATGAGGGCGCGCGGCTGGGGGTGTTGGCAGAACTTGTGGCTTATCTGATTCTTGCCTCTTCTAAGGTTATAAGGAGCTGTAGGAGTATGGAGTGATCTTGTTTTGCTGCGATGGGATCAGCTACGAGGCCGCTCTTTGGTTCCGGGGAGCAGTGTCTTCGTGGTTCCCGAGGGACAGCCGTGGGAACCACTCGGCGTAGGCATAGAACCGAGCAGGAAGAAAGCAACCCACATCAAGATGTAGTAACGGGTAGTAGGCGTATGCATGTAAGAGTGAGCGTTCCGGTCTTTGGCGACGGTGGCCTCCAATTGATTACGGTGGTTGACTTGGTAGATCTTATTCACGGTTAAGGTGACTATCAAGGCGGTACCTTTGAGAGGTAGCTCAGACCCCTTGATGCGCTTGTATATCCGGACGGTGAAGCAATCTCCAAGCACCTCACGGCTCTCATCATCGACGAAGGCTTTCTTGAGATCCCCCCAGCCCTGGTAAAGCTCCCTAAAATAGTCCCCATGCAACTTGGTGCGTATTCCACAGTCGCTCAAAGTTGGCCAAGGTACTCTCGATAGTGGCATGAGCCGCGACAATTGCGTCTCTCTCATCTCTAGTGTCTCTTCTTCTATATCGTTGACATGAGTAACGTCAAAATCGCGACGGGTGTTTGACTTGATACTGGTATGAACATGAGTATTGTCATGTGCTTTGTTCTGTGGATAAAGACCGACGAGAGAGGGAAGACGGAGGGCTGAAATAAGAGAGAAAGTGAGTGTCGAGGGGTATAGTAGAGAACTCGCAATGACGGGCGTTCCGGATCTTTCTACCTGTTATAATTCGAGTCCGGTAGTGAGAGAGATATCCTCACTTGATCCGCATATCGAAATTTAGTGATCGAGAGGGTAGAGACACCACTGCGGGCGATGTTACATGCTGCTGTTGATTGAGTGCGATTGATGCGAAGTAGTACAGCGTAGCCTAAGATGATACACGTTGCCACGACACACAAGAGAACACCACAACTGACATAGTTGTTTTGTGGAAAACAGTACTCGCGACTGATGCGCTTAGGTAGCTATTCCTGTCCGAACAGATACCATATTGCTTTAGGCTCCTAACACTAAGCGGCAGAGCCTAAGGGTTGAAATGACGCTCGAACAGGGCATGCCCGCTAACCTACACGTGTAGCATCTTCACGTACCAAAAGCGACAATGTGCCTGGAGGGAGGTGGTTACGCTAGTATCCCGGGCTTGAACTATAGGTAGTGTTAATCTCAAGCGCCGAAAAAAAAAAAAAAAAAAAAAGGCGAGGCTAGGATGCCATCGCTCGATTTTGTAGGGCTGCTAGTCTAGGGTTGGACAGGGTTGGACGGTGCCGCAGTTATGTAGGTCTAGATACGGTAGTGTATTGGTCTCAGTCACGGAAGTCATCGCCGTTGCTTCTATTAATATCCAGGGCTGCTACAGTAGTGTAGTGTGAATCTGCGGATATACAGCTAGTCTAGGTAGTCTACTATACGTCATCGGCACATTCGGGTCGTATGTAAGGTACCAGTACAGTATATCCGACAAAGAAATCGCGGAGCCTACTGTAGACTAAGTGGGGACGGGAAACGGAAACATCCCACACTTCTCATAAAGTAGTTTATACTTGGTTTTCAACAACGGATAACACAACCACAAGCAACTTGAAATTTCAGAAAAAACCATTTATTTTCAAGAATAAACGGATATTACTCCTAGATTTTTTTGTTATGCTTTGTTTATGCTTGGTGCTGTATAAACCTATACAGTGCTTAAGGATTAGCAAAGGCGTACACACTTTGGAGCTAGGTTGTTCTGATTATTCTGGCCAGGGCCTGCTAGGGTAGGACAACATCAACAACCCACGATCAACAATCTGTAATCAGCAACGTCAATTCGGCCGCGGTACATCTGCATATCCAATTACACCCGACCGTAACGACTACACGCGACATGTACCCGGTTGAAGCCATCGAAGTCTGGATAGCGACCGTTGAACCCTTAGATGCCCCCGAGCGTTTCGACTTCGACCTCCTCAACTGCGACTTCAACTGCGACTACGCGAAAACGAAGATAACGCCATCGACCAAGAGTGAAAGTGAGAATAAGAAGCAAAGGCAGATTCTCTCTAGTAGTAGTAATAGTGGTGCTGCCTTTGGTCACGATCTCAACGAGAATCGGATAAACCATGAAGAAAACAAAAAGAACAAGAACAAGAACAGCAAAAAGAGACGCCTAATCACACCTACCTCTAATTTTTCTTCTACTTCTGATATTTTTATTGACATGTCCAGCCCTCCTAAACGACTACGACTAGATGGGAACCATGGCAATGATAACAACGATGTTTTCCGAACGGAGAACAACCGAGTCCCAGCCTCAGTTCTAGAGGACCCCGAACGAACACCTCGACAACCTCAACGACAAAATATAGCGACCACTCAGACTCGGATTGCGACTGTCCTGAACTCTTCTGTCGAGCCCTTACTTTCCTCACTGCCGAGTTTGCCTTCTGACTCTTCCTCCCGCTCTCGGGGATCGTCGTCGCCGTCCAAGTCGCCATCCAAGCGCAAGTACCAGACCATCGCTAGCCTATCAAGGCTCGCTCGCCCTGTACGTGTCAAGAAAGTCCGCGATCTATGGGAGGCTCTGCCAGACAACAAGAACCACAATGACAACGGCGTCCGGGCACTGTACCAAGAGCTAGTGGCGGTGGAGAACAAAGAGGAGATACTACCTGCAGAGCTTCGCGACGTGGCCGGGGCCGGTCAGATCCCCGAACTTGCCAGAACAGATATCCGACCCTTCATGTGGCGGCGCGAATCTACCATCACATCTACTCCTTCTCAAGCCACCGCCGACGACCATGACGATAACACCGACGAGATCACTGCCGGAGCTACGGCCAAAGCCAAGGCTGTCGATCACCACCGCCGCATGATGAGGCTCATCGACGTCTCCATCGAATCGGCCAACATGTCGCGGTCCGAGGCCGCCTGTAATATCATCGTTCACTATCCGGTCCTCCAGCAGTTCATTGAGGCCCTCTCCCTCTCATCCCTCATCCAAGTCGAGCCCATCATGGCAGCCCAGATCGCGCCCTGCTTCCGACCTACCAGTGTTTCTTCTCACTCCACCACCATTTCCCAATCGTCGTCGTTGTCAGCACATAAGATGGTCGACTTCGCACTCGTGTTGCGGCCCGATGGTCAGCTACAACAACTAATCGCCCAGTTCCTTGCTCGCCCGGACTCGGACGACACGATCAACCAGACTTTATATCCTCCGCTCACAACACGGCCTGCGCCCGTCTTCATCGAGACCAAGGGGCCCGGTGGCACGCCCGAAGCCGCCAACGTGCAGCTCAGCATTTGGGTGGCGGCGTGGCACGAGCGCATCCATAGCATTATGGGGCTTAGAGGGACGAAGAGCTTGACTGATAGAGTCATCACATTACCTGTCATTGAAGTTATGAGCGGAGTCTGGCATTTACTCTTTGCCGTGGACGCAGAGAGTGAGATTGTAAGTCAGCCAGCTCTCATTCTCTTTTTCTTGTTCTCTTCTTGACCCACACTATCCAGCCTCGAATGAGAGGAGTATTCTTGCTAACTTGCAGCGCGTCGCAGCAACTTCTTGACCGTGACTTTCGCATTGGTGATACCAACTCCGTTGTTGGTATGTATCAGTTACAAGCCGCCCTCTCGTCCTTGGCAAGGTGGATCGATATCGGCTTTAAGCCGTGGATTACAAAGCTTTTGAGTGTAGTCGTGGACACATGATCTGTTACAGGCAGTTCGGGGATGTCTGTAGCGATCGGGTTCGTTGATATTATTTGCTCTCCAACTATTCCGTTTGCACCGTCGCGACCCTGCTCGGGCACGTTTCAATTTTTCTCGTCAACAGTCAAAGCCCATTCCTGCCTTTACGTAAAGTAGGAATGATAGTATTAAGAGTGCTGATGGGGGCTTGCTGGCCGACCGACGGTAGTGTGAACAATCCTATCCACGCCCCCATGAACTCGTTAAGCAAGGGAGATACGACTATCTCAAGAACTTCAAGTTACATTTGTGTCTACGTTCTACTCAGTTTTCATCACTGTTTTATCACAAGAGCGGAAACGCACCAAAGGCGGCCGTGGCCGAAGGGGTTGTCTCTTCTCTGCTCATATCCAATACGACTCTAACGCGATCTCCGGTTTGGCTGCATTAACTTTGGAAATTGTGATTCCGAGTTAACTTTAGTAAGTAAGGATTCCATGAATGGTACTACATCTGTATTTCAGGTACCATTTCAAGGTCATCTCAATCACCCAAACAGCCCAGACCGTCTTAATACCACGCAGTGGTTTCAATATCACCGCCTTACTGGTTGGATTAGGGGGTAAGGGGGGATCGCTGTCACCACTCTGAGTGTGCGGTACTCAGGCTGGGAAGGCCTTCATGCGTCGTACTTTGAGACATGGGCTGTGCTCCAGGTGGAGGTTTAACGTGGTTTTTCCTCGGCAATATGAACCACGAGACGAAGGCAGTCCATTTCCCGCCGATTCTAGTTATAGAATCGTTGGTATTCGGCAGTAGGCTGGATTATAGTGAATTCACGAGTGGCTTTCTGAACATGACGTACATACGTCGGGACATTGGAGGAGGGCCAGAAGTGACCCATTAGTCTGGTTGGGCGACGTCATAGTGTTGGAGAAGGCTTAATGGAATATCGAGAAGGTATCTTCAAGGACACAGTGATGTTGGAGGTAGAGGCTAAGCCTAAAGCCTAGCACCAACCAGACAGCCTTGTCTCTCAGCGCGTATTAAATGAGGTTCAATCTCAGCGAGTCAAAGACATGTGGAGCAGAGTATCCAAGTAATACTAGAGCAAGGGCACATGGGATTAAGAGAATAGATAAGATGCCGCACCGAGCGCGAGAAAGGGGATGGCACTAGGGGAGACGGCTTGAGGGCAGGTTGGTGGGGGGATATGCCATCCCACAGGAATGGCTGCGCCCTCTTGATAGGCCAATCAGGGAGGCTTTCTGTTTCAAAAAGGCTTGCCTCGTCTGTTAGAGCTGGGGCGCACGCGCGAGGACACATGATGTAGGACTACATGGGGGCTCAGTCTTCCACCGCTGTCCACGACTGAGCTCGCTTATTAGCCGCTATCTCCAAGCTATAAAAGAGAATCAATAGTTTTCTCTTTCGGTTCTAGCGACTGAAACCTGAGGGCTGCCTCTTGAACACACTGTGGTCTACTCTCACAGAGTGGTGGAGGACCTCTATTTTTGCATGCTTCTGCTAAGGGTGTTGTCAAAGAAGTCGGAACTTTTGCTGGGCAAATAGGGGGTAGTGAAAGGGCTGTTCCCCAATATGGAGTGATTATTTGGCGGCTTTACAGGCCTGCAGGGTAGTACCTAGTTGCGTCCGGATAATCGCGCCGGTACTCACTGTGTTGTATCGCTAGAAGAATTACAGTGAGCGTTCTCGGCTATTTGTCTATAAACATTACAACTGCACGCTACGGAGGGTGGGCGATTCGTCATAGACCTATGTGCTCTTTGGGACCCTAAGCGCTCGCTGTCGGATTGATGCAGTATTCCTTAGCTCTCAGCCGAGCCACCTATGACTGCGATTCTACACTCACGCATTGCAATTGCATATATTCCCGTGCGTACGAGATACAATACAAAACTCAGTTGGAAATAAAAGAATGCAGGCTGTTGTCGATAAACTAGGTAGCAGCAACCGTGATAGTCCATACCAAATTAGCGGTCTCTCCAGATACATCAAAGCAAGCCCGTTCAAAGTGACACCTGAGAATTGAGGCTCTCTGAATGTCAGGAAGTGCTCCTGAAGCTGCGGTGGCCACGTGAAGTCAAATAAGTCATGTGCGTCTCTGCTCCATGGCCCTCCATTTGCTGACATAGTGACACAATATGCTCTGGCTGTGGCTTCAATGGAGTGTTCGGCTCCATCGACCCCCCTATGCCAAGGGCAATTGAATGCAATGCCACTTATAGTGGTCTATCGCATACGATGGGTTCTGACATGATGACATACTTACTATGAGATATGGTTTGAACACAATCACTCCGTATCTTCCTTGGGGAGAAATAAGGCCATGGCGCCCAACTGCTCCAAAAACATACAACATCAAAAACATATGACTATGACTATCTCTCGTACAAGTACATCTGTATGCACAAGCCACCCGCCCATTGGCTAACTCATTCACTCCCCGGGGACTCTGCGGCTCGGCTCGACCTAATACTTGGTACATTTCTCGAACAAGTTCCCTTGGGCGCCCTGGTGCGTCATCAGGAAACAATAATCGTATGAGTTAGGGTTGCTCTTGCTCTCCGCGACGACAACGCGGTGGGCTCCCGGGTAGCCGCCCATGTACTGCGCACCGCTGGCAAGGATGGGAAACTCCATAAGCTTCTGTCCCGCACACGGGGAGGGGTCGAGCTCGTCGCCGCCAGCGCCGCCGTTGTTGAAGACGCCGGGGTACGTTCCTGTCGACAAGTAGTAATTACGTGTCAGCTTACTATTTCAAAATCAACCAGCCCATCTGTTTCTCCTGGGAGATGTGGCTATTTTAAGGGCGGGGCCCATACGATCACCTCTAGCTGTATGAAAGTGGTAGACCACATTTTTCCTGATGTTGTAGACCGTGTCGCCGAAGATGTTATCTGCATCGGCTATGGTGAAGCGGGTGCCGCCACAATCGTAGCCACCGAACCGAGGTCGGATCTGAGGCTCTCCTCCTAGAGGGGTGGCGAGCACGGCGGAGGACAGCGCCGCCATGAGAAAAAAAGCTTGGGTTGCCCACATTTTGATGAGTTGATATGTAAAGTATTAGGTTTCTGAAAGAGATAGGTCGTGGAAGCTAGGGCAGATCTGAGGCACGTTCGGAGACTGGACGTGGTGCTCTGCTCTCCTTTCCTGTTTGCTCGAGGGCATCTTCAGCTTTTATCTTACATTGATCAGCCTTGCCTGATGTGTTTCCTCGAGGCCGTCACGTTAAGCCATCCTATTCTATTCCAGGTATACCGTACCTGAAACATTCCGTATCACGTTGGATCCGGCGGCTCTACTCACTACCTGACATTGCTATGATCCTACACAGCGACTCATTGCTACATCTCTCGTATCTACTTCCGGGCCTGTATGCCCCATCGTAGCGGAGGTTGGTAATAATTCCTGCCTGAAAAGGTATCAATACATTAGAGGCGGTGTAAGTCCGCATTCGCCCAAGACGGCATCAGGAGCATGGTAGACCAGACGATCAGGATGTGCATAATGTGCTTTTGTAGGCAGCGATGAGCGTTTCTTTCCGTTTTTGATAGTCGATTTGTATGACTCGTCGTGGATAGCAACAGAATATCTGGCAAGATGCAAGTCCTAGACTGATGTAAGCACGAGAATGTTGTTGGAGAGAACCTAGCCCCCATTGATGTGGGAATACGGCGTACAATTATTTTTAGCCCTTTACAGCTTTGAATATCTTTGCATTCCTTCTCCGTATTGAAATGTATGACAAGATCCCATCTAATTTCACTAGCTAGCCAATGCCGATTCAATATGTATTGTCGAAATAGTTGAACTGTAACCAAAATCCACAACTACTCGGTTATCGTGTCTAAGTATCTGATTTTGACTGAAAACCCTCCTTTAAGAACGGCGTATTTTCTACCCCCAAAAATTAGGCTGTGAGGCTGAAAAGCTATGTTTGAGGATTTACTTGCCAGCGCCATTTCTAACTTTAGCTATGGCGTAGTTAGGGATGGGAGGCTTATGGAAATAGACTTCGTCTTTAGCGTAACCTTATTGCTTGTCACGTACTCAAGCCGGTGTCCAGGATTTAGATGACGATTCTCAATTTGAAGCCAAGAAGACTACAGCTAAATCGATGTTCAAGATTAGAATGTGGGTTGCGAACATAAAAGGGTCTTTCTCCCTTTCACTTGGGGAGATATCCTGCCACCGAGACATTCTCATCATCGACAACACCCGGCAATCCATATCTAATTCACCAAAGAAAGCATACAATCCGTTCATAAACCTTATCCTCACTACTACTATCAGTTCCAAACATTCAAGATGGTCCAACTATCCAACTTCGTTCTTGCAACTATCATGTCCAGCATTGGGCTGGTCGCGGCCAAGAGTTGCCACAGCGGTGGCATTTATTGTGGCACCTCCCTTCTACACAGAGGTAAGACGACTCAAAGTCTGTTTCCAAGAGGCAGCATATATCGGTTCCCTCTCTGGGGGGTTGATCGCCTGGCTAGCTATAATGTTACCCGTGAGAGCAAAGCCACGTTCTTCCACTAACGGCCTCCTTATGCAGGTGACTACAACACGAAGATCATCACCAACCTCCGTGCTGTCAACGAGCCCACCGATGACCAGCACATCAAACAGTCCCTCTGGGACTGCACCAGTCACGGCGACATTGGGTACCGGGAGTTCTGTACTTTTGGTTGCCATGGCGGCGATGACAAGGACGATTACTGCATCGGGTCCCCCGAGCAGGGGGCAGATATTGCTGGTGATGTAGCGGAAGAGGGTGCTTGAGTCGCTTCCGGTCCATACACGCCATGCGGAAATAAATGAACAGCTGTTTGGGTCTATTGACGTGTTGGCGTGTTTTGGTTTAGAGCCGAAGAGCTGCTGTATTTATATTTTCTTTCTGTTGTAGCTACCTATTAACGGTAGTCACTTTCTATGTGCCATCACTACATAGATCTTGCCTTTAACTTAAAACGAAGTTGTATCAAGCTTTTATAACTAAGCAATGCATCACTTATCCCTGAGACTAAATCCTACGAGCTTGGCAGGCTAAAGGCTAACTTCCTTACGTGTACTAGTGGCCGAGGTCGACCACTTCCTAATTAAGGTTACTAAACTGGGCGAAGTAGACTCTGTAAACCTAAAAGATAACGTCGTTTTTATGTGTTGTTGTGGTATAATCCCCAACATCTCATTTACGGTGGCAGGGCTTAGCATTGACAGTTACACGCGTTGTACCCGATTTACCGGGAATACTGTAAGCTGGCCGTGGGGGATCGCCGCACTACGCATGGTGACATGCATAGAACTACATTCTATTTTTGGGGTCCAGGGGTTGCCTGTCTGCCTGTTACGCTATTGTTAGTGGAGCTATGAACTTGGGCTCTACAAGGAAATTACCAATTGTAAGCGGATGAATTCATATGACGTATGTAGATATTTAGCTAGTAAGTGCCTATTAGGTAGTAGTCTTAGAATCATCTCCATATAAGTTCTGGGGACTCACCCCTCAATCTATAATTGCACAAGCCTAATTCTCTCCGCCACACCCAACTACTGATCACACATTTCCAAAAGCCTGCTCTCCGCTTCTAATCTCTATCATTCAACCATGGCAGACAGGGGACAAATACCCGAATCGTCTTCATCGCTAGATGGATTGAACCCTCGGCAACGGCGAGACAAGGAGGAGGCGGACGCAGTATCCCAAATCGCGCAAGACGACAAGCTCGATGAGCCAGCCAAGATAGATGCAATTGCCAAAACACGTCACTGGTTTTCTGGCAACATGGGCGCCATAGATGCCTACCTCGCCGGCGATGCTGATGCAGCTGCGACCGCTGGGAAGCTCGCTGGGCCTATTGATGAGTCATATTCGACAGCAGATCACGGAAGAGCCTTGTACAATGAGGAGATGACGGCTCGTAACCAACGCAGCCATTGGAGTTCGGAGGAAGCGCTGAAGAGGGTAAGTCCTATGGCAATTTGCTATCTTCCCTCACAACCCCACATAAGAGAGGTCTGGTTGGGTTCACCTACGAAAGATTCTGTAATTGCTTTCTAGGGGTAGGGATGTGCACTAAAAGAGAAACGATATACTTCCGCATTAATAGCGGCATCCACGACATTACTGACGTTCATTCTCCCAGTGGGGACCTGAGGAGGACATCCCACAGCCCGGTCCGGAGACTGCCGACCTCCCAACAACGGAAGGCCAGCTCTGGGATCTCTGGTATACCGTGCTGCACGCCGCAAAACGCATCCCATGGAAGGACGAAGCCCAGCAAAACAGGCTGCTCGATCTCGTCAAGGCCCTCAAGGCCAGGCCGGATCCGCCCCAGCCATCCCGCATGACGACGCCGTTGAAGAATAACTGGATCTGGACCTCCGGGGTGTTATGGAGCGAACTCATCATGCTAGGCCCAAGTGCTCGAGAAGCGTGGAATGATAGTTGCGGCTGCGGTGCAGGCTGGACGACCCCGGAGAAGAATGCCGTGACGAACGTCAATGCCTTCGTCGCACGCTTCACCGCGAGCGAGACGGCCGACTTTCGTACTTACGGGATGTGGGCACTGAGCGACGCCCTAGAGAACAACATTGAAGAGAGTGGACAACACCAGAACGCGCCTCGACAAACGCAGCTAGAGCATCTGTTGACCGTCGCCGCCGTCTGGGTCCAGATCGCCGGGCAGTATCTGCATCAATGCGGATCTAACGAAGACGGCCCCGAATACGCCGAGGTTAGTTTGGACTTAAGAGGGAAGAGCTTGCCTTGGTCACGAGTGTCGGATGGACCGCAGTTTCACAGCGCTAGGTGGGACTATTGGCGCCGTAGGTTTGACCAAGAGGCACACAACGAGGAATTGCCTAAGGAAATCAGAGAATTGGCCGCGAAATCCGCTGAGACGATACAGAACTTCTCAAAATAACTTATAACATTATCTTTGGGATTAAGGGCATTGATTGTACACATACTGCAGTTTAGTAGTGTATTCACTTAATATTTAGATCTAGTGTTAGATAATATGATCTTTTTTAAAGAAAGGCTAAATCTGCTGTTCACTGTGGTATAGATCTGCTGTCCTCAAGTGTTAGCAATTAGAGTCAGCTGCGCTACCGTGCGAGGAACTTTATACCAAATTTATATAGTAACGTACTTGCTTAATAGCGCATAACTTTCTAAATCAAAATAGTAATTTTTTTAAATCATGATTTTAAAAGTTGTAAATTTAAAAAAATGCTAAGTTTAATAATCTCTTACGTTTAAAAAGTCTTATAATTAATATATTTATACTTAAATTATATATAAAACGTGTTAGTTATAAAAAAATTGTTTAATTAATTAATTAAGCCGTTTTTAATAAACTTTTTTTTAGTACTATAATATTTAAAAATTAAAACTGTTTAGTACTTATTAAAGCTAGTTAGTAATAATTATATTATATTATACTTTTTTAAAGCTTTATAATTACTGTTAAAGCTGTTATTTACAGTTATTAAGCTAATATTTAATTTTTTTTTATTATTATTTATAACGATTTTAAACTATATAGAGTTATTTTTAATATTTTAAAACTTTTTAAAGTTGTTTGCACTATTTTTAGATTTTATAATAGTTTAGTTTTCGTTTTTAAAAGTAAAAAAATCGTTAAAATTAAAGTTAAAACTATTTAAATAGTAATTTATAGTTTACTAAGCTGATTTAGTACAAGCTTTTTTTTTAACGCTTTTTAAGCTTTTTTTAAGCTTTTTTCCATGTTTTAACCGTACTTATAATTAATATAAATAAAGTTTATTACGTTAAAAGTTACGTTTATATGTTTATATAAGCTTTATATACTAGAGGTTTATTTTTAATAAGTTTTTATTTTAATTATATTTTTTTAAAAAATTTATAATAACTATAGTTTATATTAAGTAGTTATAAAGCTTTTTAATTACAATTAAACTGTTTATTAAGCTTTAAAAACAGCGTAATTATTATAAAAAAAAGTTTACTAAAAAGTTTTAAAACTAAAAAGTTTTTTTAACGTAATATAAATAGTTTATTTATTATATTATATATAAAATGCTAAAAAAAGTTAATTTTTATATGTTTAATGCTTTTAATAATAGACTTATTTTTATAAAGCTTAATTTTTTTTAAAATTTTATAAAAGCAGAAAAAGCTATATTACTGTTTTATACTATATATATATAGCTATAATAATAAAAGTATAAAATAACTAAACTACAAAAAATAATATTAAGCTTTTAAATATTAGATTTATAGTAGTTTAAAAGCTTTTTTATTATAAGTTATAAAAATATTTCTTGCTTAAATAAAGCTAATTATTTCTTAATATATTTTAACTTTTTTTTATTAAAAATAGTTTATAGTATTTTTATATTATATAATAATTATATAATTAAAGCTTTTATATAAAACTAGTAAATCGGTTTTATTTATTAAATAAAAACGTTTTTTAATAGTATAATTTATTAATTTTATTAATAAAATAGTTTAAATATTGTAGTTATAGTACTATAAAGTGTAATAGTTAGCTTATTTAGTACGATTAAACAAGTAGGTTTTTTAAAAGTATATAATATAAAACTTTTAGTTTTTACGGAACTTTTTTTTTATACGTTATTAAATATTATTAAATTCTGTTTTTATACGTAAATAAATTATATAAGCTTAATAGAACAAAAAACTAGTATAAGTATAAAATAATTTGTTTAATATTATTTTAAATATTAATATAGTTAGGTTATTAATTATAAAACTATTTAAAACGTAAATAATAAAGTTTAAAAGTTTGTTAATTTTATTTTTACTTTTAAAATTAAGTAACAATTTTTTTTACTTTTATTTAATCTTTAAAATAACGTTTTTATTAATATAAAAAATATAGATTTACTACTAAGTAGTAAGAAATATTTTTATAAAAGCTGTTTTAAGCTGATTTTAAAAGTTAGTAATAAAAACTGCAAGTACTAGCTGTTTATAACTTTTTATTAGCTTAATAAATATATTAACAAGCTATAAAAAATTGTTTTTATTTTTTACACTTAATAAAACGAAAACTAAAAGTATTAAAAACTCTATAAATAATATATTAATAATAACAATTAAAAATATTTTAAAACGATTAGTATAATACGTGCAGTTAATATTAAAGATTTATTGTTATTATTTTTATAAGCTTAGAATATAACTATAGCTTTAAAAATAACGTATTAATTAATAAGTACTATTAAGCAAAAAGTGTTTATTTAATATATAAGGGCTATTATTTACGTTAATATTAGCTACTTTTAACTTAATAATAAACGTTTATATTAAAGTATAGCTATTAAGTTTAGTTAGCTTAGTTTTATATAAATAATTAGTAACGTTTTTATAAATAACTATAATATTAAAAAAAATAACTAATAAAAACTTTAATATTTAGTTGCTTTTAATATTTGTTTTATAAAGATTACAAATATAACGTTAATATATATAAATTAGCTAATAATAAATAAAGTTATTAATAAAGTTATTGTTTATAAAATAGCTGTAAATATTGTTAGTTTTATAAAAGCGGAAAATTTAGCTTTAATAATTTTTTTTTTAAAAACAAATATATTGTTTTATTATAAGCAGTTAACTTTTTTTAAAAACGTAGTTTTTTTATTAATAATAGTTTTACTATTTTTTTAAAGCTTTTAATTATATTATACTAAATAATAATATAACTAGCTATTTTTGTAGTTATTAGCGTTTATATAGATAATATTATAATCGTAGCAAAAAATATAACTTTAAAGCGATTTAAAAAAGTTTAGTATTAATTTTAATAGTAGCTTATTATTAAGCTTATTATTTAGTAGATTTAGGATCGTTTTTAATGCTGAAAAAAGCGCAAGTAATAAAGATCGTGATTTTAGTAGTGAAAGTATCATTGTTTTAATAAGATTTTTAATATTTAAAAGTTAAAAAATGTATGTGTTAAAAGTAGAAGGTTAAAAAGTGTATATGTTAAAAGTGGAAAGTTTTAAAAAGTTAACCGAATTAAGTGTTTTAAAGTGGTAGAGTAGCTTGCAGGTAGCTGCAGGAGAATAGCCCACTATATACTAGCTAAAGGCACTTAGTGCTAATTAAGAGACAGCAGATCTATACCACAGTAAACAGCAGATTTAGCCTTTCTTCTTTTTTAGTTTAAATTTTTCTAAAGGTTTTGAGGTTTTTAAGATAAAGGGAAAAGAAGTTAGAAGTAGGGTGCGTAGCAGATGCAGAAGAAAGAACTACGATTTCACATTAAAAAGGCTGGCAATATTGTATAAACGTTGTTTCGCCTCGATCGGTTGAAATAAGGCTTATATATATAGTGCAACGTACTTAATATGGAGTCTAAAGCCGTGGCAGGTATTGTGATACAGTATCTAGGAGCATTAAAGCTAACATATAGATACGTCTGGTAGCTGTAGTGATCGACTGACTTAATAATATAAAGTAGGAAATAAGGCTCAATGGGATAGATGAACTAGTGTCGAGACCCTATGCATACAAGCTACACCACTGCCACCACCACGCTCACAATTCTAGTACACCGCCTTTAAGATGCAACCCAAACCAGGGGCGCATGTTTTGATGATGCCCTGCTTAGGAAATGTGTCAATGATAAGCCTGCCTCCTTGCTTCAAGCAATAACACGTTAGGATCAGGCCTCTGCAGTGAGAGTGCCCATACACACAATGCGGTCTGCCGGGGCTAAGTCCGTACTTACCCACAAATGCTGTGTAACTCAACTCGCATACATGATACTAGGTAACTATGATATCTGATCATACCGGTATCCCAACACCATGCCCTGGCACCCTTCAGCCTGCGTCAACACCACCTTGCCGTTTTCACTGGGCTATATTGACATTTGCCCAACTCCTTAGTATAACCAAACCTCCCTACCCCCAACTCACCGATTCCGAACCTTGCTTGCTCGAATTGAGTCGCTGACAGAAGAAATCGACCTCCTCCGCAGTGACGCATGCAACACCCCTTGTCTAGCCCTCCGCCAACCCTAGGCAAGCATCTCCTATATCCGCCAAAAGATGTTCAAGGGATACCACGGTCGGGCACATTGAGTATAACTGACATAATCGATGCCGTGTCCTCGACATGTCATCTTTTAGGAACAAGGGGTTGGCACCCTTGGTTGGATAGGGTTGGGCTAATGAATGAGATGAAAGACATTTTTGAGAGTGTTGTTTGTGAGGCTGCGGAACTTGATAACGCATTGAAAGGGCTGAGGCTTAGGTTTGTAAGGAGAGTGGAGGAGAATAGGGATTCGCCTTTTCTGAGGATTTCCGGTTCCGCTTCTGACGGCGAGAATCCTGAGTGTCAGGGTGAGATCCCGACGCTTATGGAAAGGGGGACTTTTCTGGAACAAAGTCGGCGGCGCTATCTAGAGCTTTAACGGGAGATTGAACGCCGATCTTGACAAGAGAACAGAGTTAACCCGGGGCGAGCTGAATCTCGGACTCGACTAAACATGTGCGTTGAAGGAGGCGGCTTAAAGCTAGCTAACTGCATGACGTTCGTTAAGGGAACGATCAATTCTTACATAATAACTTCTGCCATTTTTATTCGGTGCATTTATTCTGCCTGGAGTTTTATAGCCCCTCCTAGATGTACTGGTGCCGAGCTAGCATTGAAAGGGAGAAAAAAATAAGAAAAAAGAAAGATAGATTAGAAATTTCATGACCTATATTATGCTCTTTTTCTCGCCTTTAGCAGATCGGTAATGCCCTTGTGTCCGTCATCTGAAACCAGGTGAAGCGGCGTCTGCCCAGCGTTATCTTTGGCCTCGGCCTCGGCGCCGTTATCCAGCAGTAGCTGGACGATGTCGAGGTGTCCCCGCTTGGAAGCGCTGTGAAGCGGCGTCTGTCCAACGTTATCTTCAGCCTTGACATCGGCGCCCTTGTCAAGTAGCAGCCGGGCGATGGTCGCGTACCCCTTCTCAGCAGCATACCAAAGCGGCGTGCAGCCAAACCAACCTTTCAAATCAGCCTCGATGCCATCAGTTGCTAGTAACAGCTTAACAATAACTTCATGCCCTTTTACAGCAGCATACGATAGCGGCGTCGTCCACGTAAATCTATCTTTTAAGTCGGCCTCGACGCCTTCAGTTGCTAGCAACAGCTTAACAACACTTTCGTGCCCTTTTTTAGCAGCATACCATAACGGCGTCCGATTAAATGTATCTGTTGAATTAGCCTTACGCCCTCGGTTACCAGCAGTAGCTTGACGACCGCCTCGTGCCCATTCTCAGCGGCCCACGACAGCGGCGTCCTACCGTAACTGTCTTCTCTATTTAGACCGTCTCTATCCAATAGAGCCTGTATTACTTCCATAAGGCCGAAGTATGCAGCTAAATGCAATGCAGTCCAACGCATCGGTATATATTGACTGTGACCATACCCTCCGAATGTAACCTGGGCCATCAGTGCTTGACTTGATGCCTCAACCTGAGCGTTTTTATTGAGAAAGGAAATAATATGCGCACAGCAATTTGAGGCAATACGGGCATGATATCCCCAGTTTCAAACGGCATAGTAGTAAAGAGGATTTAAATGATGCCTCTCTTCGAACTCATCCGTTTGAGAAGGCCCACTTCCAAACACCTGGAAGGAGAGATACGTAGTGCAAATTGTTGTAATGTCAGACTGTGCATTTAGAAACCACTGACTTTGAGTTCGCTCGAAGTATTCTTGTGTCGTATAATGGACCAATCGGATGATTTCACTTTCTTCGTCAATCACGACCGATCCAGCGCACACAGAGACCATATCTTCTACCAGGAGGAGGTTGTCTTCGTCGAGGTCAGGTCCACCAACTTCCACTGCAAGGGCGTGTTGAAGTTCCCAAGTAGTGAGTGGTCTTATCGCGCAGGTGATCCACGACAGGACCTGCTTAGCCAGCTCCTCAGAATCCGGATCATGACCTATGACCCTTTTCATAACTTCTTCGTAAGCATGGTCGTATGGCTTCGGTCCGGTCGGGAGGCTGTTCAACACGTTTTTCATCTTTTTGAGCGTCTTTTTAGTTCTCAAAGCCTCAAGATGAAGCTGCGCGAGGAGGAACCTATCCAAATGTTACTTGCTTCGTCTTGTGTGACAAAGAAGCAACAACTTACATTCCTTCGACTACCTTTATAATCTCAGTCTTGATCTCTTCACGGTAGGTCTGTAATAGCTTCAGACCCGACCGAGATATCTGGTGGTCCAAATACTGTCGGACATCTTCATCATGGGCACGGATTTCCAATATTGTGCTCCCCTTGAATTTCTCATGTCACCTCCGGGATAAATCTAGAAGTCGCAAAGATATTTGGTCCACACTTGGCCTGAAGGCTGAAGATCTTGGATAGGAATATCATTCGACAACCATCAGACACTTGGCATTCATCAAGTGCGTCGACGACAATAAAGACTCTGGAATATAGTGCAGCCACAGATTGGAGGGCTGTCAAGATCTCATCGAGTGAGGGCCGTGTCCGGTTAGCATCGTGGCGATTAAAAGATCTTTCACCGTTCCTGGTAGAGAAGACTGTCTCTCGGCTAGCTGACGTAGTAGGCTGGCCAGCAAGTTGTCCACCTTTTGCTCGTCTTGCCGCCGGAAGTTGCAGTAGATGTACGCAATGCCAGTATTCAAATCGTTCCCAAATCTCGCGGTGAGGTCGTCGATCACGATCGACGTGAGGATCGTCTTCCCGGCTCCTGGGATGCCTGGACAGAAGAGAGTGTGTTTGGAAGTCTTCAGCCATGCTTGGTACTCTTGCGAATCTAGTAGCCATTGCCCAGTGCCTAGTTATCGCCGGTTGATGAAGTCATTCTGTTGAGAGGTGTAGTCGATCGGTGTAAGCCAGTCAAGACTCGCAAGTCGATCCTGGTCGTCTTGCCGTTGATTGAGTCGATTCACGCCCCTTTTTGTCGCAAACGTGGCTTCACTAATCTAATTCAGCGTTCGACCGTCAAACCCGAAGAGCGAAATCAATAGTTACCTGGATATCCGTCCGAGGAATGTATTGAGAAGCGTGGCATTTGATGTAATCCTATCTCGAAGCTCACGAATATCATCAGGCTCCCATTTCAGCCTCTTCCACACTCTCTTCAATTTCTTGCCCAGACTCCCGCCGCCTACCTCCAGTTCACCATACTTACCAATCGTCTTTTCAAGGTCAGTAAGGACGTTCTGGTTACTGCCAGATATCCGCTGTAGGTCTGTCTGCTGTTGGCTGTCGAGTTCGGATTTGGATAAGACGACTTCCAAGTCTTGCAGGATGATTGAGAGGTTTCTGACCCTGTCAATCTCGCCGTTAGCCGCCGCCAATGGCATTCTCGAGTAACGCACTCGTCAGAAATGTCCTTGAACTGGCCTGGAGCACCGATAAACTCCTTGCGCAGCTTATTGGCGAGCTCGATTGCTGCGATGAAGTCGCCAACACTGAATCCGAAGCTCATTTCAATCTTTACCTGCGTTGTTTGTCACAGAATCATGTGAGGATTAAACAATTGAGAGAGATAAATGTACCGTGATAGCGAAGCGTGCAGTTGTTGAGTCTCGGAACAGAATCGTGCGGGGTGCTGGGCATGCTGCAGGACAGGCGCAGTCACCCATTTGCCGACCAAACGACGTTGTAGATGGATCAGCCGTTAAAGGGATAGCAGCGTACTCACCTGGTACTGCACAACCCTTTAGATCAAAGTCGCAATTTTTTACACTATGACAATAAAAGTTGCAAATCCAAAAAAGTGCTAAGCTCAACTGTCGCTTTAATGAGATTTTTAATAGTTGAAAGTTGAAAGATATACGTGTTGAAGGTTAAAGGACGCACGTGTTAAAGGTGGAAGGCTGGAGGTTTTGAAGGGTTGAACAACCTATTAGGTGTTCTAGAGTGGTGGAGTGGCTTGCAGGTGGCTGCAGGAGATTAGCGCACTGTGCTGCAGCTGAGGGCACTTGGTGCCAATTGGAAACAGCAGATCTAGTACACAGCGAACAGTGGATCTAGCATTTCTTTTAAATAAACCAGATGAAGTGTCACAATATTCTGTAGGCACAGAATATTCATACTGCACTTTACATTGGCTCCATTTAAGTATCTGGGCTAAAGTATAATACGTATATTTTAAATCTTTACATGCGGACCCAATTACAGTTTTTATCCAAACTGGTATGCTCCATCACGGCCATAGCCACAGAGATCTTACCGAGCTAAGCGCGTGGAAAACATTTGAAGGGGTGAAACTACATCGCGCTTGGTTATCCAGCCGGCTTACCGCGTACAGGATGCTGAAGCTTTTGTACAAAAGGCCTAGCAACTATCGCATTCTAGCACCTGCTATCATCAGTCGTAACTAGCTCGAAGCTGTCCCGCCGTGTCTTGCGTTTTGTCGTCCGAAAATAGAGCAAAATTCCCATGAGTCCCAGCCAAACTACCAGCTCAGAACTGTAGATGACTAATCCATAGATGCTCAGGCTCGGTTGGAAAACCACGGACAATAGTGATGCCACATCCCCACTGGCGTCCAAAATGGCGAATTTAAGAGACAATCCTGCGTCCGACCGAAGCCGGAACATGTCGACGTAATGCCGGAGGACACCGGCTACAAGAAGCACAGTCGCTAGTACCGAAAACAGAATCGGTACCCATTCGTCACCTCGATCGCGTGCGATCTTGACCGCAAAGACCAGGCCCGTTTCGATGCCGCCGAGAAGTACTGCAAAAGATGTCGAAAACAAAAAAACTTTTTTCAGGCTCCACTTCTGTCCGTAGTACATGCATTGACTCCAAGTCGTAAGGCTAAGGAAGATAAGGATATTCGGTTGGATTTGCAGCGCAATGTTGAAGGCCTCCGCAATATTGTATACGCCGAGAGGTACTCCAGCAATAGCCCAGGACAGAAAGAATAGCGGAGATAGACCCTTACTATCGTGTCGCCGCCAGTTCTTCCAGATTTGCGGCAAGAGCTTTAAAAATATTTGTTAGCCTCCGACGCCAAGCATTGTAGGAGATACCTCTTCGGCTTTCTTTGCAAGCCAACCAGACTCTAGTGGTTGTATCTAGAGTCTTCTGTAGTATCTAGAGCTCAATTGTTCTTATGGTGATTTGTCCTTGGCCCCTAAGGACTCGGGAATATCACACTCTTCTACCTCTTGCAACAAGCACAGCAGGAGTGACTGAGGACAACGTGGCAAAACTTACCTGCAAAGACCATAATACAGCTCCCAGAGTCCCAAAGACATTTGCTGCAATAGAATTATCCATCTTGATGTTAAAGATCAGCAATATTTTTGATTGTAAGAAACGAGATTTTCATCTTGGGAGATAATCTTGTTGATATGTGTTTTGACTGATATTCGCCACTGCTTTAGAACTGACCAATCAGATGACTCGAAGCGCATCTCAGTAGATTGCCCGTACTGATGTAGAACTGGCCAATCACGCTAGAGACAACTGAATCAGCCTCGCTTTACAAAGCCATGAAACACAAATTTACAACCCTAACGCAAGCCTCTGTCATTGGCGTGCTTGAAATGTCACCGTACCTTTTCAAACAAAGACTCAATGTCCATGTAAAGGGGCAGCCTAATCATCCTGGCAGCAGTCCGGGCCACAACTACTCGCCAAATAATAGCCGATACCTCGGTGTCAAGACCTAGTCCTGCACAGAATTAGTACAACAGATAGAAGTTTTTAGAAATAACGAGACAATATCTATTGGGGTAAATTTAGGGTAGCACTGCATCTGCTATACCCACATATCTTCAGCTAGGACCTGCCCCTATCCTTTCATGCAATACACGCCTATATTGTATGTGTACTTCATGAATCTTTCAGACTATTGTTGTTTATGCTATTATAATAAGAGTTGCATATCTAAAAATGCCTTTATGTTTAAAAAGGGTTGCAATTATTATATTTATACTTTAATCGTAAATAAAACGCGTTTATTGCAGGAGAATTAATTAATTGATTGAACTAGTGGTGGTAGGAGTATGTAATGTTTGTGGTAGTAGGAGTATGTAAAATTTTGATGGAGCTAAGATTCGAGTTTACAGTCCGGTAGATTGATGAAGTACACGTACAAAACAGCTGTGTATTTCATCAGTGTAAGGAGCAGATGCCTCCAGCTCGAGCTGATATGGGTACAACAGATACCCGGCAGTGTTGCCCCAAATTTATGTGTGTATTGATTAATGACCCGTTTTATTTGACCCCCTGGTTTCAACACGACACACTACTCTCGGTCAGCGCGGCGTGGCGCCGTGATAGTAGCTGGATCCTGTCAGATTTTCTCCGCCGAATAGTAAGTATTGGGTTGACTCAGCGCTTATCACAGGTGATCAATGCAGGAACAAAACCACCTATATTCATCTGCATTGCCTGTATTGAACCATGATACACCAAAGGAGCAGCTTAGTTGTTATCCCATGATCATGGAGTCTCCAACCTCAGAAATTCCTGATTTAGTCAATGCATCTTCATGCGCGTCAACTTCTCGCATCTACAACACGCCAGCGCAACGCTGGCGCGCCCTTCAAAGCCGTGCACCAGACGCCAACGCTGATTTCTTCTACGGTGTTGTCACCACTCGCATTTATTGTCGACCTACATGTCCCGGCAGGGTTGCAAGGAGAGCCAACGTCGTCTTCTTTGACACCACATTAATTGCTAGGGCATCGGGCTACCGCTCATGCAAAAGGTGTCAACCCAACTCCCAACAGTGGAATCGAGAATCTCGAAGTCTAGACATCGTGCGTCGCGGACAGACCATCATTACACATGCAACACGAGGTGGGCATGCATGGAAGGTTGAGGGCGTGGCGGAGCAGCTTGACATTCGTGCCGCGCATTTCCACAGAGTCTTTAAGAAGCATGTGGGACTGACACCAAGGGGATATGCCCAGACGCTCTCAAGGATCGATCACCATCATGATGCTGATCGTTCGTTGGCCACAGAGCAGCGCTCGTCCCATATCTCAACTACCGGTGCATTAGAGGAAGACAACGACCTCTTGACTTCTTATAATACAAGAAATCTCGAGCTGATACAGGTTGTGGGTGAATGCCCGACGGTCTGGGCCTTTGAGCCTTTCCAGCTATTAGCTGAGCCGTCTCCGAGCTCAATGGGCCTGGTCGACCTTCCGGGCTGGGAGGACTGGCTTGTTTTTGAAGGCTAGCTTAGCACCTGTTAGAAATAAACGAGCTAGTATTAAACGTTTATTTAAGTGGGTGTTATTATTATATTATATAAGTGTAGCTTTATTTTTAAGATATATACTGTAAATTTTATATAGTGGGCTTTTAAGTATAAAGCTATTACTGCATGCACTTTTAATATTTTATTTTTTATAACTTTTTTATTTTAACACACTTTTTTAGAACTAATTATTAATAGTTCGTTTTAAAAACCTGTTCTTTAAAGCTATTCGCGAGAAATCTGTTAATTAACTTTTTTTTTAAATAAAAAATCTTTTATAGTAGTTAAATCGTTAATTTTTAATTTTTTTAATTTTTTTATTATAACTATATTTTTATATTTATAAAGCTTAATTATTTTATTAAAGTAAGCTATTTATTTATAAACAATATTTTTATAAGTTTATTAACGATTATATTATTTAAAAATATATATTTAACGTTTAAAGTTTTTTTTTAAACTTTTTATTATAATTAATAATTATATATATTAATATAATATAGCTTAATTTTTAAGCTAGTAATTTTTTTTTAAAAACTTTATTATTTATTAATTATTATACTAAAAAATAATCTATTAATTATTAAAAGTAATTTTTAATTTATATATTAGTTTATTAATAAATATAGCTTTTTTTACTGTTTATATAAATATTAATAGTTTAATTTTAATAATAAAAATAATAACTATATTTTATTTATTAGCTTTTTAATTAATAAATTTTTTAAACAGTTTTATAATATATGCTTAAAAACTTTTATAATTAATTATATTATTTATAAATAATAAATTGTTTATTATAATTAAATTTTTTTTTTATATTTAAAAACGTAATATTAAGTATAAAATAAATAAAATATTAATAAATTAGTTTTTTTATAATGTTTAAAACATAAATTTAAATTAAATTATAAAAGCTTTAAAACTATAAAAATAATATTAAATTATATAATTATAATAATATATAAAATAAAGCTTAGTTTATATTAATATATATAAATATTTTTAATTAATATTAGTTTTTTTTTTTAAAAAAGTTCTTATAATTTTATTAAAATTAAATAAACTTTTCCGTTTAAATTATTTAGCTTATTAATTTTTTTAATATATAAAGATTATAATATTAGATTAATTTTTATTAACGATTTTAAATTATTTTTATATTAAAAAACTATTAAAAATTATTACTACTAGTTATTTAATATTTTATTTTTAACTTTTAAATTAGTTATATAATTAAAGCTTTTTTATTTTATTAATATATAATTATTATATTATCTATAAAAATAAATATAAACATTTTATTTTTAAAATAATAATAAAGCTTATAAAATACTAATATAAATTTTAAACTTTAAAAAGTTAAAATAAGCTTTTTTTACTATAAAAAAATAATTTTTAAAGTTTATATAACGTTTTTTAAAGCTTTAAAATAGTTTTTAGCTTATAATGCTTTAAAAGTATTTTTATATAAATCTTTTTATTTAATTAAATATTTATAAACATGTTAACTATATTATACTGTTTTAGTTTTAAATTAAATTTAGCTATAATAATAATTAAAGTTTTAAATAATTTTTTAATAAATATAAAAATATATGTATTTTCTATACTATTATATAATTATTAATTTTTTTATACTATAAATTTATTTTTATATTTAATAAAATAATTATATTTATTAAACTTATATATATATATTTATATATAATTTAAAATAAGTTTTTTAAAAATAAAATATTAATTAACTTTATTTTAAAAGTTTATTTTTTAATAGTTTTTAGTATATTAAGTTTAGTTAAAAAGCTTATTAAACTAATAGTTTTAAAGGTAATATTTAAAGTTTATATTTATTGTTTAAAGTTTTTAAAGTTTTAAAAACATTAAGTTTTAAAGAACATATAAACTTGTTTAATAGTTTTACGCTTTAATTAGTTCTATAAAACAATAAAAATTAAGTTAATAATTATTATAATAAACGTTTTAATAAATATAAAAAAAGATTTAATCTTAAAATAAATATAGCAGCTTTTTAATAAGCTATTAAAGCTTTTTTTAAAGTTTAATTATTTATTAATAACTGTATTATCTGCTTTAATAAAGTTTAATAATCTAGTTTAAAAAGCTAAAAGCTTTTTATTTACTATAAAATAAACGTTTTATATTAAAAATTAAAAAAACAGTAAAAATAACTGATACGACCCCCAAGGGGGGGTCGGTCACAGATAGATAAGATTAGATTAGATAAGGGCTACAGAATTGGTCTAGACTAATTCTGAGCCCTGGTCTCATCCTGAGACCTCTCTTAATCTAATACCACGCACTTTTACTACTTTAGTATTCACCACCCTTGAGTGAATGTATTAATAACTAAGAAAACTTATTTAATAAAAGATTATATTAATTTATAACTTAATAAAAATAAATTTGTAATTAAAATATATATAGCTTTATAATATAAAATTAAGTTAAAAAATAAGCATGTTAGTTAATTAAAACGAAAAACTATAAAGAAATGTATTTAAAAGTATAAAGTATAATTTATTTTAAAATATAGGATATATTAAAGAATGTATTAAAAACTTAATATAAAAAAAAACTTAAAGTAAATACTACAAATAAAACTTTATATAAAGTTAAATAATAAATATAAGTATTAAACTAAGCTAATATAAAATTAAAGTATATTATAACTTTAGTTATAAATTAATATTTAATAATAAAACACTAAATATAACTAAACGTTATAAACACTTGCGTTATAAGCGTTAAATGCTTGCTAAGCTTTTTTAACGTATATTTAAACTTAAACTATTAACTTAACTAGTTTTATAATAAACTAGTTATTCTTTTAAAAAGGTATAAAACCCTGTTTATGCTTTATTAAGTTTATAAACTCATTATAAATAGTATAAAACCTGTAGCTAGAGTAGTAAATGCACCACACGTATT
Organism: Xylariaceae sp. AK1471; assembly: GCA_023159215.1. Classification (NCBI taxonomy): domain Eukaryota; kingdom Fungi; phylum Ascomycota; class Sordariomycetes; order Xylariales; family Xylariaceae; species Xylariaceae sp. AK1471. The sequence continues at coordinate 136,976 of JAJKLI010000021.1, forward strand.
GTAGTTTCCGGGTAAAACTTACAACTATTATAACTACAACATATTAGCCGCTACAAAGTAGCTACTATAAAGTAACTACTATAAAATAACTGCTATAAGGTTTATAATGCTTAAAAACAACAGTTAATTTTAACATTTCTTAATAGCTTAAAAATAATACTTAAACAAAATAAAACGTAAATAATAATAATATAAAAAGTTTTAAGTTATTAATAAATAAGATTATTTGTTGCAATATTTGGATTAACTGCGTACGAGGCTAGATACTGTACGGATGTCCCATCCGTACGTAGCCTTATCAGGCAAGCGGTATGCGTGGGCAGAATTCCTCTGCTAAGGGAATTCTCCTCGCACGAAGGCTTCGCCTTTATAAGTTAAATAGAAGATAGATCGATATAATACAGTTATTTATCTCACCCCTTTGAACGTATGATATCGTACCCCCTAGCTACTTAACATTATTAGTTATATATTATATATTATTACGTTTTAATATTAATAACAAAAAAAAAGTTATATAAAACTTAAGCTTAAAACTTATTAAAATTATAAATGTTTTTTATACACTAATAAAATATTAAATTAACATTAAAATATATATATATAAAATGTAAACTTATAAAAAACATTGTTTATAATAACTAATATAAAGCTTATAGTTTATATAGTTTATAAAAAAAAAGCGATAATTAAGCTTTATATTAACGTTATTAAAAAAGTTTTAATTTTTAAAACATTATAAAAATAGATTATATATTAAGCTTTAACTAGAACTATTATAGTAAAAATAATAAAAACGTGCTACATTATCGTAATAATATCGTTAAAATAATAAAGCGTTAAAATATAAAATATAACGTAGTAATAATATTATATTAATAAAAAAAACAGAAAAATAATAGTATTAAAAAAGCAGTACGATATTAAAAATATACAAAAAAAAAAGAGTAAGCTTATTTTTATTTATAATTTTAATTATATAGCACGTAGCGCGGTTAAAACAAAAAAAATTAAAACCTAAGTTTTAAATATTACTGTAAAAAATTAATAGCTAGTAATAATAACACTAATAATATATTTTAGTAAAAGTACTTAAATAGTCTAGCCCTAAAACAAGTCCCTTAAAAAAAGGATAATTATAAAGCTTTAGCTAGCTATATTAAATATCCTCCGCAGTTATACCGCTATAGCACTATAGCTGCGCTTATAATACGCCCTTAATGCGCTATTTAGTTCTCTGTTTTATTAACAAACAAAACCTACTCTTTTCCCTTAAATAAAAGTTACATATAAATTTACAACTTTTTAAAAACCTGAATTTTTAAACAGCTATATTTCCACTTAAAAAATTCTAAAAAATACAGTATCAATTTCATAATAAAAGAATTGCATTTATTTAGCTGTATGATTTTTGTCAGTATTTATTTACATATAAATATAAGAAGTTATGCGACGTTGTTCTAGTTAAGTTTTGGTGCGAAATAGAAAAAACGCGGTATTTCTTTCCCCCCACTGTAGTGTACCTTTGTCCACTTCTACGCACCATAGAACTGCTCAAAAGCAGCATTGCTAGAAGACGCGTCGGCTATAATACGCTGCGATTTGATTGCGGGATTTCTACGATTAGCTTATGTTCCTTCATTTCTGAACATAAGGGTTTGAGCGAAGCAGCGAGGCGCAGTGACGAGACGCTGTATTGATGCGGAATCAACAAGGTTGAGGGTAAGAGATACATAGTATTTCCTGTAAGGTAATTCTGCTTTGCGCCGGAAACGAGACAAACGGACCGCTCCACCACGCACGTGACAACATTTGGAGGAATCAGAAATCGGCGTGCTAGACAGCCACACCCAAATCCCACGTCAATCACGCATTTCCAAGTGCTGAAGCTTTACAACACCGGTGTACGTTCTACCCTCTTTGTACCAATTTTCGCAGTCAAAGATGGCTTCCTTAGCTGAACGACCTAGAATCAGTCGAAAACTCAGCCACGGCGGTTTCGAACGCTTAGACCATATCAATGCTAATGTAGTGACGGTCGGGTGGTCCAAGATAGGAAGCGTCGGGATTGATGTGAAGCTTTTGCTATCCAAGTGTAAATGGGGCACGCTGGGTGAAGAGCGCGACCTAGCCGGTGTTATCTATATGGACATCTTAATCCACCAACCACCTAACGCCGCCGAGCTCAAGAACGCGAAAGTTTTGATTTCGCTGGAGGAAAGCGAGGATGTCGAAGCAGAGCAAGACATACCCAACGAGGAAAGCCGCTCCTCCGGTGAACTCCAATTCATATCATTCGGGCCCTCATCACTTAGTGGTGGTCCAATACGCAAGGAAGTAAAAGGGAACGAGTATTTGAATGGATTCGGTGGCTTAGGTATTGCGCCGCGTTATATCGAATGTGCACGATGGTCATTTACGGGACGGTGTATGTCTGGAAATAGTAGGAATGGCATAAGAAGCTGGGTCTACAGAACATTATCATGGAATCTGGAACAGAATCAGTTCGATACCTATCAAAGGCTAGGCTCCAGTATATTCCATACGGGCTTTGCTCTCGTGCGCTCGAAGAAGCCGTTCAATCTAAAGGTTGAGATTAAGGGAACGCTACACGCTATAGGAAATTTCCCTCCAAGTTTGCTGACATTTGCGCCATTGCGTTCTCGTGGAAAGGGCTGGAGTGTTATTCAAATTGACCCAAGTTGCATGAGACAAGAACCCCATCGCCTCGACCAAACAGTAGCGGGGTTGGCGTTGGCAATGGAAATGGAAAATCTCAACAAACTACCGGTCTCAAAGCCACAGGTCGAGCTCGTGGGGGAAAATAAGAAACTCTCCTTAGCCGCAGGTAATGGATATGTCGAGATGATCAAGTCGTTGCTCCAGGATGGGGCAAAACCTGATCAAAGAGATTGGGAAGGCCGGACGCCGCTGTCATGGGCCGCCGGCAATGGACATCTAGATGTAGTTAAGCTCCTTATGCTGGAAAAAGAGGTAGAGATAGCAAGCACTGATAAAACAGGCCGAACACCACTCTCTTGGGCCGCTGGTAACGGATGCCTGAATGTTGTTGAGCATTTGCTGAGCCGTGGCACGGTGTCTGAAAAAGCAGATGAGGATGGCAAAACAGCATTGGCCTGGGCTGCGCAGGAAGGTCATGAAGATATCGTACAGACATTCATCCAGCGCTATCGTGGCATCGATCCCGGTAAAAAAGATGATGACGCGAGATCTGAGGGCCTTCAGATAACAGACGCAGAGATCAAAATACCACTATTACTCGCCGCGCAGAACGGCCATCTACCAATAATGCGCATGTTGGTACAGGCTAGGCGTGAGACGAGCCCAGATTCGATAACTTGGATTTCTAGAAGTCTCCACGACGCTATACGAGATGGGAGGCTCTCTCTTGTCAGACTTATGTTCGAGTTTGGCGCCTCTGTTGATCTAAGATCCGAGGAGACCGAGAGAACACCACTGTGTCGCGCCGCCGAGTACGGACACGCCGATATTATTCGCTTCCTTCTCCACAGCGGCGCAAAGCTCGAAGAAAAGACGGCGGAGGAAGAAACCCCCCTCTTTCTTGCTGCAAAGAACGGCAAAGCAGAAGCAGTGAAAGTTCTCCTTGATGCCGGTGCAGATATCTCCTCGCGTAACACGAAAGGAGCAAGTGTCACGAATGCTGCGGTCGACTATCCTACAATCTTAAGGATGATATCGGAAAAGGACAGGGACGGAAAACTTGCGGATAAGGACCCTCACCCAGATGTAAGCCACGAATTTGATGCCAAAGTCGTGTTTTTCTCTGTCTCGTCTGGCGATATTAGGACCACTTCAAGAGGCTTACCCGTCAGCGCTCTTCTAGCGGATCCTGCATCTATCCAAGCCCCTGAGTCCGATGAAACTACCTTTAAGTGGTTTCACCTGCCAGCAAACAATATGCAATGGGTTGAGGTGCTTATCTCTAGATACTATGATGCCTCCTCGTCGGCCTTTCAAATTCTGAAACCAGAAAGATGGGTGGGAAGGCAACATCAAGGAGGTGCCAATGCCCATCAGGCTAGGTTTATGCAACCACTCTGCCAAGCGTTTGGCCCCGTTACACCTGCGATATCCGCAGCCGAGGAACAGATTCTTGGAGACAAGGACATTGTGGTTTTTATGCCCTACCTGCATTGGGAACTGAATGAACGACTAGACAAAAATAAGGCTGTCATCAAGGGTGGCACAGGTCGGAAGAACGACACGACTTGGACAAAATATCAAAAACTTCTGTACGCGTATCTGTTTAAGGAGGATCCCCATTCCCTGCATTTACTTCATATCCGACGCACGTTAGACCAGTTTTGTTACCACACACTGAGCACTACCGACAAAAGAGATCAAGATCAAACCGTCACACGCTATCAGCAGAGGTTTGAAGAGGAATCAAAGGTGACAGCCATGGTGGACCAGCTTTGGATGTGGGTTCTCGTTGGGGCTCCAGGCCGAGCGGACACGATCATCACATGCTTTCCGAGCAAAGATGGTACCGAAGACCCCTCGGAGCCCGACCCGGACGGCTTCACAGACGTCTTCCAGAACGTCATGCTGTATGTTCTGTGTGAGCCACAGGCTGTCAAGACTGCCTACGACCTCGCAGGCGTGATTGCCCTCAGCTGTTCGAGAGTATTTCTCGGCCCCTCTAGGGCCCGGAAGATCCTCCAATTTTCTGAGGTATATGAGAGCGCGATCAGTGAAATTGTAAGTGGCATTTCGTCAACCTGGCTCATCTTGTCTAGGAACGCCATTGCCACTCAAACAAAAACTTACCAGAAATATAGGTGAACAAGGAGACAGAGCTTTTTGACATGTTCCGTGCTTTGACCGAGTCTCGCCGAAAGGATCCCAATCCGGCTGAGGATATCCTAAGAATTCTGCAAAAATTAGCGAACCAATACGTGGATCCAATTGAGTTGGGCCAAAAAGTGCAGAAATACTATAACGATACCCTTAGTCCCGAGATGCCCGACGCCGATGTCGTGGCTGCACTAGTGAGTCGTCGGGTTCCCATCACGGACCAGGTTTCCGAGGTTCTCCGGAAGCTGGGAAATTTCCATGTGCTCGATATTTCACGCGAGATCGCACTCCTGCGCGAGATCAAGGACATCCAAGATGAGTTGGACATTATGGCCATGGTGTTCGAAGATCAGATGGGCGTTCTGAAGGAGATGGAAAGAATCGTTCGCTCGATTGGGAAGACGACTTTGAATTCAAGGAGCAAAATCATGCCAGAGAGTCTACCGCGACGCATGCAGAGAGTGCTCTACAGGGCCGACTCCGAGAGTACGGATAGTAACCTCGCCAATAGATCTGGGACAGGGACGCCCAGGCCGATTCGCCCAACACCAACAATGCCGAACCCCGAAGCGGAAGAGCATGCCAATATTGAGTCTAAAAATATTTTTTCTGATGCGGAAGACACACCCGAGATCCCTGACGAAATCGAAGAACCGACGATCACAGCCCGCCCAGACGAAGACGTCATCCTCGAGAGCCAGACCCTCGCCAATTATCGTCAGTATATCGAAGAGGCGCAGCCAGCAAGCGAGATCTGGGGTAGTAGCCGAGACGCTCAGCACTCCAGTCTTCCACTCAGCACCGTACAGCTCAGTGTGGGCGAAATCGAGAAGATGGCTCAACGGGCGGCGAAGGCTAATCAAGCGGTATGTCCATCTTTTAATATGTTTTCTTTCTATGCCTCCCTTTTATTCTCCCTGTTTCTCGTTCTCCAAAAATCGTACAAGGATGGCCGAATCTGACACGCGCTTTTTTTATTTTAGCTCGACTTCCTCGTGGACCTAAAGCAGAAGCAGAGCAACGTGATGGACGCACGCTCGGCGCGCATCCAGGCCGAGGAGTCCTTCAAGCTGACCAAGCAGGCGGAGAGACAAGGGAAGACCATCATGGTGTTCACAATTGTTACGATCGTGTTTGTATGCAACTTTAGTCTTTTCCGTCCCACATGTCTTCCTATCCCCTAGGCCCTCTCGCAAATAACTCTAAAGACTGATTCACATGGAAGTTACCGTTGTCCTTCTTGGCGGCCTTTTTCGCTATCAACATCACCCAATTTCGACGCGATGACAAAGGAACGCTTGGGCTCGGCTACGTTTTGGAATTCATGAGTAAGTCTTTGGCAAGAAATCTACTAAATATCTTTAGAGCTTGGGAAGAAAGAGCCGCCGCTAACGTCGCCTCGTTTAGTTCCCATCTCGGCCGCGGTTTCATTCAGCTTTATCTACATCGCTTTTAAGGCTGAAAGGTTTTGGGGCTTGGTATCTAGAATAGGGTCACTAACTAAGGCACGTATCTGTGTTTAGAGAAGACAACAGTCATCGAGAATCAAAGACTTCAATCCTTCCCAAATCTTTCCTCTCCTTTCCTCCCTCTACTTAATCATTGTTGGCTTCAACTGAGACTTGCGCCCATTAGGATCGATCTCAACAAGGAACTACCGAATTATAAGGGATAGCGCTCAAGCAAAGAGAGGCTACTGTCGGCTGTAGGTCTTCTCGTGAATGAGATGGCAATGGATACTTACCAGCTCTTAAATCTTCGAAGAAGAGAGACAATATCACCATAGAGGAGAGGTACACATAAACAGGACACCTCAGAAGGGGACATCGATCTACTTCACTCTAGGCATGGCGTTAAAGGAGCCTTACTTATAATTATCGTTGTAGTAATAAATTGACATATATTAAAACCCTGTTGCTAAATGGGCACACAAAATTCTGAGACCACACTGAGATCTGACTAGAGCAAACGTGCGGAACATCCACATAGCCTGCAGTGGAAGCCATGCCAGCACCTGTCCTTTTTGCGTCCACTTCCCTCCCTAGAACACGATCTTCGCTATGATTATTCTCCAAAACTCCACCCCGACATATTGACCAAAACCATTCTCTATCATCGCCCTCAAGTGTTGTATTTCAAACAATACTACAGCTTGTGCCATTGGCTTATTCATTCGTATTTGTAATTCATCTGCCAAGCAGCCTGATTCGAACAGTGGCTCACGAGCAACCTCCCTTCATTAACCTTGAGCTTGTCGAGCTTGTTGACTCGTAAAGAACCTGTTCAAGGACTTCGGCAGTATAATTTCGTCTAGGCTAACTTTTGTAGCTGGCCTTATTTCACTAAAGATCCCGAAGCATATAAGCAGCATATGCAAGACTACCACTACTTCCTCATCGACGGATACAATAAGCGGTTCAGATACATTCACAACAGCTTTGTAGCTTAGATCGACTGGCAAGAGTACTGGAAAATAGACTCGGAGAGCCGATTACTCACTCTCACTACCGGTAGTGATTTTGAGACGCGAACTCGCCTGTTGCATGAGACTCTGGGGAAGGGCCACGAATTCCAGAAGATTCTATCCCTCGGACGTTAGGCAAATGATCTGTTCCCACTCTATTCATCTACCAGGGAGCATGCACTGGACATGAACGGTTGTGGTGTTGATATGCTCGGTATTGTCAATTACTCGATTCATATGATTTGCTGGGTTATGACAGTCGAGGGTATGAAGTTATGGGTTCCGCACCGGGCACTCACGAAGATGAGCTTTCCCGGCAAGCTGGACAACACTGTTGGTGGTAGTCTGGCATCTGGAGAAAGCCCAATCGATGGCATCGTTCGAGAGTGTGAAGAGGAGCTCTGTCTGGAGCCTTCCTATGTGCGGGCCAACATTAGGCCATGCGGAATCAATTCCTTCCAACTTCCCGTAACCGATCTTGTGGAAGTTGGCTGTCAGCACCAAGTCCAATACCTCTATGAGATAGAACTACGCTAGGACATCGTTCCAAGGATAGGGGATGGCGAGGTAGGAGAGGTGCAGCTGATAACGATCGACGAAGTTCAGCAAGCTATGCGAGAAGGGCAATTCAAGCTGACATGCAACCTAACATACATCACATTTCTCATTCGTCATGGCTACATAAATGCTGAGAAGGAGCCTAGTCTAGTCGAGTTAAGTTCTCGGCTGAATCGTTACTACACCCTATTCGTTGCCTGAACTTTTCCGCGTCTTGGTTGTGAGGTAGATTGATGCAAGTAGCTGCTGAGGTTGGGTTTTTATCAGAAAGTTAAAAGGTTAACCGTTGTACTTTCCATGGTACTACGCTATTTATGCTGACAGTCTTTGAGCTCTTCCGGAATTTCTAGAACACCATCTACTTTTACCTCGGCTAGAGAGAGGCCCCAGCAGCAGGTACTTGGTGGCAAGAACGGCTTGACGACTCTAGTAGAAGCCTGGATGGCATACCTCTGCAGAAGGTATCTCATGTCCTTAACTACCCTCTTTGTTGATACAGAGTTAGCATGACCGAATTTGAATCCCAGTTCTGCTTCATACAGATGTCTTATGGTTTTGCCTCTACTGTTCGCTAAGTACATTAAGCAGGCTTGGATGCTGTATAGCGTCAGCCGATCTTTAAACTGCGCGCTGCTGGCTCTGATGCTGGGAATTGCTTCAGATATTTTTCACAGTAGGGATTCTCATGCATTCTGTGGTGTTTTGTTCACCAATACTCCGGCTCCATCTCATTATGACCGTAGTACCCGTTCGAGTGGAAGATGAAGAGTCGGCCACTGCGGAATTCGGTTCTAAAGTTACCTTTCTAAAGTCTCCATTACTAAAACGCTGTTCAGTCGCTCTCGAAGTTGTGTGTAACTGATCCAAAGGCCAGGGAAGAGTGTACATTACAGTAAATATGACTGGTGATTCAATTTCACCGGTGTCGCCATTGACGAAGCGGTCCGCATTATAAGCTTGCTAGAGTATTTTTGCGAATAAAAGAGGCTAGTTTCCCCCCTCATCCTCGACCATGGTAGAAGTTCACATACATTGGAATTGCGCTTCCAAACAGTGAACTCCCTCCTATGCTTGCTCAGTGAAGCTCGGTCACGAGCCGACAAATGGTTGGGGGACTCGGAAGACCACTAGGCTCGAACTCAATGAAGGTTGCAAGATAAAACAAGCCCTCCGTTGAAGCAAAAATGCCTAGATAGGGTCTTCGACTGCAATTGGATCTGGAATGTCATTGGGCAAGATGTGCTGAGTCTCAGACATCGCGTGATGTTCGCCTAGCATAAGTTTGCGACCCAGATTACTAGCGCCATACTAGGTTAGCAAGTTAGTATGGTTCGGTGCAATTGAATTTTGAGAAAATACATTGATGAAATAGCCTCTTTTTTTGCCATTTTTATCCATGAGTTGGATTGTGGTTACTTTAGTTTATTTAGTTATGGGCTATATGCATCGCTGTGCATGTGGGCATGCCTACCAGCGTGCGATTGCCGATGTAGGATAGGGCCACCTGCTTGAGAATGGGGTGGGGTTCGAACCCACACTACCTACCTAAATACTCTATGTACCAACAGTCACCCGGGTCCGGTATACCTGTCTACCTCTCATGGGGATCAGCTCGTTCGGAAGTTATTAACCTCCGACCCTGGTTACATCACTATATACATACATAGTCATCGACCTTTCCTACATAAATCAGTAGACCGTCAAAACCGTGTGAGGTTTACTACAGTATATACCATATAGAGAATAACATAAACTATTAAAAAAAATTGAGAGGGGAGAGCATGAGGTAGATGCCGCCTATTGGGTCTCCCGTGATCTGTCTCGTTGGTTGTTGTCTAGGTGGGAATATTGCGTTGATCAGGTCTCTCTGCAGGTACATATTTGTTCTCATAGAATTGACGAACTACCCTAGGTAGACAGATCTCTTGTTCGTAAGTTGCCCAACATCCTGTCGCAAGCTTCGTACTTCAGGATATTCTCATCTGTACAATGGCTCTCCATTGGGTTGTGGTATATTATTCTCTTACTAGTCATCTAAAGTAGAAGCGCAGTCTCTGTCTGTGTTTATGCAAGGAAACGCGTCGTGAGGAAGGTATTGAAGCTTGATCCTGCAGTAATCCTGCGTATCATTCTCATTGTTCAGCCTCCATGTCTCATATTTGCGTTCTTGGTTACCTTAGGGTACGGTGCGTGCTATACTCCCTGTTTACATGATTCTCGTTATAGCAGTCCTCTTTGTGGTGACAGATCGCATCCCCGTCTGCCGTGTCTGTTCACTCGTTTATCGTCTCCGTCTCTTTGTCCATCGTTTCACACTCCTCGTCATCGGCGGGTTTAGCTGTGGGCTAGGTCCGGGGTAAAATGCGTGCTTGGTCCATTTTTTGTAGCGTCCCGCGTGTCTTTGGTGGTGTATACTGGGCTTTTTTGGGGGTCTAGGAGGAATGGGTTGGGTTTCTTCTTCCCTTGCATAAGAAGGCCTCTATTTCTGAGGGGTGCTGTCCCATGTGGTGGTTTTTCAATGGCCTGTTCCGTTTGGTCTCTCTCCTTTCTCAGAGTGCAGTGAATGGGATGAATAGGATTTTCTAGCCAGTTGTTGATAAGATCTTCAATCTAACCTTGGGTATCTATTGTATGGTATTGTACGACTTTACCACATTATTAGCACATGCACGTTATCAGCTCCAACAAAATCGTCATAAGACCCGATCTAACCTTGTTTTCTTCCCGCCTCATCACAACACTGTTCTCGCGACATACCACGCGACATACATGCACACGTTCTCCCACCACCTTTACTTTTGTGATATCTTTGAGACTTCTTTCCGATTAATCCGTTACACCTATCCACGACACTGTAGTAGACACTAAAAAAAGCTGTCGACATTATTTACTACGATAATAATGTGCGCTCCCCGTCCTATTATTGACCACTGCTACCATCAACAACAACAACAACTTGAAGTCAATATGATATCCGACATTCTATCCGTGCATTTTATCACCACATAAATTCATTAAATACGTTTTTTGGCTCTTTTATTAGCTCTCATTCTTCTCTATATGAATGGTTGCTGTGTTGCTGGTTCTGCTTTCGTTGACTGCCAAGCAATCCCTGCGTATCCTGACCTCAATCATCCTGGTATAGTGTAAAGCTTTTGCTAGGGAACCATCATCCTTTTTTATTTTCTTTTTTTGCATATCACCTTCTTCTAAGGGCACCTTTCTCTTGTTTGTCCTTGACTCACTCCTAGTTCAAGAGTATAAACACCAAACGAGCTGGTGAGCCGTCAGATCAATCACACGCGAGTGGGTCATCATCGACGCTGTTACTCAATCAATCAATCAATCTATCAATCTATCAATTTATCAATCCCTCAATCCATCAACCCACGCTTATTACTGAGACCCCTCTTATTCTCTCCCCCTCTCGAGTACGTTACGATATATCTACGGTATATTTACATTGGGTCCTTCCGATTACCCCAGTCGCCGCATGCGAGCCATCCGCCGTCCATTAACGTAGCACTCGCCACTGTGACGCTACGACCTTAGGACTTTGCGACCCTTTCGAGCTCCTCGCCGTGCGACTTAAAGCCGACGAATGTTGTAGCCTCCCGTGAGCTAAATCCTGTCGTAGCTCTCGGCTGAGCTTCCTCAACGACCACTCGTATACACATATCCCAAAACACCACTATCAACATGGGCAATACACACACAAAAGAAGAGCGGGGCAGCTCACATCAGACCTCTGCCAACGAACCGGGCAGTAGTAGCCTGCTTGAATCTGGCCGCCATGGCCAATCCCCAGCCGCTCGACGTCCCAGCCGTCCCGATCTTGCCCTCGGCATCGCCCTCACCAGCTCCTCAAGCTCCCGGCAGCAAGATGTGCCCTTCGAACGACGCGAGACCAAACAAGAGCGGGAGGCGAGGAAACTGGAAAAGGAACGTGTTGCACGGGTAAAGGAGCGCGAGCGAAGTATGAAAGAAGAACATGTTGATGGCGGTTATCTCGTCACCATGGGCATCTATACCGCGTCCGAGGACTTCAACAAACCCGTTGTCCGCCAACTACAGGTGAGTTGCAGCAGCGTTGCATTACTGGCATTGTTCTCAAGCGCCCATGTCGACTAACATCTGTCTTGTGGCATCCTAGATAGAGAGGAAAATAGCACCCTTCTGGCGGGGTCTCGACGATTTTAAAGATACCTGGGCCGAGCATCAGATCATCGCCGCCGCTCGCGGCCTCGAAATCCCTCCTGCCGATCAAGTTCCCGAACACCTTGTCCCACAACCCCGGCCGCATGAGTCACCAGAAGCTTCGTCGTCGAACTTGAACAATCTGACTGTCCCTATGGGGGCACGTACACTCTCAGCTTCATCTGACCGAACCGCATCATACCCCGGCTCGACATTACCGTCACCGCCTTCGCCTGCTACGCCCAAAACCACTTCCCCGTTGAAGCAACCTAAGAAGGTGTTGGCGGCTGCTCTGAACCTGTCACGAAACAGCTCCCAGGCAGAAATTACACTGCGAGAGATCAACCTACCGCACGACCCTTTTGTTAATGGTCAAGCTCTAGAAGTCTTCCTCTACAAGGAGGGTGAAGAATGTCCATTGTGTCTTATGTATTATCCTCCCTATCTAAATCGAACGCGCTGTTGCTGCCAATTGATTTGCAGCGAGTGCTTCGTTCAGATCAAGCGCCCAGACCCTCATTTCCCCGAACATCATGTCGATGGGACCATTACAGAGGAAACTCAACCTAACCCAGAGGAGCGCAACGAACGTCTAGTCATGGAACCAGCCAAGTGTCCCTACTGCACCCAGTCTGATTTCGGCGTTACGTACGAGCACCCACCGTTCCGAAGAGGCTTGGCGTATGCCTTTCCTCCCTCAAATCTCGGTACTATGAGCACCGCGATGTCGTCTACGAGCTCTGTAAACTCAAGTTTCTCGCCGACGGCCGCGGGCCCTGCCAGGCCGAGCCGCAAAAGGGCACAGAGCTTGTCAGCGAATGCGCCTGGTGTTGTGACAGCCGATCGCTTACGACCGGACTGGGCTGGGAAACTTGCCACGGCTCGCGCCCATCAACGCCGCCGGGCTGCGGCTGCCGATGCTCTTCACCATGCCGCCTTCGTCATGGGGAATCAGGACTCGCGGACGTTCTTTGGCCGGTCGTCTCGGTTTTCTCGGAGAGCGACGGGAAGCTATCGCGGAGCTGAAAGTCCGGGCAGCAGCACGAATGCCCACGAGGGCGCAGATGAGACGCCCCCCGGTCACGATCCTGGTTCGCCGTCGCCCGCTGCTCGGACGGGTCCGTATCGCGAGCGCATCGATGCTGCTCACCTCGAGAACCTCATGATGGCAGAGGCTATAAGATTGAGTCTGGCAGATGAGGAAGAGCGTAGGAAGAAAGCAGACAAGGAGGCGCGCAAAGAAGCCAAGAAGCGAGAGAAGGAGGAGCGGAAAGCAGCCAAGAAGAAGGGAGAGGTGTATGGCAGTGGCAGCGCGAGTGCGAGTTCCCTTAGTCTTGGACTCGGACGGAGGCGAAACAACAGTGGGACGGGCAACCTGCGAGTAGAAGCCAGTGTAGCCGCCGCCACCGTATCAGCAGCTCAAGGATCGGAGCCTGGGTCGCCTACATACGACAAGGGAAAAGGTGTGGAACGTGGATTTAGTGATGAAGCATCCTCTACCAACGCTGGTTCCTCGTCGGCCCTGCCTATACCAACACCACAGATGCCGCGGGGAATGTCACACCTTCGGCAAATGAGCAATGCTAGCTCTATCAGCTCGGATGGTCTAGATAGTATGCCAGGGAGCTATACTGGCAAAGGTCGAAGCGCCGAGGACCCGCATGGCAGTGCCCTTAGCCTCGGGGGACAAAGCGACCAGGGCGAGAGTGCAAGCTCTGAGCCATTGTTCAACTTTCGAAGCTTGGCTGAAGTAGTTGGGGTTTCGATAGATGGCGAAGGTGGCCAATCCGACCGTAGTAGCCAGGAACATCAATTAAAGGTAGAGGATCATGGCGAAGGGCACGGCGAGCATATTGAACACGCTGTCGATTCGCCTACCAAGGCAGCAGAGTCGAGGAGCAACGATGGGTTACAAATCGCAACAATTGAAAATACAACACATACTCAGGCGGGACATGAAGCAAGAGGGTCGCCTCCTGACGTGGTTGTGACTCCGGATACGCCAGCACCAGTTGACGGTGATGATGATGATTCTAAGCGACTTGGGCATTTCGACACAGCGGAGAGGACACAAGAGGTGACCCAATAAGAGACCACATCTATCCTGAACCTATTTCCTTATTTCCTTACTCACTCGACGGAGCACCTAAGTGACGATGGGGCGGGCCAGGGTTTCGGGGCTCAGCATGTTTGTATAGATACACGACATCAAGTCAAGCCGAAGTATGGGCACTTCGGTTACTCTAGGCGTTGGCGTGCGGATTGAAATATCTACATAAAGGGTTGGCATTCAAGGATCATATTTGGAGTTTATTGTTTCATTTGAAGTGATTCACAAGATGAGATTCGTGAGATTCGGCCTGCCACTAGTATCTTCATCACGCTGTCACAACTTGGGCTGCCTAATATGATGACATATAGTAGCTGCTCTGCCGAGCACTGCCTATTCGTCGTATGGCTATATCGTATACGACGCGAGGTGTTTTAAATGCGGCAGTGGAGCTGAGACCAAGATAGTGAATCAAAGCTGATGACATGAGCCTTTGATTTTCTCCATGAGGGCTGCTTGTGGGGTCTATCTACGCCGTCGTATTTCGCATTCGAATATGCTGTTCTCCACTCAAACTTCCAAATAAAAAACCACTGTCGATCACCGCAGCAGCACCCAAAGTGAAATGGCAGCTATCTAAATGACAGGCCTCCTTGGTACGGACGAAGCCACAAGCGACGGCTTCGCATTCATCGTATAAAAAAGCTGGAGGGATATGTCTGCGGGCGACGTAATCAGTGCCTCGCTTGCTTCTCAACGCTCTACCACACAGAGATGTCTACAATGTCTGATGTTTGAGACCGCGATGTATTTGAAAGTAACTGACTTTCGCCCGCCGTATATAAAGCATGGCGAATCGCCTTGGTCTCGAGACGGTCTACAGATCAAAGTCTCGATCAACGGCAGTATATCTACCCAGACGTGAATCGACCCCTTGTCGAATATATCCGCTGCTATCAATCTAGTTTTCAAGATGGCTTCGTCTTCGACCTCGGCTGCTTTCCTCAGCCCGTTTTTAATGGTGCTACTACTACTTCTTCTCCTTCCTGGAGAGGTCAAAGCAAGCCTCGAGTGTCGACCTCCCGGTCCCGTCGTCCCCAGACCTCGGGATATTTCTAAGCAGCCATTGTTCACCAACGCGACGGATGATTTGGTTCGCGCACTTGAAGCGGCTCTTGCCGGCGAGATTAATGCCGGCTGGCCAGTTGAGAATACGTCTTTCTCTATCGGGGTTATCACGTGGGATCAGAGAGACGCTGCGGTGCCGGTGTGGGAATGGCATCATCTCGCGAAGACTGCGGAGGGGACGGGGACTAAGGAGCTCACGCGCGACTCGCAGTATCTTATTGGATCGGTCTCAAAGGTCCTCTCGGATTATATTCTCCTGAGAAGCGGTGTCGATTTGGATATGTCTATCGTGGAATTTCTGCCGGAGCTTGGGGACGAGAAGGCGTTGATTGAGTGGAGGCATGTCACTTTGAGACAGCTTGCTAGCCAGCTTGCTGGTATTCCACCGAATTGTGAGTGAGAATCTATCTGTCTGGGGTTTGGAGGAGTGGTGATCTGCATGCACTTGAGATGAGATGACTGACCACTTTGTGGTATGGTAGACGGCTTCTCGGAATACTACTATCTCAAGGATTACTTCGAGGCGCTTGGCTTCCCACA
Organism: Xylariaceae sp. AK1471; assembly: GCA_023159215.1. Lineage (NCBI taxonomy): Eukaryota > Fungi > Ascomycota > Sordariomycetes > Xylariales > Xylariaceae > Xylariaceae sp. AK1471. The sequence goes on from JAJKLI010000021.1 coordinate 152,752, forward strand.
TCTCGATGATGGGGCCTATGCCCCGTGTGGCATCATTGGGCTGAATGGCGGATGTACGCGAGAGCGTAAGTCGATGATCACAAGCCTATTAGGTACTATGTCTTCAGATTGACTGATGCCAAGCGCAGAGTTCCTAGAGGGTATGCTGGAATCATATCCCGTCGCAAATCCGGCGGAACGACCCGTATACTCTAACATCGCATTCACGCTGCTCATGTACGCGGTTGAAGAACAGACGGGGATGAGTTACAAAGAGCTGCTGGAGACGTACGTCTCGAAGCCTCTAGGGTTGCAGAATACGGTCGTTAGTCCTGGGGATGATGAGAAGGCGGTCATCCCGCCGGGGGATAGTAGCTGGGGGGCTGATTATGGGGATAATGCACCGTGAGTACGAAGTAATCATACCTACTTCTATTGAAGTAGGATATGATAGGCTCATATTGGGATTTATAATTCAACTAACTCATTGCTTGCTCCGGATAGCGGCGGCGGTCTCGTCTCCTCCCTATCCGACCTCTCGATATTCCTACACGGTATCCTCAACCGCACCCTCTTCGACGGCTCAGAGACGGCTATCCGCGAGTGGTTGAAACCTGCCTCATCTACGGGATCTCTCAACACGCTCGTCGGCACGCCATGGGAGATCTACCGCACAGAAGACATCACGCCCGATCATCTGCACGTCGTCGACATCTACGCCAAGGGCGGCGCTGCTTACGGATACCAGGCCCAGGTCGCCGTCATTGATGAGCTTGGCGTCGCTTCTGTACTGCTTACGGCTGGGTCTGTGCTGGCGGCTGGGCATATCTACGATGCTGTCTTGGCTACGATTGTGCCGGCGCTTGATAGGAGCGCGCGCGAACAGGTTGTTGAGAGAGGGTATACGGGGATGTTTGTTGATCACTCTGACAACTCGTCTGGTGCTTCATCACTAGAGACGGAGGAAGGGGGTGGTGGTTTCGCTTTCAAGGTTACGATTGTCCAGGACGAAGACTCGCTCGTGTTGCAGGGTATCGAGCGCAATGGCTCGGATATCATGGCCGCGTTCCTCGAGGTCTGGTCTGTGACTGTCGGTGCGTTCTTTGCTTCCACGCCGGTGAAACCGAGGATCTTTCCTATCGACGTTCGAAACGAGGATTTGGACTTGGTTTCGGCCTTGGAGATGTCGGATGGGGAGAAGAAGAAAGTGATACGCGAGGATTGGCGCATCGACTGGGAGCTTGCGTCGAGTAGTGATACAGATTTGCCGGGTAAGGGCCTTTCTGCGAAGAATTGCCTCACGTGGACACTGACGGACTGGATGTACTATGGCTCGGAACCACTTGATCGCATTGTCTTTGTGCTGGATGCTGAGTCAGGGGTGGTTGTTGGGTTGGAGATTCCATATCTTCGATCAGGGGTTTTGCAACCAGCTAAGTAAGATTCTTGGAATAGATATCTTTGAATTGTAGGTATTCGGTGCATATATGGGATTGAGAAGAGATATGACGTGTAGGGTAGGATAAGGAATAATCGTGGTATCATTTAACAAGGTATCATTTTTCTATCATGTTCTTTGTTGCTATATAATTATATCCAAGCACATGGACGACGTGAGATGACGTGACGTGAAAACAAGATTATCAACTTCCAAGGTAACTCGTAGCTTCGTAATTTCAAGTTCTCCTCTCTTACCTATAATGAGGCCGGCACCTCCTCGATATTCACTTGACTCGCCGTCTTGGGCTTGTGTCTTGTCAAGACGTCATCGTCAGGAGTGACACCGACGTCTGCGGCATTGCGCGTATTGACAAATCCAGGACCTGGACTGCTCCAACTGTAATCTGTCCACGTGCCCAATATATCCCACATCTTCTCGACGACTCCCTGGATCTTCACACTTCGATCGCGACTCCACTGCCTCCGGCTCATCAGTTCAGCATCGGGACTATCAGGTTCAAGACCCTCAATCACGCTGTTGAAGACGCTGTATGTCTCTTCTAGTTCGGCAATGTTGGAGATACCCATGACGCTCACGCCGACACGAGTCCCCGCTGGTAACCTCGAATTGCCACTACCCTTCGCGGCACCAACCTTCGACCAGTTATCTAGCGCCCAGCGGATAGCGACGACCTCCAGTTTCTCACTGGCGCCTACGGCGACGGGCACGAGATCCTGACACGCCTGCCGTAAACCCTCAGGACTAGGATGCCACGATGCCATAGGACCGGCATCGGCGCCCCGCGTTGTTAACAAGCCCATGCCCAGCATACTCGCGTTCAGCACGACGTCGACGCCGGCTTCCGTTAAACGCCGCATCGCGTTATCCGTGCCCAGCGTCGTGTTCTGGATAGTATAATGGCCATAGCTTAGCACGGCATCCAGCGGCTCGCCCGTCTCGCGCAAGATCATCTCGGCCAGTTCGCATAGTTTCTGCACGGGATACCCGCTAATACCGACATATCGAATCACACCCTCCTCGTCGCGCAGTCTTCGCAGCTCTCTTACGGCGGCTAATACTTCACCCGGCGACACGAACTCGACGTCGTGCGTGTATACGAGGTCGAGGTAGGAGGTGTGCAGACGCTCGAGACTACGATAGATAGAATACCGGATCCATGAGGGACTGTAGTCGAATTCGTCGCCGGCGATCCGTCCGGCCTTGGTCACGAGGAAATAGGACGAGCGCGCGTGGTGCGATGTGACGGATGGATGAGCCAAGGCGTCGCCGAGAATTATCTCGGATGGGCCGTAGTATGGCGACGTGTCGAAGGCTGTTACGCCTAGATCGAGGGCGCGCGATACGATGGATGCGGCTGGGAGGGAGAAGGGGTCGGGCACGTACTGCGTGTTGAAGGTTGCTGTGCCTAGAACTAGAGGGGGGATTACTTCGTGGAGCTGTGGTTGTTGGCGCGGGGGTGGTGAGGGTTCAGATGGTGGCAGGGAACTCATATTTGTTTCTCTTTTAGATCTTTGGATTCTCGGTAGGTCGGGTGAAGACTCGAAGATTCGAACAGACAGACAGACGGGCAGATAGTAAGCTCGACAAAATATCACAACTGCTATGGCAAAATAGAGGTGGTAGGTGTCGTGGACACTTGAATTAAATATATGTCCTAGTCTAGATTGGTTGGGATCTTCAGGGTCCTCCAACAGATGCAAGTGATGGTGGGGTTTTTCTGGTAAGAGAGAGCCGGGGAAGTGACAGAAAAAAACAGAAAGCCTTTGACTATATCTGATACATTCGAAGCTAGATATTTATATTATGTAGTCATGGAAAGAAGGCAAAAAAACATATTGTTATCATATTTTGCGGCCGGGGTAGATTAGGTAGAGAGAGAGAGAGCCTAGATTAAGATATGGATATATCATGAATCATTCCCTTCTTACTAGGAATAAGGGAGGATATTAAGTGAGGATAACGCGATAAATAAATCAGCCATGTCTAGGTCTTTTATTAGTTTAGGTACTCTAGCAGATCATGTTCCGTCTTGTTAGTGAGGAGTGGGTGGGTACCTAAGAGGAGGATGCGGTGGGCTTGTTTGTGCATACCTAGGTACCTAGGTAGAACTTGATCGCTGGAGCACACCGAAATGACCCCTCCAAGACCCCTGTACGGCAAAGCACGTCATTCAAACCCATGCCTGTGATCGCTAGGCCCTAGGTACTATACAGTACTGTAGTTCCCCATCGGTGAGCCGTGATAGGGCAGCTTCACAGTGGCGCTCACGGTGTGGCGGTGCTCTTAGCATGATAGGATCTGATAACAACCAGACCCGCCAGACAACTATCCGGCAGCGCTCGGATCTGATTATTTGTCTTGGCGAACTTGAAAATCAGTTCATTCGTCACATTGCGAGCCGCTCCCAAACCAAACACATCCATTAAACACCCCGAGGACTACGGTACTTTATCGCCAAGCGGGTAATTTCCCCTCTTTGGATGGCTCGTACACGGGGGCATTAGGGCAGCTAGCAAGTTTTCAGGTTTGTCTCTACTACAATGATTAGACTTGAGATGATGCCGCGAAAAGGGAGAGAATGGTATAACAACGCTGCCTAGGCAATACGTTAAATGTAGGTAGGTCGGCAATACATGTGTATCCAATATTGGGCCAAGATTAGATGGATTGATAAGATGATCTGATTAGATTGATAAGATTAGCATTCGCTATCCCCTGAGCGAGACCGGGAGTCTTCATGCAAGAATACGTCGGGGGTATTGAACAACATGCCTATTTCGAGTAAGGGGCTTGGCTAGGAAGCTTGGCTGGCCAGATAATACCTATAGATGAAGCGGACTTTCGTGACGAGTTTCAGTACCTACCAGCTATACCCTCCGTTCTTCGCTCTCTTTTGTGCGCATGTTGTTGGCTCACAATAGGTAGAGGAAGAAAAGCGGCGGTCTTACAGCTATTCTTCCCCTTGGTCTTTCTTCTACCCTACTTATGAGCATATAGCCAAATTTGCTTCTCATTCATCTTCTTCAATGGCAGAATCACTCCTCCGCGGCCTTGCTGCCGATATTACGAAACTAGCAGACTCGTTTGCCTCGTCTCTCCAAGAAAACAACCTCCCCGAAGCCAGCTTTGCCGCCGATAGCCCCATGAATCATGCCGGGCTCACAGCGGACATGTTCATGACCAAGCAAATGCTCTGTGACAAGCTCGCGGACATGTGGTACCTGGTGCAAGGCCCGAGTGAGAGCATCTACAACTACGTTCACAACGTAAGGCATAGCCCCCATATTACTAGACATGTTCTGACGTCGTCAGGTGATCCCGGACGCTGCCTGTCTCAATGTACTTAACCACTTTGACTTCTGGTCTGCTGTGCCACTCGAAGGGTCTGCTTCCTATTCGGAAATCGCAGAACGTGTGTCTCTACCAGAAGATGTCGTCTCCCGTATCCTCCAACATGCTACTACCCTACGCCTCTTCGATGAAGTAGAGCCAGGGTCTTCACAGATCCAGCATACGAGCCGATCAGCGGCTCTCGCGCGTCAATCAGGTCTGCGGGCTCTCGTCACATCCGTCCTAGATGTCACTGGCGCTCCTATGATGGCTATGAATAGTGCACTGGAGAAATATTCCAAGGGAAAATCCGAGTTAACACAGGATATGACCGAGACTGCCTTCGCCCTATTTCATAGCAGCGGGCCATACGGCAAGAAACATATTAACTCGTGGGACTTTTTGGAGAATGACGGCGAAGGAGATAGGCGAGGGTGGCGACAAGAGCAATTCGTTGAGTTCATGCGATATACCAAGGAGATCTTCCGTCTCGAGGAAGTCGTTCTCAACTCGTACGAGTGGGAAAAGGCAGGGAAAGCCACTGTTGTCGATGTGAGTAGCGAGCGCTGATCTTCCCAAAATAAGTGAAAGCGAAGAATTAACACTTGGGGCAGATTGGTGGATCGGCTGGCCACGACGCGGCTTTGCTGGCGCGAAAGTTCCCTGACCTCAAACTAATTGTCCAGGATATGGCTATGGTTAAGCCAGTCTTTGATGCAGATCTCCCTGCTGATATTCAAGACCGTGTATCTTTTGTCGAACATGACATGTATCAGCCTCAGCCGACTCAAGCCGACATCTACATGCTGAAACTCATACTTCACGATAACCCCGAACCCGAGGCTATCAAGATCCTCAAGGCACTGACGCCGGCATTACTACCTGGCAGTCGTGTGGTTGTCATCGAGTACATAGGCAAGGTAGATGAGGGCGATGCGAAGAAGGAACCCTTACCGCGGTCCATTCGCCAGTTCGGCACGGCGACTGATCTGAGAATGATGGCCATCTTCAATGCCAAGGAACGTCCTGCTGAGTCGTATAGGAATATTTTCCGTGCGGCGGATGAGCGGTTCGAAGTCGTAAATATCAAAGCTGACCCGCTCAGCTTCATTGCGGTGATTGAGGCTGTTTGGCGTGGCTAGATTACAAGAAAGGTATATACTTTAAGTAGAAGATGGGTGAACGTACATTGAGTTGAGTGGAAAATCTACTGCGTTAGAGCTCCTGGATTCAACGTTTCGTGAAAACGCTTGACGAAACTTGTATGCGATCCTCATATGGCCTAGCTCTACGATGTAATCAATTGCATGGTCCGTCATCCGTCTGCAAGTTGCACACACGTCCTTTCAGTAGCGATATCAAAAACATTGACCATCAGTAATCGGATATTACCGAGGTGTGTGTATTAAAGTAACAAACTAATACATGATAGAGAATAATAGCTAGCTGATTTCCAAGTAGAAAGGCTTATCCAGTCCATCCTACCAGGTCTTTCATGCATCCTTATACACATTTAGAAGTATCAATTGCCACAATCTTCGCCGGTTCCGCTGTACCGTTGACAGGCGCTTGTAGGGCGCCACTAGTCACCACGTAGAGTATCCTGTCGTCATGAATCGTCCTACCAAACGCGGCAGCAGTGCAGCCAGCGACCGTGAGCTCTGTGAGAGAACCCGCTACCACTTTGCTCGAACCGTCTCTCTGTAAAACTACGATGGAGTTGTTTGGGTTGGCCGCGATCCAAAACCTGCCTGCGTCATCTATCGCAAAGTCGTCGATGAATATCGCGTCCACCGTCCCCAGTGCTTCAACCTTGGAGTTCGCTGCCGGATAGCCTTGTCCATCGACACAGATTCTGAATATGGTGTCTAAGTCTGAGTGGCTCCAGTAGAGGTACCCTTCCCGGTAGTGTATACCATTGATTCCCAATTTCGAGACGGGTGCAGTCTCGGGGCCTTTCAGGACGATCTCACAAGTCCCATTCCGTGTGTCGCAGCGAGTGGTAGAACCCCCTATACTATCGGCGATGAGAACCGCAAAAGAACCTGGAATCGAAGTGATTCCATTGGGGACCATGACATCTGGGATGTTGGCGATTTTCCTGACGTTCAAATTGTCATGTGCGAGAGACACACCCCAGACGATACCACTCCCGGGGATAGAAGCGGATGTATTAGAGGATTGGAGTGAGAGGACGGCATAAGTGTCGGTATCGGTTTCAGTGATCCCAAGAAGACCGGAAGCCTCGTCAAAAGTATGCAGAAGGGAGAACTCTCGGGTCGTGGAATAGGGTCTCTTCAAAGTGTACAGGGAAGCATTCGGGAGTAGTAGAGTCACAAGTAGATCTCCGTTAGGGCGCACAGCGACGTTTTCGAGCCATGTCCCGACCTTATCGAACTGGAATATGGTCTGTGCTGAGAGAGAATGACCAGTGTTCCTTGGCTGCGCCGTAGGCAGCGAACTGTCGATGACAGCAGCGGAAACGTAGGGCAAAAGTGCGAATAAGTACTGAAGATTAGAGAGAAACATGGTGCAGGCCCAAAATCAGGTGTATATTGATGCAATTTCTTGTCAGCCAAGTTTCATTCCAACGTCTCTGAGTTGTGCATGCGACTTTCTTATAGTACAATGATGAAACACACAGTGCTCCCAAGCCCTATGGGTAGCAGGATTTTGAATCTGATTGATTGGCATCATTTCCTATCACTCCAAAAGCGGATGAGGACGAGGCTCAATGTTCTAAATAATGAGACGGCGAATGAGTCATACCTACATGAGGACGAGGCCGAATGCTCCTAAATTATGTGACGGTGAAAGAGTCATACCTACCATATAGAAATGATGTGAAAATCTAAAAGGATCAAACACTAGTAATCTTGCTGTCAGGCCGAGAATTGCGCTCCACTCTAAGCGAGATTCCGAAAGGATCCTACATATTATTATTAGAATAAGGGGGAGGCAAGGGAGGCCGGAGGTTTCCTGAGCCCTTTAGACACACCTATAGCCACACATACAGTTACAGGCAAATCACTAGAGAACGTGTCTTTCTCAAGAAAAAGGCGCTAAATTGAGCGTTGGCGAGTGTTGCGATAGCGGCATTGTTGCAATTGAGGGTGTTGAAGGTGTTGAAGGTGTGGAAGGTAGGTGGCAGGTGGTATACAGTAGGTACCTAGCAAGCATACCTACTGCTAACAGCTGGGCAGCAGCTGGAAAACCCGAACACAGCACCCGTGGACGTTTAGTGTTGCCCCCGCCATCTGGATGATATGCTGTTAGACCACCTTCCTCAGTGCATGTGTGCATCCAACAGTACCTAAACACCATTTAGGCAGCGATCTCAACCACCCAGCTTCGCTCTCAAACAAGATCGTTACTCATCACGGCAGCCATTTGTTATACGTTGATTCCTGCCTCGACTTTTGGCTTTTCAGTATCCAAATTGATTGACTTGAGAGGTTTGAAGCTCAGTTCCGACAACCATTCCTAGCCCCCTGAACACAACACGTTCAGCCTTATTCAGACGAACTCTAGCAATTCACGTCCTAGGGCTGTAAATAAATCAGCAAATAAATAACTTACGCCAAATGAAATGACTTAACTACACACTATACCGCAGGAGCCAGCATTTGCGTATCAACCGTAACAAGCATCATAATCCGACACAATGACGCTTGCAGTTCGTGTAGCGTTGTTATACTTGGCTCTCGCTCTGTGTTTCACAAAATGCGTTGCGAATCTCCCTCCAGGAGTTTCGGGCCCGCGCTGGCCTTCATTCTTTGAAGCACCTGAATTCCACATGAACATCGCGAAGAAAGACATCGAGGAAGCTCTCAAGCCTAAAGAAGACGCCCCGGGACCACGCTGGCCGACAATATTTGAGGCGCCCGAATTTCACCTCAGAATTGCGATGAAAGATACGGCGAGTGCAGGGAGAGATATTGCTAGAGGTGCTGGAGAATGGATCGCACAAGCACAGGAAAATCTTCAGAGAAATCCCGTTGGGACAACCCTCGGAGCTGTATGGGACGTTACTAGGATTGGAGTCGTGGTGGTGCCTGGACTCCTCTGGGGACCAGTGTTGAACTTCCTGGGCTTTGGAGTGGTAGGCATTGGACAAGGTAAGTGTGATCAACTCTTGCCTCCCGTCACTATCTTATAAGAATGTGTAGGTACCGCTGCTGCTGCTGCGCAATCGGTCTTGGGCCCGGTAGCACCCGGTTCCTTATTCGCTTTCCTTCAAAGTGCTGGCGCGGGTGGCTATGGAGTTGCAGCTATGGATGCATTGACGAGAGGAGGATTGGTTTTGAAGGGGCTACTTGGGTTATAGAGAAACAACAGCGTTGTTGTGGCCATGGATACGACGTAATGCAGTAATATTTCTCCATTGCGTTGGGCAGAAGTAAAATAGGCACGCGACGGCCCGACCACAAAAGATGAACTGCTAGCTTCAGCGTCAGAGCTAAGGGGTTAGGGTCTTCCGATTAGAGTTGGTGTCTACATATGTGTCAATGTATGACGGCATCAAGGCCGACAATCATTTCTCAGTGAGAAAACCGATATTGGGGGCTAAATATCATAAGATAAAGTGATGTGAAACGCATATAATTGACTGCCAATGGTCTTTAGCCTCGCCACACGACTATCCTTTTTTGATAGAGTGTGAATACTATCTCAATACATACCCATTTCCTGTCGGCTTTGATTGGCTGACTCGCTGTATAGGGAATCTCATCCAGGGTGTGCATGTTTGGAACGCTCTCTGAGCTTCAGCTCATTCTGTAGGTAGCATTGAAGTGTTGCAGGGATTCCCGTGTGATGGGGCTATTACAACGCACCGTAAGTGAGGGCCTTTTCCCTTTCTTAAATCTCCGACCTACTTTCCGAGTAGTTTGAGCTGTTCCTCTACTGTGCCATTACTATTCGAACAGACTTTTTATCAAATTTGGCCGGGCGCTCTATTGAACCTTCCTTGGAAAGCTAAGGCAGCGGCGATAAAGTCCAGTTAGCTATTGTGACTTGCAAGTAAACCGCGTTAACGCCGATAAACCTGAAATAAAAGATACAAAGATTTGCCACTACCTAGACATGCAACTAAACACTTCCCCGAGAACTCTATCTATGAATGAGATGGACATCTACAGCTACGAGAATGATGCAGAGCGATTTCAGAAAATGCGTGGTAATTGCATTGAACGACTGATAATGGCCGGACCATTGTCTGCGCAGGAGAAGGAAATGTGGGCGTGGAAAGACGTTAAAGGGATACAATACATGGTTGACCTGGTGCTTGGGGTGCGCTCAGGAAAGCCGGAAGAGAACGAGGCTTTGCAGAGGCAATACGGGACTAACAAGCTCCGCATGATGCCCTCGACGGATCTCCTCCTATACAGATGGTTACCGAAAAATACGATCGGTCGCGCGGCGGCGAGAATCTACAACACGTTCGATCGGGAGCATATAAGAGGAGAGGCGACGTAGCTGTCACCAAAAAACCCAGATGTATGACGACAGCATTTGGCCATCTTGGAAGGTAGCGACCGAGTTCCAAGGTGTGCTACGATGGTTTTCGCCGGGTTGGAAGGAGAAGGACCGCGACAGATGGTCAGGGAAACACCTCAGTTACTTCTGTCCCATAATTGCTTGCTATGAGCCACGCACCCACGAAGGATCCGAGCCGTGTTCGCTAGCATTTCGAAACAGAGAGTGGCTACTGTCTTGATGCTTAGTAACGGAATGGTGAAAGGGCCGTTGCTCGAGGCAGCAAAAAACAATAGATCCTGGTCTTCAACCATTGGCGGGCTGCAGATGCTGGACTATCTTGTCTGGGGCGTGCCTTGGGTTAGGGAAGAGATGAATCTTGAGGCGCCCAATGTGTTTGTACGGCTTGAAGAGATTGACGAATGCTACTATCCAGAATGTGGGCGCACACAAAGAAGGGAAGTCCTTCGGGGGGATACAGGCTGTACTGTCCACGCGGTAAAGCTTATGGGCGAAGGTACATCTGTAACCATCTAACTGACATTTGGAACGCTTGGTAAAATTATGCCTGGGCCAGACAAGAGTATAGCAGAGACAGGCTTTCCCGTGTTAAACGTTTTGGTTGACATTGATGCATCTGCCATGGCACGGACTCATGGGCCCACGACCGACAGGACTCTGGGTGGATCTGGATCCGATGGTGGTTCCTTGTATCCGGCTGATCCACCGCATGGTACATTGATGAAGTCTCAGCAGAGCAATTTGGTTCCCACAACTGCCCTGCAGCTACTGGATTTGGACGCCGGACAGGTAGTTGAGACTAAAGGGAAACGATACTTCGCGATATCATATGTATGGTCCATGCTGAGCGACGCAGATGCCGTGCCGTTTTTGATGCAGCTTGGGCAGGAGCTAGGCTTCCAGTATGCTTGGATCGACAGACTATGCATAGATCAGAATTCTACTATCGACAAGTTAAAGCAGCTCCTTTTAATGGGGGGGATATATTCCGAAGCAGAAGTAACAGTGATACTGATGAACAGCATGGACTCCCGCGCCATGAGTGACGCAGAGTCAAGGGAAGCTGTGCTCAGTCATCCATGGTGGAGCAGGGGATGGACGTTCCAGGAAGGTCTCCTAGCCCGGATGAGCGTAATACGCTTAAAGGCCACATGGATGCAGACGTGGCAGCTTGAAGGGAAGAGCTCTGAGTGGGATTGGATGGATACCAACTTGGCTCGTGATTCTGATGGATGGCATGTCAAGTACATTGCTCCAAACGCAAGGGTTCCCTGGTCCCATATACGCCTGGCACTCGGATCTGTGACTCATGTAGGCGCACCAGATGCAACCAAGTGGCTCCAAGCCATGGCTTCGAGGAGATTTACCCTGCCGTAGGACAGACTGTACGGAACACTCGAGCTGCTCCCACAGTCGAAAACGGCTCGCATGCCTGTCAGCTATGCCATGAGTGAGGCCCAGATCATCGGGAATTTTGTGGCGGCAGGGCTTATGGGCGCCGAATGCCTCCTTGGCCCACCTACCTCTCACAGGACGGAGGTGGGACGATGTTGGCTACCAGCGACTATCGAGGGCATGGCAGACTTGAGCCAGGAAAAGATCGATTGGGAAATGTCATTCGCTAGTGATAGGGCTTCTGTCAAGGGTTTGCTCATCGAGAACGAGAACGGGGCGATAACCAGCGGGAGCCCAGCTGGTACCAGTACGAATGGGAACTAGATCTATGGAGTGCGGCAGCGAGCAGCCTCGGAGTAAGTGGTCCTGTTCTGGTGCTCCCTGGAGACCACGCGATATTTTATGAGGTTGAGGTGGTGACTGTAGATACTCTTCATTGGAAGAGTGGTAGGGTGGTTTGGAACCAGCCTGGGCCGACCAAGGACGTGTGCTCAACATGGATCATCGGAGCTACCGTATCCTGATTGGTCTTGTGGGAAGTAGGGCCATCTGTAAAACCTTTACTATATCATGACAAAAAGAATTAAACCCGTCATGAAACCCCTAATGGTACAAAAGGGATACGGTAAGGTTCACGCAAAATAGCAAGTTGTAAGCGAACTGCTTAATATCTCTCATCTACAGTTCGGAGCTGGTGTAATATGATACTTGATGCTGGAGGGAGGAATTCTTAGCTATCAGATTTCAGGCTAGCTAGCTACCAATTGGTTTTTTTGTGCGTGGAGATTAGCAGAAGTAATCAGGGAGAAAAGGTTTAAAAAGCGAATGCAAAGCTTTTGGAAAATTAATACAATCTATCACTGAAACGGATTATCTTAAGATCAGTTGAATAGCCTGGAACTTGCCGCATCGCCCAGGAAAAATGTAAAAGTAATAACGTACAACACCAAGGATTCGCTGGTCGTCACCGACCCAACTACTAATTTGGCCCTTGTTGGCTTATCTATGGGAGAGCGGACGGGATCCCGAGTTTTCCAATGGGTATGGTTGTACGTGGTGTTTAGGCCTTCAATTCGTGTTTAAATAGCTGGGTTTTGCGCTCTCCGTTGGTAGAATATCAACTGCGACGTTAGAGTTGGAGTTCTTTACATAGGAGATGTTAGTCTAGTATATAAGTTCAAAATGGTATGCCACAGAATTATGCCAAGCCTTCGGACCGGAAAATTACTAATCGCTCGGCCCTGGCTTCAGTTCCGGATATGCGGGCAAAGGCTGTTGACCAATGGCGAAAACTAAGAAATTCCCAACGATACCATTCGTGTAAGCATTTAGAATCTAATTTGTCAACTGTTGTGTTCAAATCACTTCCTGACTGAACCCCAATACATGACTATAGTAAGCTGCGGTTTCTCGGTCAATCTCACAAGTCAACGCTTATTCAAGTAATACAATGATCACCAAAACTCACTTATCAAAACCAGAGTTGGTAATTTAGTCAGTTAGTTTAGTTAGCATAGAAACTAAAACTAAATTAACTAAAAACATAATTTCTGTAAACTAAAACTAAACTAAACTAACTAAGAAAACTAAAAAACTGAATTACCAACCCTGATCAAAACTAGCTTGGTGGACTGCCCTCCTCACGGTGGTTGTCTTCGTCCCCGCTCTTGTATTCAGCAGTCGATGGGCTCGTGAAGTCTCTCAATGGCCCTTCAATCTTCCGACACGCCCATACACATTTGTCGACCACCCTTCCTTTCGTGACCTGGATGATCCCAACGCCGCAGATGCCTGGGGGTCGCATGGTGCGACACGCATGGTGGGAGGCAGAGTGGAGGGACGATACCGGGCGAAGGTTTCTGCGAAGCATCGATGTATTCCACAAAATGCATTGCTTAGTCGCTATGCGGGGAGAGTCTTCGGCGCTTGCAACAGACGATAGATGTGACAAAGAGATACGGGCCGTGGCTAGGAAAGTTGACTTGATTGAAAATCAAGATCACTTGGAACACTGCTTCGATTTCTTGCGCTAGATACGATTCCCTATTTACCATCGAAATTCCATGTCATCTACACTATGCTGATTGGTTGCAATAAGGATATCCTTTGCGCTGCAGACATGACTCTTAAGCCATTGACAGAGGACTACGTAGAGACTGACGGATAGGGGATTGAGCATCAGTGTAAAGATTGGCGCATCTTACTGAACATCATGGACCTGCCAGGTATGGACGAGATTTAGTACATAAAAATCTGGGAATGTGACAAGTGGCACTGGAACGGTGTGATTTCACTCATTTAGTAAGGTATTGGTTATCAATATCTATAAGTGCTCTATGCATAACTCCTAAGACTGAACACAATGTGTATATGGAAATCAGACTTTGAGCGTGATAACAGAAAGAAGGCCCTCACTTCGATATTGATCAGACGAGACAAGTAGCTCTTAGTTAATATGAGCATGAAAATCAAGAGACAAGGCCATGATTGTAGTCTACCTGGAATAATAAGAATTGGGTAATTAAGTTGGTAGCCATATCCACGCCGAGTCGAAACTCAGTCTCGCAGTCTCGCGAACAGGATCTTTTTCTCCCACATGAGAAAAAGTATGTCAAGGAGATACAGAGGCTAAAGGCGGGATCGCGAAGTCTCCTGTCTTGATATGAACGTGCGATTGTATACTTCGTGCAAATTGTCTTTCTTCTGATTAATATCACTTGGTCCACTGCAAATGTACGCTATAATTGGGCAACTTGCACTGGCGGAGGGACTCTCTATGGTTAGCCCCCCAACACATCCATGAACCGCAATTCAAAGGGCACTACACTAAGGGAACAATAGAACCATCCGGCGCACCGTACGACGAGAAATATACAGTATATCAGTTACCAATCGGACAAAAGTCGGATTACACAACGTTTGACCGCAAGGTAGCTGATAAGGCATGGATGAATATCACAATGAGAGCCGGTCGTGAGTTACAAGTCTCGGCACCTTTTAATAACGTTGTAGCTAATCGACTACGTGAAATATATAGTGGGATGGCTCAAGGTACCACAAGAGAAGGTCGATGCGATGGACGAGTCGTCTGTCCAGTTCCATGACGGCTCAGGTTACTTCTTCGGCATGGACGTCTTTCACCAGCTGCATTGTTTGAATTATCTGCGCAAGAAGACTGTCCTATACAATCACTTGTATCCATCGGAGGTGAGGGAGAGGACCAACAAATTCCCCCAGAGCTTCACATCCGTAAGTGCTCATATGCAATGCCGCCGCTTCTAATGCCAGGACATGGGGTCTCGTTATGGCTTGTACAGATCGCACTAGAATTGAAGGACTGATGAATTTTGAGAAGATCGGCGAGGGCTCAACATCCGTATGTGTATTCTCTATGCCGCCAAGGCATTCGTTACTTTGTCTATAGGTCCTGGCTTATGTCGAGCAAATACTTGTTGGTCATGTCAAGTTTGATTACTTCTCTTTGTACGAAAATGCATAGCTTGCCCCTATCCCACCATTCGCAGTTTGCACAGCAACCCTTCCAAGGACTGTACAACATCTGGGTACGCCTTCATCGGTTCTGATATAAATTGCCCAATGTCCGTTACCTCTCTAAGAGGAGAACTTGCGGAGAGATGAATACCCGATTCACATCCTAAGGGTCGTGGAGTAGAGGATTAATTGTTTGTCGAACGTGATGAGGGATTACCAGACGTACAATGGCTGGGATTGCAATCTGGTTATTCGGCAAGTGTTGGCGCGTTATGTAGTGTACGAGGTGGTAAACCAGGAGTGATGCAGTCAAACGAGGTCTGAACGATCTGCAGAACTGATGTGTATTGATTGACTGATAGAGGCGGAAAATCAATCAATTTGCCAGGGAAGTAGGCTATCTACACTGCTAAGGTGGGTTCTGACCCACCTGCACAAGGAGACATATGATAAATGGAGAGGAAGACGCAAGTAATTTGAGGAAAATATGTAGTAACAAATGATAAAACGAGATAGGATAGATTTCGAAATGGACAAGGTAGAAGACCAGGGGGTCTTGATAACAACGAGGAATTGAACTCCGAACTCCGAACCGTTATGCCGAGGCCTCGGATAACCCTTGCTTCATCGATAGTTTTCCGTTGTCCCTTCATCCTACCTTGTACTAGTTACATTACATTACATTAACATCCACCCCACAAGTAGTCAAATGAATGGGACGGATCGCATAACATGGCGGCCACTGTCAACAATGCTGGTGGTTGTATAGGAAACCTCGCCTTTGGGTTTTCTGTGGACTGCGCTGCTGACAGCACGTCGGACTTCCTATCTTCATTCTACCAATTCATATACTGGCTGTCGCTTTTAACTACAGCCGTATTTGCGCCTCTATCTGTACTTCGGATACTCTATCTCTTCCGTCGTCCACCTGTTCTGAGGTCGACATCGCATGGCCCAGTCGTCTTGGTAATCGCCAAGTTACTTGGCGTAGCATCTTTCGTCGCCCTCCGTCTTGCTCTTCTCGTCGTTGTGGTTCGTCACACAGACCTGGGGACCGCGCGATCGCTAGCCTCGACCGTTATCAATTTCAGCATATCCGTCCTCCTCGTCATCTTGTCGCCTCTTGAGCACTTTAGGGCAGCCCGCGCTTCTCCCACCATCTGTTCGTACCTTTTTCTCGCCTTCTTATACGACCTCACCCGCGTTCCCGGCCTCTGGGCCTCGTCTTTCGTCTCCGACGCTGGCTTAAATGCCGATACAGGCTATGGACTCTTCACTCCTTTGTTTACTGCAGTCGTTGTCCTTGAGTTCATTTTTCTTGTTCTGGAAAGCTGGTCGCGCCGGCCATGGATCGCCTCGAATGCTGCAGATCACAGCCCTGAGGAGGCAGGTAGCGTCTTTAGTCTTGGGCTGTACTCATGGTTAATCCCTCTGCTATGGAAGGGATATCATGCACCCTTGGTCATGAATGATCTTTATGCGTTGGATCGTACGCTTTCTGTCACAACGCTGACCCAACAGCAACAACACACGACTATATCCTCTTCGTTGGATGAGCCAGCAAGAACCTCAACCTGGCAGCTCATAGCATGGGTGGGGAAAATGTGTCCCTCGACAGTGATGCTCCCTATCTTCCCTAGGTTGCTCCTTCTGGGCTTCACTCTCTCCCAGCCTTTCTTCTTGCAGCGCCTATTAGGTTTCTTGTCTTCGGATGAGACGGACTCAAATACCTCATCTGGGATGGTGGCTGCGGTGGTATTCATCTATTCTGGCATTGCTGTCTCCACCGCCTTCTATTGGTATTACCAGGAGCGCTTCCAGTCGTCCTTGCGCGCGTTGCTAATCAACGCCATCTACACCAAAGCGACCACCGCTCCCCATGTCGGTGATGGTGACACCGCAGCGGTCACCCTGATGGGTACCGACGTCGAACGGATATACACCGGGACACGCCTGATCCATGAAGTATGGGCCAGCATCATCCAGATTGCCATTGCATCATGGTTGCTGTATCAACAAATAGGACTTGCGTTCCTCGCGCCGCTTATTATTGTCTTGCTCGGGTTCGGCAACTCGTTCTACTTGTCCAGACGTGCTGTCACTTACCAGGCTGCCTGGATGGCATCTGTACAAAGTCGCATTGGTGTCACATCATCCTTTCTGTCTACTATCAAGGATCTGCGGTTCTCAGGCATGGCTCGTCCGGCCGCCGCTCTTGTACAACGCGAGCGTGAAGCCGAGATCCGTGTTGGTGAGCGAGCGCGGATATTGACCGCCACGAGCGCAAGCCTCAGTCTGCTCCCAGGGGCCATAGCACCGGCTTTGGCGTTCGCCTTTGGGCCGCGAGCACTTGATGAGACGCGTGCTTTTACGTCGTTGTCGCTCCTGACACTGCTTACAGCACCATTGATGATGGTACTACAGACCGTCCCCATCCTGGCCGCTGCTGTCGCATGCCTTAGGAGGATCAAACTATTTCTTATAAGAGACCCTAGAGTAGACCCACGAATATTTGAACGAGCAACAAGGATTAATTCGGATAGGGAAAAGCTTGATGTAGATGACGATGGTTTTGTATCAGTCCAAGATGGTGCTTTCTCGTGGACAACCGATCGCACCATCCTCCAGAAGATGAATCTGAGCCTGCCTAGGTCATCAATCACGTTCGTTGTTGGGCCTGTTGGCGTGGGCAAGTCGACGCTCTGTCGGGCGCTTCTTGGTGAAGTGCCTTACATACAAGGTCGCGTGGTATTGAAATCGGACAAGATAGGTTATTGTGACCAGGCGCCATTTTTACTCAATGCTTCTATCAAGGATAACATAGTCGGATTCTCATCTTTCAATCCGCTTCGCTACTCAGAAGTCATTCGAGCCACAATGCTAGTCAAGGATTTGAGTAGCCTCCCTAACGGAGAGCACACAGTCATCGGTACTAAGGGAATATCACTCAGTGGTGGCCAGCGGCAACGCATTTCGTTGGCACGCGCACTCTATAGCGACGCCGACATCTTGATTATCGATGATATATTCAGTGGACTTGATGGCCTGACACAAGAGCAAGTTTGCAAGTATGTTTTTGGCCCGAGTGGACTTCTCCGGAAACGTGGAACGACAGTTATCCTTTGCACGCATTCGACGCGCTTCTTGGCCGTAGCTAGTAAGGTCGTCATCATATCCCCGGACGGCGCCATCGTAGAACATGCCGACTTCGCCACGGTGCAGAAGAGTAAGTGGTACGACACACACGTTCGCACTGAGGCTGCTGTAGATCTCCTAACCGAAGCGGATGATCTGGACTTTGGGAGTAAGATGTCAGAGTCGTCACCAGTCGGAATCAATGACCAGGAAAAAGCACCGTGCCAGCAGGCTCCACAAGCGCCAGTTGTCGCACACTCAGGAGTTGATCTTAATGTATACCGGCATTGGCTCTCGACAATCGGTATTCTACTGCCTGTTGTCTACTTCCTCTTGGTTATCAGCTACGGATTCTTCTTCAACTTCCCAACCATCTGGCTAAAACTATGGTCTGAAGACTCGACTAGAATCTCACCCCAGCACTCATTCGGCTACTGGATCGGTATCTACACGCTTCTAGGAGCGGGAGCAGTTCTCTGCATATTTCCAGCTAGCCTCGTTCTATTACGCAATGGTGTGCGCCTGTCCGGGGCAGAGTTACACCATGCTGCCGTTAATACTATCACGGGCAGCAGCCTGCGCTTCCTTAGCTCCACAGACATAGGTAGGGTCTTAAACCTCTTTAGTCAAGATATGAACATCTTGGACACACAGTTACCACGGATGATGAATAACATGTGCTTCTCCGTAAGCACTGCCGTTGGCCAAGCTATTGTGATTGCCCTGGCTTCCGCGTGGCTGGCTCTGAGCTATCCGTTCTTCTTGGCGCTTCTCTGGTGTGTACAGCGGATCTACTTACCGACCTCAAAACGGTTGCGTCTCCTGGATTTAGAGGCAAAGACACCACTATAGTACGTCAACACCTAGTTATTGAAGTTCTATTGCGCACTATAACTGACTGCAACTCCTTAAACTAGTACCAATTTCCTTGACACGGTAGCGGGCCTGCCAACGATTCGTGCCTTCGGCTGGATTTCCAATCATCAGACTAAGAACGATGCTCTCCTAGATGACTCGCAGCGACCCTCGTACTTACTAGCTATGGCACAGCAGTGGCTAATGCTCACGATGAATGTGATTGTAGCCCTAGTGGCTGTCATACTTGTCGCGCTGGCGACACAGCTGCGCTCAAACGCTGGTAGTGTTGGCGCTGGTCTTGTAACACTCATTACTCTGGGTTCAACGCTCACGATTGTCGTCGTTGCCTATACGGGGCTCGAGACTTCACTCGGAGCTATCAGCCGGCTGAAGAGTTTCGGAGAAGAAACCGAACTTGAGGGCAATGTCGAGCTAAATGACATTCCAGCTAGCGCCTGGCCAACACGGGGCCGTCTGGAATTTCGAGGCGTCAAGGCGAGCTACGATAGGACCAATCAAATCCTGAAGGGGTTGAACCTAACCATTGAGGCGGGTGAAAAGATCGCCCTCTGCGGAAGGACAGGGAGGTATGTAGTTCATGATTCTTGCCCAGCTTTAACTATACTCGCTAACGTGGTACCGTGAAGCGGAAAGTCATCTGTTCTGGCCCTACTCACACGGCTCATCGATCCCATGCCTGGCGATGAGGCAGGGCCATCTCAAATACTTGTCGACGACCTGTCTCTCGATACAATTGACCACACTATACTCCGGGAGCGTATCGTTTCCGCTTCCCAAGACCCGGTGTTCCTGCCCAGCGGCACATCCTTCCGTACGAACCTCAACCCATGGGGGAAAGCGTCTGAGGCCGAGTGTATGGCCGTCCTGACCGACCTTGACCTAGCTACTATCGTCACAGCCAAGGGCGGATTGGACATGCCAATCAACGGAGCCGAGCTGAGCGCAGGCCAGAAGCAGCTCTTCAGTCTCGCCCGAGTGGTGCTGCGGCGTCGCGTGAAACTGCGAGAGACGGGCTGTGATAGGGGTCTGCTCTTGCTCGACGAAATCACGTCCAGCACAGATGCCGATACGACGCGGTGGGTGCAGAAACTGCTCAAGGACGAGTTTACCGCATACACGGTGGTCATGGTGACTCACCATCGCGAAATAGCTGTGGGCTGCGACCGTATTTTCGTGCTAGACGCAGGCGTGGTTGTTGAGGAGGGTAGACCGGCGGAGCTAGAAGAGAGGGAGAATAGCTGGTTTAGAAGACTATTTGGCCCCTGAATGCTGTGGTATGAGACCTATAATCTGGAGTGTGGGATAAAGCCACCCTTAAGAATCCTTACGCGTAACCGGCTTGGATGTCCCAACTACCGCTAACCAAGTGAGAAATTCCGAATGCTTGATAAAACATATAGAGTTAAATCATGATGTTGTTATTAATTACTCTATATACAACTACTTGCGGAAAGACAGCCCAAGGCCAAGCTGAATTGATGTAAAACCTAGGCCTACGCCACGACCTGCACACGGCCCGGAGCGGGTAGGCAGGGGTAGGGTTCGGTAATTTGAGCCCATGGGCTTTTGCCAAGAACCCAACGCCATACAAATTTGGTGGTGTTGGGTTCTTGGCAAAAGCCCATGGGCTCAAATTACCGAACCCTAGGCAGGGGGGGGAGGCCGGAAGTTTTCTAAGTGCTTTAACCACACCCACAGCCACACCTCCAGCCATAACTAACTAACACATAGTAATACTGGTGAGCTAGATAGCTGGTGACACAAAATACCGGTAGACACACCCCAATTCGACCCCTTCAATTGAATCAATTAAACTGGGGTGCCAGTTCTAATGGGTTGGGCGGGCGAACCCTACCCTAGGCCTAACAGTAAGGCGTCCTAACGAGCATGAGAAACTGGAGTTGGCCGCGCAGCTGGCGATAAGTGAGGCGGAGCATTAGAAACCCTCCACACCAGCAGTTGCCTAACTAAAACTTAGGTGAATTTAACTGGTTGTATTCAGCTATGATGGTAGATGTTGAAGAACGAGACGACGTGTAGTTGATCGAGAGATATCAAATATGCGTGTTGTAATTGCCATCTCCAGAAGGGGCCAATCGTTCTCTTGTGCTTGAATCAAGAGCCCATTCCCATTGGTTGAGACTGTTTTGACAGGTATATATTTTTAACGGTGAAGGGTGACTAGTGTAGGGTGGATGGGGGGAAGGGTGGAGGTCCTGGGGTTTCATGCAGGTATACCAAGCACCGATACCCAATCATTCAATAAATGGGTTTAAAGTCTCGGATTTTTTAACCAACACCATTTTATCCCACCTGTGCCTTTTTGCCTCACCATGATGCCCAACGGAATATGACAAGCGCCTCATCGCACTACTTTTCTATCTTGTTGCTTTATCCCGTGCGGACACATAATAAAATCCAGTGACTCCTCTCTATGCATAGCTTCACTTCTTTCTTCCTATTTCTCAGTCTAGCCATTGTACCCAGCGCCTTTTCACCCTTGATACCACTGCCCAGGTAGCCACTTAGCTGTCGTTTAACTGTTTATTGTTACATATTTACATATTATCTTTACTATCTTGCTACTATTATCAGACAATTATACAACAGTCGGTCCATGCTCAAGGATTCATCCCCAGGCCGTATCCCTCCAGGTGTTACTATCTCCTAGGATCTGCAACACCCAGCCGTCGAACGCCATTATCTCAGTCCACAGGCGTACCACATTAGTTCTACACAGCAATTGAGAAACCAGTCTCAGCAGTGATCCTCAAGGAATTGATTCCGGTTGTTTTGCCACAGAATTCCACAGGAGCATCTTCATATTCCACAGGACAAAACAGGAGCATCTTATTCCAAAAGGAATTAGTACCGGTTATTTTGCCACAAAACACCAAAGGAGCATCTTCATAATCCACAGGATACTACAGGAGAATCTTCATATTCCACAGGACCAACGGCCACAATGGTTGCCCCACGCTCCCACAGCACATCAGCTTTTGACTCAATAGACCGGGTCGACGTCCACGCCGCGAGGTAATTTTTTATTTTATTTTACATTTCCGCTCACACAACGGAACTCGAAAACCAACCCAGCAAACCAATATGTGGAGAACCATACAGTTACCCGCCAGGCCTCATAGCTGAGGCTCGGTGTTTCTAGTAACCGGAATGTTTGTGTCTGCATTGTATGTCATACACACTGCCAGAACAAAACCGCACTCCGCAAACATGGCGAAAAAGAGGATCATCGTCCATATGGATGTGTCTGCGGCGAAAATTTTGCCCGCTCAGATGTCTTAGAGCGACATATCGCATCTAAGAATAAAGTTGCCAAATTTTACTGCCCCTTTTGCGAGCATGGCCAAGCTCCCAAGGCATTTTCTCGCGCAGATCATCTGCCTCAGCACCTAAGGGCCTTCCATAAGATACCTGCAGGCATAATACCCGAAGGCTTTGCTCCCAACTTTGCCCATAATCGACCTGCTGAAAACTCAGCGTCTCCTCAATCTGCACCTTCCTTCCCATGCTTGATACCAGGCTGCACAAGAATCGGCGAACGCGCATACATTCGGCAGATCGATCTAGAGGAGCACATAGAATCGAGGCATCCTGCGCGCCAAGATCACTTGCATATCCAGCAAGAACCGAACAACCATATTCCGACTTGGACGAACAACATCTTCCAGCAGAATGCTTATTTACAGCCTGCCCAGATGTCCAGACAGAATACCCAACAGAACCATTTCTTGCAGCTAGACCCGGCTGGAAACTTCCAGGTTGGTGGAGGATATCAGGGGAATAACATGTGCATCGGGAACACAAACTCCCAGCCAAATGGCGAGTTCGATAACGGGTTCGGTAATGAGTTCAACATCGATATCGACACGCACTTCAGCTTCTATAACTGATTCGCCATGATGATATTCCTGTCAGATTTTCATTTATGGTGGAAGGACAACACTCAGTGGCGCTATATGGTGGATTGATTATCTTTAACTCGGATCTGAAGCTACGACTATGATTGTTTGGATTGTATCGTTTTTTTGTATCATATTTTACTAAGACGGATGGAGCACTCTGGCCCATGATCAGTGGTGCTTAGGGGGCGATTAGATCAACTTCTCCATCAATGTCGTGGGTTCCATGTTGTTGTTAGGTACTGTTACAGCTGCCAACCACGCGGAAGGCCTTATCTAGCTACAGGAAACGCACCACATGACCTCCAACATTATCGAAAGGGTAATTTACGATATGTAATTTAGTTGTTTCTTATATACCCGCAGTGAAGCCCTCTTAAGTACTCCCATAGTTAGATGTTGTCAAATAGGGTGGAAAAGGGGCAATTACCACTATTACAGTGCGACCTGTCAGAAATGGCGCCTCAGTATAATTAGCTTGATTGAATGGTTCAAATCATTGTGTCTGTATTGTGTGTCGCTAGTTATCTTACTCTCCAGTATTCTAGATTTGCGTTCAGAATAGGTAGGGCGACAGGCCTAGACCAACAACGACCCAGACCCCCCACTCCTACTTCAGGTGCTTCAAATGTGAAGCCTGGTTCTGACGGAACCCTACATGCATCAATCTAGTCTAACACTAGGTATGATTACAGTTAATGAAATGCAAATGTCAGTTCTGCTGGCTTTGACCGTCACCACTGAATACCACGTAATACTGAGACCCCGTTGTGAGAATATTGAGATAATTCAATCAACATCGGGGTACTGGTCCACAAGGTCAGTTCGCCCGTCCAGTAATGCCTCGGCGTTCATCTTTACGCTCATTCTTATAACCTCGGTCTTCTTCTCCTGGTCGCCTGGTCCATGGTCCGAAATGTCACTACTGTGCTTCTTCGGCCAGGGGTGAGGTGGATCTGGAAAAGTGAGGGCTGTGTTGTCAAGCAGTTGTGATATCCAAGATTCGGCTGACCCGTCCCCTCGCAGAACCACCTTAACATGATGTCAAAAGCAGCGTTGAAGTATTTTAAGCCAACTTCATAGAGAAGTCTACGCGCTGATTTCTGATTGACAGCGTATGCTAACGAGCAGATGCCGTCTAGAACATCTGTAACCTCGCGTTAGTGTACAAATATGCTTCACAACAATGGTTTATGGGATATCAAATGACGGCACAAGTTTCAAGGAACTAAAGTCACTTACGATGTGTAACTCTTGTATGGTTTGGATACTGTAGCTTCAAGTCATGGGAATCTGAAACGGTCCATAGATATTGTTTCTGTGGAACATTCTAACATGATAAAAAGACGTTAATAAAAGCAGAATTTTGAGAGGAATGTCAGTGTTCTAACCCCGAAAGCACTTGTCAGAGACATGTTAGGAAGAACGCGCATAGTAGATGATGAGTTATTGAGCCGGATTCCTGACCTTATCTTCTTGAACGACTCGTCCCTCCGGTATCAATTTACCATTGGTAGAAGCAAAGCGCATGCCGCAGTGTCCGAGCCAAAGTACATCCCACTCATCCCCATAGGGCGAGTGCGTAGGGGGTATAGTCACCGGCAGGCTGTCGAAGGGAAAGTCGGGTAGTGGCGAGTGTGAAGTATCTGAAGGATTTGGATATGTAATATCGGCATACGTGTTGTGTTCTGCCTCAGCTGGGGGTTGGGTGAGGGCATGAGAAGACAGAGCAAGATTATGCAGCTGATCGCGTAACCTCACATCCCAGTCTGCATCATCCTCGAGGATCAAAGCTGAGGACAAGTTCCTTCGCATGACTCTATGATTGGCAATGTTAGTAAGGTTGCCATATCAGACGCCTATGCGCTGGTTGAATGGTCTTACTCTTCAATGGCATTGAGATGACCACGCCAGGCACCTATAGTCGGATTGGAAGGGCGCTCATAGACAGAAGCTGAGTTAGAGCTTGATCAGGGATGGAAGAGCCATCCACGCCATCAATGAACTCCAACTCAATGTTGCTGAGTGCGGCAGCCAAGCTCATTCCATCCTGGCGGTCAGTTCGCGATGGCAGGCTAATAACGAATATCTTCTCAAACTAACGGTAACGCCGGGCCTTAGTGTGGGTAGAAAATATGTAATGACTTCATGAGTTAGACTAGTCGTAAAACACTTACGCCGAGGGTGCTGTTGTAAATATCTTGTGTTAGTCGTCCGGTAGCTCCGCTTGCACCTACACGGGCGCCTACGCCCGTGTATAGCCAGCTTAGTTGGAACAGCCACTGGTAGATCAGGAGTAATGTAATAGCAGCGCCTACGACAAGAAGTATAGGATTTGAAGGTCGACGCAGCATCGAGGGCGACAAACAAGTTTCCAGTAAGGTGGTTAAAAATCGTGCCAATAAGCAACGGATTCAAGTGACCAAGAGTTGATATCCTGTTTACTACCTCAAAAAGCAAAATGCGAGGCATGTAAGGGATGAAAGAGAGAGCTGTTGGGGCTCAGCCTCTTACCCCTTGCTAATGCGCCTTTGAGGCACGAATAGGTAGTTTCTACCCTTGTTGTATCGTTACACTGCGTACCTATTTATAGGAGCTGTCTGAGCGACTCAGCGATCGTGATGAAGATAAAGTGCCTACCAGGTTTTATACAAGTAGAAATATCCATTTCTTTTTTCCATTTCTCAGATATCACTAAGCCTATGTTGATGGAATGCAGAGACACATTTCTGGGGCCAGTCTAGATGCGGTCCTCTCCTTTTAACTCGTGCGATTGGCTGAGCCAGAATACTGGTGGTTTTTTGCGACACTGTTTGTTTATCAGATGCTGTGACTGGCGTCCGAAGGCCCCAAAGAAAGGCAAACAGCCATATCATCTGACCCTACATTCATCCCTCTTCGCACCTACTCCACAGCCCTGGGACAAGCATGGAGAATTTCAGCAGCTGATATCCCCCGGAAGAGAATCCATTTAGATAACCAAAACCTATCAAATATACCAGTGAGTAGCACATAACTCAGGAAAGCATCACAACCGTCTTACGAAGATTTTAGTGATGATACCACTCAGCTAGTAATAATATTCGGCAGCATAATGAAATTCATTGCACCCATTCGTTACTTTCGCGTCCACATCTCAGTCTATGTTGTGACGCGGTGACCAAGTAGGAAACTTTCCTGCCCCTTATCCCCAGGCCATTAACCGCAGATGTATTAGACAAGATATCGCAAGTGCAACGAATGTAATCTCGGATAGATCAACGAGTAAACAACCTCGCTGTCTCCCCGACTCTTTATTATGGGCGAATTCCTCCCGCCAGCCGTCAAAAACTTATTGTGGGTTGTTTTGCGGATTCAACTTAATGATATATGTCGCTCGTTGACGAACCTCTTTCACAAGATCATGAGACTCCTCGTGTGGTTCGTGTGTGCCGGCCTTTGGCCGGTTGGCGCCTCAGATTCCATCCCCGAGGACGTAGGGCAGTTCTTTAACCCTCCTAATGAGGTACATGGAAGTTACGGCTATCGAAGAACCCTGTTTACGTGCTCGGACAGATACAGAGATTCAAATTCACCACAATCTGCCCTAGTTACAAGATCGATCTTTAGCAACAGTCACTAAGACTCGAACCACCCCTAACAGGCCCAAGCATCTTCAGTATGTTCTAGGGTACTGCCCACTCTCTTTTCAGGAAACGAATGACTAACTGGTGTGTTGGTAAGGTGCTGAGGATGGTGCTGTTACACAGTTCGACTGGCTAGTGCAGCTGTATCAACTTAATTTATCTTCCTTAAATGTGCTCTTCCCGTAGCTCGTCTCAACTTCTCCAGCTGAAGACGGCAATGACTCTATCACAGTCAGTTCACATTATTTCAACATTACCGACAAGGACAACAGTCAGACTTCTTCCCCCACTATGCCAGCTTCAACTCATACAACACCTTCGTCCACAACACCTCCCACGACCACTTCTCTCCTGACTGACACCCTCACGAAACCTTAACCACTAATTCGCCATCCAGCAAGCTAAGCACGGGTGCCCAGGCCGGCATCGGCGCTGGCGCTGCTCTAGCTGGTCTTGTCGCCATCATTCTTGATCTACTCTTCTTCCAACGTTCTAGGCAGAACCGCAGGTATCAAGCTCCAGGTAGGCTACAAACCCAAGAGAGCTATGTGCATAAAGGGTTACCAACAGCGCAAGATCCGCCTTTGCAAGATTACCAATAATAGAGACCACTAGTGGAACTAAGATACGAGTTAGGCAAAACCTACACTAGTATTCCTGTTGAGTTGCCGGCAAGGGAGGAGGATATGTGAATACAGCATCATAAAAGACCTACGCGAGTATATTAAAGGGGATAATATATATGCAAAGATAGCTGAATCGATTTTCAGCAGTATGATAGAAAACTAAGCCTTATCTGGATTTACAGTTCGTCTCACTCTGAACTATCGAACTGAGTTGTGATGACCATAAATCTAGTCACACTAGGCATGGACCGATAAAAGCGTTAGCCTGCGGTGTGGGAGCTTGGGTTGGGTATCCAATGATGGCTATCCGCGCACGGAAAGTTGAACTCGGTTTACTAGAGGAGGTTACCCGTACTGATGAGAAGATAAATGTCTACCCTTCGTTATCTCAATAGTTTAGCTATCTGGATCCTCTGAGATTTGGAAACACGCACGACAAACCTTGACCTCATGCCCAAGGATAACCTTCAGCCGCGCAATATGGTCTACGTATCTGAGGGAATTGACGGATAACGACGTTGCAATCCTTCCAAGACAGCCACTCAGACTCGGGCGCGGAGAGAACAAGAGCTCTGAATGGTTCCGTCGCCCAGCTACTACCGACAATGTGTCTCGACTATTAGTCATTGTATTTACTGATCGACGGATGCTGATCATTTTCCCTCCCATACGGACCTATGAATTGACGGCTAGGTATCTTCAACCATTAGAAAGACGGCCACCTGACCACCACCCCAAGAAGCGTTGTGCTTCTCCGATGTGGAGGTTCCCCGGCGGCCAAGGCCGGCCACACCCCCCTCCTGAAGCGAGACCATCCAGTCGGGATGCACCAAGGGCCTTGACCGGCGTGAGGGGGGCCTTTAAAAAAAAGCCAACAGCAGAACCAGGCCGTGGAACGTGGGGATACACCGGCCTCCTCACGCTTGCACCCTGTCTGCATCGTTTTGATCCACGGCCGTATGCCATTCACCCACCACCACTCTGTATCCGCGGAGATGTGCGCTGGGGGCGGGGTGAAGTCGGCCAGGGCAGTTGAAGGACGAAAATAACCCTAAGAGACGACGGGACGAGCTTTGGCTGTGTGACTGGGCGTTCGGAAGTATTAATAAGGGTCGGCTGCTTCTCTGTGTCATATCCCAATCTTACTCTTTTCTTTTCTTTACCTACACCACTCAAAAGCCTACATCAACAGAACATTTATCAACCATTTCACCAAGTTCCAACTGAACCTTTCAAAAACACAATCACAATGGGTTCTTGTGACTGTAAATCCTGCAGCGGCTGCACTGACTGGTAAGCCGATAGATACTATAACCCGCATTCGAAGCTTGATGCTGACATTGTGAACCGATAGCTCCAACTGCTCGTGCTGCGTAAGTACCTTTATCTAGCCCTGAAGACTCCCGCTGCCATTTATGGTGTACTTACATTTATCCAGAGCCATTAAGCCGCACACATCTTGGAGACCAGCCCTTGCGAGGGGAAGAGTGCTTGTATAGTAATCGATTACTCCCATGCTGCTATGCGAAGTGTGAGGTGCAGGATGCTTGTTAGGAGATAATTGAATGGCAAGATGGTTTAAAGAATGAACAGGTTGATTATACTATGTCTGTACAATGCTTGTGACTCTGCGCCTGGGTATCTTGTGTCCTGCTGAGCCATCCGCCAACGCCCTCTATATGCAAAATAAATGAATCTTGCTTGCTTTATTCTTTCATCGGGGCCCAATTCATAAGCCATTCTCTTGCTTTGTCCAGATTAGGGCCCTCAGCCTCGCAAGCTGCTATGCACCACTCTAGATCCCAGACCTTTTCGCTCGCTAGCATCTCGGCTAGCGCCCTTCTTCGTTGGTTGGATTCATCCACACAGAAGAACATGGGTGTTCGGGTGTCTCTGAACGCATCCATAAGCGGTTTGATCATGGGAAGCACAACCTGTGCTGATGATCCTTTGGCCTCGAGATCTATGTTTGCCCGCCCTGTTTTACACCACTCGTTCTGGCACCACTTCTTCGCACAGCCTGTCATCATCTGCGAGAGGTATTTCCGTTCGATTCGCCGTTTCAAGGCCTTACCCTCTGGATCGTGCAGACTAACGTAGAGAGGGGAAAAACAGAGAGAGCAAAGACCGATGTCATTCCCAGGACCTTGACCCATATGAGTCCCAGCCCCAACTGCCCCATTTCTGCCAACACCATGTAAGGTACGCCCGCAATTGGCATTGCGACATATTGCAGGCTTAGGCCTGTGGGCTTTTTCGAGTTCGTGATGCTTTAGGTGCGTCGCCATGTCGCGAAGACGAATTATTTTGGAGCAGAGGTGGCAGTCAGTCGTACGAGCACCGTCAGCCAGTTCGTGTTCAGAAAGACCTGATAAAAGACTCTCCGGAGAAGGGTTGAACGGATCTCCTTCCTGGGGTACTTCGAGGTGGCAGAATCTACAAAGGATAATCTTGCCTGGACAGATCGTGGTTCGATGTCTTGCTAAGTCGGGAAGCGAGTTGGTCGAGAATGAACAAGCTGGACATTGATGTTCGCTGTGGTATATGTAGTCATGCTTCAGTTTACTCAGCTCTGAGGAGCCGTTGGCTGCATCATGAGGGCAATGCCAATGTTCAGTCCATTCAACAGATGATTTTTGAAAGACATTACCGCATTCTGGGCACGTAATATTGTTGCGACGACAGAAATTTTCGTGAAGAACCATAGTTCGCTTGGGAATCCATTGGCGACAATTTCTACACTGCTCCTCATCCGGTCCATGCTCTCCAGTACTTCCCTCCTTAGTGGGAGCGGCAGAATCATCGTGATTGGTCGTGGCATTTCTTGCACGAAGCCTAAAGGGACGTGGTAGGTTCATTGTGTCGGTAGAGGATGAGTGAGGGTTATAACCGTGGACAGATATAAGCAGAGCCTCAGCTTCGTCTAGCTCGGCGCTGGTTGGGGAGATAGTAATACGTTTGATGCCAGCCTCCTTCTCAGGGAAAGAGAAAGCCCCAAACACGTACTCGGTCTCTCGGGGCAAGGCTCTCTGGTGCGACGACTTGGGACTTACGTACAAATCCACACTGTACTCGTCGTCAAGTTGGCTAAGTTCAATTTCAAGAGCACGCGACCGAGCCCATGAAGGTAGTTCGTAGTCTACATAGTCGCCGGGAAGAACCTGACCGTCAATAGCCTTCCAAATATTGAGTTCTTGTCCGACCGAGCTCCCTTCTGCTGTACCTGGGGCCGTTTGTGCTCTGGCCATGATCTGCCTCATAGTCTCTCGCGCCTGTTCCTCGTTAAGAGCCTCGATATCCACTTCCAAGTCGGTATCTACCACGCAGATGCCATCGCCTTCGGGCCGAAATTGATCTATGAGGAAGCGAAAGGTTTCGCCTTTCACGCCTCGGACAGACAGGAATGCACCATTGGTCAAGGTGGTAAAACTCTCGCGTAGCTGGCGTTCTAGAAGGGATTTCCAATCGTCGGGATTATAGCCCGCCTCGAGAGGCCGCAACCGGACATAGGTGCCCTTGGGTAACTGCTTCGCGTGTATAGTAATCTTGGGGCGTGTGTGGGCATCGGTATCGATATCGATGGCATTCGCAGGGGACTCGCCCTTTTGTAGACTTGCAAGCTGGTCGGGACTGATTCCCAGTGCCTCTAGTAGGTAAGGGCTAAGCAGAACCTCGTTTTCTTGAGCTGAAAACTCTCGGATGCCGGCATGAACCGTGTTGCCGTTTTCCTGGTTCACGAGACGGAACATGAGCGGGTTGGGCAGTTGTTGGTGTGGTTGTGGTTGTTGGGAATTCGCATATGGGTTCTGTCGGTCGAAGGCAGTAAACGACGAAGCTGTGTTCGCAGTACCACTTGAATGGTTTATCGAAGCGGCGAGGAGTTGTTCTAGCGCAGACTGGGGCAATATCATCTTGTCGCCCTTCAAATCTACAGATGATGAGGCAGCCGTAAAGGTCGCTGACCAGGTCACGACTGGTTGCTCAGCCATGTTGAGGGTGAATCGGGTGATTGAGCTGAGTCCAGTTTCTGTCGATGTCCGCGTCAACGTTTAGCTGGGAACTTAACGGCAGCGGTGAAAGTGACGGTTAACCCGTGTGAGCCGTTAGACAGCATGTAATGTAAAGAAACAGGGGAACAACAATAGAGTCGAGAAATTTAGTGGTGCTGCAACATTATCGACGCGACGTTTATGGAAAAAAGAAAAAGCCCATAGGGAAGTGAAAGAAGGAAAATGGTCAGAATTAAAGAAAATATTAATAAACAACATCCACCATAGGAGAGGTCTGCCAAAGGTCAAGATATGTCAACTATTTTCATCAGTCATCTTATTCTTCAAGATTCCATGATGTCAGTCGGACAAGAGTTCAAGATACCCATAATTTCCCTCCCGGTATACATAGATTAGATAAGGACATAATAACTGGACTCGGGGCGCGGGGTATCTCCATGACCGGTACCCCTCCAGGACCCCTCTATGCTTGTGCGCTAGCGGGCCGGCAGGCTCTTTCTGTCTGTCTGTCAGACGTATGTACTTATGTAGGTACCTAGGTACATCCTATAGCGCCCGTGGGGAGCAAGCAAGTACTACAACCCATAGACTTATACCCTGCTCTACACCTTAAGATGTTCAACTATCTACATATATATATGTCTGCGATATCCTAAGGAATCTGGATTTACATACTATAATTGCAATTTTTGCACTCAAGGAAACAGACAATATTCTAGTTAAGAGGTAGACCTTGGGTGCTGAAAAGTGATTTACTTTTGTATAAGTAATTAGGTTACCAATCCAGAAAACCTGCTTAAGAAAAGAACAATACCCTATATGTCGGAAATGATCTCTCTCTCTCTCTCTCTATCTCCCTCTCATCGGTTAACATTGGTGTATCTGTTACTATTGATGATTTTTATGAATAGTATTTACGAATTCGCAGCAAGAGTGGTTTTGTACGAATTGTGTAAGAAAAGTATAAACACGTAGTGGGATAGTATGTTGTTTAGGATTGACAACACCAAGAGTGTCAGGCTGGCTTGGCAGGAAGGCCAAGTTAAGCCAAGTTAAGCCAAGTCAGCCAAGTCAACTACCAAGCCCGCAACTCATCAAAGAAAACTCACTATCTTCATCCAACCTTCCAAATAGCCTAATTCATTGTTTTACACATGATGCGTTTCGGAAGGACAATCGCCAGCATTGGCAAGAACTCGAAACCCTCCTCCATCTTTGAATCTTTCAACTATATTCTTTGTGGTGTTGCAATGCCCCTATTCCCAGCAAGGCATCATGTGATTGGGAGGGTGAGGCTTGGGAATTCCTGGACTAGTATCGATTTATAGCAGTTCCACATTTCCTTTGTTTCTACGTTTTATGATATTACATAGCTTATTATTTAGTATTCATCTGGAGCTTTATAGGTAGTGTAAAGCCAGCCAAGCCATAACCCCTTAAGCTAAACTTGTGATCGTCCCGGCTGGACCAGCATCTACCACGTCATGAAAGGTTTACGCTGGGCGTGGGGGAGGATTTAAATTATCATGCAGTACAATACAGTACCTATTCGTCGAAATTGAGGGCGATTGAAATGATGAGTAAAATGAGGAAAAAAGTTCAAACTTGGCGTTTAGTTATTAAGGTAGTGCAACACATCTTGAACAGTAGGTATCCACTGTAGGTATTATCTCGTACGAGAGCTACCTACTTAGGTACCTATGTAGGTAGAGGTCCGCGTGGATTGTACTGTACTTCTCTTTTTCCCATCTACCTACCTTGACCGCTTCAAACTGGCCACCCCTAGATCCCATCCATCCCTCATCCCATTTGCCATCTTGCCATCTTACCATTTTACATATACCTCACCCTGTCGCCCCGTCTACCTGTCAAAAGCCCGTTGCAGGTCTAGAGGCTTCTTTCCTACGGGCAACCAAAGAAGTCTTCTTATTAGCACAGCAATAAGCAAGTAAGACGCCCAATGCAACCCTCCCGCCGGATCGACCTGCCAAGCTTGTCCGACAGTTCATCCATGCTGCATTTCTGCAGCAATCCGCGGGATTTTATGGAGGATTCACCCAATTAAACCCCAGTCGGAATACACCAATATGTACCATCTCCTCATCGATGCCGCCGCAGCAGGGATTCCCAAGATCCCTCGTTGCATACTATAGCTCTAGACTTGGCACTACCTAGTCAACGGTCATCACCCTTGTCCAAATTATACGCAGTGCTGTAGTATCGCGTTATACATAGAATAGCCCTCGTTCTTTGGTGTTTGCGCCCGCTTCCATGGCCGCCATCATCATTGCCCGCCCATACCGGTATCTCTCTTTGCCCTTTGTCGTGTGAGGGCTCCAAACTGTAGCATCGCTCTCTGGTATCTGCACATCATTGTGGCCACTGTTGCCGCTCTATTTTATTACCTACTTCATTTTACGGGTTTCCAAAGGCTGGGTTGGGATTTGTTTTGCATGTAATGGCCTCCGGAGACTATCATCATCAGCACACGCGCGACCATTACCATTTTGAAACCTCCGATTTCACTCCGAGTCTCCTCGACCTACTGTCAAACACTCTTGTCCTCTACCAAACGATCCCATACCTTCCTATTTCTGCCATCCTGAACGTTGCCGCTACCTCACGATCTTTTCGTCATCTGCTCCACAATACCCCTGGCGTATTTCGGCATCTCGATTTGACACAAATCAAGACTGCGCAATTCAACATCGACGGCATCGACCATGGCGGGGAAATCTGGCGTAACGTCCAGGTCGACGAGAATCTCACCGAAGATGACTTCTACTCGGGCCCCTTGAGGGGCATCTTCTCTAGCCTTCGAAGATGCAACATACTTCAAGATGTGAATACTCTTGTCCTAGATGGACTTTCGGTGACATCTGAATTTCTCAACGACATACTTGTTGATCCCTCGTTACGCATTCGAATACTCTCGATTCGGGAAGTGAAGAACCTCAACGAACGGAAACTCATGCAGACGCTGCGCTACGCCTGTCGACCGACGCGGTCAGATGGTATGCCACGCTTGAAGGCACTGTATTACTTTGGAAAAAGGGACGCAGCTCCTCTTCTTGCTACACCGCCACCCACCGAGGTCGCGCCGGCTAGGGCATCCGGAGGCGCGCATATCAGCGTCGACTGGAACCGCAAATCCCAGCATGCTCTGAAAGAATACATTGAGGGCGAGGGCGAGGACTGGTACAATCAGAAAGGAAAGGTGATCAATAAGCCAATCGTGGACGGGTGGGCAGAGACACTCCTGGATTGTCGTGAAATGATGCGCTTCGATGCCGTCCTCTGCACCGGCCCACGTCACCGGAACTCTCCTGCGTTTGGCAAGACACCCATCACCCCAGCTACAACGGACGGCAGTAGTCCCTGGGGCGTTGCAACGTTCGCTCTGGGTGGATGCGCCTCGTGCGGTTCTGCTCCCGAAGGCTTTACAGTGTACGGCGATTCTCGCCTGGAGGATCTGCCTTTGCTATCGCCAATCCCCTTACACTCATCTAGCGTCAAGTCGGCTACCTGTCCGGTCGCGATGGTACACGAGGGAAATCAAAGGCTTGAATTCGTCCCTCGGTGTCTCGAGTGCATTCGTGAACGATATTGCTTCAGCTGTAATCAGTGGTGGTGTGAAGCTTGTTACCAGGTGCCGAGCCGGGATGAGTTAACCGCTCAACATGTCCAGATCGTCGATGATATGAATGGTCTAACCGATCACGAACTGGCTGCTTTAGAGCAGCCGAAAGTCAAGGTACGGATGGGATATTGTCTCAATTGCAACCTAAAGTCAGCCGCGAGGGCGCGTGATTGATCCCCCTTGGTCTCAACGCTGCTAGCCCCAGAGGCTACCTAGAGGGTTGGACCGCATTATATTACTATCAAATCACTTCTTGTAGGGGTGATAGCAAGCAGGGCTTTATTATCTTGTTTCATTCTAACTGTATGCGGAGAGAATTTCCCGAGAGACCCCTTCAACCATACAACAAGAGGACTGAGAATTATCAATCGTGCTAACACGTATTGACAGACCCCAAAGATCACTCGCAGTTGCTGGGAATGCGAACATAACGTGAGCTGCGTCCCTCTCACCTCATTATACGAGAATGACCCATACTGACTCGCCTTGTAGTGCCTCGATTGTATCGCCGAAACGCAGAAGCTTTGTCAAGGATGCGGCGGTGGTTATTGCATCATCCACTATGAAGGCTCAACGCTCACATTGGTATGCGCAGCTCTTGGGTCTTATTCCCTACTACTCTGAAACTAACATTCCGCTTAGTGCGACTGTATGGCCGATCCTTGATATTTCCTCAGGGTTACTAAGTGAATAAACTAACTATCTTGTAGGGTGCTCGAGGCGCCGAGGGCTCCGATGCCAAGAGCTATATTAACCACCAGACCATAGCCAGAGACTTGCTGAATCCTACCCAATCCTGGCGGTGGTAAAAACGGGAAATCTGGATGACCCCTAGGACTCGTATTCCCGTGTTCGGAAGAGTCTACTCAACTTGCATTTTATTTGAGTCAATGTTAGCGCAAAACGAGTTAAGCTAAGAGATTATAATACGGACAGTCGATATTGCTCAAATTGGACGGTTCAAATGGAAAAGGAGTAATTTTGATACCTTGTTGTTCACTTTCACGGATGGTTGATTAACTGAGCTAATGACGTTTTGAGGGTTCAAAATCTCATCGGAGCCTATTGTACATTCCTACCTCACATAACCTAGCTAAAGAATGATCAAATTTTCCTGTCGATACAGGTGAACTTCTGCCTTCCATGCCCTAATACGCATACTCCTCCTTAAATATCGGCCGCTATTGTGTGTGCACTTTACGTTCTTACTACATTTTGTTCTCACCTTGTAGGGAAAACATTAGGTCTTAGGTGTGCTTCCGGAAATTCCTATTACGAAATACTTCTCGAAATAAACCGGAGGGAAGCGAAGTGAACTCGGGCACAACAAACTAGGGGGTCAGGTGCACCAACTCGCATTCCCCAAGTACGTATAACTAAAACGGAGTCTCGGCTACCTTGTAAGGGTCTTGCTTCCTCGGGGAGAGTGGGATGCCACCTAAGGCCATGAGTGCTAAATGCATGTAAGATCTGACGGGCGCCTTTCCCGCAGATGAGGTCGGGTCGACATGGATAGCTATGGAGATGGATACTCTTCTTCGCATCGGGCTTACTGTCTTATCGCCGGGTATCCATTGTCCTCTGGTGCAGTACACCTCGCGACGCGCGGGGCCAGACGCAGGGCCAGACGAATGCGAACATAAAAACTAGTGACGTAAAAGTTGGAGAATGGCCCAGCCCTAGCTTCATAGGAATGCGATAATGGTCTCGAACACCGACTGGGTGCCCGACTACTCCGCACAGCCATCCTATACGTACAACCCGGGCGCCATCATCAATGTGAACGCAGCGACATTTCCCGCCACGATATGCAAACGGTAAGCCTTGACCTTTTCATGGGTCACTCCTAGCCCCTGTGCCATGCAGCAGCCTCACTACCACACCTGAGCTTCCAGACTACATCGCCCCGATGTAGGGAACGTCTTACACCTACATGATCACCGAGAACGGCGCACAGTGACAAAACTTCCCACCCTTGGGATAATGACGTTCTTCTCCAAAAAAATGCTTGCATGCCATCCAGAACACAGATACATCATTGGCTCGGTACAGAGAAGAGTCCAACCGTAACTGATTCATTTCTACTTTGTTCTCGGCCGTCACGATGCAACCCTTCGTTTCTGCTTTTTTGAGCTAGGAAAGCCCGGGAACACACAATATAGCCAACGGAGTAGTTACCCTGCCGCCTGGTATGATAGCTGCAGCCTTTGGCTTGAACCAGGACCTCAGTGTTAGCGATACCATTAACAGCACCCAGCCTGTCGGCAGTGCAGTGACACTAGACTCAGCAGCATGTCGTGAACCATGCCAGATACGGTAGTTGCCTTGGATAACCTTTAGGTATACGCAGCTGTCTGGGATGGATAATATGAAAAAATGCGGCTGAGATATGCCTCTTGGACGTGAGAGAATCTTCTAGGAGGTTGATCAGCATTACACAAGCAGAGTCAATCATTATCAAATACAAGGGCAAGATGATGAGCCTATGGTCTGGAACCTCATGAGTCGAGGCCCGCTGCAAATTTGCGAGCCAACCAAGCGCTCCCATGCTCTTCGTACTCCAGCTTAGTCACGGGAAGTGATTGAAAGTGAACATGTCGAGCCAGATTAGCGCCGCCCAGCCAAGTATTGGTGATGGGGTCAGGAGGCCGTGCCACACGAACCGTGCAATCATGGGGGGCGAGCTTCCTGATCTCCTCCTGTAGTCGTTCGATGAAGCCGTCGAAAAGCGAGCTGCCGCCTACGACGAGGATGTTGGCAAGAAGTCCAGGCCATAAACCAACGGGCAAACATTGCAAGGATTGCAAGACTAGATCTGCTACTCCGGGCTGGCGCATGCCGATATCGGATGGATTAAACAGGAGCTCGGGGATGGTGAAGCGCTCGTTGCGGAGGGTGAGAAGATCCTCGCTGGACTCGGGGACGGCGAGCCTTTTCGCGCGGGAGGCCCGTGCCGGGTCGTAGTCACGCACTACACCCTGTGATCTTGTATGGAAGTCGGGGAGAACGTAGTCCTTTGCGATTCCGCCGCCGGTCATGTAAGATTCACGACGTTCGCCGCGCGTGCCCTTCCACGAACGCTCGAGGTCCCCTTTGAAGTCAGTCGAGACGTAACAGGCGGCTTCTTTCATCTCGTTGACGATGTAGGTCTCGTTGCGCATATCGTAGTGGCGAAGAGAGAGGACGCGCGTCAGGTAGTTGGTAAGAATCTTTCCTCCAACGTCAAGCCTTCGAACAGCCGGGTGAATGGGCTTGCCCTGAAGGACAGGGGTCACGGTAGTGTGGGAATATCCGCTGTCGATGAGCAGAACGAGCTCGGCGGGGATCTGGACGGGGGGAGTTGGCGACTCGGCGGCTGTATGGGGCATGAACATGGCTTGGATATCGTGATAGGCGTTGAAGGATGACCCTAATGTATAGATATTTATTAGCTTATGGTGTTTTGTATTTTGTTTTTCGCACGTAAAAGTAGAAAAGATGACACGCACCAAGACCACGATAGTAGCTTTGGAAGCCAAACTCCTCGAACACCATCTGATCGCAGTTGGTTTGTAGTATGGGCAGCGAGTTGGAGGGCTCAGCGAGCAACAGACGAGTCTCGGAGGGA
This sequence comes from Xylariaceae sp. AK1471, assembly GCA_023159215.1. Taxonomy (NCBI): domain Eukaryota; kingdom Fungi; phylum Ascomycota; class Sordariomycetes; order Xylariales; family Xylariaceae; species Xylariaceae sp. AK1471. The sequence continues at coordinate 191,352 of JAJKLI010000021.1, forward strand.
TCGCATCGTTGGGGGGCCTTTTCGTCCAGGAATTCTCTCTCCCATATCTCCTTCTGGGTTTCCCAATTTACAATGAAGCCCTTCTCGACTGGGCGGCGGAAGACAGCCTCACTGAAGTCGGCGCACTGGGTGACTTCAGAGGCGACGTACGTCTTGCTCTCGCGATCACGGGCGATGCAATTAGGAATGATACGCGGTGTATCGATGACATGGTCCGTCACGAAGCCTGCTTTGATCGTGTAGGCCCCATTGTCCAAGACGAGGGTCCGAGAGGGTGCCAGAGGTTGGCGAACTTTAGATTTTCGCGTAGGGGCCATGGCATAGTACCTAAGTAAATGATCAGGCGATGTTGACGTTGGTCGTCACTGGCGCCCTTTTTTTCCTTGTTTTTTTTTCCTTGTTTTTTTTCCCCCCCTTCAGGTTCTCCCCTCAAAATTAAAACACCTACGGGTAGTATAATGCGACAGATGTTTGCGCTTCAACAGGGACTTGCTCCAGGGCTACGGTAGCTAACTTACACGTATTGTAGCTTTATTTTTCTTGGCGCTTAACCTAATTTGGTAACTGGCATCTGCTTTACATGTGATCGCGTGGTACCAACAATTACGTACCTACAGTTTCCTTTTTCAACACCATGGCCAATCATAACACTCCTTTAACATAATCGCATTGAACTCCCTTTTACTTTTTCTTTCTTACCTGTTTCCATACGGGTGTATAAGCAATATTTGTTAGATATTCAAGTCTGGACCTAAACCAGCCAAAGTACGGTACCTACTCACGTACCTACCTACCAGGCAGGCTTAGCTCTCCCTGAGTTAGGACTTTTAAACATCTTGATGGTACCAATAATTGTAACATACTCATACATATACATAAAGGTATATTCCTATCTATTCTTCTATTAAAGGCATGAACAGCAAGAAATCCTCCTTACCCACACTTGTCTGTGCCCGTGTTTTTACAACACATCCATACTCAACACGCTATATTCCATCCAACCCTCATCGGATGACTGCTATGCATGGCATCAAGTGGCAAGAGTCAAGAGACCTCAATATCCGTATCTGCCAACGTTCCTTTGTCTCCGTAAGGTAGAGTTGCCAACCTTGTTTGCAGCTACCCAGGCGCTGAACTTGTCAGACCGTGCCGCAGCCATATCGTGAGTCCAGTGCCCGACCGAGTCATGGATGCTAAAGGTGGTTTCACTGTTTGCGGGCTCATCCACCGGCGTCGCAGAGTAGGCATAGGCGAAGTTGGCTTGCCCGGCACCGTCCAACGTACTTGGGTTCCCGTCGAAGTCGGTCCAGCTCGCGCAGCCCGAGCAGACAGCCGTGAATTTGAAATGGGTCGCGTTCGCGCCTGTGCCTTTAAGTACCGTGTACTTGGCGTCCTCGTAGGGTCCAGGGGTATAGTAGCCTCTGATGGATATCAGTCAATATCTTTCATGCCAAGTAATTAGATTCGGATTCAGTAGGGACCACATACAGCGCTTGTCGTGATGAGTGTACGGCATTTGTTCCATCTGCCCATACTACGGTCAAGGGATTGTATGTCATCGCACCACCCCAAGCCCACCCAGCCCATCCCATCGAGATAGGGACAACGACCTGCAGAATAACATCGTACGCTTTATCTGCACTGGCGTCCGCCGGCAGTGCCAGTCGATACGTGATACCTTCGGAGTTCGTGAAGGACTGGAACGTTATACCTGTTTCGGCGTCCACGAATGACTCCGAGTCCGACTGTGCCGAGACTAAGAGTACTTGAGCATGAGGATCTGAAAAAGCCTATCAAGGGTCAATGGCTCACCTAAGGTGAAAAGGCCTAGCAAGCCTACGAAAGACGATGTCCACTTCATGATGGGCAGTCAGGAATAGGTCACGGTTGACTTGCCACGGCTACTCGAAAGAAGCGAATCCAGCTCTTTATGTGAAGAAGCTCAGAAAAGGCATTCCTCACTCCCAATATGCTAGACAGGAAGGAACCTCCGGAGAGGACCTATCCGTCCGAGTTGGCATCCAGGGTAATATAATTTCTTTCTTGGACGTTGGATGCCGGATATTTCACTCGACCGTTCTAATCTCGGAACAAGATACCAGGTAAATTTTGTTTGCCTCGGCCAATTCATGGAGCCATGCTTGAACCCTCTGACGTCAATCTGCCGTGAACTGATCACCTAGTTTGACTACTCGTACTGCAGGTGAATAGCCATTTTCGTGAAGCAAAGATGCTGAAGTAAATCACCATGTTGTTGGAGATCCGGAGAAGCTGATGCCTCTTCCGGCCATCGTTTTACCCTCATTGCCCGATTGGGGCAACCTTTAGCAACTGCAATTCATCATACCAACGTTCTGGGGGATAAGTTACGGCCAAGGTGCCGGGAAGTCACCACAGGTCTGAGCAGGATGGAATGGCTTACTTTGTCTGCGACGTGATAGGGAGGCTAAATTCTTATTGGAGTGCCATAACTTGCCTAATAGATTGCTGTGGGGTTTAAGAATAGTATATGTCGCATGCAAAGGACAGATCTGCATTCAATAGGGAGTAGAGCCGGATTTCCCAGAGCTCGAGCCATTCAGCCTAATACACCGCCTTCGCGACGAATACACCAACGTTTAGAAGAGACGCGAGAAAATATCCGAGGCTGCAAAGCAAGACGTTTTTAACTTTGCTCACAAAGGGCTTCTTTAAAAGATTGGGTAGCTCTTAGACCACTTTTTGCTAAGATTTGGTTATTCAAAGACCTGTTAAGGATGATGATTTAATCTTGGCAATTGCGATGAAATACTTGCCTAGGAGTTCATGAAGGAGCCATGGCATCACCGTTTTGCCTTCATATTCTTAGCTGCCCGTCGTTGAAGCTTTCGTATGAATATGCCGGTCATTAATTTTTCTTGGGTCGTTGCTTTGTAAGTGAAGTAACCTTTATTTTAACTGTCTGCAGACTCGTAAGATGTGCTCAATAGATCTCCACCCCTTGTATTTACTCATCGTGAGTCTATATCTTGTACACTTCAATGTGTTTCGTGATAAGTGTATTCACCCGTAGGTGTAAATACCTGGTGCTCAGGCGCACAGCTTCATTAGAAATATCATTTCATGACGCAGAAGGTACCTCCAAAAACCCGCCGTAGTATTCATCAAGCCAGCGCGCTGCTTCCTTGCCTGCAGTCTGCGTGGCAACTTCCCATCTCTTGATTGAGCCTACATAGCCATCTGGGCGGACATTGACGATGGCTACTTCACCAGCGCCGACCTCTCCTAGCCATTTCGGTATGCAACACAGACCTTTCGTATCCATATGCGGTACATCATCAAGGTAAACTGTCCATCGGCTGCTAGAGAATAGGGCAGGCAGCGACGATATTTCAAAGCGATCCTTGGGTGTTGACGCTGCAATAGAGGTCAGTCCAAAGCTCGCTTATAGTGGTGAACTGGGTAACCTACTAAGTACAGAAAAAGTGAAAAGTTCGCTGAAGGTCTGGTACCTTGCCGGAAGAGTAAACACATCTGTCGAGCGTTGGGGTCTAGGCTTTCGCTTATAAGATTCCAAGGCTGCACGGGACAGCCTAGTCAAAAGGGATGATTCTGACATGACGTTGTCACTCAAGCCAGCCAAGAACCTTGTTTCACTGTGACCAACTATATCTGGGACAATCACGAAAACTCGGAATTGCCCTAGCATTGGGATATCCAGCTGTAAGTCAACAGGATTCGCATCAATGTAGCGGGTGACCTTGGACGGTGGTAAAGTATGCCCTGGCTTTGCATCTCCTTGCGTTTGGTCGTACCCATGATTAATGATGCTCTCAGAGTATTCTACTCCCACCCCAGAGATGAAGCGGGTATTAGTCCGGAAGTTCTCCGCGAGACGCTCGATGTCCCCCCCAGAAATCTCATTGGCGTGTTCAAAATCGAAATTGATGAGGTCGTGAGCGATTTTTATGCGTTCAACCTCGTAGCTCTCCAATAAGACGGTTTTAGCGAAGCCACGAACTGCTAGATTCAGCTTCCAGCCTAGATTCCAAGAATCATGCATACTCGTGTTCATGCCCTGAGCAGCCTTGGGGCTGTGTGTATGACTTGCATCTCCGGCAATGAAGGCACAAAGGTTTCGGTCTGAAAATCGAGCAGCTACGCGTTGTGCAACCCTAAAATATTAACAAGAGTCAGTGAACACTGTAAACAGTCCAATCTTATCACGGTCCCGACAATGTACAGGGGCAATAAGCCCGACGCTTGCTGAACAATGGGACTAAAGACCCTAAGAATACATACTGATAGTTACCAAACCATTCGATCGAGCGCCATTGAACACGATATGGTGCGAGAATGAGTCGAGCCTGATCCATTATAAAATCTTGGCTAAGAGTCTTCGCCGAAGATGATGATTTCATCTCGATATAGATGCGAGTCATATTTCTCTCGCGGGGAATGATCAGTACAGAGCCATGTTCTTCGGAGAAAACGATGGTCTTGCTCCATATGTCAGGGAAATCTGTATCGAGTTCACCATCTAGAACTCCCCAGTAAGATTCATGTGGTCTTGCTGTAGCATGGGTGCCTGGGATTTGCTGCCGCACGAGTGATCTGGCTCCATCGCAACCTACAACGTAGTCTGTGTAGATATGTTTTATGGCGTCACAGCCCACGGCGCTTAAGCTAAGATCCAGTGGGATTGACGCCTCATTGGATGCATAGTCGAATCTCGTGAAGCGGTGGCCACGGCTAACGCTTATTCCACTGTTGCGAAGGTCATCTATCAGGACAGACTCAACCATCCCTTGATGGCAGAGGAGGATGAACGGATGTAAGACGTCGACAACCGATGATGGGTAATGAACCTCACGGCCGATGCGACAAATCGGAGAGGTGGCTGACGCCCTCCACATACAGATATCGTAGACTTTGACCCCATTACGAAGAAGTTCGTCGCCCAGACCTAGCATTTGCAGCGTCTCGATGGTCTTCGGTTGAATTCCATCTGCTCTTCCAATGGTCGTCTGGTCCAACTCCTCGTCAAGGACTGCTATCTTGATACCAAGCCTGGCTAGTATGACACTGGAGATCTGAAGTTAGATTCTCAACGGTACTGGTTAAGGGGCCATGTGTTCTACGTACGCCAGAGTTAGACCCGCTGGTCCGGCTCCCACGACGCTTACATCGTACTTATGCGGCGACTGATCGCCATTGGCATTCTGGACATTGAGATGGGTTAAATTTAGTTCGGATGCCTTCATAGTGGGCAATGCAGATGGGGACCATCGATATACAACCCGCCAAGCTTTGAATCCCACTAGAGAGTCAAAGGCTCTTTGGGTTCATATTACTTACTCCCTTTCTCCACTAAGTCTAGACACAACAGAAGAGTTGCATGAACTATAATTGTTTCTGAGTCACCACAGCTTTAGAGGAATAATGCTTTACTCTACTCAGGTTCCATTCTCCGTGAGAGCTACGATGCTAACTGATGGGATAGTACAATAGAATCATAGCGAACCCCCACTTCTGGTATTGGGGGTCGACAGGAAGTGGTGCATCGTCTAGGCTTATGATTGCACCACCTTTCACGGGTAGCGGGTTTCGTCATCAACTAATACTGCGATTTGAGGGTCGGGGTAGCTGTGGCTGCATGGTCTGCATTTTGCGTAGTTATGCTGCGACCTTACCGTGTTAACTATCGCCGCAGATCGGAGAATCGACTCCACCGAGTCCAGATTCGCCCAAACGGCAGCTCTTGTTAGAGACGGAGTATTTCAATATAATGTAGTAGCTTGTTGTTCGATGCATTTTATTACTGTTTTTGGCCTGCGAGTATCCTACTATTAACTATAGTTAGCCACAGGTGCCCATAGTCTCTTTACCTCTTTTATTTGTGCGGCAAAATGGAAGTGAAGCACGATTGGGAAGACATTGTGAATAGGAAAAGACAGATACAAAGGGATCTGGTGAGTCTGCATGTGAATGATGGAGCTCGGACAGCAAGCCGTGGGGATGCGAATAGTCCGACGAATGTCACTGCTATCAGCGAACTCGTATCGAAACTCTCGCGCGGCGAACTCAGTTGCGAAGGCGTTATGAAAGCGTATATTAGCAGGTCAGTCACAGGACTGACAACATACGTGCTCTCGCAAAAGAATAAAGGATCGCTGATAACTGCGTTGGGTTTTATATAAAAAGGGCTTGTGAAGCGCATAAAATCGTAGGGTTGACTCACACTGTGCAATTCCGCTGTTATTTAGGTACTGAATTTGTACTAGACGAACTGGTGAGTGCGGTAGAGAGAAGCATCCAAAATCTACTGCCTTTTTCAAGCGTGTCTGTCCACTGACTACATGGACTCAAGTTTAACGGAGATCCTATTCGATGACGCTCTACGTCGCGCGAAAGAGCTTGACGACTATCTCTTAGAGAACGGGCGGCCGATAGGCCCTCTACGTGGTATACCCGTGACACTAAAGGACCAGTTCGACATCACTGGTTTCGACTCGACGATTGGATACGTCAGTCGTTCATTTCGCCCCGCAACTAGAGACTCAGCGCTTGTTGAAATGCTGCAATCTCTGGGTGCGATTGTCATGGCGAAGACAAACCTACCCCAGAGTATCATGGTGAGTTCTAGGCGTTATAGACGTTTCACACCCACCCGGCAGTAGATGGCGGAGAGCTGACCGACGGCGTTGAGAGTTAGTGGTGTGAGACAGACAACCCACTATGGGGTTTAACCACGAACCCGCTGCATAGCGGTTACACGCCGGGTGGATCGAGTGGTGGCGAGGCAGCCCTCCTTGCGAGCGGCGGCTCATTGCTTGGATGGGGGACGGACATTGGAGGCAGTATAAGGATTCCATCTCATATGATGGGTCTGTATGGCTTCAAGCCAAGTGTATGTGAAGCTTTAACTGATCGTATGACAAGGTGACACTAACAGACAAGAAGAGCGCGAGGTTACCTTACCGTGGAGTACCAGTTTCAACTGAAGGTCAAGAGCATGTACCATCGTCGGTTGGGCCTATGGCGCGCAGTCTAGATGCGATCCATAACGTTTTCAAGTCTCTTATTGAACTGAAACCCTGGAACTTTGATGCCCGGTGTGCTGCCATTCCTTGGAGAGAGGACGTATATCAAGCCACCACCCGCCGGCCATTGGTTATAGGAGTTTTATTCGACGATGAAGTAGTACGACCACATCCCCCAGTTACCCGCGTGCTTCGTTCTGCAGTTGAAGCCTTGCAAGCTGCTGGACACCACGTCGTTGATTGGGACGCTTCGCTCCACGCCGATTGCGTCCAAGTTTTGGTAAGTCTCATTAGACCGCTGCGTCAAGAACAAAAAACTGAAGTGGCCTAGGATCAATTCTATACGGCGGATGGGGGTGAGGACATACGAGAGGCCGTGAAAGCTGGCGGCGAACCGTTCATTCAGCACGTCAAGAAACTCATAGATTGCGGCAGCCCACTGTCGGTGTTAGAGTACTGGCAACTCAACAAGAGGAAATGGGAACTCCAGCAGAAATATCTCGATAAATGGAACTCCATCCGGTCCGCTCAGGGTGACCAGCCAGTCGATGTAGTCATAAGTAAGCTGTTCAGATGCCAACCTCGATTTCCTCCGAAACCCTCCCTATAGGTCAAATCTTACGGGACCTTTGGAATTTGACAAGCACTAACTTTTGGGCGTTATCAGTGCCGCCTATGCCTCATACAAGTGTACCGCATGGTAGCTGTCGTTGGGTGGGTTACACGAAGGTGTGGAATGTTCTCGATTATCCCGCCATAGTTATTCCAGGAGGAACTGTATGTGACCGGGATATTTGTGACACTTGGTCCTTTGAGCCACACAGTGTACTTGACGAATGGAACAAGGACTTGTGGGAAAACAACAAGGAATTTATGGCATCGCTGAGGCTACCAGTAGGGATACAGATAATTGGGAGAAGATATGACGAAGAGAAGGTTTTGGCGGCTGCTAAAGTCCTGGATGATATTCTCCATTTATCAACTTAAACACAGAGGGCATGGAAGGAATCCAATAGTTTCCATCCTGTTTTAAATTTTAAGATTATGCAATATCTAAGTAAAATAAAGCTTAACTGATAAGGCGTGATGACTTCTCCCTCCTGCGAGGTCGACCAATGTACCAACCGACCTTTCCAACACTGCCTACGCGGTCAAATAACAGTCGAGGCCAGCTTGACCAATACAAATGAAACTGAAGGAGACGAAAGACGCTGTGACGTCATCTACAAGCCTATGTAGTACCTGCGTATTTCTTCATGACTTCATCTATGCTGGCTGGCATCTTTGCACCAGGTGGTGGTGTGTTTTTACTCTTGAACCAATCACTCATCTGGGCGAATTAGCTAAGGCCATTTGAGCAATATAGAATCTTACCTCTCCCATAGTTACCCACTCAACCCCTTCGTGTTTGTTGATATGCTCAATGATGCGTTCATGCATAAGAAGCACGTGTGGACGTCCAGAGACATCCGGGTGTATCGTCATGGGGAAGATAAATTCGTCTTAGACCATCATTGACTCTGTTAGCAAACTCGCGCTCTGATGATGATGGCCATAGGGATACTGGGTGTATACTCACCATACTCCCTATAGAAGTAATCGAAGTGATCCCTCCATATGTCCTCCACATCACTACCGTAACGATCAGTTTCAAATACTGTTCAACGTGTCCATGCTTTCAGTAACGCATACCGCGGGTTAACCCAGCCATGAGAGTTTGCGGAATTCTTCATAAACATCATGGGAGGCAAGTCGTCAATATACCAAGAACCAGGGATCTCGACCAAGCCAATCTCCTTTCCTTTTACCAAAGGCTTCATCCACGTCTCTGCTTTCTGCGTGTAGTCTATCTTCGTCCAGGAATCACCCGTTCTGAGCCAATACGCTTGGCAGTCATGGTGGGACATCGAATGATCGTACTCGATGCCGTAGCTCAGGAGTAACTCAGTGCCCTCCTCGCTCGTTTCCCACCACGGCGCGACACTACCGCGCGGCGGCTTACCACAGAAATCGGTCAATAGCTTCCAGGTCTTGTGCAGAACGTCTTTTTGCTGCTCAAACGTCATGTCCACTGGGTTCTCGTGGGTGTATCCATGAAGGCCAATCTCATGGCCAGCGTCACGCACCATAGCGCACTCCTCAGGAAAGGTTTCTAATGAGTGTCCGGGAATAAACCAGGATGCTTTGATGTTGTATTTCTCAAATAGCTTTAAGAGACGACGCGTACCGATTGTCCCAGCCCACAGCCCTATTAAGCAGGGTCATTTTACAAGACATCGTTATAAAAGGCATGAGTGAAATTGACTTACCTCGGCTGATATCGCTTGTGCTGTCTTCACCCCCGTACGAGCCAAGCCAGCCGGCGACAGCATCGATGTCGACACCATAGCTAATGGATTATATTTAGTCGTTGCCACGGTATTTTAGCTTTGACCGTAATATATAAAAAGCAGCTTACCACACGAGAACCTTTTTTTTACCCATATTTAATGGCCTCTGTATGAACAGTTATATTATCTGTGAGCAGTACTAGACTGAGTAGTTGTCATTAGAGAGGGTATACTTAGTCTCCTCTTTTCTGACTCGAGTTCTTGCCGAAGTCGCGGTACAAGTCCACTGCTTAATACACCGCTCAGTCCACTGTTCTCCTGCCGGTCGGCAGATGTCCTGCTACTGGATCTGCAGATAACCCCAAGGTCAATCAGCCAATTACTCAAGCAAGCTTGTTGGCACTACTCCTTACCCCACTCTTGGCCAGAAAGCGGGAGTGGGATGATGAAAACCTCACATGATATCTGAGATTCGAGAATAGGTCCTTTTCATGTGCCAGTATTGGCAACTTGAACCGTCATGCTGATAAGGACATTCATTGGGATTAGTATCCCAGCGTGAAACTTTAATGCTAGATCTATGCTCTTAGTGAGACCTACTCATGTTCAATATGTTCATTCACGGCCGGCTTACCAAGTCTACTCTTGCATGTTCACGTACACGTATACTTATCCTGTTGGCCAGACACTGGCCTACTGCACTCCCCACTAAGAGACCGGGGCGGGGACCGACTCCGGATGAGGCGCCTGAGCAGTTGATAGCTCACCTAAGTTGTCTGAGTGATACATAGAGTATCCTACTGTTGAAAGATCAGCAATCCAGACCTTTGCCAACACAGCTGGGAGTTTGATGAATCGGATACTTATTGTAAATGGCGCTAGTTGTCAAACCCCATCCTCCCATAATTATTGCCCCCATTCCTCTGTCCATTTCTCGCCTGCTGAATCCTAATCCTCCACCTTCAATCGCTGTTTGCCCAATCGTCCTAGATTCTGCATCACACTGAACAAAAGTACCGACAAAAGTAGAGAAGAAAGGATTAGTCACCACTTAGGTAATGATAGTGAGGCCAGGGGGTCTCTAAGACTACATGTTACCACCACTTACGCACTCGTAGACGTAGGAACATCTTACCCAGCACCCGAATGGCGAAGGCAGCTAGCGGTGGCACAGACAATCAAGCCGTGACAGGCCCGCCATCCTTAGTGGCCGATGAGAAGAGATTCGCCTGCTCCCATCCTGGCTGTGATAAGCGATTCACCCGTGCTGAACATGTGCAACGGCATGCGCTGAACCATACCACCGGACAATACACATGTCTAGACTGCCGTGCTCACTTCAAGCGGCCCGATCTGCTTAGTAAGTTCTGCAGATTCGTCAGGGTCAATGACTTGATATCTGTCACTGTGTGTGTTCTGTCTTAACTGCTTCTTAGAACGGCACGTGAACCGACATCGCCAAAAAGAGCAGGAAGCAGATGGCCCCGGCGGCGGAATTCTCAACACTCGAAAACGATCCTGGAAGACTCTGACCGGGGAAGTCGTTGAAAAGCGGCCTTGTCCCCCCAGCCGATTAGGCCGAGATGGCTCCTATTCTCAACGAGACCTTTCAAGGGTTCAAGACAGGCTATCCTCTGAATCTTCTTCAAGCGTCCTGGATCATAGAACGTCGGAATTAACTACGAGACTGTCCGAGTCAGATGGATACTCAAGAACACAGCAGCAGCCGTCTGAAGATGATTCATATCATCAAGACAACAATGTCCCTCCCGGGGGGTTTTCAGGTGATTTGCTGGAGCTATCGTTTTATGATTTAGAGAACTTCCAATATGATCAAGCTTTCCAGCCAGACACAGCTAGTTCGTTCAATATGCCTTATACCACTATTTTGGATTACAACTGGTTATTTAGCGACCCAAGCCAGGCATCAGTCCAACAGCTTACAGACATGAGCTTTGGAGTGGCAACTCAACGGCCGTTTGTCAGTACGCCAGAAAGCCACCGAAACCAGAATATTTCTGTCCCAGATATGGAGTTTGCCATCACTCCCGAGTCTCTAGACAGTATTGAGCATTGGGGCGAGATTGTGGACACTGCGATTGAAAACGCAGGTGTTATCGCTGCTACCGATCTAGCCGCACCAAGCGAAGCACCTCAAGATAAGCTGCCTTCAAACCCCCCTCATAGCGCTACTCCAGAGACATGGCCAGGAGGCCCAGGACCCGAAGGCACCCTGAGGCGAAACAAGTCATCTCGGCTAGGGGCCGGAACACCAATTCGCATCATCCCACCAGAGATTGAACGTCCTCTATCAATGCTGCGCCAACCGCCCGAGATTCCGACTATAAACGTTGAGACGAGGGAGAAGTTGCTTAGCGCCATAGAGATGGCAAATCCTTGCATTGTAAACCAACAGTGTTCTGCTCGGGAACATCCTCTCCTGTCAGCTCACCACCTTGATTCTTACTTGGAGCTCTACTTCACAAATTTCAACACTGCATACCCGCTGTTGCACCTAGCAAGCTTCGACGCAAACACAGTCGAGCCATTACTACTTCTATCAGTGCTGCTACTAGGAGCTACATACTCTAGCAAAGATTCGCATCAGTTAGCTGTTTGCATCCACGATGTCATACGTCCGAGTATATTCGCGCACGCTGGGTTCTCGCCTCGGCCCCAATTGTGGACATTGCAGACAGTCCTGCTGGTAGAATGCTTTGGCAAGTCGAGAGCTGGGCAGCAACAACACGACATGAGCCATCTTTTTCATGGCCTACTCATCAATCTTATACGACGATCTGATTGCCAGTCAATTCAGCCCCAAGGACCCCCAGATAATACTAATAGCATGGAAACTCTGCAGCAAGCCTGGGAGAGGTGGTCCGAAGCAGAAGAGAAAAAGAGGTCGGTATTCAAGTTGCCTGCGATGAGATTGGGACATACTTGTTAACCAAGAAATAGACTCGCCTTGCTTTGCTTCATGTGGGATACGCAGCACGCAGTGCTATTCTGTCAAAGTCTGTGCATGTCGTCGTTCGAACTGCGCATAACGCTACCCTGCAGCCAGCGAATATGGGAAGCACCCGATGCTTCGTCGTGGGCAGCGGCATGGCGATCGTCGAGCTCGCGCGATGACAAGACTTCGTTTCTAGCGGCACTCAAGTCGTATCTGAACCCAGGGCTTCCCCGACCAGCCAAGCTTAGCGCGCTATCGCGTGTTCTCCTCCTCCATGGATTGATGTCCGTCGCATGGGATATGCAGCGACGCGAACAGACATCGCTCGGTGTAGTATCTGATCCTGGCTCCGGTGACAACTGGCGTAAGCCATTAAGCAAGGCTTATGACACATGGAAGATGGATTTCGATGCGCACTTTGAGGCTACTTCTGCCCATGCCCGAAACACAAGTGAGTGTGTTCAGGAAGATGATGGCGAGCACGAGCTCCGTACTTTTGCGACAGCTTATAACGCTGTCTATCATGCCGCGAAAGCCCTTCTCAATAGTGAGTACTATAGAAAGTCATTTTATTCTTGTTTTGGTCGATGTCAGGTAGGAAGGAAGGTGCTGACTAGTGATATGAAAGTGGACTTCTTGGACATTCAGATTTATGCTGGCTCACGCCACATCCTCGGCCGTCCAGTACAACAGAAAGACTATATACGCTCAAGCCAAGTAGTCAAACGATGGGCCGTGACCACATATTCTAGATCCTCCGATCAACTGGGTCTACGCCACACGTGCGCTTCGACGGCTGCATGGCATGCGGCGCGCCTTCTTTTCGAAGCTTCTGGAGACCTAGCCAGCTCCGAAGCCATGGGCCTCTTCCATGTTCCGTGGTGCCTCTACCTCGCCACTCTAACATGCTGGGCCGTATATCATGCACGACCCGGTCGCAGCTTTGGTGACGACGCCTCTATGGATTGCGATGAGATAGTATGGGATCCCGAAGGTGACATGAGAATATTTATCTCAAGTATGGCCAACGCCGATCCCCAAGACACAATCCAGTCCAATTGGCGACAAGGAACAACAGCTCTGGCTTGGGTCATGGCTGACGCGTTGACTAAAGTCAGATGGGGTATCATTCGCTCTGGAGTAGTGGTGCTACGGGGATTAGTACCACAACGGTTGATTAATCAGTATGAAAGACAAGAATAGAACTTGGTTCCATTTATAAATGGACTTTAAAAGTTTCACAAACCATATAGCGTAATTTTTCTCTCAATTGCACTGCTTATGTTTGTTATTGCGACTACATTAACTTTCCCAGTCTATGCCTTTACTCGGTGGTCTTTGGAATCGGTCAAACGCTTGACACCGACACGCGATGAAAATAATTTTTTAATTCAACGCTCAGATCAGCATGCATGAAGAGAAACGTAAGTTATATAGGCTAATGAAACAAAGCACGAAGTACTCGAAAATCTCATGAACCTTCCACCCTAATAGTCGTACCGGTAGCAGATAGTGCTGCCCGAAAGGGTGTTGATTACCTCCCGGATTGTCACATCAGGCCTTATGCCGCCCATGTAGAGGACCGTGTCAAGGGTCAGGGGATTGCCATTTATGTCTGTGCCGTCAATGGAGGCGTATCGGTTGTTGGGGTCTGCCAGTTCCCAGACACGCCAGGCACGGTCAACAAAGGTGTGATGGAACCAGAAGAAAGGCTCAGCAGGCGAGGCGTACACATCTGCCATGACGCCGCCGACGCCGTTGTGGCCGTATCCGTGAGGTCTGAATTTGGGGTCAGCACGTCGGATCATTTAACCCATGTAAGTAAAGAAGAGTAACCTACCCATACTCAAAACATGTCTCAAAGTCCTTGTAATCAGAGTTTCCCAGGCACGAGTTGACGTAAGCGGTGCTGCACTGCGCAGTGTCGCCGGCGTTGCCATTACGGCTCAGGCAATGCGGGGTGTTTCCGGTGCCGGGTCCGATGTTCACAGTGAGTCCGGCGAACTGCCCGTCGGTCACACAGTGGCTACCGGTACCCAGGGTGCCAAGATAGTTGGAGCTGAAGACATCAGAGGCCGAGAAGGCACCAGCATGCTTGGTCTCGTCAAACCAGAAGAAAGCTCGGTTGAAGCCGCACTCGGCACGCAAGACTTGCTCAAAAGTCCATATGAAGTACCGATGCCACGGCAGGAACTTCTGGTTCTGATGGACGTTGGGAGTGTACATTTGGTGCAGGCGCGCAAAGTCCTCCCATCTGCTCTTCGATGCGGTGAATGCGCCAGACGGCGGCTTATTCATCAGGCACTTGAAGGCGGCCATCAGTGCCTGCCTGTCCGAGGCCGAATAGTTATCCCATTCAAAGCGGACGTTGGGGTTTGCAGCACACGAAGCCGCATCCAGGGTGGTAAAGAGGCTATTAGTCTTGCCTACTTCCTGAGGGGATGCTGTGTCGTTATAGGTCGCTGGGTCTGAGGTTGCTTTGGGAGCATTGGCAAACTTCTGAATAGCTTCGTCAAGAGGCACCAAGGTATGGTCCATCCCACTAATGGGCAAAAGAGGAGCTGAGGCATTGGCATCTCTCTTCTCGAGTCCTTCAAGTCCCTTCTCCAAGTCCCTGACCCCGGGAAGCCCTACCACGAGCGAGGCGCCGCAGAGGGCTTGTGAGAGCAGAGAGAACCGCATGGATACCTTAGTGCTCGAACTATGTTGGTATTAAAATTATTAGATTAAGGCAGATCGACCTGTGAATAAACGAGGGACGGGGTCGTTGAAGAGCCAAGAACTGATAGCCAAGAGATCTGGTGCGGGATCGCGAGACATGGCGACGTATTTAAAGAGCAAGGGATGGTCGCTCGGCTCTTCATCTTAGTGTAGGGACTACTACGTACCGGGGTCTTGCGCCGCGCTCAGAAAATTACGAGGAGAAAGGATTCGTCGTCATTTCAATTGGGGCTGACTGCTGATTGTAGCGAGCCACGAACCTGACGACCAAAGCTAGGATCACGATAGGACCGAATCTAGACCTCATATAGAATAGCGAAATGCAGTCTTGGCCCACGACCCCACGGTGCATCTACTCGAGCCCTGACAAGGTACCAGCATGTCGCCCTCGCTTTATGATGTCTATTTACAGTACCTCCTCCGACACTGGTCGTAGTCATTGGCAGAAGATCAAAACACTACTTTCTGATACATTGGAAAAGTAGAGCGGGATTTTAATCAAGGGAGAATGAACAATACGAGTTCCGGCAGAATAAGCTGACGGTACGGCTGCATCCTGCAGAGATCCGGCACAGGTGGAAAAGCTGAAAAACGAAAAGAGAAAAGGAGGAAAGGAGATTCAATAGCGGATAATATTTCCCAATGAACTGGGTCGAAACAAGCTTTCTCCTCTGCATCCGTCGCTAGAATCTGAAGAGAAGAGCAATTGGGCCTCACACTGTAATTAGCACAGATGTCTTAGATCTGGCCCGTGTAGTGCATGAGAAGATCCTTAAAGGACCATACAGTGGGACAGTACATAACTACGAATCTTCCTATCAATGAGTATATTGGAGTATCAATGGAAGAGCATTATGTATAGCCATACACATGAAAGTACTGCACTATTGAAACCTCTCGTATTGATAGAACAACTTCTACGGCGTAAGCCTCATTATCCGTGAATCCTTTTTTTATCTTGATTTTTTCCTTGATTTTTCGCAGGTTATAACTTGGTAGTATGTGTAGACACCATACCTAACTACATGTAGGTCGTACCAGATACTGTGTCAGTGTACCCGGTAGACTAGATGACAATGCACGAGCTGGGATGTGGACAGGGCAGTGCAGAAAATCAGGAAAATCATGCCAAATCGGGACGCCACACGTGACGTTGTAATTTTCCACAATATCGTCCTATGTATTATTTCAGGGGCTATTTGCCTAGCTCACATAGGGGTCGACAGTTACTGGGTCTCGAGCGTCATCGTCCTGTTCAATATTGCAATCGTGCATCAATCACACGGTATCCCTACGTAAGCTGACGGCTAATACGGCATCCCTACCTTAGCTACCTTAGCTACCTTAGCTAGCCCAGCCAGCCTAGCTAGCCCAGCTCCTTACATATGGGTAAACGTGATACTGCTGTAGGTACAGTAGTCTAGGCCATTCAAATGTTTGCTGGTTCTAGATGTGACGCGTTGGTGCATCTAATATCTGCTAACTCGAGCAGCCAGACTATTTATTGCCCATTCTCATTTCTGATTGAAGCTGCAGAAACAACTATTCTAGTTCACGATGATCCTGACATGTTTGGGTAAGCGTTCAGACACGTCATATCTGAAAACTCATCATCTCAGATTGGTCCATTATTATCGTAACTTTCTACCATAACATGTCTAGAAAAAGACGCATTTATTAGGGGAGATACTTGAGTAATTAGTCAAAAAGCCATATTTTCTCATAGGCGAAAAGAGCATGGCGCACATCTATCTGCACTTACAAGTATCTCCAATGTTAATCCTCTTAGTTCTTCAGCCTGCGATGAATAATAAGAATGCCAATGACTTGGCCTTCACTCCGGCCACCGACGTAAGCATTAATATAATACTTACCGACCAGTCCTTCGTATAAGCCCCGCGCCGCCGGATATCTCGGCCATTCCATCCCTCTTCCGACAGACAACTCGGTCAATCCAATTGCGCTTCTCTTCTCAAGTCTTGTACCTAAGACTCGGTAGCAACTGGCGGTCACAACATCGAATATGCAGGCTATTAGGTGTCGGACCGAGGCTGCACTAGACTCTACATCATGCTGCCGCCACTGAAAGCCCCTTACTCGGTATGAGATCCATTTTAAGGCCAAGCGGAGTTATTTTTCATACGCTCCAACCACTCCCATCATCATAGTCTTACGGCAAGCCATGTTGGAATTAAGACGTGACTCCTTGGCGACTTTCACAGCTATACTGACGATGGTGGAACCCAATCATGATAACAGCATGATCCAGGCTTCTTTTACGGGCGGCCAATGAAGTTGAACATTGCATCATCGTTCTGCGTGACACATATGCCTAGCCCGCCCAGGAAATCAGCAACCTCGTATTGGCACATCTGTCACGTTCACCCTATTCCCATCTTAGGGTGCCCCGCGACTTCGTGCGTTATTAGCCTCTGTCAAGGCACTGAGGTTGTCTCACAGCAGTCCAATGGTGAAGAATGTGCCCGGTGCGGTCGGATGTCATCGCGTTTCGGAACATGTTTCTTTCTCTCGGCCTTGGGTCGCACAAGCCATATCCAGCTGTCTTGACACCAAAACAACATGCTCGTTATCAGCGATACATCGTCAACATGGCCCTCGAAGGCCTGCCGTCCAACAGATTCCGAGACGCCTGGCTAATTTTCATCAGTACACTGTTACATATTGAACCACACGTTATTTTCCGGGGTATCGAACTTCGAGGCTCGATATACATTCTCGAAAGCATAATAACAGAGGTATCAACCTTCTCCACTCACATTAGGGGGAAGGATCGAGGCGTGTCTAAGCGTGGAGGGGGTAGAGAATAGGAAGTGCGCTGCGTGTCTGGTGAGGCGCTCGCGGCTACGATGGCTGACTCATGTGAGAGAAAAGAATGCGATAAAAGTCGCGGAAAAAGGAAGCTGAACATACTTGGTTGTCAAGATGGTGTGCCGGAGAAGCCCAGCGTAGGTAGCCATACTCAAGACATCGAGTGAGAAGGTGGTGACTCGTTTGCGGCTGATCTTCATCTTGAACCCGGCAGGCAGTCCTTGCCGCTAATGGAAAACGTTCCCATTTCATATTACTAAGAAGTATATGGAAGGAATATGGAATTTACCTTACAGCTATGAGGCGTGAGTGACTCTCACTACGAGAAAAATAGAAGGGGTCTTCGACAGGACGATGGCTCCTTGTGCGTCTTGCTAGAGATAATAAAAAAACAGTGGATAATCATCCTAAAATGTACGACAACATTTTTTTATAGAACAGTAGACCTCAATTGTTATGACTCACAAAATTGGTAGTAGCTTGATGCCCATGGTAGGGGGCGGAAATTCCCCTTCGAAAGCGGACAACTCGGACACATATAGCTCCCCGCGTCAAAAGCAGTGATAAAGTAGCCAAATGACGAGGTAGCCCAGGTTCAAATCGCACGGGCTTATAGCCTTGGCACTCGCAAGAATTGCCCTGTACACAACAGCTGTCGAAGCTGTCTTATCGCGCCTCTTTAACATCATGCCTCCATTGAAAGCCCTGATCGTCGGCGGCGGTGTTGCTGGCCCAGCTCTCGCTCACTGGTTGTCGCGAATTGGCGCCAACATCACTATCATTGAGCGATCGCCACAGATGCGAGCATCGGGCCAGCAGCTAGATCTACGCGCCCAAGGTATACCTCTGATGAAGAAAATGGGTATTGAGACTGCTGTGAGAGCTGCAAGCGTTAAGGAGCCTGGCATGCAGCTCATTGACGTGCACGGACGAACCAAGGCATATTTTCCAGCTGCCGAAGATGGTGCTGCAAGGCAGAGCATCACGTCCGACTACGAGATCATGCGGGCCGACTTGGTTCGCATTCTCTACGCTCTTACCGAAAACCATCCAAATGTACAACATGTATATGATACTACCATCACGGGCTTCACACAGGACGATGAGAATGACCCCAACGGCAAGGTCCACGTGTGTTTTCATAATGGTGTCGAGGAGGACTACGATCTCGTCATCGGGGCCGATGGAACTGGATCAAAAACACGCCGGATCATGCTCGGCCCAGACGCTCCAGATCCACGGCAGCGTCGCGGGGGCTACATAGGGTACTTCAGCATGCTATCGCAGCCGCAAGACTCATACAGAGGCACCGTGTGCCAGTTGCCCGGACCGCGGATGGGCCGGACAATAATGACGAGAAAGGACTGTGCGGAGCTCACACGCATTTATATGATGACGAACGGGGTCGATGAAGGTGTCGATGAAGCGCTCAAGTCTGGGAATCTTAGCCAACTGAAGAAGGCATTAGCCGACTTGTTTGAAGATGGGGGATGGGAATGCCGCCGATTCATGGAAGCTTTACGGCATGCACCGGAGGCTGACGACCTTTACTGCACGCCGTTCGAAGAAGTCCAGCTTCCGAAAGGATCCTGGTCCAAAGGCCGAGTTGTTCTCGTCGGCGACGCCGCACACTCGGCAACGGCAAATGGATTCGGTACTACCTACGGCCTCGTAGGATCATATGTCCTGGCAGGCGAGATCGCGACCCTTTACGAGAAAGATAGATCGTCGCCCACCACAGCTATTTTACAGGGCGCGAAGAATTACGAGGAAATCTGGCGACCCATAGCTACTGCAGGGCATGGAGGATCCCAGTGGTTCGAATCTTTAGCAAACCCAAGATCACAGATCGGGATTAGGATCCTCCATGCGATTGCAGCATTGGCAGCTTACTTTAGGCTTGATCAGAAGATCGATTTTGAGGGCGCAAGCGCGAAATGGCAGCTTCCAGATTATCCGGTACTGGAAGAGGGATATAACCTACATGCAAGATAGGTAGCCTACTCGAGATAAGTGACCCGAGAGGCACCAACACGGGTCAGAAGATAATAGGCGCACAGTGGCTGTAACACCAAAGAAATGAGTGATCGTCTAGGCACATCACTGTGCACTGTGAATATCAACACGTCCTAGAAGCGCTCCTTCAAAGACGGGAATAATAGCAATGCCATTAGGTGGAAGAGTATAGCAGGCTATCAAAACAGAGCGGGGAGTACACTGCCTACACACATACACTGGGTCCGAAGAAGACACAGCGTCTAGTGCTCGGCAATGTTTTCAGCGTGTGGGTGAGGGATGAGGTAGAATAAAAGGTGATTGTTGAAGAAATAGGTCAAGGTGACTAGCATGTACTATAACAAGGCATACAGGGGCTCTCGTGTATATAATGACGTCTTCCCACCTCACTCATAGATAGTTGACCAAGTCAATCAAGTCTCATATACCCTTCATTTCACTGGTAATGACAATGAGAAAGATGCTGACAACCCTCCATTAGACCTCTCGAGTAATAGGATATTTATCAAATTTAGTTCTTCTTGGCACCAGAACATAACTTATAATTACACTGCTATCTCCTAGCCAGTTACAGATAGGCCCATTCGTGCCTGGACATTTATATGAGATTTTCCGTTACCATTTAGTAACACCTCCATCTACAAGAATATCACTGCCTGTGCAATAACTAAAGCGCTTTTAGTAAAGAAGTCTGACATTATATGAAATCATGCATATCTTCAAAGAGTCGCAGATGGATAACTCACCGGCTGGCATCACTCGCTAGGAACACACAAGCTCCTTTGATATCGTCGGGTTCAGCGACCCGGCCATTCATAATCTCATCCTTCCAACTCTCGAGAAGATGCGGGAACGGCGCAGTCATCTCGGTTCGAACGTATCCAGGGCTAATCGAATTAACTCTAATCCCGTACTTGTTCAATTCGGCAGCGATAGGCGGCACCATTGCACGAACAGCACCCTTCGTTCCGCAGTACGCCGTAGATTTCTGGGAGCGGATGGCCATATATGATGCAATACTAGCCACTAAGATGATGCTGCCGCACTTGGTGCCATTCTCGATCATGGCTTTCGCGGCGAGTTTGGCGCCGAAATAAACGCCCTTACAATTAACGCCGATTAAATTGTCAAAGTCGGCCTCTGTCGTGTCCAGAAACTCGACATTCTTGTTGATACCAGCACATGCAACGAAGATATCGAGCTTGCCATCGAAATCGGCAGCTACGGAGGCGAATGCAGCCTCGAGGCTAGCTATTAGGGTTACATCGACAAGATATGACTTCGTCCTGACACCGTGCTCTGTTGATATCGTCTCAAAGGCCGGAGAAGGTGGGATGATGTCGAAAATTGCGATGTCAGCTCCGGCCTCAGCTAACCCCTGAGCAAAGGCAAGACCGCAGCCTCGGGCACCTCCTGTGACGATTGCCACCCGGCCTTTCAATGAAAACTAGGCAGTGCAAATCAGCCCGTTTGCCCTATGGCTATGTAAAGGATTTAGAGGGCTATAATACTTTTGACATTGTTAGCACTATACTTAAAAACTCCAGATATATAATTTGTCCTTCTGTGTAGAATATGTGGCTTCCTTAGCCTGGACTGTCAGCTTAGACTTCTTAACTACGCTTTGGCATTCCGCAGTACTGTGGATGATATTTGGTAGACCGGTTCGTTTATTCTCAACGTCCCCTATCACCCCGTGTTTCTTATCTCCACTCTAAGGTCCTCTACTGAGCTGTAACACCCTCATTTCAAGAGTGGGGGATCTTGCCCACTTACCTTCGAATACGTATGAGGACAGGCGCCCCCATTCTTGTCATTCAAGAGCGCTAACGGTATCAAGAAGTTTGCTATAATTGCAGAATAGAATTGAGTGGATTGGTTGTTTTTTGAATCGTGGTTAGAGTGCAGATACAGCTAATGTTATCTTGGAAAAAGAATACCGCCACCGGGAAGAACCTATCAAGCCTCCAAATTATTTCTTAAATATGACCTAAATAATAACGTCTGAAGAAATGGGGGTATCAGACGCCCTGAGCTAATCTGATTCTCTCGTTGCTTTCCCCACGTTTTAGCCTTGGGCGAATAGACAGCAATGCCAACCCCGCGGTAAGATAGGAGTGCCCGTACTGACCGACCTGTTCTCTACCACGCCACCGAATACACCGGCTGCAGATTGACGCGCCAGTAGGAGGCGAGCTGCCTAATGTCATCATTATTGTGATCACCGGTGATACGCGCCACCGGACTTCGGATCAAAGCTTGTAGAGCGTCAATTATTTTTACAGCTCAGATGCTCAAGGGGTTGTTGAAATAGGAAACCCGATGGTGATTATTCTTAATTCTTCCAAAACTCCACGACAAAGCACTAACAGAATTAAGGCGGTACTCTATAACAGGCGGTCATTAAGCATAAATTCGCATTTCAGCCCAATACGGCAATATAAATCCCCTACTCGTTCAGAATGATAGCCCTCCCTGATTTCACAGTACAAGAGAAAATCCAACGTGATGAGCAAAGTAGACTGAGTGTAAGTGATCACCTCGAATGGTAGCCTAAGAAAGTCTGCTAGACGTCTTGGATTCCTGATGGTGCACTTATTTATCAAACCGTGCAGGTCATTATTGCTGGCGCTGGCTTGGGCGGCTTGGGCGCCGCAATTGCGATTCTCCTTGCCGGGCACGAAGTGACAGTTCTTGAGGCAGTGTCTGAGATTGGAGAGATTGGCGCGGGAATCCAGGTTCTCCCAAACTCGGCACATGTTCTGTTTTCATGGGGTCTGAAAGAGATGCTCGAGCCGCACGCCACCTGGCCTCAGAAATGCAATTTCTGGGGTTGGAAAGGCAACTATCTCTCTGAAATGGATTACCACGGCTATACTCGTGCAGCCGGGGCACCTTTCTGGGACTTCCATCGCGCGAACCTCCATAAGTGCCTCATGAGTAGGGCCATTCAGTTGGGCGCCAAAGTGATAACCAACGCCAGAGTGCAGAACTTTACGATTGCGGACGATGAATCATTGGCGACCGTTTTCTTGGCCGACGGTCGAGTCATGGCTGCCGATCTCCTCGTAGGTGCGGATGGCATCAATTCGAAGTTGAGAGAAATCTTCTTGGGAAGAGAAGATCCGCCCGTCGCGACTGGCGACCTAGCTTACAGGCTCCTTCTCGACACCAAAGACATGATGACAGACCCAGATCTTCGTCCCTTCGTAGACAATCCCCAAGTTAACTATTGGGTGGGCCCCGGCGTGCATGCGGTCAACTACGTCTTGAGGGGAGGCGAACTGTTCAATATGGTGCTACTAGTCCCTGACGATATACCCGAAGGAAGCGCAAACACCATGGAGGGAGATGCGGCGGAGATGCGGGCTCATTTTTCTCAGTGGGATCCGCGGCTGGGCAAGTTGGCCACGCTATGTGACTCCGAGTCAGTGCTCAAGTGGAGGCTCTGCATTCGACCAGGTCTTGAACCTACATGGTCCCACCCCTCAGGTGCATTCACAATGCTCGGTGACGCTGTTCACGCAACTTTGCCCTACCTCGCCAGTGGCGCAGGAATGGCCTTTGAAGATGGCGGGGTTCTCGGCCTTTGTCTCAGCAGACTTGTAGACAAGTCGCCATCCTCGAAGAGAAAAGCATTGCAAGTCTACGAAGCATGTAGGCGGGAGAGGACAGAAAAGGTTGTTCAGCGTGGTTCTTATAATCAGTGGATCTATCATCTTCCAGATGGTCCAGAACAAAGAGAGCGAGATGAAAAATTCAAGCTTTTCGGAGAGTTGGATAAGGAATGGTTGAGCCAGGAGTCACCAGTGCTTCCCCAACTACAAGAGACAGGGGAGGATCCGTTCCCTTGGAGATACCACGGAGTGGCGAGGTGGTTGCTCACATACAACATGTGGCAAGACGTTGAAGCGAAATGGGCTGCCTGCACTACAACGGCACCCGTAAGTGAGCTGTTACGGCCGAGTTTGTAAAGGTGCTTACCTGTACGAGAATTCAGCAGAGCAATTACAACACACAGGAGTCTAACACTATTATACCACACCAACCTCGACGTTCAGGATCACATGACCACTTGCCGCTTTTGCTCAGGCACTCCTTAGGTTAGCTCATAACCAGATCAGCCATCAAGTATACCCAGGATAATAAAAAGCGAGATACCGGCATTCCCGAAACCTACAAACGGCCGGACAAATATAGGTACAAATATAACCTTTGTATTCTCACATTCGCATACCATAGTGGTATTGCTTGTTGCCCTCGCTATCTTCGGTATTGGCTCCCTTTTCCAAAAGACCTACCAAATCACACCGTAGCCTTCAACAACTGCATGCCTTAGCGCCCGACAGTACTAATAGTGTTATCTTCAGTTATCAAGGTGTAAGACCTCTTCTTCCAGTTGAGGAAGCCACCTTGACGACCCTTTCGCAAAAATTTCCATCCACCCAGAACATGTTGAATGAAACTCTCTAAATAGCAACCCGTAAGGTGTTGAACGTGATAACCGACATAGCCTGCCATGTTGCTCTTTAGCCTCGAAGTTGGCTCATCACTGGCATTGCAGTTAGCTCTTTTGCTGATGAGTATTTGGGGGGAAAATTGTGGCCTTTGGAAATTGCTAGGGGCAGCGGCTTTATGCGAAGGCTACAGTCAGCCCTGATATAATCGCCTTTTTTAATCAATATCTCAACGATGCCCTCGTGGCCTTTCAGACTGCAAGCAGTAATGGTGTCATTTTGTGCTTGTTGATAGCCTCAATATTGGCGACTTCGTCAATGAGCACTGGACTTTCCCCTTGTGGCCCGGTGATACTGCGTGGATTGGTAAGGTTGAAATCGAGGATAGTGGTGTTCCGTGATCTTTCTGAGACTTCGGCACTACGCTAAAGCAGCAGGTCATCTATGTCTCCATTACCAGTATACGCTACCAATCACCGCAGTGTGTCACCCTAGAGATCGCTAGGTGCAATTTTGGCACGTCGTGTAAGCAACATCTCAGCTATGTCGTAGTATCTGGTTGATGCAGCGTGAGATAATGGTGCCTGACCGCTACAATCTTTTGAGTTGATGATGAAGGCCTTTTGAGCCACCAAGACATAAACGGCCTACTTTCCTCTCCTTAGAGTTCGGTGAAGCCCAACCCATGGGGACCTGCCAGGCACCCATAGGTTCTACAATACGTAGGTTGATCATCGCAAGTGAAATCAATGCCAACCCTAGATGTTATGGTATTTTGTAGTTATTAAAACGGACTTGTTCATCCATATCCCAACCGTAACGATGTGCCAAACTTCTTAATTGGTCCTCTGCTGGCAGGGCACGAAGTACGCATCCTAAGAAACAAAGTCAGCCGTCTTTGGTTTGGTCACCATCTGCGAAAGAGGAGAATTTACCGTACTGCTCCATCCGGGCTTTCCTCCACTGCCTGACGCGGTCCCGTAACGTATCTTTGGACACTGGGTACGTAATCGAGTCATAGGTACGGCGGCGTCCCTCACGAAGAAATGTAGGGTGCTCCAGCATCTGGGCCGTTGAACTGTACTCCCCAAGCCAGGCCTTCGTAATAATCAAGTCGATATCGGCATGGCCAGTGTGGATCTGGGGAACAACAAGAGTTCCACTGTTGTCGATGGATAGTAAAGGCTTGGCTCCGGTCTCCATCTGGAACATGAGTGATGCCATTGCGAACCTATCCGAAGCATCAGACAGAGTCTCTGTTAACCCGTTGAGGGGAACTAAACGGCCCGGATCGGAGCTAGGCGGGTTGGGCTGCCCAAAGGGCCCGGAGGCACTAAAGTCGCAGAGCAAAGCTCGCCCCGGAGGATCAATGAGCACATTGTCCATGCGCACATCTGAATGTGCAATGCCGAGACTGTGCAGATGGAGTAGCCCAGACAATATATCGTGATACCAGGCAATTCGGCCTGGACGTTCAGTCGTCTTAAATTCTGACAGCGATTGGTACTTTCGGAGATAAATGCCTTCCGTGTGATCAGTGTCAATAGCTTCGGCGATGTTCGGATGCGGCTGTTGCTCAAGCAATCGAAAGATAAACCGCTCGTCCTTGATCAAATTAAAATGGAAGACGGACTCCGAAGCGTAGAACCAGTTATCCCATTGGGAGGCGTCGCTGTTGGGAAGTTCAAACACTCTGCCTGCCTTCAGAACGACGTCCTCATCGATCTTATAAATCTGTCCCGATGCACCTACACCCACGATTTCTAGGCCAGGCTGATGCTCTATTTTTATAGTGACAGTTTGGCATTTTGAGGACTCGGACGCAGCAGAGGTGACCAGGGTAGGAATGGACGCTAATTGAGAACCCATGGCGCAAGTGGGGAGAGTATGCCTCAAGACAGACGAGCTTATTAAGGCAGTGCTGGATGGGGTTAAGAGTTTTGAGTAGCGAAACGTAAGGCAAGTCGCAGACTGCCCAAGACGCAGACCGCGTCAGAAACGATGCAAATGATCGCTCACGTGATATCCCACGTGACTTTGTGCCAGAGACGACAAAATTCGTGTTACATGCTTTTTACGTTGTCCTTTTATCTGATTCAGGTGCCAGTATCAGCTACGCAGAAGCCGAGCTGTCTGAAGCGACTAACTCGATGTTTCTCTAGAACAGTAAGGCTGCTATATGCCACATGTACCTAAACGACTTCGACGCCTCCAACGCTGTGGTGGGCATGTTTAGGGTTGGGGTGGTCCGTGGAGGGTGAGACAAGTCAACCCCCGCCACCTATAACCTCAAGTCACAGCCTTCTCAGATCTCATACTTCACCCAGTTACTTCCACACCTCCTTACTTTTCTTTAGTTCTACACAAAACTTCCAACCTTGTGACTTGGACAAACGTTATATACCTTCAAACCCAGTCGTGTTTCCGCCGCTGTTTGCAATCATCTCCTGAGCGCTAGACCATTGATAGGTCGTCTTCTCTCTTGGAAAGCTCTGCGTCACGCGTATTTCCCAAGTACTACAAGCGCCTCAAATGCGACTCATCGATTGTCAAACTCTTGCCCTGGAAGAATTCTTGGGCCCCGAGGATGTGGTTTATGCCATTTTATCGCATACCTGGAAAAAGCATGAAGAGGTCCAGTATTCCGAGTTTACTAGCGGGCTCAGCGGAGCCGTAGGAAAAGGTGGATTTGTGAAAATCATGAAAGCCTGTCAGTTGGCATTGAGCGATGGCTGCAACTATGCTTGGGTGGACACTTGCTGCATCGATAAGTCGAGTAGCGCCGAGCTGTCCGAAGCGATTAACTCGATGTTCCTCTGGTACAGCAAGGCTACCATATGCTACGCGTACCTGGACGACTTCGACGACTCTAACGCTGGGGTGGGCATGTCGAAGTCGAGATGGTTCACTCGTGGCTGGACGCTGCAGGAGCTAATTGCGCCGCCTCGTGTCCGATTCTACGACATGGCCTGGAACCCTGTCGGTATGAGGGACGGGCTCAGCCAGCAGCTATCAGATATCACAGGCATTGAACCAGAGGTCCTACTTGCATCACCCGAACGCCATAATCTTGAGGAGCTTCTGAGCGAGGTGCCTGTAGCGAGGAGAATGTCGTGGGCCGCCAAAAGAGACACGACTCGACGTGAAGACACGGCGTATTGTCTTCTCGGAATTTTTGGCGTCAACCTCCTAGTGCTCTATGGCGAGGGGGATCGCGCCTTCATACGGCTTCAAGAGGAGATTGTCAAGAACACGAACGACCTGTCCCTCCTTGCATGGCGTTCTACAGAAGACAGTACTCTTGCCGATATTGATCGTTACTGCGGCGCTTTCGCTTCCCACCCACAAGCTTTCCAACGTTCATCTACTCTTGTTCTCACCAATCATACCAAGTTTACCCCAGATTTCACAATGACAAACAAAGGCTTGAAGATTGATACCCCGCTCGCCTATTATTGTCTAAGGCGTCTCCATATCTTAATGCTGAACTGCCACGACGCTAAGGCCCCACAACAAGAGAAGCTTGGGGTGTTTCTAAAGCACCAGGGAGCTGGGGTAAATGCTAGGGCGAGGCCTCATGTATTTGCCTCTGAGAGCAAAGACCACCTGGCCGTCGATAACAAAACCCTGTTCCTGAGCAAGCATATCAGCCCCAGCATTGCGAGTTCGTTGCATAGTGCCCATCGTTGTTCTTTTACAACCCCTTGACTTGACATTCGACACTGGTATCGTGTGATCTCGAAGCCAGAGTTAATTTGGGACGATGCCATGGAAATGTTCATTACGAATGGACTGCAAGACTTCGTAGGGTACCAGGAATACGAGAGTTGTCAGGACGGTTGGACCACGGGAATCATGACTAAGGGCGGACGAAAATTTGGTGTACTCTTCGGATATGGATATGAGATTGGCCCATGGGCCCGCACCGTGCATCTAGCCGACGAGGAGCTTAGGAATCAGATCCAGCGTGGAGATTGGGAAATAGTCGCTCAACGTATGTCTAGGAAGGTTGGTAAAGGCTTGCTCCTTAGCTAGGGGGATCCTCCTCGTATAAAGCGTAGATATGACTGTCTTGTGAGTGTTAATCTTGTGCGGGGCATGTATAATGGGGAGCCAGTTTATTTGGTTAAGTGTACTTCAAAGAGGAATTTTTAAAGCGAGTTTTGCTCATAAAGCGATAATAAAGTTAAAGATTAAGTAAAAACTAAACGAAACGTTTATCTAACTCGCTTAATTCTAACAGACTGTACCCAACCCTGCATTAATTGCACTACCCATAAATCGATATGAGAGATCAAATGGCCTAGGCAAGAAAGGAGCCAGTGAAGATACTTTCCTCTGTAACTAAATTCGTCATCCTTTAGGTTCTTAAGCCAGAAGCTCTAGAAGCCTATACACTCCCTTCTACTTTTAGCTACCTAGGTAGTTTTGTTGTCTAACACCTGGTTGTAGACAGGATAGTCATTGTAACCCTTATCTAGTGGATTGGCGCCGTAAAATGTTGATCTGTCATAAGGATTCAGAGCCCATCCGTTCTTTAGCCGCTCAACTAGATCAGGATTTGCAATGAAGTGCCGTCCAAACACGATCAAATCCGCCTCTTTGCTTTCCAACTTTTTGACGGCGTTATCTCGATCAAAGTTTCCGCACGCGAGAAATCGGATACCGGCTGGCTCTAGTTTAAGGCGGAAGGGCGTCAACGAGTTCTGCTTCGTCTCTGGCGCAGAAGTATACTCTGCTAGGGAAGCCATCTTCTGTTCCTCGTTCAGGACCTCATCAAAGCGAGGCTCAACCCTAAGCAGCGTCAGTCAGTTTTTTAGTCGGCGGATTACTGGGAAGCAGATCCTAAAATACTTACATGTGTACATAGACTGGACGCTCGGCCGCTGGAAGACCCGCTAGCCTCTCGCAGAGAGTTAGCCAGTGGTTGTTCGGGTCACTATCTTTGGTGTCCTGGAAGTAGTTGAATGGTGACAGCCGCAGACCAGTACGTTCGGAACCAACTGCTTTTGCGATGGCAGATACCACCTCAAGAAGGAAACGACACCTGTTTTCGACAGAACCACCATAATCATCTGTCCTATGGTTGATATTGTCATGTAGAAACTGCTCTAGAAGGTAGCCATTGGCGCCTGACAAATTCTCAGTTAAAATATTACATCACGTTTGAAGGGTCAAAGTCATGTGTGATATTTACCGTGAATCTCAACACCGTCGAAACCAGCAACATCTACCGCTCTCTTCGCAGCGGCCGCCCACTCCTCAGTTATGTCATGAATCTCGTCAACAGTCATGGCCCGTGGCGGATTTTCAGCACAGTCCGTACCATCTAGGTATTTTCCACTCATAGGAATGATCCCTGACGAGATAGGTTGTTTGCCCCCTCGCATCTCGGCTGAAGAAGCTCTACCTGTGTGCCATAGCTGGCAGAAGATGAACCCACCCTTAGCGTGAACCGCATCGGTCACTTTTCGCCACCCTTGAAGCTGCGAGTCGGTGAATACTCCGGGAACTCTAGGGTATGCACTGGCATCTAGGCAAATATCTGTAGCCTCAGTAATTTGTAAGCCACCGGCACTCGAGCGGTCACTGTAATACTTTGCGACGCGCGGGCTGGGAACGGCGATTCCGCGTGACTCGATATCGCATCTCATCCTTGTGTTCGGTGCCTGTGACACTGATCAACAATTGTATATGAGACCACCCCCTAAGTCTCGAGACGGCTGTAATTGACGAACCTCGACAATTCGATGCGCTAGCTTCATCTTCCCCAGTGTAAAGGGAGTGAACAGAGGCGAGTCCCTGAGTGCTGGTAGCCTCGGAGACGAAGCCGTAGCCGATGTCATCGTGATGTCAATGAGATGATATGAAGAGTGATAGTATATGAGTAGAACTGGCAATGACACAATAACCAGCCATATTTACTGAGCTTGAGACTGTCTATTATATGAGTAGGCAAAGGCAAAATAATTTCATAACAATCCGCTTGCACGTAAACTCCGAAGCCTAGTAGTCACACGACCAACATTGCTGCTGGCAGAGCTGGTAGGGCTGACCCCAATTGACCTATCACGACTCTACCAGATCGTGACAGAGGGATGATCCACTATGCTCACATCATGAGTGGGGGTGTCAACCCCTATCCGCCACTTTTGAGCTACCAGATTCTCCAAAGTGGGTACCACCACTTCTAGAAGATAATGAGATGGCGTGTGTTATTTCTTGTTGTTCTAGCTGTACATCAAGCAGCTAGTGATGTTGCTCTAGCGGTTAAATGGAAGCAGCCAAAATATCTGTAAGGCCCGAGGATTGTCAGCATCCACTACAACAAGACTAATTACCTTGGTATGCTAAGGGTAAGACTATGATTGATATTGAATACCTTTTATTGGTCTTGACTCAAGCTATAAAGGCCACTAAGAAGGATTAGTAATTCCCTAACCTTCGGAGGACGTGTCAGTAAATAAGTGGCTGCCTTAATCTAGATTTCATATACTATAATCTTATTCTCATTTGTTTAATTGTTTCTAAAGGCTTTTCTATTTTAAAATTATATACTATTTTATAAAATTTCCATTGCTTAGTAGCTTATTACGGGATAATAAAGTAAAGTAAAGGAAGCTGTAATAGATAATATTGAATGTACCAAAGAACTATATACTACACTTACAAGCTGCGCGTGCAGGCACACGGGCTCAGATTCCCTCTATTAAGGGTTTGGCATACATGCTCTTTAGGTAACTGATCTCCTCGTTCAATCAGAAATTGAAGACATGCTCATTCTCGCCTCTCGTCCATGGATTTGTAAATGCTGTCTTGAGAAGCATATGTTATAATCTCTTCCCTTTTACCTGATAACCGAACTTAATGTTTGTACCCGATTGCAACCCTATCAGTGCCGCCCCGGGCTCCTACATTCTAGATCTGTGCCTATCTCGCATGGGGAGTTTTCCTGTATAATGTCTTGCTGGGCGGGGTTATGGATTTCTGGCATACTAACGCTGTGAGTGGTGCGCGTTCCTCCAGTAAACATTTCGACTAAGTGTCACTGAATCCAGGGCCGAATAACAAAGTTGAATACAGCCACTAAGGAGCAGATGGGAGAGATCCCGTATTGTTAAAGACCGGCTTGTTCGTACGAACATCGGAAGGTGATATTCCCTGCCTTATACCTAACCCTACGATTCTTGACCCTAAGGTGGACATGGCAGAGGTTAGCGGTGACTGAAACGAGAGAGGACAAGAAAATTTACTCTCTGACACTTTCGTCTCACCAATCAGCAAAAACAAGTCGAGTAATAGTTGTGATCGAGGTAGGATAAATGCAAAATAAAAGGTGGTAGAAACATTGATCTGCTCAGGATCAAACTAAGCTGAAAGCGTTAACAATTCCAAGTTGGCAAGTAAATAAACAATACAAATGTGTCAGTGTCTATCGGACCTGCAAATATCCAGGAAATTTTATGTTTATGCACTGGCAGGACGAGTGAACTACTCGAATCGCGCTTGAAGTAAAACAACAAAAACAAACATCAGGTCACACTCACCCATTCACCAGCACAACAGCTAGCCTTCAAGCCGTCATATATATTCACCTAAAACCCAGCTTGAAAAACTATAGCCTTTCAGTCTGCAATCCAAAACACCAAAAGGAAAAAGGAAAAAGGAGAAAAGAAAAGAAAAGAAAAGAAAAGAAAAGAAAAGAAAAGAAAAGAAAAGAAAAGAAAAGAAAAGAAAAGAAAAGAAAAGAAAAGAAAAGAAAAGAAAAGAAAAGAAAAGAAAAGAAAAGAAAAGAAAAGAAAAGAAAAGAAAAGAAAAGAAAAGAAAAGAAAATGGCAAGAGTGAGACTTGAGTCCACGCGGATTGCTCCACGAGGAAACTGTGCTAAGGTAGACCCTAACCGCACGCCATAACCAACTCAGGCATCTTTGCCGCCATGTTCTTATACTGTGCAGTTTGGTAGTTCAACCTTATTTTTACTTTATA
This sequence comes from Xylariaceae sp. AK1471, assembly GCA_023159215.1. Lineage (NCBI taxonomy): Eukaryota > Fungi > Ascomycota > Sordariomycetes > Xylariales > Xylariaceae > Xylariaceae sp. AK1471. The sequence goes on from JAJKLI010000021.1 coordinate 223,669, forward strand.
GTGTGTTTCTATTCTGAAGCCTGATAACCCCATTTGAATATCACCATTCCTAGGTAGCCCACAGTATGTCTAGAGTACTAAACTACTTAGCAAATCCATTGCGACAGCAATAGATATTCAGAGCAGAGTTGCTTAGGTATCCAAAAGAGTCCTATCTCGCGCCAGCACAATTTGAAGAGCGCTCCTGGTATAGCTACTAACACACATGGCTATGAATTCTTCCGATATCCGATTGCAGAAAATGAGAATCCAGGTCTAAAAACCTACCACTAACCTGTATAAAACATCGCCAAATCATAGCCATTGATCCATAGCAACCGCTAGATGGCAATTTTCAATTAGATCTTTCATTGAAATAATACTTCTACATTAGCTAATGCAGATTACTAGCTTGTCACATTGCCAAACGTCAAGTGGAAGTTCTCATAGATCACCTTCTCGAAACACCACTTCATAGCCCACGGCCCAGAAACCGTCTTAATCAAGCCTCCTCGCTATCATATTAAACAAACTGCCCACGCTGCTCGACGGCGATATCTCCAAGATACTCTATGGCTACCTAATATAATAAAATACCTAACAGAATAAATGCATCTCGCACATCTCAATGGAAACACATGCTCCTATCAACTACCCTTTCACCATTGTGTAATACTGCAGCTTGGTTATGGAGAGGAGTCTACATAGTCCCTATTTACTAAACTATGGATTTATCTCTCCAAAGGCACATTATCGATATCAGTGGCCATATTTATGTGATTATCTAGTGATTGGTAAGCGTACGTCACTCTCGCGAAACCCTGCAAAAACTATCAACTGCCTACTACTCCAGAAATACCAAAATACAACATCTGTCGTGGAAATAAACTTGTCTACTAAATAGCAAGCGGGATGAAATAACATAAAATATTCAAAAATGCAGACGGTACTGAAGCTACCCAGCACTTATGCTTAGATCATCAAACTCCAACCAACCCCTCACAACACGACATCGGACTTCTCCAATTTCCATCCATTTACTAGGAGAGATGTATGCGGAGAAGAGAGCTTGAGCTTACATCGAAATGCCGCAACCCTGCATATGATCTGACTTGACCCCTCAACGCACCTTAGGACCCTTCATCAGGGATTATTCAGCGAGGTCCCCTACAATATCCCAACGCCGAATACCTCGAGAGATTCCTTCGCTTCAGCCCAGTGTCTGTCACTTTATTATCTTTAATACCTTCCCCCATCTTTCAGTTCACTGCGCCGAAAGCAAAAATACCACCTGCGTCCCAGAGTTTGAAACGCAAATACAATACTCCAAAAATGACCTCCTCAGGCCCCGCACCCGAGTCCTCTTCCTCGCCACTATCCTCGGGCCTGCCTGAAACAACAACATTCATAACGGGCCACACTCCCGAAGGCAAAGCGCATGTACACTCCACGCGTCCTGCAGCATGGACGGTCTTCGAAGGCGGCGCCATGGGCTTCAACCAGATCTATACGAACCCGTCCCCCGCCGACCTCAACAACGACGCCGACATCAAGTTCCACGACGAGAAGATTAGCGGCGGGAACCTGGGTCTAGTGACCAAGAGCGGCACGGTCTGTCGCATGGTAGATTTCGAGCCGGAATACGTGTGCATCATGCATCGGACGCAGTCGCTTGATTTTGGGATTGTCGTCGAGGGCGAGGTCGATATGCTTTTGGACGACGGGAGCTCGACGCGCTTGAAGAGGGGAGATGTTGCTGTGCAGAGGGCTACGATGCATGCTGTGAGTCAACTTGTCCATTTTCCTTTTCCCTTCTGCTTTGCGCAAGGTATTTGGGAGGAAAAAACGTGTCAGAATTGAGAAATAGTGTCTGCTGAGTCGACTAGTCATGAGACATGGATCCGACCGTTGCCATTATATTGGCATGCTGTATGCTGGGTTCCCATGTTTCAAAGTGAAAATTCGCTGACCGAAATCGAACCTTTGCTGCGACAGTGGCGCAATCCAAGCAAGACAAGCTGGACGCGAATGGTCTTCGTGCTCCAAGACTCGAAGCCTTTGGTCATCAATGGTAAAAGGTTCGGCGAGGATCTCGGAAAAGGTACCGAAGGTTTGCCACCGAGTGGCAATGATGATTAGGGCGGAAGAACTGGCTCGCTGAGAACCTATGTATCGGGTCCAGTGCAGTGGCTGTTGTTGGATTTCTAGGCTGTCTCTCAACAAGAAGCTCGGGATCGCCCGCCACAGGCTTTTCTGGGATATTGATAGTTAAATAAACCATGAATAGACGTCGAAATCAAGAAGTATTTACTGGAGCTGTTGCGCTTCTAGGGCGGAGAGGGTGGCATTATGGTGCAAATCCCCTTTCCGGAATCCTCATACTAGAAGATGGGCAATTGTCTTACGTTCACTCGTCTCGCGCTTAACAGACCCTGAGGGTATAGGTCCGTGTCCTAGAGCATCGTGCGGATGCGGACTATTAGATCATCGCTGTCGCGTCAGCCAATTAATGTCCTGGCTTGCCACAACTTGGTCGGTTCTGCTCCCTTCGTACATCTTCGTAGCTTACTCTTATGCCCTTATCCGCGATCCGACAGAGTCTCCGCTCGACGTGTCAACAACATTGCTAGAACTCATCACGTTTCCATCGGTATCCAAAGCATCGACACGGACGAAGGCGACATCATAGGGCTGGAGGATGGCGGTCTCGAAGCCGGCCTTCTTTACCGTAGCGAGGCGCTCCATGGTCAGGGGAGAGTCACCACCTAACTGAAGTCTGTATCAGCATCCCTATTAATTAAAAAAATTCTGACTCGCATCACTTACCAAAGACCAAGACGCGACCTCGGTGGCACCATTCCAGCTCACATAGACAGTTCCGTCCACAAAGGCGCAACTTGGCTGCCACAGAGGTCGCCCGACCCAGTCAAACTTATAGACGCGGTACAGAGGGCCACCGCCTGACGATGTGGTATTCCAAGGACGAATCTGGATATCCATGGCGATATTTCCAGCCTCGTCGAACTCGGTCATGGCTGGCACGACACCCCATCCTATCATAGCATTGCCGTTCGGGAGCAGATGATAGCCGCCTTGCGCCCAGGCCTGGACGCTCTGCGGATGATAGAATTCGGAGACGAGCCGCGCCTCCATGGCATCGTAGTCAAGAGCGATGCGTATGCCACGAGTACAGTTCCCCGTACAGCCGGATGTGTTCGATGTCACATGCATAGCATGGTTGTCGAACAGGGTAATCTCGTTCTCGTACTTGTCAGTGAATCGGGCGTCGTGCTGAAAGGCAAAGTTGGTTGCGTTACCACCACTCAAATCCGTAAACGAGTTCTTTACACCGCCAACTTGCCAGATCCTGCTCCCATCGGTACCATTGATCAGAGCAACGGCTCTCAGATGACGAATGGATATCAGATAATTTCCGTCAATCGTCTTTGAGATGGCGTTCATATGAAACCAGTCGAATCCACTTTGGTTGGAAGCCTTGTATTTATCAGCCATACTTTCGGTCAGGTCGAAGTGATCCGTCGCCTTCCAGGTGAAGCGGACCTCGCCAGTCTCGATATCAACCTCCTGAAACGCGCAGTCCATCAAGCTACCATTGAGAGGGCCACCTATGGACGTCAAGTTCATATGGATGATGTGGTAATTGTTCATGATGGCGCCGCCGTCATGGGTCATCGTGAAGTCATGGCTATCAGCACCCGTGGTGAGTCCCGTTGTTGTTAGGTTCTTGTACATGTTGTAGTTGGTATCAACCATCACACCTCCTCCTGTTCCGTATCCCTTAAAGTCGAAACCAGTCCAGAAAGTGAGATAGGGAGTTCCGTTATGAATCTGTACTCGTGCGTCAGTGCCCCCACCCCAGCTGGGATCCGCGTAGACGAGGCTCAAGTCTTTGCTCGATAAGATCATGGGTGCCTGCTTTTGGTTAGGGTTGGCTGGGGCCATGAAGATGTGTGATCCAACAGTAGTTGCATTTTTGTTCCACGTGTTAACGAGGAACCGTGGGGATACAAGAGTAGAAGAATGGTAAGTCTGGTTGGGACGGTCGCCGTAGGCCCAGGAGTTATAGGCGACGGCGTCAGTGATCAAGGGTAAATCAGCGAGAACCTGAACAACAGCACAGGCTGCCACCACCAAGAACGAAGAGAATTGAATGAACGACATATTCGACAGTAAATGAGTGGACGTGCAGAGACAGCAGAGTGCGTACACAGAAAGGAATGGCCTTCGGTCCAAACGGATCAAGACAGCGAGGAAGAGGGCTGGGTGCTACATAATCGACTATATAATGAAATGAGAGTACACGAAAAGGGAACTAGGCGTTCCCTCCTAGTTACATGGTGACTGCACCACTTTCGAAGGGATTCGGGTAATCAGATACATAGGTACTGAGGGTGTATGAAGATCTTCCTGTGACAGGATCAGCTCGGATAAGCATGAAAATCGGATTGACAATGAGAGGTACAATAGAACAAATATGGAAGTTTCGGTGGCTTTGGGTCAATTACTGTCCCACCTCGGTTCTCTTTTGCCCTATCATAAGTAATACTTTTGACAGGCCGTGTCAGTGGTCCGAAATGCACCGATAGCTATTTCTCATGGTATCGGATCTGCAGTCGTCGTTCGTTGTAATGGGCAGCTTAGTATGTCAGGCGGGGAGGCTGATGAAACATGGGCTGACGATGGCAACATTGCGCTCCCCGGTTTCTGCCCAGTCCACCTCCCGATGCTATTATATAAATCGCCAAGGCCGACGAGATGGATCCCTGATTTTCTTATCTCTTCTCCGACCTTGTGCTAGTACGGGCCGTAGTAGATAGTTGTCAAGGGACGAACCCCCTATCGGCAGTTAGATACTATACCTACTGTACATATACGAGCTTGTCATTTGGAAGCAACGGCGTACAATGTAGATACCCGCGTAGCAATCGATCGTCTGGCTCTCATGTGTTTCACATAGAGTATTGTATGATTGGCAATTGGCGGGGCGTGATGTCGGTCAGATGTTACATCTGTGTCATGTGGGAATACAGTAGATAGAGTCTATCTATCTAGGCGTCACCATCGAAAAGGAGAAATCTTTTAGATCTCCATTAGAGAATTCTGCGACTGCCCAATCCAGGTTCTAAGGTCCAATATGGACGAAGCTGATTCGGTGGCTCAGGCACGCTACCCGAGGCTTCTTGGCACCTGCAGCCATTGAACGCCCGGCATAGAACGGCAAATAGAAGGCCCCTGTAGGTACTAATGTAGGTACCCACCAGAACTGCCCCAGGTGGGGCTTTCCGGGGCTTTCTAGGGCTTTACTTCTCTACGGGGCGTATCTACACCAAAGGCAGTGACTTGAAACTCGCCAAATAGAGACCCTCGGGAGTCACGATAGCTGGTAGCCACCATCATGCGCCACCGAGAAACGTTTGGATCATAATATGTCGCTGTCATGTCTTCGCATTATTGGGTAAGAGCCTCACATATTTTCGTTTCTATATCTTGTTTGTATGGGGAAAACCAGCTAGATAACAGCAAGCAACTAGTCTAAAGGTAGCCCAGTTCGGCTTCAAATCCCTTTTCCTGTGCACCCTGCCGCTGCAGATCTCCGTTTACCTGAAACACTTTGCGCTATCTACTTGGTAATCTCGCTTCAGGAGAACGTACGGCAGAGGTGCTGCTGTACTGTGGTGAAATGACTGACGACTGACGGGCTCCGAACACATGCGTCACGGTTTCCGAACAGGCATGGGAGCAATGCATCAAAATCGCTTAACGGCTTTGCCAATTTTGGACTTGACCGTTGAAGAACAATATCCACAAGGCACCCGCCAAGCTGTAAATGGAAGCCAACTCGCAGTCGATTAACCTACTTTATCCACTGATCCCACCCGAGTCACTGATAGAGATTTCTTGTTTCCCGTTTTCTGCATGGCAACACCTCTTCGCGAAATTGCAACATCCGCCAACTCTTGGCGCCAATATTGCTGGCTCGAATCACCCACCTCTCACTCCGGAGTCGCGCTCTGATAATTATGAGCCTGGTACTTACTGCTGAGACTCCAGTGAACCAGCCCTTTACTTGCGTTAAAAAATAAGAGGAGAGCCGAATTCTCCCACATCTATTATTAGGAGAATGGGAACCTGTCATGCATCAGCCATAAATCGAACACGGGGCCCATCGATGGCAGCGATGGAGTTTACCACCAAACTACTGGTGCTGTCTGTCATATGTGCTTATATTGTGAAGTGATCACTGATCTATCGATCCTATGGGACTTCTGAGTCTGATTAGAAACGACTACTCGGGGATTCCGGACGTCCATTGATGCGCTGTTCATTAATTAGGGCAAGCCATTCATCGCATAAGGAATCGTATAAAGACCAAAACACGTGTTAATGCAGATAAGACTGGCTTCTGACGGCGCTCAGCTTGATTCCTCATCGGTTGACGAGTCCTCTCCTATGTCTTTCCTAGCCAGCTTCTGACAATCCAACAGATACCTATTCCTCTAGCCATTGGGCCAGAATGTAATTACTCTTTTACGTCCCTCGACCTTAATAACTTTAACATTCCGAAATATGTTTCCAGGGTTATGCATAGTAGTTTTAGGTTAAAGGTTAAGGGCCAAGGTTCAAGTTCAAAAAACTACATGTTTAATTACAGAAAAGTCCATATTTCCTTCTTTATACCAATATTCTCAGCCTGCTCACACCATAGTCTCCAGTGATGTGTAAGAGTCAGCAACTACTCGGTAAAGTCATTGGTTCCCACTGGTTTAGCTACAGACTCTCAAATCGCTAGGAGATGTGTTCAACACTGACCGACAACCTATCATATAAGAAAAAGGGGCAGCTAAGGCTATGAACCACGTAATCTTCAAACATTATTATAAAGTATATTCCATGGGGAAATGTCGAACAGCTAGGACCCAGCATAAGTTCCCTATTACCTACGAGCTGCTTCTTCATCCCACGTTGGAGCTATACTTGCCTCTACTCCTGATGCTGGGCCCAAAGAAGTAAAATACATACGGGATCAATATGTTCAACGTCGCAAAGAAACCAAGCACACTGTAAGCCCATCCATTCCCCAAGGCCGCGAACATGGGCTGGATCGCAAGCGGCAGTGCGGCCGCCAACGCGCTCCGAGCCACGGTATTCGCAGCTAATGCGCTTGCGCCCCAGCGCGGAAAGGTGTCGACCAAGTAATTGATGGCACTCGTGAAGACAGCGTAGTAGCCGAAGCCCATCAGGACGACGCCGATGACAGGGGCTATCCAATGAATGGTCGGAGTCGACGTGCAGCCGATGATGAAGAGACTCGCAGCTAGTACGACAGACCCTATCATCATTTGAGGCAGGCGGGCCTCGGGTACGGCCTTGAAATCATTCGCCTTACACGCCGCGTCATAGTATTTCTGGCTGAGAACGTTGAGTAGCACACCCCAGATGACACCTAGCAACAGAGCGAGATAAGGCAGCGATCCGGTGAGGTTATTCCAGTGCCGCGTCTGCTGGAAAATGATTGGGAAGGAGGCAAGGCTAGCGTAGTAGATAGCGTATATGAACGCCGTGTATATAGTGATGCACAAGCAAATCGGCGTCGCGAGCATCTGGAGTGGGCGAAGGCCGTATTTGATGGCTAGGTCTTTGACCATAATCTCCTTTTCCTCCCACTTGGCATGGAGAGCCCAGTTGCCAGTACTCTTGCGCAAAGCTTGAGCTTTGCGAGTGAGTAGCACAGGCACATATGACTCTTCAACGAAGAGAAGGTCAAGCGCGAGGACAAGAGCTTGAAATATACCGGTGACCTAGGTACCCCATTAGTTCCCGTCATTACGTGTTGGCAAAGAGAACCTCACATATTGAGTCCAGCGCCAAGAAACGCCGGAGTGAATGATGGCGCCACCTACCAAGGGGGCGAGAGCCTCAACTGAGGGTCAACAGGCTACATCACACATAGAGGGGGTAGATTCGAATCACTGGTATCTGGTTCATCGGGTATTGGCATACTTACAGGAACGCCGCATACACAGAATGTGTACCCGACAATAGCCATTCCTCTTTGAGTCGGTGTCCATAAGTCAACAAAGACAGCGCCAGTGGACATAATCGGAGCTGAGCCAAAGAAGCCGTTGAAGAAGCGAGTGATCAAGATGGTCTGAATGTCTTTAGCCGCGCCAGTAGCGAAGGACATAACTGCGGATATGAAGAAGGGCACCAGGACCGGCCATTTTCTGCCGTAGAGCTCTGAGAGCGGTGCCCACAAAAGAGGACCAAATGCCCATCTGCGCGGATAAACGTTAGCCTCTGTCTGTAAAAGCTGTTCGTGGAAAGTTTGAAGAAGACCTCACCCTGCAAGAAGAAGACAGGTGCCGAGTAGGGCAACCGTGGGCGATGTGTGAAATTCGTCTGCGATGCTCTGGTTCGCAGGGGCATAGCTGGTTTCACGGAACTCTGTTTAGCTTGCTGATGGGGACCAAGATGTCGGCGGTTAAGTACTTACGCTGTGCTTGCCCAAACGGAACCCAAGCTCGTCAAACTGTAGAGGAGGCTCGTGTAGACTTTCTTTCGCAGCCGCCAATTAATGGGATTGTGCGCGTCCTGATCGTTATCGAAGTTGACAAGAAAGTTTGGCTCACAACCTACGCCCTTCGTAGATTTGCATGCTATGTGAGCCCTTTCAGGCTTTTCGTTTGTGGGTTTGGTCATCTTGTGTAAGAGATGAGGGTGTATTCCCTAAGTATGGTCCCGGTAACATGGAACTGCCGTAATACTATAAAGCAATCAGATAATAGAAGGGGCATCGGTTTTTCATCAGACGAATTTCAACACCATTAGGCCGCCTATGACGTTAGACTCGGAGCATTTAAAGTTCTGAAGTCCTACCTTGGAAACGACGCTGTAAGTTTTGAACCAGCTGGCTATGTTGTGCCTCGATCGCATCTACTTTCCTGCCCAGGAAATCTTCTTAAGATCGAGGTCGTGCTGAGTCGATCAAGGAAGAAAGCGTTAGATGGCGAGATAGACGAACACAACTAGCACGTGCTGAATAGAAGAACCGAGGGAACTGAGCCACCCCACGGCGGCGATGTACTCCCATTAGGTTACAAGCTATGTAGAACGAACCTAAAGCTGTGATACCCATATTCACCGACATTTGTACACTGCAGTTCCTATTCTGTAAATCGCCTCTATGTATCGGCAGCCTGCCTTTGTGTGGCGTCATGACTTCATGGGTGTAACAAGCCTTGAGACAGGATAAGGTGAAGGTAGAGAGATTTTATGGTATAAATATATGCGATAAACATCAATTTTGAAATAGCGTGGATAAGTCGCAGGTATCGCCATTAGATTTAAGTTATCGTGTTCTAGTTATTCCAGTTGTTGTCTTATCTATCATCATGTCCGGAAAAGTGTTGCGAACCATCCATTATGAGGGCAAGGACGTCCCGGTGCTCGACCTTCAGACCATCGACTTTGACAAGCTCGTCTCCAACGAACCGGACGAAGTTCAAAAACTTCTACAATGCTGCCAAGACGAAGGATTCTTCTACTTGGATCTTCGCGGTATTGACGGCCGTCGCACTCTCGACGACCAGCAGAGACTGCTCGATCTTATGCGCCGATTCTTCGGATCCTCTTTCGAAGAAAAGAATGAGATCGGACTCCCTGAGCAGAAACATGGGTGAGCAGATCTAATTGTTTGTGCTCGTGAGGATCAATTAGAACTAATCAGGAAAAATAAAGGTATGAGCCTGTAGGCTTGCACGCCGGACTTGTCGATAATAGCAGGGATGGTTACGAGTGCCTCAAGGTAAGCACATATATGCTAGCCATCAATAAGTCTCAGGTAGAAAGGCTTGCTGAATTCAGATCAGGTGGCTCTTTCGGAGCTGGCCTCGGGCTCCCCGAACCTCCCCAGCATCATCAACAACAAAGACGACATCAAGGTTCTTGAAGACTTCTCTGCCGGAGGAGACATAATCACCAAGATCATGCTATCATGCCTTTCTAACGCAATGAAACTGACGGGAGAAGACCGCTTCGAGTCATTCCACCGCAGTTGGCGTAATTCCAACAGCACGTTGGCCATGTTCCGCTATATCCCCGGCGACGTGGCCACTCAATCTCGCGAAAACACTGTGGGTCACCAGCAGCATACGGACATCGGCTCATTCACGCTTCTCTTCAGCGAGCAGTACGGCCTCCAGGTCCAGCCGCCAAACAAACCTAATGCGGACTTCGGCTTCGTCGAACCGCGCAAGGGCCACGCCATCGTCAATGTAGGCGACTCTCTACGTTTTGCGTCGGGCCACAAGCTGTATTCGTGCATCCATCAAGTCGTCCCCTTTGAAGAAACTGAATATCGTTATTCTGTTGCGTACTTCCTGCGGCCTGAGGTGGACGTGTTATGGAAGGATAGTGAGGGGCGTTTTGTGACGGCGGGCCAGTGGCATGACGAGAAGTACGAGGTGTTCTCGGCCTCCCACGAGATGCAGAAGACAAAGGTGCCCAAGACAATGCTTCTAGGGGGTATGCCGCAGCAGCTGGCCCAGGTCACTACTATCTAATCTCCTAAATTTATTAGATTACTGGAGTTCTGGTACCATTCAACATGGTCTGTAGACAATATCTTCGATCTACAATGACTAGCAGGATCTTCATTATTTAGCGACGCCTTTTATCCCAAGCTAGAAGTGGGAGCAAATGCAAAAGCCACACCCTTAAATCGATACTTAAAGTCTAGTTACAACTTCAACAACTACTTCATAGCCAAAAAAACCCCTCCGCTATACTGAAGTTCGGTATATAACTTCACATTGAAGCACGCCATAGACGTATCATACTCGTAAGATGCAACCAATCTCACGACCCAATTCCACTTCTACTCCCTTTCTTGTCGTGGTTCGGACTCTACAGCATATCGTCGGATATGCAGCGGCATGTTTATATATATGGAATTCTGACTTTCTCGAAAGTCCATGTAAGTGGACTGCCTGAACAACTTCTCAAAAATATCGCACAATCCTTTCTCCCAAACTTCTTCTAGGTTACAAAATCGCTCTTATTCGCATACTCACAAGTAAAGCTCGGAGTGTTCAGATAGATATCGTGATATGGCTGTCGAAACTACCGCGGGACATCGATATAAATTGCCTAGACGTAGATAAATCATAAATGAGAAGTATAGGCTGATTTACCAGACAGTACACTCTAGAGTTATTTACTTGTTCGGTCCTAACAAGCTACCTAGAGTCAATGCTGATGCCTTAAGTAATTGAGATACCTGCGCAAAACTTTATAAGTGAGAATGATACTTGCAGCATGAGGCTTACCGAGGCATAAAATTCTAGCTTAAACGACCTCACAACTTGTACTATGCCAAAATTTTTATTTTTCATTTTTTCAAATAAAAAAGTTGGCAATCATCATTTCTGTTTAAGCAGTCTTGTTTGCATTTTCCTTCGCTAAAGTGACAACAGATACAAGCATAGCGCTTGTATGTCAACAACATCGGATTTTTGTAGCGCTCGTCACATTCAATGCGCGAACCCGTCTTTCAAGTCACTCACCTACCTTACCATTATCAGTTACCAGAACGAGCCTACGTCATCCGACTCGCTGAGTTAACGAATCATTTTCCTTCACCTACTTTCCTACTGAGGAAACAACTTCATCAATCACTATTGGTGTTGGATTCCTCGCCCCTGTTCTCGACATATTCAACTTCTCTACACATAAAGCCAATATGGAGAGAAACAACAATCCATCTACTACCAATATGATGGTGGCGGCACTACTCAAGACCTTCGAAGTAGTGCAGCAAATGGCCAAGACCTGCCCACCAACAAACGAGGATATCCGCCGGCGATGCACCTTCTGCGAGGAAAAGGGCCAGTACATCTGCAACGGATGTTCGTCAGCACGCTACTGCTCTCACGAGTGTCAAAGCAAGGACTGGCCGACCCACCAGTTGCTCTGCAGTACCTTTTCCCAGTTCACCGAGACCGAGCGTCCTTCTCCGAACCACGTCCGCGCCATCTTATTCCCGGCAAAAGAGACGAAGCCGCGCTTTATTTGGATTGAGCAATTCTCCGAGCGCGACTACCATTTCCCCATCATCGACTGCTGGCTTGCGCCATATGCGCGCCATTCGAACATGATCAGTGATATGAATGCGCTGCTAGCAGAAGCAGGGCATGACGCGATAGGGCACGGGCTTGTCATGATAGGCCTCCATGAGCAGCCTCTGCCCAATGTTCCCATCAACAAAAGCATATTATCTCTTGGACAGCCGGGGCATATGAAGAGCTGGTTTGGCAATCAGATTATCATCGGTCGACAACCAAACAAAGTTGGAAGTCGCGGCATCACATTGGACGACGTGACACTCCGCGATCTTCGCCATGCCGTTGATCTCTACCAACACCATCCACTGAACTTATGTGTGGTGAATCCAAGTCGATACAAATTTCCTATCGTTCCAGGCGTTATCAGTAAGTATTTCTCGCCGCTCCGCCGGTTCCGATGTCTGCTTCAAGCCAACTTAGCATCATACGTGGACATATGGGAATCAAGACATCTTGCTTATCCCATATGATACCTATAATCATTTGTTAGCAGGACCCACGAAAAGCTTATAATCCTTGTTGCTATATGAAAGTCGAGGAGATACTAACTGCCCCATTCTGGCTAGTTCACTGTGATGGTGCCTTGCAACGATTTGAGAAGTTTGGCCTGCATTGTCGAGTCGAAAGCGTCGTACTGCGACGCGACCAAGCGAAAAACTCGAAAGTCACAGAGGCGAGAATGTCTCAAGGCCTATGCATCGGCCTGATGAAGCTAGGACTGAAGTGGTCTTATCGCCATCATACCGCGCGTCAGGAGTGGCTCGAAAGCGACATTACAAGTCAGAGCCTACTGAACGTGACCGCAAAACACATGGTGTACAAGATAGACAAGCGCAACGGTCGTTGCTGTGTCCATCCTGTACGCAATGCCGGGACCATCGTCGTCTTTGACCAGCTTGGTAGAACCCTTGATCCTGCACAAATTCGAGCCATAAACGCGTATTTCGGGCAGATATCCAGGCCCATGTCGCAACTCGCTGGAGAGAAACCGATGAACGTGCTCGCGAGACAACGTAGTGAACAGAAGTTTGCCAGATGCGCTACGATCCAACCTACAGTTGAAGGATTTCAGTATTTCTGGGCCCAGTGGAAAGAAGACGAGAAAGCAACAAGCGTCCAGCGTGTGACTATTGAAACATTTCACTCTGAGGTTGAAGAGCCTATCGACCTTGATAAGGCTGTGACCGGGGGACACTACGAGGGTATAACCCAACGCATGAAAGCTATTGCACTATGAAAGAAGGGAGTGGGAATGAAAATAATGAGCAAGGAAATGATCAAAGTGACGCGAAAGTCGAGAGAACAAGCGTTGGAAGCGCATGTTAGGTTTCGGTTTTGTTATTGCATTTCAAACAGGGGACAGGCACAGCGTAAGGGTTCAGGTTGGTGTTATAGGGCAGCCTGATTTTAATGATACCCCGAGACTTTGATCTCCAGCCAAGGTTATGGGCTGCTTGGTATGATACACGATTCCAAGGGAACTGAGCGATGACGCTAAATATGATCTTGTTTAAAAATGATGATGACCTGGCGAGGATATGAAGAATACTGAGACGACTAAGACGCTGACTTCCCCTTGGAGAGAAATAGTAGACGGCATTTGCCTTGTAGCAAGCTGTAAAATGCCTAAGAAAAGCCCTCCAAAGATGAAAACAGTCTAAGATCAGATCTTTGTTGACCTTTACTTCGCATGAAATTGATGAGTGTGAAGAAATAATATTGAAGAAAAATAAAATATACAGGTTGCATTCATTTAAATAGTTTCATACGTCATGGCCCCCATTGGTGCATAATACAACTCTCCTCCCCACCAGACGTCTTTCACGATAACATCTTACTATCCGTACCATTGAGAAAGGAACAAATACTGCAACCAATTCCAAGTCGAACGCTGCAGCGAATTTGCAGCAGATGACTGTCGCAACTATGGCTTGCAGACGCGCATCCGCGCGCCGACTACTCTCCTCGGTCTCATCTCCATCTGCTTCCTACAAGAATCCCCAGAGCCTTCGCGTCCTGCCGTCGTCTCGTTTAGCCACGCGCAACTTACATAGCACACCCGTGCGACAGACTGACGGCGTTTTCCACGGCTTAACAGACAACCGTAAACGAATGCCATGGATAGAAGCACTCAAACAACAGCAAGAGGGGAAGAACATAGCTGCAGATGACGGAAACCCAGAAGAGCGAGACATGAGCCCCAAGATGATGAGCGATAGCTACCATCGTGTCGTGTTGCCTCTCGGACGTGATCCCTCGCTTAGCGATACGTACATTAACTCATCCGGACACATACGGTACCTACACCCATGAGACCAGCTTACGCGCGTTCCGCGTTTCCGGCTAGTTATAGAGGGCTAAACATGTCTCTTCTTATAGGCTAGGTACGGTATTCATGGACTTGGACGCCCTATCAGGGATCATTGTCTACAAGCACACCGGACCCGGCGTCACGACCGTCACGGCCGCATTAGATCGCATCACGATCGCGCACCCCCTCACCGAAATATGCGATCTCGAATACAGCGGACAAGTCACGTATGCGTCAGGACGAAGCAGCGTAGAGATCACTTGCAAGGTCGCGCGCGCACGAGAGGAGGGAGAACCTAGCAAACCAGAAGACGTTCTGCTCACATGCACCTTCACAATGGTCGCCCTCGACCCCGTGACAAAGCGCCCAACCAACATCCCCCGTCTGATCTGCGAGACGCCAGAAGAAGAGAAGATATTCAAGAACGGCGAGGCAAAGGCGCTGGCAAAGAAAGAAATGCTAAAGACATCACTCCTCGAGACTGAGCCCAACGATCCCGAGTCAGCACTCATCCATAAGATCTGGCTACGACAAGTCTCATACCACGACCCAACGAACAAGCTGCGGCAACCGAGCAACGTGATCGCCATGTCGAAGACAGTGCTGTCAACAGCCAACATCATGCAGCCACAATACCGAAACCGACACCAGACGATGATCTTCGGCGGGTTCCATCTGAAGCAGACATTCGAGCTAGCCTTCTGCTGCGCAGCATCCTTCGCACATGCGCGCCCGACCTTCATCTCCGCCGACCCCTGCACGTTCCGCAACCCCGTGCCCGTCGGCAGCGTGCTGTACCTAACGGCGACGATCGTATACACGGACCCGCCCTTCCTCTCCGATGACGGCAGCGAGCCGACGCAGCGGGACCCGGCGAACCCTCTGACGCGCATCCACGTGCGCGTCGACAGCAAGGTCCGGGACGTCGAGCACGGACACGCGAAGCCGACGGGCCAGTTCAATTACACCTTCGTCGTGCCCAAGGACGTGAGAGTGCTGCCGCACACGTACCAGGAGTTCATGATGTACCTCGACGCGCGGAGGCGCGTGCAAGCCGGCGACGAGCAGGATCGCCGGGATAACTTGAATGTTGATACGAGGGCGCGGTTTAGACAGGTGGAAGATGTTAATGTTACTGAGTGATGGGCTCTTACTTAAGAGGAAACGAATTATACGGTGTGCCTGGGATGAAACAATCCCTAAGCTCATGGCCTGTCCATGGCCAGGTCCCTCATATTTTTCCGAGTTGTTTGCTTGGACCAAACCCGCTATTACGAAAAGACAACTGCGTTCCGCCGTTCCTTCAACTCCATTAGGGACTTCATATCCTCAGGGAAATACCTCCGTGGAATTGAAAGTCCAGCTAGTTCAGAAGCATCGTCTTCGAAGTAAGGGGCTTGCAAACTCCAGGTGCTTTGGGCAACTACCTGGTAAGTCGATACCGAGTCAACTTTAGAAAACACCATTCTTGTTCCCGTGGATGTTGAGCCACACTTACTTTATATACACGCCAGTGGCACATTAGTCCGAGGTCGCTCGTGTCTTAGATATCGAGTTCTATCGGATGATGGCAGTTATGGATAAGACTAGATAGAAGGCGTTCAAAGATATAGACGGAGTTAGCATCACTGCATAAGACTACCGAGAGTATTCCTAGTTTTTAATGATAGGATCCATAGCTTTTAGTATATAATACATATATCTTGTTACGATATGTCAGATATGTCTACACGAGTACAAGAGCGCTGCCTCTATTTCAGGCACTCACTTCCAGACTCGGTCGTCCGATGGAATGGATGATAGTGCAAATATACAGATCCCATCCTTCTAACAAAAATGCTTCTTTCTAAACGAAAAGCATCCATCGTACAGTACATGTCCCCCCTTCTGGTCAACACTTTCCATAATCTTACACACCACCCCTAAGCCTCGACAGCTCCTTACCCTTCCTAGCATACCCATGCCCAAGTACCGGCAAATCCCTCTTCTTGAATTCCTCCTGCATGAGCTTGAACCGTCCTAGAGCTTTCTCCTTATCTCCCTTCGTGACGCGTTTCGTGGCAATAGTGACATTAGGAAGCTCGAGTAACTCCTGCTGACGCTTCTGGATCTCTTGAGTCAAGGTGGCTGGCTTAGGGGGTTTCTTGAGAGTGTGCAGGAGTGTTTGGACTGTCGTGATGCTGGGTAGTTGGTGGTCGGGGATCAGTTGGCCAGTTAGTTGGAAGATGCGCTTTGTTACCTGTTGTTATTTTGACATTAGTAAAGGGCGTTGAAGAAAGAATTTAGAAAATGAGGTAGAAAATGGGACATGATGATTGGGATGGAAACATACGGCAAAACGAATCCGCGGGTCAGCGATGGAAATAGTCTTCCAGCTCGGATCCCAAGTTTTGCTAAGCGCAGCAGCCTCCTCGGGCGTTAAAGCCTCTGGCAGAGCACTATGCTCATGTTCATCACTCTCCTCGTCCTTCCACTGTAATCCCTCCGCAACAGTCGAAGCATCACCACCCAGAGAAACTTCCCCACTCTCCACACTCTTCACATTCCACGACAAAAGCCCCTCAATATCAGCCTTTGACGCCGTAGTAGGCCAAACACCCACTAAATCGTCGTCACGCCCAACTTCCCTCAGCGCAAGGGCCTCAATAACAGCCCTTCTTACCGCCGCTTCAATGAGCGCCGGGTCCGTAACTTTTTGTTTTGGTCGAAAGCTCGTAAAGTCGCCACCTGGACCCCAGTTCTCGCGCTGGTTCCACCAGTTCTTAAGTCCGCCTACGGTTTCCAAACCGTCGGCTGACGTGGCGGGGACATAAGTAGGATCGCCGACCTCGTCTTCACGGGCGGCGTCGACGCGCGGAGGGGGCGTCGTGTAAGGGCCTTCGGACGTTATTATGAAGCCTTCTTCAGTCCATTCTAGGTCCTCATTTGCCGTCTCGGCGTCGACGATTCCGTCGGCTACGCGGGCTTTGAATTGTAGCTCTTTTCCTGGCTCCTGCTCTTGCTCCGTGGCTAGTGTGGGTGTGGGCTTGGGCTTGTCGGAGGAGTAAAACCGATTAATACTGGACGGGTATAGTGGTCTTGCTATTGATCTCTGGCTCTGGTTCTTGAGCGAAGTGGGATTGGATTGCGTTGAGGAAGAAGTGAAAGGAGCCGATGCTTGTGGGTACTGATTTATTTTCGAAGGACCGGTGGTGGACCGTACGTTGGTGGTAGAAGTGAGGCCAGATGGCCTTCTTATTCTCGGTATTCGTCGCATTGTTGGGAATTGGCGTGGTTGAATGGACTGGCTGGGTGGTTGCTCGAGTTGAAGCTACGAGCTTGATGAGACGCGAACTTTTTCTGCTGGGCGATTCATTGGGCCATTTGGTACAAGGGTCCGGGTCTAAGGGTCGATGTGGCTTGAACCCACAGTGGAGAATCCTACCCGAGAGCTCCAGCCACATTTCCTACAATTGCAATAGGCCACCCGACCGATACTTCATAAATATGGCTGTAATTCTCGCTTTCTGTTATAAAGTTTCTTGTGCGTTTATACTGAAACCCAAGTTTTTCAAATGTAGAGAGTTGGAGATTATATATCTCTGTATTTTGCAAGCATTATCACTTAATCCTCATCAGACTATGTATCAGCGCCGTTACCAGACTCTAAATCAACCCCTTTGCGTTTCCTTCTTCTCAGTTTCCCCAATATACCCGTGGAATGCTTGACATCCATCTGTTCCCCCCCATCTCTGTTTTCCTCTTCTCTCTCCGTAGATTGCTTGACACCTGCCGAGTTGTCACCAACCAACCACGCAAAATACCTTTCCAAGCTCCCCTCTAGCTAATCATCATAAGTCTTGTACAATTAAAGGTTCATATCTTCGGATAACTTACTGTACGGAATCGCTTGAAAAAAATCCAAACCACAAATGTTACCAACGTAAATCCTCCTGCGACAGGAAAGTACCACCACCAACTGGGGTCATCACTCAAGATGTCGACATTCATACCAAAAAGGCTCTATAAGCGATAAGTCAAAGGGCCCTCTCAAACGAATACAGAAAACTTACAGCAACGAATAGCAAAGGGAGAAACACGAACTAAAATAATCAGCCAACTCTGAATATTTTCAGTTATCCAAATAAGAAACTCACGGTAACCCAAGTAAGTCGTTTCAAACTTCTATTTGTAGATGTCGACTTTCGCGCTTCCATGATCGAAGCAAGGTTAAATTCCTAAACAAAATAAGTAATTATAGTATCGTGTAAGCGCTATAAGCATACCAATTGGATGATGCCTTGAGACTTTTCTAAGAGCTCACGCAATCCTTCCCGATGCCTCTTTAAATTATCTACCTTTTCCCTGCTGTCCTGTAAAGGCTTGTCAGACAGTGTCCAAGGTCCTTTTTGCAAACTGTTGACACGATCGATGAGTTCTGTCAAAGACCGGACGATACGACCGTAATTTCCTGTCATATGTTCGATTACCGTGGCGTCGGACAGCAGATTCTGGATTAGGCCCTCATTGCTGCCACCGTTTCTAAGCACCTCCCGGCGCTGAGATATACATTTTAGCAGGCATCCTCAACTCCGACTAGTGTGAGTTCATACCGAATTCGACAATCGACTGTTTGCCTGGTGAGTATTATCCTCAAAGGTACGATCGAGTTTATCGATCAGAGGAATAAGCAGGCCAACAATGCTCTGAACTATTTCAACGGGGGAATCCTCGCACGTGGTGACTGAGAAAACCGGTCGCAACAACTCCTCAACCGAGCTATCGCCAATAGAGTTTTCCGAAGGCCACCGAGTTGTGACCCAATAGAACCCTTCAGTCCGCTCAAGAAGATTATACTTCTCAGGCATTGAAACCTGCGGCGCCGGCCAGTTGTTATCAGTAAGCGTAAGGCAAGGTATCGTAAACCAGCATTCTATACAAACTAAGTGTAAATTAGCCTGTTTCGAATCGGAAACTTAGTTATATTACAGATCCGGATTGAGCTTACAGTCTTCACGTTCTAATTGCCTGCAGAGGTCAAGGCTAGGTAGTGGAGAAGATTGTAACGACCACAGAACAAATCGGTCGCTGGAACGGCATCGCCACCACTGGCACTGGAACATAGAAGAAGAGTTGATTTTCCACATTTCGCTGCTCAAAACAACGCTAAATCATCTCAGCAATGATCTAGAAACGAAATGTGAAGCCAAGACTTACTGGGCTACATCCTCAGGGGTTGAGAGCTTAGATAGATAGTATTCCCTGTCGAATAGGTCTTGAATTGCTTCTCGTTCCATTCCTCCTCTTGGCTTGGTGATTTCCTCAATAGACGGGTGTTGCCCAAAGGTAAATCGATGGAAGCTTTCAGGCCCTAAGTGTAAAGCACTGCGCCAGCATTTGGCAGATAGTGCAGGCACCGGTTTCATTCTAGGGAGCAGCAACAGAATGATTTCCCGATTTTTAGCCTCAATGGCAACGTCAAACGGTGTTTTATCTGCACCATCTCTAGCGTTGGGACACGCATTCTTGTCGAGAAGGAGCTTTACAGTCGCTATTGTTATCGGTGATTCATATTCGGCGGCGTAATGAAGGGCTGTCCGCTGAAATCTGCCTTTTAAACCAACGTCTGCCCCATTATCGACAAGAAACTTGACTATTTCCAAATCTTGCCCATTCACTGCTTCTTGGAGGGCAGTTCCGTAGAGCCTACTTTGACCATTGACGTCTGCCCCATGTTCGACAAGAAACGTGGTTATTTGAAAATGGTGGCATGCTATTGCTCTTTGGAGGGTGGTGTCGCGTTCGGTTTGGGCATTAACATCTGCCCCATTATCAATAAGAAACTTGACTATTTCTAAATCTGGCCTCTTTACTGCTTCTTGGAGGGCGGTGCCGTGTTCGGTTTGGGCATTAACATCTGCCCCATTATCAACAAGAAGCTTGATCATTTCAAAATCCTGTACCATTGCTGCTCTATGGAGGGCGGTGGCGTAGAAGGTTTGGGCATTATTAACATCTGCTCCATTATCGACAAGAAACTTGATTAGTTGCAAATCCTGGTGTTCTATTGCTAAATCGAGGGCGGTGTGGCCGTATTTGGTTTGGGCATTAACATCTGCTCCATTGTGGACAAGAAAATTGACTATTTGAAAATTCTTCATTGCTATTGCTAATCGGAGGGCGGTGCCGATTTGGGTTTCGATATTAAGATCTGCCCCATTATCAACAAGAAACTTGATTGTTTGAAAATCCTGGATTAATATTGCTGTTTGAACAGCGGTTTTGCGTCCAGTGTGGGCGTTAACGTTTGTACCTTGATTGACAAGGTGCTCAACCCTTGTGAAGTCTTTTCGTTCTATTGCGTCTATAAGCGAAGTCATTTTCAGCTTTGAAAGTTGGTGTACGTGCTTTTAGTGGTAAAAGTAATGGTGTAGGTAGTAGGAGTTGCTAAGCACTGGTTGTTAACCAGCTAATTGCTGCGTCGACATGCTATACTTGTATAGCATTCTATAGTCTAATCAAATCCACTGAAGATGTGCCACGTGTTGTTACCGTAGTACTTAATGGATGGATTCCCAGATCACTGCGCAATGGGGGCCAATCTCAGCATACTACCTAACGCATGAAGTGACATCCTATCCGGATTTTCCCGACGCCATTCGTTCCTCTGGCTACTTGACATCTTATTTTCTTCCCGCAACAAACCCCATTTGCGGATTGCTGCTCGAATTTCTTCAACGCCAATATCTACTTCAAGTCTGCAAGCTTTTGATACGGAAGCCTCGAGCTTTCTTCCCTATAATATGCTCAAGTTATAATTTGGCGAGCAGTATCTGGCGGGCTGATACCGTCGATCTACGCTTCCGATTAATCGTAGGGCTTACGCAGTAGGTGGCCGTTTGTTTAAGACTTGTCCGTCCAATCTCTCGCCTGCATCACGGCGAACTGTCTTCGCGTAGCGCTCATTGACCTCAGCCACTAAGAATCTAGCCTGTCTTGTCTCGACGTGCATTTTGAAAATCTTCCGACATCCCGCTAGTGATGTTCGAACTTCTAATCACTCTGATCTTCGTGGGTATATGGCCTCTGTGCGGGGAACGCCGAATATTATTGGATATATATATATATATATATATATATTGCAAGTGCTAACTCGCTGTGGCTAGATATGTGTGTGACTAAGTATGTGGCTTAGTGAATTGCCCGAAGTTCCATGTTTGATAAAAGCCGGTACAGCCAACCAGAAGCCTTCAAAGCAGCAGGTATATGATTACCTAGAGGCTAGATACCTGGCCTATTTAAGTCAAACTAGCCTCATTAAAACGCTGTACGTCTCCCATATTTTTCGTTCCCTTAATCTTTATGAGAAAGGCTAAATCTGCTGTTCACTGTGATATAAATCTGCTGTCTCCCAATTAGCACCAAGTGCCTTCAGCTGGTATACAGTGGGCTATTCTCCTGCAGCCACCTGCAGGCCACTCCACCACTCTAGAACACCTAATTCGGTCAACCCTTCAAAACCTTCCACCTTTAACACATACACCCTTTAACTTTCTACTTTTAACATATATATCTTTTAACCTTCAAGTATTAAAAATCTTATTAAAACTGTTACAATTGGGTCACACGAAGAGGCAATGCTCCAGTTCTAGTAACTGATCTTTTTGCTAGAATCTACAGATGGAGAAGAAAGGAAAGAGTCTCCATACTAATTGTACATGCAGGGATTTCAAATACCCCAGGAATTGGATGGTGGGTTTAGGTGGGGCTAAGTCATGTGATCCACTGGTCCCAGCCTGGCTTAGTGCACCACCGTAACTAAAACGACAATATCTCCACTACTAAAATCACGATCTTTATCACCTGCGTTTTTTTTAGCATTAAAAACGATCTTAAATCTACTAAATAGTAGGCTTAATAGTAGGCTGCTAGCAGAATTAATATTAAACTTCTTTAAATCGCTTTAAAGTTACGTTTTTTATTATAGTTATAATATTATTTATATAAACGTTAGTAACTATAAAAATAGTTAGCTATACTATTATTTAATACGAAATAACTAAGGGTTTTAAAAAAGTAACAAAGTTATTATTAGTAAAAAAGCTACGTTTTTAAAAAAGATTAACTGTTTATAATAAAGCAATATATTTATTTTTAAAAAAAACTACTAAAACTAAATCTTTTATTTTTATAAAACTAATAATACTTATAGTTATTTTATAAATAATAGCTTTATTAATAACTTTATTTATTATTAGTTAATTTATATATATTAATATTATATTTATAATTTTTATAAAACAAGTATTAAAAATAACTAAATATTAAAGTTTTTACTAGCTATTTTTTTTAATATTATAATTATTTATAAAAACATTATTAATTATTTATATAAAATTAAGCTAGCTAAACTTAATAGTTATATTTTAATATAAACGTTTATTATTAAACTAAAAGCAGTTAATATTAATATAAATAATAGCTTTTATATATTAAATAAATATTTTCTACTTAATAGTACTTATTAGCTAATACGTTGTTTTTAAAGTTACGATTATATTTTAAGTTTATAAAAATAATAACTATAAGTTTTTAATATTAACTATATATATTATACTAATTATTTTAAAATATTTTTAATTATTATTACTAGTATATTATCTATAAAGTTTTTAATATTTTTAGTTTTTGCTTTATTAAATACAAAAAATAAAAATAATTTTTTATAGCTTGCTAATATATTTATTAAGCTAATAAAAAGTTATAAACGGTTAATACTTATAGTTTTTATTACTAACTTTTAAAATTAGCTTAAAGTAGCTTTTATAAAAGTATTTTTTACTATTTAGTAATAAATCTATATTTTTTATATTAATAAAAACGTTATTTTAAAAACTAAACAAAAATAAAAAAAGCTATTATTTAATTTTAAAAATAAAAGTAAAATTAATAAACCTTTAAACTTTATTATTTATACTTTAAATAGTCTTATAATTAATAACCTAATTATACTAGTACTTAAAATAATATTAAGTAAATTATTTTATATTTATACTAGTTTTTTGTTTTATTAAGCTTATATAGTTTATTTATATATAAAAATAAAATTTAATAAAATTTAATAATATATAAAAAAAAAATTCTATAAAAATTAAAAGTTTTATATTATATATTATATATTTTTAAAAAAACTTATTTGTTTAATTATATTAAGTAGGCTAATTATTATACTTTATAATATTATAATTATAATATTTAAATTATTTTACTAACAAAGTTAATAAATTATACTATTAAAAAGCGTTTTTATTTAATAAACAAGACTAATTTATTAGTTTTATATAAAAGTTTTAATTATATAGTTATTATATAATATAAAAATATTATTAACTATTTCTAATAAAAAAAAATTAAAATATATTAAAAAGTAGTTAGCTTTATTTAAGTAAAAAATATTTTTATAACTTATAGTAAAAAAGTTTTTAAACTACTATAAATCTAGTATTTAAAAGCTTAATACTACTTTTTATAGCTTGATTATTTTATGTTTTTATTGTTGTAATTATATATATACAGTATAAAATAATAATATAGTTTTTTTTGTTTTTATAAGATTTTAAAAAAAATTAAGCTTTATAAAAATAGGTTTATTATTAAAAGTATTAAATATATAAAAATTAATTTTTTTTAATATTTTATATATAATATAGTAAATAAACTATTTATATTATATTAAAAAGACTTTTTAGTTTTAAAGCTTTTTAGTAAACTTTTTTTTATAATAATTATACTGTTTTTAAAGCTTAATAAGCAGCTTAATCGTAATTAAAAAGCTTTATAGTTATTTAATATAAACTATAGTTATTATAAATCTTTTAAAAAAAATACAATTAAAATAAAAACTTGTTAAAAATAAAATTTTAATATATAAAACTTGTATAAGTATATAAACGTAATTTTTAATATAGTAAACTTTGTTTATATTAATTATAAATATAGTTAAAGTATAGAAAAAAGCTTAAAAAAAAGCTTGTATTAAATCAGCTTAGTAAGCTATAGATTATTATTTAAATAGTTTTAATTTTAACTTTAATAATTTTTTTGCTTTTAAAAATAAAAACTAAACTACTATAAAGTTTAAAAATAATGTAAACAATTTTAAAAGGTTTTAAAATATTAAAAACGATTTTATATAGTTTAAAATTATTATAAGTAACAATAAAAAAAAAATTAAATATTAGCTTAATAACTACGAATAATAGTTTTAATAGTAATTATAAAGCTTTAAAAAAGTATAATATAATATAATTGCTATTAACTAGCTTTAATAAGTACTAAATAGCTTTAATTTTTAAATATTATAGTGCTAAAAAAAAGTTTATTAAAAATAGCTTAATTAATTAATTAAATAATTCTTTTATAATTAACACGTTTTATATATAATTTAAATGTAAATATATTAATTATAAAACTTTTTAAACATAAGAGATTATTAAACTTATTATTTTTTTTAGATTTACAACTTTTAAAGTCATAATTTAAAAGAATTACTATTTTAATTTAAAAGGCTATACGCTGCTAAATAAGTACGTTACTATATAAATTTAATATAAAGTTCCTTGTATAATAACGTAGCTAACTCTAATTGCTAACACTTAAGGATAGCAGATTTATATTATAATAAACAGCAGATTTAGCCTTTTTTATCTTTATATACTATTAATCCATCCTTGAAGTTAGATTCTATTATATTACTGAATTCACGAGGGAGCATATTGCGAAAGTGGGTAAGGTGATCGAATGGATGCTGAAGTTTGAGCTATTTTTTAGGGCCACGTTAAGCGATGCTCTTTCTAATGCTTGGTTTGAACGAGGATAAGTTGGTAGGAAATACCAGTCTCTAATAAAATACGCTTGACGCCCACTTGGGATGGAATTCCTCCTCCCTTTGGAGTCTGATTGTCTTCTTATAGGTCGACTGGTCCGATACTACCACCTTATAGTATTACTTGAGACCCGTTTGCCTTCGACTAAGGATTGAACTGCATTGAACGCCCGGCGGCATAAAGTGCTTGCTGTTTAGCGACAGCGACCGAGCTACCCGGTCCTTTCAACTTAATAAAACTGTTCGACATGACGGGAAGATTGTGTTGGGTAGAGGGAACTATCAAGTCTCCGAGCTCACTGCGAACTTGTCGATCGAGCTGTTCAGGCATGCGAGCGAAAAAAAATACTGAGGCACCCACCTCCGAACGATGCACCTCTAATAATACTGGAATTAATCAGCCGAGCTTAACAACTTAATACAAGCAATAAACAATGACCAAAAAGTATAAGCATATATTTTAATTACTTATTAATTAGAATATTGCTTATGATTATTTATTATACTGTTCGTGACTATGTTATATCTTGTTGAAATAGTGCCTTATACAGCCACTATCGCGGAGCGATCCGGGCTTGGCGACACAAGTACAAGCGTACCATGGTTTCAGGCCGGAGATTTGTGAATGAGACTGGTCCAGCAGCGCATCTATTGTTTCTTGTGTCCCCCACGATTTTGGGATGACCTTCTCCATCACCTCACGTTCCCTCGTGGCTTTTGTATTCGCCCTGGAAAAGAATTCCGGAGGTCGTGAGCCGAGTCTGCGCTTCTTAGGTTCGGAGGGCGGTATTTGTTCGATTGGCGGATGAATCAAACCTGGCGATCATCGACGCTTACGCTGTCCACAGAGGCTTACTGCCTGCATAAGGAGGAGAAAGAAGGCTTCTGCCCGAAAAAACGCGGTGGTAAATGTCAATATTCACTGATCGGGTGAGGGCCCGATAGATGGGAGCTAAGTCTAAATACGGCTTAGCGTTTAGGAAACAATCGTCCGCCCCTGACTTATGATGATAGCCCAGAACGAAGTCCAAGCCAACGTGACCTTCGGCGACTTCGTAAGCATCGAACTGACTGAATTAACTTGCCGTGATCGTGTTTTCGGTGATATTGAAGATGTAGATCGGGGCGGCTGGCTGTGCTCCTCCTGGTAACGCAATCCTTAAACCGGCTTCGCATCGCGACCCCGGTGCACGCCAGCTAGCTTGCGAGAGCCAGAAAAAGAGAGGGAGCAAACCATATGTTGAGGAGATATCGCCAATATATAGGAATCTTGATTGTCCACCGGTTTTGTCATCGAGCTGATCTTCACTTGCCGCACTGACTTCCTAAGATGACGGTATGTTTCCGAGGCCGTAGAGTGTACCTAACATTTCGATCCGCTTTAAACGGCAGATTATTCTTTTCATATCTACTCTCCAACTTGAGCATAATATACATAATACCGAAGCGCATATAGTAGCAAACAATAAAGGAAATACTAACCTAGTAAAAGCAAAAATATTACCTATAGATAATACAAGACTCCCAACTCTAATTGTAGAATTATCATGTTACCCTAATAATCCAGCTTTCGAACACAAATACTCAAGTCATCCCATACCAAAAGAAACTACAAGGTTTAAATAAATCACGCTAATCACTTTACTCGCGATCATATTCCCAATCTTGTTTCTAGCCTAAGCCAAACGCCATAAACAGTTTAAACATGATTCCAAAAACGATCCAGGTCGTCTAGCTCAACGACTTTTTCCATACATATAGAATGCTCGCAGAAGATAAGCTTATTTTGCTCAAGCTTTCTGATCTCCTTAATGTATAGACGGTAGAAATAGTCGTTTATCACTGCCGGCCAGCTGTACGTGAAGGTCCTCTCTTCATAAGACAGCCGGACATCACCAATGCAACGGGGACACTGCATCTTGAGCATGCGCAACGGGAAATTTTGCTCTCCGGCCGTCTTTGGCTGGATCTGTGCGTGATCCTGGATGCGAGCATGTCTGGGCGCCTCCCTCGTGTCGTAAAGTACGGCCATAGCTTCACAGGCCTGAACACACAGCTCCCTCATCTCCTCATAGCTTGCCATTTCCAGATGATTGAGGAGGATTTCGGCCAAATCTGCGCGCTCGGGGAGCTGAAGGTCAACCAGTATTACCGATACTGCTGCTCGACAGCTTTTACACGCTTTGCTTCTAGCGTCCTAATCTTGTCCGTCAGGTCCCGATTTTATTCTTCATTGGGCTGGCGTTTGTATCTGCCCCCTTTCAGTATCTCACGCTGATGTTTCAGAGCTTCGATCTCGGGG
The DNA here is from genome assembly GCA_023159215.1 of Xylariaceae sp. AK1471. Lineage (NCBI taxonomy): Eukaryota > Fungi > Ascomycota > Sordariomycetes > Xylariales > Xylariaceae > Xylariaceae sp. AK1471. The sequence continues at coordinate 251,268 of JAJKLI010000021.1, forward strand.
TCCGCGGGGAGATTCTCCCATATCGAGGCTCTGTCGTTTTAGATCGTCATGATATTGAAGAGCCTCATCCTCTGAGGCCTGCGAGCCGTAAAAGCGGCTGAAAACAGGCGGTTTCAGCCACTCTTTCTTCCAGCGGAGGCGAGTACACTTTACGCCATGCAGGTTCCTGACTTGAATGACCCGCCTGACAGTCGTAAGACTTATAGCGGCAAAAGCTTGGTCAACGACAGCGGACTGCTAAGATATCCGGACCAGTACAGAGTTGGACTACGGACTGGTACGTAAACAGTTAGGAATACTACTATGTAGCTAGTAGTTAGTAGATAAATAAATCTTCGATTAGCTCGCTTAGGAAACCTTGTTAATACGAAACTAGTGGGCCTGAGTGCGTAGCTTACGGGGTAAGTTGGCTGGCGAGGTGCTAGCTGCCTGCGACTTGAGACAACACACATTACATAGGTATAGGTAGCGTTTACATGATCAAGCCGATTCCCCTTTCTTTTCTTTCTAAGAACATAGCGGTCCTCAATCAACCAACTCTAATATGAAGTGGTCTTGTGCGCTTCAGTCATGTGATCAGCCGGCTTTGAGGCCGCTTCATGGACAGTGCGAACTTTGCCACCAACATTTCTGCACGAAACATGTGGTGTCAGCGCTGCATACTTGTCCTACAAGCGAGGTTCGAATGGGCGAAACAATACTTGAAAATGGCCAGGACGTCTGATATTTCTACAGGATATCCACGCGATATACATATCTGGGGACCCAGCTAAGCTCGAAGGCCTAAATTCAGTCCGACGAACAGCGGGCGAAGAGGTCATCTCTAGATTGTTAGCAACTATCAATTGCGATGCCCTTTGCGCGCGTGCAGAGACTTTACGCGATGGGATCAAATGTACTGTCAATCTCCCATCAGCCGATCAGGCATACTTCAACTTTGACGTCCTTGGTGGGTGTAACTACCATGGCTCGATCGTGTTTGACGACGGCAAGACTTGGTTGGCAAGGTTCCGAGTCCCAAATCACAATGAACCTCCATTGCGGGAGAGGAACTTCGATAGGCGCAGCGAGTTTGCGACATATTGTTTCCTTGCCAGAACTGCTGTTCCAGTCCCTGAGGTGTACGACTGTGCTGATGATGACGACCCTATGAATCCTGTTGGCGCTGGGTACATTTTGCTTGAAAAGTTAGCGGGGAAGCCATTGGCCTGGCATGAAGCAAGCGAGGTGCAGAAAGAAAAGTTCTCTCGTCAGTTAGCGGAGATTTATGTCAACCTGGAACAGCATCCTCTCAATGGGCTAGGACGTCTACAGCTCTCGCCTATGGGGTTACCAGAAGCCGGACCAGCCTTTTTCGACTACGACTCGAATGGAAACTTGATTCCGTTCGGCCCATTCAGTCATTCAAACGACTACTACACAACCTTGATTCAGCAGAAAATCCAGCTCATCAAAACCGGGGAGGTCGCAACTTCTGCACATCTAGATCAATACCTCGTCTGCATGAGTCTCCTTGACTCTCTCCCACCAAATGAGTCAGGCCCTTTTTTCCTCCGTCATGTGGATTCTAGAGACGCGAATTTCTTAGTCGATGATGACTACAACATTACTGGCATCATCGACTGGGAGCTGGCCATTTCTACTTCAAAAGGCTCGGCATTCCAATCGCCTCTCTTGTTTTACAATTTAGGCGAACTCTACCATAAAGGTCTCTCAACGCCAAGCGAAGATGAAAAACGCTTTTCTAAGATCTTGCGGGAAGAGAAAGGGGCAGTTGAACTTTCTGCATTGGCTGAGAAAAAGCTGCATTTTAGAGTTGATCAAGTCAGTGAGGCTGATCCTTGGGAACGGCAAAAATTTATAAGCCTTTTCAGTGGATGGTGGAAAGTCACCAATGGGGTGGAAACATTCGATTGGGATACGTGGTACAAGAAGGCACTTGACATGTATGGCGATGGCGGTCTATGAGAATCAGACATGAAGGGACACAGTATTGCATATACGAATCGGGTAACTAACATCAGTTGCGAATAAGACCTACGTAGCACATAGATATGCGAAAGATCACTCACCTTACTTATCTGCTAGCTGGCTTGCTTGATGTTGCGCTAAATCCGGCGCAGGCTCGTCTTTCATCGGATATTCCGGCTATACATTTTTCATTCTCATTGTTTCCGGCCTTGTGCACTAGGTGTCGTACGCCCATAACGTTGCGGTATGGCTGTCGGAGCAGGGTCATTTCTGTTTGCTCAAGTTTAGCCGTAGACAAGTGTAAAATCTAACAGAAGTATATCGATGATGATTGGGCATAAATGAAGCGGTCGGGGGTCTATGTAAGTGTACTCTACGGTACTCCGTGTTAATATGTCTTATCAAGTCGTGGATCTTGGCCCCCTTTCTCCTTGTCTCTTCTAAGCGAGCTCGCTCGGCTATTTAAGACGCAGAGGTATTTAGTACTGAAACAGAGGCTGAAGAACTCGAGAATACATTGGAGTGGCCTGGCTCATGGGCCTAGGAGTTCAGGGGCAATATCTCCTAAGGGAAGCAGCAAAGGCGAGAATGGAATAGGCTGGCGATAGGAGTGTTGGTTCGAGAGTTTGGGAAAATCTTACCAGATGATTACAAAAGGCATGGAGGCGATAAGCGATAGAGGGTTGACAAAGGAGTAAGAGCGATTTCCTAGGAGGTCGTTATAGCTAAAGAACGACAGGCTGGCAAGGAGTGTTAGCTCTAGACGCGAAATTCCAAAGTTACTAGCGATTTCCTGGGAAGAAGTTGGAAGCGAAGAAGTCATAAGGTTCTTGGTTTGACTATGTAGGTGACTGCTAAACTTTATTCATTTGTGGCTTAGAATAGCAAAACAGTAAACACACCGCTCATGCCTAACAGGCCCATCAAACTTTTAGCCGTGAATTTATGGCCGAATTTCCTAGCGTTCCATAAGTTCATGTCCAGGGTATTGAGCTTTATATTTTGTAATTCGTAGAAGCCAAGCAATATAGTTGCCGCTCATTCCCGTTGAAGCGCTTGACATGGACAACGTTACAAACGTGGAACTATCCAAAAAAAAAAAACGAAGCTAAGTGCTTGTGTCTCGCTTTTCTGCCCGGAACCTAAACTTTAATAAAGCTCTCAGTGGCTGTCGACGAAAATTATAAATAAACAGCAAAGGCGCACCCGCACTTGCATTAGTACCTTCCGGATCCTTCCTTACAAAATCAACCCTCAATAGCCAACTATTTAGTTACCTCGTATATATTCTTCACGGTATAGACAATCTGAAGAATACATTTTATCGCGCCTCTAAGTGTACCTTGACTACTCTTGCCCTGCCGAAAGTCTGGCACACCTATGACCCCGACAGACCTAGGATCTTATCCCTCATCATGCCGGCACGACGACGACGACGACGACGACAACAACAACAACGAGAGTTCCATCTCTTTGGAAAACTCCCAACCGAGCTACGCCTCAAAATCTGGGTATACACTTGGAAACCAAGAACCGTCTCGTTATACCCAATCGACGATGACCATTTCCTGCGTCCCGGGGGTAAAAACCCACTCCCCGCCTCAGGCTATGTGAACTTCGAATCGCGGAGCGAGACTCTACGACACTACAAGCGCTGTTTTGCCCATCCGGATAAGACGGACTTCCGCTGGTTCAATTTTCGCCTCGATACTCTGTGCCTGGCAGCAAGCTGGTGGTTCCTGGATAAGCTCGATCCTCGTGATCTTAGACAAGTCCAACGGCTGATTGTCCCCGAGCCTTTGAGCAGTGCTATCAGCGCGGCAACGCCTTGCCGTGATAAATGGCCTGAGCCGGTAACGGAATCATTTGAGTCGCCTATGGTCAAAGAACTGTTGGAAGAGAATTACCCCAGCTTAAGAGAAATCACCCTTACGACGAACATGTGGATGGTGCGCGAGCAATATTCTCCTAGAGACAAACTAGAAGATTGCTACATATTCCAAGCACACCCAAGCCTGTATAAGGGCTGGGGCCATATGAGGACCACCTACATTGGTAGGCTTAGAGTTCGACATTCGCCTACAGGGAGCAAGACATATCGGCAACGATACTGTTGCCGGTTGAGCAAGAGAGATGTCGACTTTTTATTAGAAGCTATCACTGATATACTAATATAAGAAGGCTTTTCAACTGGCCCGGACGACACCCAGGTCTAGGTGCCTCATCTGAAACACAGTCATGAATGCCCGCAGCCACTTGATAACGATGAGCCAATACGAGGTTATTCTGAGACCCTAATACTGAAGGGTCTGCATGAGGCTATTGGAAGTGAAGACGTTGGTTTGTAGATATCCCTTGGTCTGCCTGGCTTGGAAGAGGAAGAAGAAGGGCAACGGACCTTGATACCATAGATGAATATTGTTATCTGAATAGATCCAATCCGAGCCCCTAAACACAGGCGTTACAACAACTGCTTACCTAGCCGCCCAATGAGATTTAAACTATCCGCGAGATCAGCCAGGTACTTTCACCCTTCGCTCCATAGGTCATGTTTTGTGTTTCTGCATCCCTCCAGCAACAGTCGTGAACTTGTAAAACATTGCAGCGCCACGATATGCCAAGAAAACAAGTTCGGGTTTGCCGCGGGCACAAGCCACATAAAAAGCACAGATCACCCAGCAGATTGATGGCTCGCGCAGCCACTTAACAGACATATGTACCTAAAAGGTACTTATCTACTTGACGGGACTTGGCATCTCGAAACAACCATCACCTCATCCGATGATGCGTGAGGTATTCGTTCATAGCTTATTATATCGGCCGCCCATCAACGACAAATTGGCCTCCTCGGTGCTTAAAAAGGAGACATCTTCAGACAAATGGACCCATATTACACATCAAACCCATGAAGTGACAATGTTCCGCTTCCACTTCCTCCTACTCCTCTTCTTCGGAGCACTCGCCTCCTTCGCCGCAGCAGGATGTAAGTCCACTATTCCAAACTCCCTATCTACCTTCACGTTTCCCTTCAATCCCCCAATCCCTCAATCAAACAAGAAACCCTCACCACCAAACCCAACACTCGGACGAACCAGCCCATTTTCTAACATATACCACCAGCCGCCCCGATCTTCTGCAAATGCTCCTGTTCCAAAAACAGCACCCTGATCGAACTCCCCCCTCAATCGACCTGCGCCGCCTGCACGCACGCCTACTGCCTATCGCAAGACCTGCCCTTCTGCAAGGACGCCAACAACGCCAACGTCGACGTCCTGTCCACCTGCATCCAGCGCGACAGCCGGAAAGACCAGATCATCGTCTGGGGGTTCATCCTCGGCACCACCGGCCTGCTGGGCTGGGCCGCCTTCAAGCGCGTCAGTGAGCTACGCGCCAACAGGAAGAATGTCGCTGCTGGGCTGGGCGATCCCCAGAATAGGGGCGCCTATGCACCGGTTTTGGGTATAAGAGGTTGAAGGTTCAAAACAAGGATTGTGTTATATATGTTAGACATGAGTATTTAGGGGCATGTTCGGAAGTCGTTTCTACGGTTCGGCCTGGCGTTGGGAGTACTTACGAAGTTGCAATTTCAAATACATGAATGGCGGAAGCGCCAAGATCACTTGCACAAGGATTTGAAGGCCTCGAGGATTGGAGGAAGACTGATGCATATGCTATGGTATGTGCATGTATCGTCATAGAAGGGCAACTTCAGTCCCCGTTAACAACCTCGTATGATATCTTTGTATGCCCGTGAATCATGGTACCCCTTGAACTTTTATGGTAGCCGCTCGTCATACCCATCTGCGCCGTATCGTATCTTGCTTTTGATGCTCCTCTAAACACAACCAAGCTCATGCTTCTACTATCGACTTTGCATATAAAAAAACCCAGCACCATTTTTGCCCTTTCTCTCTCTCTCAGCGTTTCTTACAGACAGCGTTATTAGACGTTTAGTCTTCCTCGATGTGGGTAGCCTTATGATCAGTACCATTGGAATTTGACACGCCGTTCTTCTCGCGGCGGGCGCGAACAGCCGCAGCCAGGCCTTCCAGTACCTCAATGGTGCTCTCCCAGTCGATACAGGCATCCGTAATACTGACACCCTTCTTTAAGCCGGCAGGTCCCTCGGCAGGTACCTTCTGGTTTCCCTCGTTGATGTTGGACTCGATCATGACGCCGATGATCGCCTTTTCACCCTCTCTCAATTGATCACCAATCACCTTGGCCACCTTGGGCTGGTTTCGATGATCTTTATTGGAGTTACCTGGCATAGAGTTAGATTTTCGTCTATGATCTAATTTGAGGTAGAAGACGACATATCAAGTCATTCACGCCATTCGCAAGTGTTGCCCTGGTCAAAGAAAATATTCCATCTCGTGCCGCCAGATGAGAGATAGTGAACTTACCATGTGAGCAGTCGACCATGATGGCCATCTTTTGACCCTTTTTGGTCAACGTCTCCTTTGCCTCCCGGATGCTCTCCTTATCGTAGTTGGTGCCTCTGGTACCACCTCTCAAGATGACGAATCCATGCTCGTTGCCGGCGGTTCTAGTGATGGCAGCCAATCCCTGCTTCGTCACACCCATGAAATGATGCTTCGACGCGGCGGCTCCGATAGCGTCAATAGCGACTCCCAGATTGCCGTCGGTGCCGTTCTTGAAACCGATGGGGAAAGACAGACCAGAGGCAAGCTCTCGGTGCAATTGAGACTCGGTGGTTCGGGCACCAATGGCACCAACAGAGATGAAGTCGGCGAGGAACTGAGGGGAGATGGTGTCCAACATCTCGCTCGCAATGGGAATGCCGGAATTTGTCAGATCACTGAACATCTGGCGGGATATCCGAAGACCTTTGTTGATCTGGAAGCTGTTATCGATGTTGGGGTCGTTGATCAGGCCCTTCCAGCCGACAGTGGTACGGGGCTTCTCTAGGTAGGCGCGCATGATGATACACAAATCGTCGGAGAGCTTCTCGGATAGGGACTTTAGACGTTGAGCGTAGTCTTGTGCCATGGCAGGGTCATGAATAGAGCAGGGTCCAACGACGACCAAGAGCCGGTCATTGCGGCCCATGATGATGGAAACGGCCTCACGACGACCCCTGACGACAGTTCGAAGCGAGACATCGGTCATGGGAATTTCAGAGATGAGGAGAGCGGGCGAGATCAGAGGGTCCTGGCCCAGGACTAATGTATCGGTATATATCAGCATGATGGACACTGACGGTAGCTTCAATTCATGTGTGAGGAACTAGGCTGTGGAACACCAGGGGGAACAAGTTGCCTTGCAATGAATGCCTTCTTAAGGCATGCAATTGCTCCATGATCAATGATCGATACGGCCCCATTTTCAATACATCGAAGCACAATAGCTACACAGATAAATACAATGGTGAGACGCCACGGACGCCACGTACCTCTCATATCATCGGCCCTAATCGGCTCCATGTCGACTCCCGGCATCTTGATACAGACAATTGGATGTCAATGGGTTGTTGCAGGATCTAAAAAAATGACCGGTTCGTTTATGGCTTGAGAGATGGAACAATCAAGCTGGGTATTGGTTGGTGCAAGTTGAGACGGTTCGGTTTGGTTTGCTGCAATGGGTTAACGAATCGGAATGACGTGAATGTTTGTTTGTGATTGTCAATGTATAGTCCGAAAGGGAACGATCGCTGCAGAAATGGAATTGAAGAACGGGGTATCTCGATAATGCAAGATGAAACGGTTTAGGTACTATGTAGGAAGTAGGGAGACAATCAGAATTATAGATTGGTCTCTTCCGTTGAGAAATGAGTCAGTCAAAGAGTCTATAGAGAAGAAAAAAAAAGTTAATAATACTTGTGAATAATACCTAGGTAGGGGTCCTGACTCCTGGGTCCTGGGTCGGCCAAGTCGTTGGTGAGTAACTTCTTTGGAGGGGTAGGTAAAATGTCAGAGGGGGGTTGCAGGTTCTTTGTACCTTAGCTACCTAAGGTACCAGCTTTAGTCACTAATGACCTCGAGGTTTAAAGCTTGACTGATGAGAATTTTAAAATTTCAGGTCAATTGATTTACAATGAGCTGCATAGTATTTATTAATTCATTGTAGAACTTTCTAGGCATCCTGGTGGATGTCAGCTTTCGTTTGGTCCACGCTATGTGTAGGTATCTCGAGGTAAAGAAAGGGCGTGTAAATCGCCCACCAAGCCGGTGACGGAGCATCCCACATCCCACGACCTGTGCCGCAGTGAGAAAGAGGGGCAAACGGATGTGCCTGGTCTCTCTTGGAGGGGCATCTACGCTATCGATTAGGTATCCCACCTTGTAGTGGGTCTTAAGTTTAGGTCCACCATCTCGCCATCTTGTGGTTTTGGTGCCAAGTAGGATGAGCGTCCAATCATATGACATCTAAATCTCAGTATGCCTATATGTACCTCTTGTATCTACATGTATATTCAGTACTTTTTCTAAATCATATTCTACTTGTATTAATAGCCTGTGCTCTATACTCGAACGTAGAATAAGATTAATGGATTCGATTGCACGTCTACTTGACATAGGCTTTGTTGAGCTCACCGCCGTTCTAGTCTTGGGCCAATGGCACTGTCTGCTCGCATCACGTCGCTCGACTGCATGCCCTCAAGTCTCAAAGGGGTGGTCAGCTTACTAGGTAGGTAAATACATACATTAGGTAGCAGGCACTATTATATGCAAATGTGAGAATGAGCTGTTCCCGCCAACTAGGACCCCAAATTGGCATGCAGGTCCCCGAACGTTATAAGTGATAGGTAGTATAAATGGCGCGGGGGAAAAGGGTCGCAGGACTACATGCGACTATATGCTATGCTTGCAGCACGAAGAAAGTTTGTGGGCCGACGGGTTCTACCCGGCAGGCACTACATTCACTCCCGTTCTCCCGTGGAGGTAACTCAGATCCTCTTCCGCTTGGCCATTGGGGAATGAGCATGAAAATATGTGAAGATGAGAGATCTGGACCGTCGGGACTCCCTGCAAGTCGATGAATGCAATTGAAACTCCCATCTTAGTAAATACCTAGATAGCTCGCTAGCCGTCATATATAAACAATCAACACCTAACAAGGTCCTTTTTGAGGCATGTCTGATGGCTATAGCTTCTTTCCATTCTGGAGTTATTGGTTCTATACTGTCAATTTAGCTTGAATGAGAATGGCATCTCATCCGTAAGAAACGCCAGCTACGGCTAAATGTCGTGAAGATTCCATTCCCAGGCTATAACGGAGGCTGCTTGTCCGTAATTTGGGGAAACTCCCCACAGCAGCCTGCCCTCATGGACGGAATAAATATCCCCATTTCATACCACATGGCGATATCCAAACGGTTGTCTTGGCTTACACCCAAGAATCTAATTCTGACGTTCGCTGGTTATCATTGAGAATGTTCAGTAACATGAGACTCAAGTTGTTGTCGGCAGCAGCTTGTCTGCTATGGACAAGGTGCGCCGTTGGAGCTCCGTTGGATCTCGGGGAACTAGAGTCAAGGCAAGATGCGGATTCTCACTGGGTGGCTACGTGGACTTCAATGCCACAGCTAGTTGAGCAGAGCAATCTGCCCCCGTCTCCCTTCGTAAGTACAATGCTCTCATCACGTTACATCCATACATAAACATTCGAGGCCTGACCAACCTTCTTGCATAGACCGGATCTGGCGTGTTCAAAGATGCCACGCTCCGACAGACACTTCACCTATCCATTGGTGGCGAGAGATTCCGTTTTCAGATCTCCAACACCTTCGGCGGCAGCGCCTTGCCCATCACAGCCGCGTCCCTAGCGTTACCTACTGGCGGCCAGGCCGGCGTCAGCGGCATCGATACTGCGACTCTCGTGGGACTCACATTCAACGGCTCGAGTTCAGTGAACATACCCCAGGGCCAAGTGGTCTACACAGACCCCATCAACTTCAAGATTGCGCCGCAGTCTATGGTTACCGTCACTCTATACTCTCAAGCTGGCCAGTCTGGAACTAGTATCACGGGCCATCCTGGCAGTCGTACGACCTCGTGGATGCAGCAAGGGAACCACCTTAACGCTTCCACCGTCACCGGAGCGAGCACTGCTCATTGGTACTTTCTGACAGCGATTGAGGCTTGGGCACCTAAGTCAACATCGGCGTTAGTTATCCTCGGTGATAGCATCACAGATGGACGTGGTAGCACCGACAACCAGAACAACCGGTGAGACAGACAACCATCCGCTTTATAGGATCCCTTGGAGATTAACGCGTGTGATAGGTGGCCAGATCTGCTCCTTGCCAGGATGCAGAAGGAAAACATCACAAACATCGCCCTCGTCAACCAAGCAGCAGGCGGCAACACGGTTCTGACTGGAGGACTAGGCCCACCACTAATGCAGCGCTACAAACGTGATCTCCTGGCCGTAGCGGGCGCCAAATATGGCCTCATCTTCGAAGGCGTGAACGACATCGGCGGCGGATCAGCAGATTCAGGCACGCAGTCACGACTTGCAACCAGCTTGGAGTCGTCCTTCAAGACCATCTCGACGGACGCCAAGAATGCGGGCATCACCATGTTCGGGGCGACCATCACGCCCTTCGGCGGCAGCGGGCAGGCGTACAGCAGTCCGGTACGCGACACGGGGCGACAGACGGTGAACAAGTGGATTTTGGCCGGTGGTGACGGTAGTTTTGCTGCCTCGATCGACTTTGCCAAGATCCTGGCGAATCCGTCAACGCCGGCCAACCTGGCCTCACAGTACGACGGTGGTGATCATTTGCACCCGAATCCGGCAGGGTATCAGGCTATTGCAGACCAGTTTCCGCTGACCATCTTTAAGGAGAAGAGGCCAAGTCACGGCCCGGGGATGGGACATCATCATGCTCCAGTGCCGTCGATCTAGTTGTGGGAAGTAAGTTTAATTGGTATCCTGCAGAAAGATTGAAAATATGGAGCGAGGGGATGATGTGGGAAAAAGATATGGTGGTTTAAGCAGCATTCTTGCGCTCACTCAAGAAAGTAAATAACAATATCTAACAGTCAAGCAAATGAACAAGATGACTGACATGGATAAAATAATACACACGAAATTAACAAAAGTAAATAAAAGGACAAATATATCGTTGTTATACAGCAAAATTGTACAGAAATAAAGAATTTCGCCCCAGGCGGGGGTCGAACCCGCAGCCTTCGGATGGCGCTTTACAAGCCTAAGCTAATAAAAGTCCGACGCTCTAACCAATTGAGCTACCAGGGCAGATGTTTAACCCGCGGCTTATTGAAATTCAAGACAGATTCAGCCGGCGCGCAAGGCAGAAATTCAGGAATTCCTTGGAGATTGGGAGAGTGGCATGAGTGCGTGGTGGCTGGCTGGATTATTGTGGCTGGTGCCTAGCTGTTGCGCGGGGAGGGTAATGCGTACCCCGCCAGCTGTAATCAGTTGCCCAGCACGGGTTCGTCGCCCACCCCATTTTGATTCTGCCGATTCTCACCGCTCTAGATGACCTATATATTCTCCCTCGACCTCCCTTTTCTTGTGTATTTTTCCTTTTCTTCTTCATACTTACCTTGGAGGGAGAAAGGGGGCTCAAGAATCCCCGTTCTCAGGGCTGGCGGACCTGCATTGCACATTGTGGTAGTCTGCCGCCTTTTGTCGATGCCTCGTGTGTCCCAATCTCCGGAATTTTTGATCTTATTACATTTGCGTTTTCGTTGTGCTCATCACTTTTGTGGTGACGCGAGGAAGATGGTCCTGGCAACCTCGGTTCATCCTTGCCTACGGTTTGTTTCTATGATTCGTATGTGAGTAGCTCTAGATATGTAGTACGCGGCCATGGTTACTGACTGGACCTTACAAAGATGTATGAATGCCTTGATATGGCCATATCCTACAATGAAACGCTCATTCGTGTTTTGTTTGGTCTTGCCTCCTGCGTGTGCTTGATCCCGATCCTCCGGAGGGCAGTTAGGCAATCGCGGTTGCCTACGGCAAATTTTTGCATGATCGCAGAGACGCTGTCATGTACCCACTTCTAACCTCGTTCACAGAAGCCTTGATTGTGTCTTGGTGGTTTGTATCTCTGTGGGTGCTGCCTGGTCAGAGATGAAGGAATTATTTGTGTAAAAGACTACGTATCGCATCGATTTAGGCTACCACGCGTCTTCCTCGACCAAATGCACAACATCACCGCTTCTCGAGCTCAGCATTATTTTCAATCTACAGCGGCTGGTGTAACATGCTTTTTCAACGATGTCTCTATTTCCTACTGAGGAACACGTTCTACCCCGTGGATTGTCTGAGGTCAATGCCTGTGCAGAGCTCTGATACTGCCACAGTGCGCTGTTATGACATAAACAAAGATTTTCGGTCAATTTGCCCTCACTTTTCCCCCACGCAGCTGGAATGACGATCTATGCGCAAACGTTCGGAGACCAATCCTGCAAGGGACACGGGCGCCCACGAAACATCAATTATCATTCCATGAAGTTATCATACCGGTCGATCCGGCGCCCAGTTGCACAGAATGGTAGCAACCCACCCTATGACTTAAAGACCTAATTGTTACGCGCGTAACTCTCTCACGATCGTTCAACACGAAGTCTCCCTGCCATCGACTATTCCGACCTGTCGAGCGTAGAATGCTCATTCGAGATCGATTTAAATAGTTGACGCTATGAAGTTCGCAAACGCGATCCAATATCTCCCATGTTATCCACAAGCAAGGCCTCAATGGCTTGAATCGACTGTTAAAGGTTCACGTACTTTCCGATAATTTATCAGAAATGACGGCTGCGACAAGGTATAAACTGTTGGTATTGAAGTCAGCCAACACATCTGCACCATTCTTTCGCTGAGAACCATCGTTCTCACTGAGGAAAGCGGATCACACTGAACACTTTGGCGTTGCTCTACTACCCAAACGTCGGACCTTTTGAGGTGGTAATGAAGTGTCCAGAAAAACGGGTACAGCTGACTACACTGCGACTCAGGAGGGCAAGCACGAAGTAGCTGATAGGCTGGCGCTCTGCCGAAAGATTCTGTAGTGGAAGGTAATTGTCGGATTACAGTCGCCTCAGCTGTGTTCGCTACGTCAGTAAACTAGAAGAGCTCCTAGTGGGCTAGGTTGAGAACATCAGCGCATTTCCTTGTGTCATATAGGAGGACCGTTGGACTGCCACCGCAGAAGAATGGGTCTGTTCTGAGGCAATGAATGTTCCTGCTATCAGCCATGCCGTCCCGGGCTCTTTCACCTTGGTTTGAGATCACCATACCAAGTAGTATATGAGGCGGATGTGCGGGCGGAAGGACAGTGATGTTTCTTTCGTACAGGTTAGGATCGACGTACCGCCTAGGAATAAACGTAATGTCGCTATCTCCAATTTCAATCAACAATCTGAATGCTGCGTATGCTTGCTGAATTTTTCTTTCTCTTGGCTTAAGTACCTCAACTGCCTGTGAATGGACCTCTTCGCCGTTATCATGTGTTCAGCGGGACAAAGGCAGTAGACATCCATGTTCTCTGTTCTGGATTTGAATTTTGATCTCACGATCACACACCTCGCCATCGAACAACAAGTAGAAAGTCAATACTACCTCGAGGCATCCTCTTGTCATCGGCTTCAGGACTAGCAGGACTACAACAGGAAAATTCATGTGGCTCCGGAAGTAGACGTGGTTGGACTTCTGATCGAACAACTTCATCAAGCTCTCGAACGTCTCCGTTGACCGCTATGTAAACAACATTATGCGATAATTCTAGTGAAGCCATGATATGATGACTTAATCGTACATAGAGCACTTAGATCATTTCAATCCTATCGTCGCCAGCTTTCGTATGTTTTCTAGCTGTTGCTTGCTTCTTGGGCCAAACGGAAGGGTTGATCATGACACTTCAGACGATCGGTCCCATTGTTTAATCCGTGGAGACCTGGAAGATGTCAACGACGCAAAGTAGCTAACAGCATCAGCGAAGGAAGATTATGTTCTCTAATATAGCCATCGCTCTTGATGTCTTTCCTCCTGCAGTGAGTGTGCTAAGCCTTACAGCATGCCTTGAGCAAGACCACTTCCCGTCTGAAGATATACAAGACAGCGCTCATGGACCCATCGTCACCCTCATAAGATATCGCCTCAGCACAAGGAAAGTGCCCCGTCGTCTACTATTTTAACAGCAACGCATATTCTGATAAACCCCTAATCTCGTCTAAGCTATCCCATGCAAAAATTATTCCCTTTCCTTCTCATTCAGACCACTGCGTTCACAACTGAACGGCACTAGGAAGGCATGAATCCCACATAGCCCTTTTTCAGTGAACTCTGGGTTTGCAATCCCATACTTGTTTCTTTAAAGGCAAGAGAAGAACTGGCAGTAACTATCACAACCTCTCTTCCAACAGGCCTTGTTACGGAGGACGAGCTCAAGCTTGTCCTCTGCTCTTCATGTCACAGAAACTAGGAGCTACATTGCATGTAAACTATATCTCACTGCAAATACAAGTGCCTTCAATCCCAGCACGTTCTTGCACCAGTCCAATCCAACACATCTACCTTGACTACAAGCCATCGACTCTTCTCTCCCTGGTATTTACACATCGAGCAGTACGCAAGATATTGCCCAAACAGCTCTAGCTGGGTGGTCAGTCTTAGCACATCAGTCCTTACTACCATTCTCAAAGTCTACAAGCACTTTCAGCTCTAAATCACTTCCACCAAGTTTGACGTTTAACGATCTTCTCAGACATTGGTAATAGGTCAGCCGGTTGCTGCCTTAACGACTTCCACACTCGCACATATCCATCTCCCTCTTAAACCACGGCAGACGGCAGTCGCAGCTCCTGCTCCTGCAGCTACAATTGCATCAATTTTCCAATATGACATTTCCCCACTGATATAGCTGCCTCTGATTTGACACCCTCTAATATTCATCACAGTTTCTCACGGCAGTTCTTGCACGCTGGTACATCTCTATCTCTATTCTTCGGAAGTGTCTTACGAGGCAGCCCGACAGTAACGCAACATCCAGCTTCCATCTCTTTCCCTGAATTTGAGAAAGTCTAAGCTTGGGAGCACATTCACTCTCCGTATATCTCTCATTCCGACTATTCACGAGAACAGGTACAGTTACGAGGGTGCTTCTTGACCTGAGGTTTGAAACTAGCCGGAACATCATAACCCCATCTTAATACGCGCATGCTTTGAATGGAACCACATCCTCTTCAGTTTCCTCTTCATCACCCTTCTTCAAGTTCGTGTCATCATCTGGGCTTCTAGTCCAAGACTTAAACGAATCGGTCGCGTCCTTTCGTTCTTGCCCTCCGACTCAGTCTCGTCTTGTGGTCTGAGAGCCCTTAACGAACCAGCTGCGGGTCTCAAACCCCCATATTATTGGCATTACGAAATCTTCATACACTCAGTCTATCATCGAGTTCGTCATTCCAGATACAAGTGAAGAGGCATATCTCCTACCATCTTCACACGACTGTACTCAACTCACAGACATATCACGACAGCAATATTCATGATGACAGACTCGGGAACCTCACCCATCTCGTCACCCATCATATCCCAAATCAACACCCATAATCTATCCGAGTCTGACTATGAAAGAATGTTATCTACAGTGGAGCGGTATGTGCCGGAAGAGACAATCCAGGTCGCTCGATACGACCAAATGATCTATGAACACCCGCAGAAACCCGAAGCGAAAGCATGGATCATCAAGTCCAAACGTGACCCGAACAAGTCATTCGCATTAAGACTTTTGCCAGAAATTCATGCTGAGGTTCGATTACAGTATCCAGTGATTCCCGAAATTGAGAATATGTACTGGAAGGGCGCTTTTCTCAAGGGCCGTCCCTTAAAAGACCTCGCCATTCACATAAATACCTGCGGAAGCGTGATGAACAGGCCCATGGAACTCTACCGCCTAACCCATGAAGGCCAACCGCATGAGGGCAAGAAGCCACGGGGCCATGGGCTCGTCGAAACCGACCCGTTATCATATCACATCTTCATGCTCAAGCATCTCGAATGGCGGTGCCGCAATCCGAGCCCCTTCCTCTCCGTCACGCCTAGTTATAGGAAGGTGATGCACATGTACGAGCTCTACAAACGGCGTGGATACCAGGGGATCAAGCTCATCGAATTTCGATCCTACGGGCCGGAATGGGACCACGAGAAGCAGAGGCTGTTTCATGTACCCAGTCTGGGCTATGCCTTCGACGACATAAGACTGCAAAGACAGCCCTTCTTCCGAGACGAATACTTGCTTGAGGGCGGGATTCCACCCGAGAGCATCATTAACGAGGTGTCTTTGCCATCTTTTAGCAGGCCTAATATCCCGAAAACGCAACGTGAGGTGCCTGCGGAAAAACGGAAGAGACCGACCGACGCAGAAGACGAGGAAGGCGAAGAAGATGACGAAGACGAGGGACAAAAGAAGAGGAGGAAGTTCGCAACACAATTCAAGTTGCGTATATAGAGCTAGTGCACGGCTCAGCCACGACATCTGGTGTGCATTCCATTATATTTCACTTTCACTTTCACTTTCATGAAATGCGTGGGTTGCGTTGATTTCATAAGGATATGCGATGATTTACGAATTCTACAAGCCGTGATCACGAGCAATATGATGCATTTACGCAGGTCATAGCTATAGCCCCTTATCTTACTTCCTACGGCGGTATCCTGGGATGGGACAAAGTTATGACTTACGAGAGTATGATTCAATTATAAATACTAGCGTTGATTTTCCACGAGATGCAGTCTGATGACTGACCAACTACCTAGTATGGGGAACCTTTTTGATTTCATGGTAGTTACCTAGTCCTTTCTGCAGTTTAACTATTTCTACAATCAATGCGAAGTTTTCTTTCCCTAAATGAGAGAAATTCCGAGCTTGGAAGCACGATCAATCTCCGCATATCTCTCATTCCGACGATCCACGAGAACAGGTCCAGTTATGAGGGTGCTTCTTGACCTAGGGGTTGAAAGTAGCCGTACTTAATGCCATCTGGGAACAGGCAAATCCAATACTGACCCGACCGCAGATCTAGTACTTCCCTTTTTATAACCGACCAGTAATGTTTAACCTGCAAAGGAACTAGTCGAAAAGCGTAGGGCGAAACTTTAAGGTGTGATGCTTAACAAGATTATACTATACTTTGAGGTTTTTTTCAACCCCCCCCCCCCCCCCCCCCCCCTTAATATATTCTTTAATTTGAATATAATATATCTTGTTGAAAGACAAGTAATTACCACCGTTAAAACTTTAATCTTAATAATAAAGCTTAATATAAATCGGGATATAATGAGTGTTAGTGCTAACATGTAGGGTAGTTAACGAACGTTGTATAAAGTAGTGAGACATTCTAATGTACACCTTTTAACCTAACAATACTCGACAGAGAGAGAAGAGAAGACTAAAACAAGTTGCTGCCGCCGAAATCTCTGATGAAGTCCCATCCAGAAGCTTGGGTCATCGTGATCCCTAATCTTGACATGCGGCGGCCGTCACAAAACACACTCACGGAAAACCCCCAGATCCTTTGTACTACCGCCCTCGGAACATTCATATTGGTAACGACAGTATACCGAATCCCCTTTACTTAACCCCTACTTGCAATCTCAGCAGTTGATCTTGTACGAGTTGGCCTTATCGTTTGCACCCGACGAGAAGCTTGCAAGATTCCAGTCCCCCTCGCTACGTCCAAGAATTCCACCCTGTTCCTTGCAGCCATCGTCATTATAGAGGACGATTTCGCAGTTGAGAGCTCCAGCGTCCCAATGCATGGACGAAGCGACATTCTTGCTGCCCAGGTTCTTGCAAGGCTGGCCAAAGGTACCCTTTCGGTCTTCGATGACGCCGATGTATTTTTCGTCACGGTATAGTTGGAGGTGCCAGGCGGAGCAAAGCGGAAGCGTGGCGAGGAGGACAGTTGAGAACTTCATTTTGTGACTTGAGATGATGGTGCGAAAGTTGGTGTATTGAGTTTAAGATGTAGGATATGGTGTCTGGGAATGTCTGGGTGTTTTTGTTCTGCTGATGATGCTTTATCTCTCCAGATATCGAAGAACCCTTGGGCTTTTTATAAGAGTTGGTGATAGTCTATTTTCGCGCCCTACTCGTATTCTTCGCGACCCATCCGCGACCCATCACCACCATTTTGACTGTTATGGAAAGGAATAATTTCGTAAACGCATGAGGGCAGTACGAGAAAAACTATGATATGAACTGACAGGAATGAAGGAGACGAAGTTACACCTGCTGCTTACCTCTCCGCCTATCCTTACGTAATGGCTTAATATATCCACACATTATCAGCCCCCATTAACGGCTTCCTTGTTTCAGCTTATGTTATATATAGGACATATCGTCACCTTTTATACTTTTGCGTCCGATATTGATGAGCCTCGATTGCGATCTTGTTTCGAGATGAACGCCTTACCTCGCCGTATTTGTCGTATCTGCTGGACTTTGGAGCTGAGCTGACGATATGTTCTACGAGCGGCTATTGGTGGCCTCCCCGCAGAAACTAAGCATAAAGGACAAACTAGCCCCCAGGTTTTCATCGTTGCCCAACTGCTGTTCATTTCTATTAAGTAATACATTTATCTATAACGCCCTCATGATCCTTCTTGTTTTCGGGACAGCTTTAATTCTATTTAAAGCGTGCTTGGCATGTTGGCCTTTAATCCTGGGTGTTATTATCACAAAAATCTTGAGAAAGAAGAAGTCTATCCTGCTTGCTCATTATGGTATGTTGACAACAGGTAACACCGTCCGAGAAGCTGCCTACTTGGCGATTTACTTGGACAGAGCAGCTCGGATTCGGGTTCGTGCTGCCACACTCGGTGAGGTGCAGTCGATAGATGGCGCTCTTGTGGCTAAAGCGAGGGATTATCTGCTTATACCGGAAATTGTTGATGTCACGTTTGAATACTGGTATCGGCAGACCATATTAATCGACAAAAAAGTACAGAAGACTAAGTAGACATTAAGGCCCAGACCCAGACATATGAGTCAATTCCCCATCTTCACACGTCAATTCGTTTCTTTTGCCAGGCACGCCCATTGCTTTATTGCTCTATTCCAATGTGGAAACGTTACAAGCCCAGAGCAAACATCAAAGAAGCCAGACCCATGGCCCCCACAAGTCGAGTGTCAACCATGCTGCCCTTAAATCCCATCGACGTGGGGATGGTAGAGAAGGGCACCGACGCGGAGGATGTGTGCGTCGCCACGATGCCGGACGAGCTCTTCGCTGTACCCGAGGAGGTTGGCATCGACATCGACATCGGCATTCCCGTGCTTGCAGTGACGGAGACGATCAGAGTGCTGGTGATGGTGCTCAGGCTGGTGCTTGATAACTCGGCGGAGGCGGTGGCGGTGACGCCGTCGACGTTAGCGGTGCCTAGAGAGTCATGTGTTAGGATTGAATAGGTAAATAGAAAAGGATTGTTAGCGGTATGGAAGAAATGGCTCACTAATGATTGATGATGATTCGCAAGACGTTGTGGCTGTGGCGTTGCCCCCCGGTACGGACCCTGTGCCTGACAGAGGAGTAGGCGTGACATCGGTAATAGAGGAGGAGGAGTCTGATCCGGGGATGCCAGTGGCCATCACTGTCTGGGTAGACAGGGTGGGGGTTTTAGACGATGGATTGACCGAAACAGTCACAGTGTTTTTAGTGGTGAGAGTGGTACGAGTAGTGCTGTCGATAGTCGTCGTGGGCTCGGCCTCAGTGCCGCTCTCAGAGCTGGTGCAAGTCTCCGATAGGGTGACCGTCAGGGTCTGGGTGACCGTGACCGGTTTGGTGACAGTGATGGAGTTCGTGACAGTAACGGGCATAATGGCAGACGGGAGGCTTGCGGCGACAGTGTCGGTTACTCCCCCGTAACCATAACCTGCCGGAGAACTCGCCAAGACCGGCGCAACAACGAGGCCAACGACGGCCATGAACTTGCTGTTAGAGATCATATTGCTATTGTAAAAATGAGTGACTGTTGAAGTAACGAGCGACGGGGAGCGAATGAAACAGAAAGTGTAGCTTTTTACGATTGTTAATAGGAGGAGAGATATTCTAGTGAGGGTTCGGCTATATGGGAGCGGCCTCCTTTATAGACTGACACAGAACAGCGAATAATTCACAAGATGTTACACATGGTAGAGTGAATGTAGGACGATTCATTACCCACGCGAACATTACTGACTAGAATAGCGGGAAAATTTCTCTCTCTTTCTCCCTCACGAGAATCACTGATGTGGTACCAATAACGGTTTTGGCTCATCTCTTCTCTCATTAGGTCTGGGCGTCACAGAACTTTTAGAACGAACCTGTTTGCCCCAGAGAGAAGAGAGCTAGTGTCGCACAAAGCGCGCAAAGAGCAGCGCACCGGAGATTACGAGGTGTCACTTCGGTCCTTACTGAAACATCAAATCGACTCTGAAAAAGATCCTCATCTGTAAGTAGGGGACGAAGACGAATCCATTGCTCGATAGTGGCCAACTGATGTTTGCACTGTTCCCTTAGGTCGGTATCGCACCACCCATCTGCTTCTGTTTGCTGTCTGGGATCTGGTTCCATGAATAAGGTAAGAGTTTGAGAAAACTTGATTCACGAAGGGTGATGTGGGTAATGTCGATAGAGAAGATGCTTAGACATGTATTCTGTTACAGATTGAGGTTTTTGTGTTGTGGGCCAGTACTAGGGATGAGCTTTGGTCATTTGGTAGGCCAACAAGGCCACTTTCTCCTGGGCCGAGCAAGTAACATGCTGATTTCAGTATCAATGCAGAGCATCCGCTGCTGCTCGCGTGACATGTTGCCTGCATTGTGTGCGCGGTGCTAAACCATAGCAATAAGCGGTGTGCACGGACTGTTTTCACTGATTGCCTGAGGAAATCGGTTGTTTTATTTGAGGATAACTCAAGGGAAGAAGTAATTTCTCACCTTGTACTACGCCCTTCTGTGGAATCTCCCATAATACCGGATCATCACTCGTCAGGTACCCGGGTGATTTTGGCTCTGTTCACACGTTTGGGCGGCATAGGCCCATGGTGATTGGGCCGGCCTTGGTTTAGGGATGGGGGGTGGTTCGTTGTGCGACTTGAGACTGAATGGATATATGTCGATGACTATGGTATATGCAGGTTTCAGTTTGCTGTTGAAATAGAGAGCCGTGTCATATTAGATGTATGGGATTAATAGAAGTCAACTTGGCTACAGGATGGCCACTTAGGGCTGAAGTATCAGGTTGAATACTTGCAGGCCTCGTCAGGGATTAATAAAGTGACTATAGCCCAGCTCATTTAGGTGTCCCAGGTTGTTTGAAGTGCTCACGTCGATCCGCGAGCCAAGAGTGTTTGTTACCAGTGTGGAGCCGACAGTGTACATATATATTATCTGCCATGTGAGCCTGAACCATGGGAAGATAATCGGCTTGGGCTGCCACGCGAGATATGATTCAAGTCGCCAATTCTTTTGCATTCCGACTCTCTTGGACCATCAAAGGAAATGTACACTCTTTCCAGCCCGGCTACCGTTGAGTGGATATATGTTAGGTTGCATGATGAGGTAATAGGATACCAACTCCGGCTTTTGATTCACGAGTTAGAAAGGGATGTTTTGTCGAGCAAGAGGACAAGGCTGAAGAAATCGGTAAAGGTTCCCGTTCCATAACCAAAGCACGCAATAACTTCTTGTTATCACCTTCATATCGCTGAGATTTAGAGGACTATGGATGTGTCTTCGAACCAATCTAGAAGTTCTCGTCAGCCGGGCCGAGCTGCGAAGTTCAACTGTTAGTGTCGACGCTATCACGTCCGCCCACGGGTAAGGCGGGGTTTCCACCTTGCAATAGCATCCTGGTAGTTGTAAGGTCTGATCGGCCAGCCTGGTTACGTATAAAAATATATTTGAGTCGTCTCTTTCGATTATGATATAACTGACCATACAGCTGAGCGGTGTGTAGACGGATGAATTTGATGGTCGTGATACTAGGTGACTAAGCACTCTGACTTCATGATTGCGTTGCTATTGACGGAATCAATGATTTGCGGTCCTCCAAACTTCTAGTTCGAGAGGCAGCGCGGCAGATAAAGATGTAATGAAGACAGCGGAATGTGGTAGAATCGACCTTAAATAACCCTTTCATATGTAAAGGCATCGGATAATTATCTGATTGCCTGCGACCAAGTGCCAGGAAGACCGTTGCAAATGATTCATATACTTCATTGCTGCGATGAAGCGAAACAGAGTAAACTGCGCTAGGAAAAACCATTGAAGATACCTAGGTAGGAATATGAAGAGCGTTGTTCATATGGTCACGATCAAGCAGATGGATCGGATGGATGATGCAGGTTCCTGCTTCTTAGCAGCTCCGATTTCATGCCCCCCTACGGTACAGGTACCCACCTTTGAAAAGGGACCTAAGTACCCGCAGATGAAATATTTATAAAGCGGGGCAATCGATGTAACCGAATCATTGTCACCCTCCAAAGTACATAGATAGAACCGCGATCTCTCATCACTCACTTGAGAATAGCACATTCATCCGCCTCTTACTGAAATCCGTGGCTCTTATATATCTCTCAGTGTATTTATTACCTCGTTGTTTCTATTAATTAGAAAACTCAGATGTAAATCCTTTCCTCGTGTCAACAGTCTAGTCAACATGTTGTCCGACACCATCAACGAGCTTTTCGACAATATCCCCAAAGACACAGCCCAGCAGACCTCGGTCCTACGCCGAGTGGCCGAAGTAGCCCGAAATCTCTGGGCCTCGGAACCCGAATCATCAGATCTCGACCTCCTTGCTCAGAAAGTCGGCGATGCTGCTCGTGTCGAGTCAAACAGGATATCCCTAGGCGAATCCAGCGTGCTCGAGTTCTTCTGCTCCGTCGTGTCGACTCAGGGGGTGAGAGCCACCCTCATTGTTCAGTGCCTTCGCATCATAGGCAACTCATGTGCAGATGAAGGTTAGTGAAAGAACGTTGCACCAGCAGACACAGGTCATGAACTGGGTTTCTGATTGATCTTAGATGAAAATAGAGAAAGAGTCGTCGCATCAGGCTGTCTACCAAGCCTCGTAATGCTTTTAAATGATGATTCAATGCTACCATTTCTCATACCCGTCTTGTTCAACATATGTGTTGATTTCGGTGAGAGCCAAACTACGCTTAAACTCATTAGAATGTATCTCAGCTAATTTCGTGTTAGAACCAGCACAGAAAGCCATATATAAAGCTGGCATAAATCCTGAACTAATCAGCCTGATATCCGGCCCCAGACAAGAAAATGCAGCCTCGCTCATGAACTTCATTTGCAAGCTCCTTGTATTTGTGGCTACACAGGGTAAGAACTAACAAACCCCGAGAATGGGCAATTTTAGATCAAGAGCAGCTAGTTAACACGGAAAACAGAGCCCGAGGCGAATTTAGTACACCCTGCTACTCCTTTCGTCCTACTGAGTCTAGCCACCAATCAACCCTCATCCTTTGACACCGAGGATTTCCTCGAACAGGCCTCCGTGGCTTTAACCTATCTCGCTCAGGAACAATTCCAACAAACGTTCCTGGAAACGCCAGGTTCCATCAATCTCATCCTACAGGCCTTCTCGAAAGCATGCGGGAGCCTCGACAACTCCCAGGTCAGCCCCGAAGATGAGGCGCAAATCAAGCAGGTACACGCCGCGTTCACGGCCACGCTGGCTGATCTGTCTGCACAGCCCCTATTCACCTCATACCCCCTAGATAGCGACGAGGTCAAGATACTGCAGCGCTGGATCTCTTCATTGCATCTTCCGCTTCAGTCAGCAGCCTGTCTCGTGCTAGGCAACATTGCCCGCTCAGACGAGAAGTGCATGTCCCTCGTGCAGCAATTTGCCATTCACAAACCCCTCATCGCCATTCTTAGCGATCCCACAAATGTCGATGCTGGCCTCTTACATTCTGTTCTCAGCTTTCTTAAGAATCTAGCCATTCCCCTTGAAAACAAGCCGATACTAGGCGCCGCAGGACTTTTCGATTCACACGTCCTGCCGCGGATTTGGGACCTAGACACCCAACCTCAAGTACAGTTCGACGCAGTCTCCCTGACCAGGCTGCTTCTCGTGAGCTGTCCAGCGAACGTGCACCGTATCATAACGGCGCTTAACGAGGACCGCTCAAACCTGCATTTACTCGTGGAATTAAACACTCGTTCAGACCACGAGCCCACAAAAATGGAGACGGCGAGAGCGATTACAACAGTATGCCGCGTGCTGCACTCAAGCTCACATACCTCAAAGCCTCATTCTTCCATCCCCTCCGCTAGCACACAACCATCTACCTCCACATCCACCAACCCAGCAACCGCATCCGCCTTCCCATCCCTTAAAACATTCTACTCAAACAACCCCAAAATCACAGACGCAATGCTCTCCCTCGGCACCCAGAGCAAGTTCCCCGTATTACGGTCCGAGCTCATCTTCGTATTCGCACTCATGGCGCGCACTTCCGAAGGCGCCAGCATAATCACACAAGCAATACAACGATCCGAGCTCGAGTTTGTATCGTTCATCGGTGAGGCCGTGACAGGATCGCCTTATACCCCTCCTCCCGATGTACAGGAACTGCATTACACCGAGTCGCCTGACGACGACGACAACGACCAGCTGTCATTCGCTGTGCCATCCGATGTGCCGTCGATTACCGAAAAGCTAGCCGGACTCGAGGTGCAGGCGCCGACACAACAGCCTCCAGCGTCTGTGACGAATGTGGCTACGGCAAAAGGAGGCCAGAAGAGCATACAGGACGTAGATCGCGAAAATGCACTCGTTCTCATCGCCGAGTTGCTGCAGCGGTGTTCGAATGAGTTGCCGCCGGGTCCGAGACTGACTTTTCAGATGCTACTACATGAGGGTAGTGAGCGGTTGTTGCATGAGAGAGGCGAGGATGGAGGCGAAGGAGAAAGAGGAGAGGGCATAGAATAAATAATAGAGATGTTGAGTTTGATAATGAAGTAATTTAATTTTAGCTGATGTGTTACCTTGCAAGACGTGGCTGTCTATAGGATGACTACCACGCACAATAAAACCTGCGCGAGATAGTGCATCTTGGAGAATGAACCGGTATACGGCAGCAATCTGGTAAGTCGAATATGGGGCCAAAAACGGTTGAAAATAGAACATGATTCACATTACATGCTGGGAGTTGTAGGTCATCATGTTTTTGTGCTTTCATTTTGTCCATTCATTTTACCATTGCCTGTAACCTAAAGCAAACCGGAAGATGCAATAATGCTTAGGTCTAAGTCCTTTAGCGGTTCGCGAGCCTCGAGGTGGAAACGACTATTCATCGTCCATTTTGTTATGTGTAATAATCGAGTCGCTCCCTCGTCCCTGGCTGCTGACACAGAGAGAGATTATAACCGCAAGAGCCGACTGACCATGACCATCCAGCAACCAACAACACAACCAACGAAAGCAGAAAACCCCTTAAAGAATGCCCGTCCGTAGTACTCCCGTGCAGTCCTTCCTTCAGGATTCTCGCCCCTTCGTGTCTTCGCGTCTATTTCTTGTTGGCCTCGGCCTCGGCCTTGTCCTTGGCCCGCTTCTCCCGTGTACCCTTCAGTCTGGCGTCACTTCTCGCCTTGCGGAGAAGGTTGAAGGCACCGCCCTCGATGGGCTTGGGCATATCGCTCTTCTTGATCTCGGTGACACCCTCGCCGACAGGGATAATGGGCAGGGAAGCGCTGATGCTGGAGACGGTCTGGATCTTGCTGAGGTTGATGTCCTTGCTGTCACCCGACTTGGCGTGCTTGGCGCCCTTGCGAGGGAAGACGATCAAGCGCTCCTTGTAAGCCTTGAGACGGGCGACATTGGCAGCAAGAGACTCCTCGCTCAGGTTCTGGCGGCGGAAATCGACAGCGATACCGACAGTAGGGGCCACGAGACGGGGAATACCAGCCTCCTGTAGTACTATGTTAGAAAACTGTAATCCTCAAGCAGAGCGAACAAGTGAGAGGCTAGCATATTAAGAGCACCGGGCTAACTCGAAAATGCAGAACTGCCACTACTTCTTCTTCGTATAATTGCGAATATGTAAGTACCTTCAGCTCAGTGAGAGTGAAACCACGACCGGCACGGACACGGCGGTTGTATCTGATGGTAGGGCACCGGACAACAGGGCGTAGCTTGTCGACGGGTCGGGGAGCTAGGGCAGCAGCCTTAGCAGCGCGGGCATTGCGACGAGCGATCTTCTTGGTCGGCTAATTTCCATATATCCCAAGTCAGAATTCGTTCTATTTGAGTTCCATCATCCCATTCATCATCAAAGATTTCCTGTTGCGTACCTGGTCGAAGTGGCATCGCACCCGTCTTTGCCAATCCTTTCGGAAGTCTGTTCATTTGTCAGTAACATCGTTCATTTGGATCTCGCTCGATCGTTCTGTATCGGATATCGAAGTCTCGGATGGGGAAGCGTACGGTTCTTCTCTGTATTTCCATTAGTATATCTTTACTCATGTAGGTTGTCGAGGATGGGATATGAGGACGTACGAATCTGGTTGTTGTGCTTGATCGCCTAGATAGAGAAACATGTCAGTAATCAAAGATTATTGTCGCATAGGGCCGTCGAGACAGTCGAGAGTTCTGCAACATACCATTGTGACTGACTGCGATCAAGATGGGGAGTGGTGGGAAAATGAACTTGTCGCGGGTCGTCAAAGTCTCCAGATTGAGGCACCAGAAATTCCCAGGTGATAGTAGGTTGTTGCACTGACCAAACCACACCCGCACTTTCGGCAAAATTTTTGGAAGGGCTAGAAAACCCTACTGCGCCTCGAAAATTAATTCGAATTCGACCCTTGTGGCTGGATAATTTGGGGAGTGGGGCTGCTGTATGCTGTACTTAGGTACCTACACACTGTGGGCTGTGGCTCGACATGGCTCCACTACTGGTGTGGCTTGTGCTTGCAACTTGGTGGACTGGTGGAGTAGCGCATTCGCTCACTACCAGTGGGTCACGGGTCACGTTCATACCGCACCCGAACTCGCGATGCCGCTAAAAATGCAGTGAAATTGGATCCGCTGCGCTGGGCTACAAGTGGCCAATATGGATTGATAACACTTGAATCATGTCGGAAATAATGAGAGAGTTTATGGTGGGAACAGCAAGTGCCACAGAGGTCAATTGTGACTATTGGTCTATCAACACTTCCAGATAGGTCCACGATGATGGATGATCCGATGTCGAAATTCCCAAACGTTCATTCTTTTCTGTCCGTATGTTACCATATGTATCGCCCGTGCCGATGAGATCGTTTCTGTGCAATACTTCATCTCCGTAAGAGGAACTCTTCATGAGTATCCTTACCTTCTTCACATCGATCCCTGATAGCTTCTTACTTCTGCGTAGTCGTGCCACGAATCTTGGCATTGTATTCGATATGAAGGCTGTCGACACAGCCGCGTGCAAGAGCAAGCTCCACCTGCGTGCGAGCTACATCGTCCTTCATAACTAAAATGTTGCTGCCCTGGGTCTCATCCGCCCAGAGCATAACAACTTCGGAAATAACGACTTTTTTGACCGCAACCTTATGGGCAGCCTTGAGATGGTCCTTAACAGCAGCGGTGATGGCATCGGTGATGGATATTTCCTGTTTGAGGTATAGGCCAAAATCAATGGCATTTGACGCGTTGCAACCGTCGATCGGCTCGTAGTCAATGTCGTGCTCTAGTTTGCAGTCGAGGTGCTTGAAGCATGCGAGTAGTGCAGACATGATGATGTCGATAATGATAGTGTAATAAGGGACAGTAGTGGTTTTTGGGTCTGTTACTAGTCGTGGTAGAGAGCAGTGGTGTAGTGGACCAGGTGTGATTCTCAGTCAATAAGGTCAAGAAAACGTTCAACTCGAGAGGTAGGTGAAGCTCTGAATATGTGAAAACCTCCTTTGGCATGCCGTAAGTTGCTAAGGTATCTTGGCCGGCTTTCTTGTAATTCCCACGCCGTTGCCCGTCAATCTGCTTCGTGATTTAAAGCTAGCATGGAAGTCACGAGGCTAGAATATCCCAGGCTACCGTTCTCTTCGACTTCCCCATTGTGTTCAAATCGCGCTTTCCCTACTAAGATCATATGTAAAATCAAAACTTACAACATTTTACTAGTTGACAAAGTGTACACAATAAGGTAGTCGATTTTCCAATAGATCATGTGCGTGTCACACCTTCGAAAGACGCATTAACATAGAGGCACGTTACCAGATGATATGGCCTAATCTCTTTGCTCGATATTATTTGACCTTTTAGAACCAATCGTGGAGAAATCAGTCTTAAATCGTCTCTCTTGGAATAAGCTCAAGAGGTGCTTCGATCTCACATTAGGTACCTGATCAAACTCGTCAGTGTCATGGTGTCCCTTCTTTAAAACGAAGAGAAAGAGATTGTTTTACTACTAGCAAGGACTACCAATTATGGGTATTTTGAGATTTCTTGCGCAACCAGCAACAATACTCATAGTCTAGCCCTATATTAATCCTACCTTAGTCCCTCGACGTAACTTATATTTGAGGAATAGCCTGACAGTCGGGAATAATCTCAGCAGAGTCACTCTTACCATCGATTCTAGCCACGGAGGATTATCAACAGCGCAACAAGTCTCAAAAAATCTTTTGACCGAGGTCGGACTATTACATTGAAGGGCACAGCGAGTGATTTCAAGTATCTGTTAGCAGGAGCTGTGATGTGTCTTCTCTTCATGAACAGAGACCACCTCTTCACGGCAGCAAATTCACTCGTTCGTTTACTGAGCTGAGCCACGATAATACGATAGAGAACCTTTCTCTGCATTCCACTTTGATTTCAGTCGCCCTAGCATATGTACTTCGTAATTTTGCTAAGAGGATGATGCACGGCTGGCTCATGGTGCCTAGATGTTTTAATATATTCCTGCTTTACATCCATTCTTATGACTAGATGCTGATGATAATGTAGGAATGATATCTGACAGTGGACGTAGGCTACAAGGTGAGGCTTCACAACTCTGCACAACGCCTTTGCAAGCCACAGCAATAGTTTTCTCAAGTCAATGCCAGTTACTCTATAAAACCGTTTCGTTTGCCGTGATCTAAACGATCTAGTACTTTGGTTGAATTCACTGAACAGCACGCCTGTCATACCAACAATGTTGTTAATCCCATCATTAACTTATATACAAACAATGATTTCGTACATACTCGCGAAATAGCTGACTCTCACCTCAACTATCCACCCGAACAACAACCTTCCCCCTCGTCCTACCCGTATTGAGCCTCTCAAAAGCCTCTTTAGCCTCATCAAAGCTGAACACACTATCAATGACAATCTCATCCTCCGTCAACTCCGCAGCCTTCTGCAACCACTCCCGCCTCTGTTCAAGCATAATACACTCGTACGACTTGCCTAGTCCGAGGTATCCCAACAGCCACCTCAGCAACATGCGCGGCTTGGTCAAATACAAGAGGCTCCCGCCCATAGCCGAGCGATCCGTCTTATCGCCCACGATCGTCACATACTGATTCGCAAGCCCGATACATTCCGTGCCACCCACACAATCGATAATAGCATCTGGCTTAAAAGCCGCGACGGCATTCCTCACGGCGTCGGGCGCCGCCGTGTAATCCACGACCTCGTCCGCGCCTCGCCCGCGCACAAACGCCTCGTTACGCCCCGAGCACGAGCTCAGCACCGTCCATCCGCGCGCCTTGGCGATGCGGATGCTGTACATGCCCGTCGCCGAGCTGCCGCCGAGCACGGCCAGCTTGTTCTCCGCGGGGATCGGCTTCTTCATGAACGGCGCGCAGCGCTCGACGCTCGTGTACGCCGTCAGCCACACGAGCGGCAGGCTCGCGGCCTCGGTCCACGACATGCGCGCCGGCTTCTCGACGATGCACGCGCTCCGCGCGTCGAGGTGCGCGATCTCCGTCAGCGTGCCGGACCCGTCGAGGCCCATGTACACGCCCATGACCTCGTCGCCTGGGAGGAAGGTCGTGTCGGGCGCTGCTGCGGCCAGGACGACGCCGGCGAAGTCGCGGCCGGTGATCTTGGGGCCCCGGAGATACGGGAGTGAGTTCGTGGGCATGTTCATCAGCTGGATGTCTACGGGGTTTAGCGCGCTTGCTTTCACTTCGACGAGGAGGTGGTGGGGTGCTGGTGTGGCGGGTACAGGGATGGATGTCTGCTGCAGCGTCTCTGGGTAGCCTGGTGTTGTGTAAGTCCATGCTTTAGTCGTCGGCATGGTTGCTGATATGGGTGCTTGGTATGGTCGATTATGTTTTATTTCTCCCTGTCCTTCAAGATTCCTTCCTGGAGACCATGGAGCCTGATGGGTTTGGAAGTCTGGTTGCTAATATTTTGTGAATTGATGGTTAGATTGGCTATTAGGTGGTCAGAATGGATGAATTAGGCAAGAGATGAATCGATGATGCAAAGT
Organism: Xylariaceae sp. AK1471; assembly: GCA_023159215.1. NCBI lineage: Eukaryota > Fungi > Ascomycota > Sordariomycetes > Xylariales > Xylariaceae > Xylariaceae sp. AK1471. The sequence goes on from JAJKLI010000021.1 coordinate 281,658, forward strand.
GAAGTCCTGGTTTGAGCGGAGCGAGTCGGCTTTATTTTATACACACCGGACGCGGGGCGGGTAGATGGTAGTATTATGGATCCGGACGTGACGTCTTTCTGCTGTTATGACACCTATGTAACTTTAATCCTTTACTTATGGCTATTAGATAGATAACTAGTTGACCAAGTATAGTATAGTACGTCGGTTACATAAACATATAGTATAAGATAGCTGTAAATGAATAAGCACATAGATTAGCAGGCACATTATAAGCCCGTGGAGTCTAGACGGATGGCGAACTAGCGGTGCATCATTTCCCCGGGTTAATTCATATTACCTAAGTACGTATGGTATGAAAGTTGCCAATATTGGATCTGTGGCATGCAGCGATGGTTTTGACGCTATCCATTAATCAAGCTCCTGTGGTCGGCCCCGATTTGCACGTCCAGGCATACTGTTGTTGCTTCGCCGGGAAAACTTGTAATGACATGAAATATAACAGAAGGACTCTCGCAGTAGCATATCTCCTAGTAAATGGCATTTAAAAGAGCGCAAACACTCCTCCTAGTCTCCTAACTGTTTAATCCGTCGACTAATATGTTTGGATATCGAGTCTCGGGCCCTAGAAGTGAACAATCATCAACAGCAGTGTACTGACACTCTCATTGAAGAGAAGACCCTGACAAACTCGACGTGATAAGAGGAGAAGAACACCATTCAACTTGAATTTATCTAGGTATATAGCAAACACAGTCCGAGAATCCGTGACTAAAAGCTCGATGGGCTATTGTGACAGAATCTCTGTTACTCATATATCGCTAGGTCTCATCGCAAAGATATGTTTGCATTGCTCAGATAAGACTCGATTAACAATGAAGACCATTCTATATGATGCTCGAAGTATTGATGGCATCTAACAACTTATTCGACACTATTTGCCTGCCATTAAGTATACTTGAATGATGTGCTAGAATAAGTGACAAACGTTCTTTGTAGAGGCTTGATTTAATACAAGTATCTCAGTCTCCTCGTTACCCTCTCGTTCTATCAGCTTATACCTTTAAAACCTGTCCCGTCTGTAGCGTTCACTCAATCAATCCAGACACGAGGCGCCCACTGTAAAGACCGCATCTAAACAACTTACCGAATTCCCAATGGCGAGGTTCGCAAAGAAGGATTTCAAGCAAGAGTGCGCAATGATCATACCCAGGCGAGGAAGACAGAGATTTACTGACAACGTAACAAGTCTACTCGAGTTAGAATGCTTCTCCGACGTGACCGTTCAATGCGGTAAGAAGACGTGGAATCTTCACCGCGCTGTACTGGCTGGCCGATGCCTGTGGTTCAAGAAAGCGCTTACGGGCAATTTCAAGGTAAGAACCCGCCTCCATTAGCCTGCCTTAGGTTCATATTTAATACTGATCACGCGGCTCATTCGAGATAGGAAGCGAGAACCAGAGTCGTTCGTATTGAGGAATTCGACGAAGAGTGGATTGGGTGGCTCATTCAGTACATATACACTGGTGGTAAGTAATTTGCACCTATAAACCTATGATACCACCTGTTGGATTTCCTCCCTGACTTAACTGTTAGATTTCGACGAATTTCCAAAGGCGGAAGAGCGATCGTTCACGTGCATCTGCATGGAATTGTTCGACTTGGCCGACTACTTCCTGCTACCAGAATTGTGTAAAGCATCGGAGATGGGCTTCGCTAATCACGTATTCACCATCGCACCGGAGTTTCAACAAAACGCCCCCCAAGGCGAAGCCAACGTCAACGAGCTGTTTGCCATTATCCGAGAGGTATACACTCGCGAGATGTCACCTGCAGCAGACACCTTCCGACCAGCCCTCACGATGGTTTTGAACGCTGTCCAGTACGGTCTTTTCGTCGAGCACACCGCCTTTCTCGCCCTCATAGAAGAGATACCTGCGGTTGCTGCTGACATGATGACGTTTGGCCTCAAGTACCGCAATGCCCGTGGACTCTACCCGGAACGTTGTGACAGATGCAGATTGCCGCGGACCTCGAATTTAGGGTTTTCTGTCGTGTTTCCCCAAACCGGTGCACTGAGATGTTTTTGTTATCATTGCGACGCTTACCGTGAGAACATGTATGGACCATGGCAACCTCCAAGAGATAGCAGATCAGATGTGGATGAACTCGGAGATTAAATCAGTTTCTCCTGATAAGTAGGTATGTGGTTATTTTAGATTAGTAAGAGCGGCGATGTCTATAAGCGGCTATGAATAAACTGTGCTTCATTCTCCCTATCAGTCCGTTGAAAGGATAGCTTGACCCCAAGCGGGTTAAGAAATCAAATGAAATGCTCGTTATATAGTAAGTAAAGTATTGAGCTAATTAGGCAAGAGGTATGGACAGAGTACGAAAGGGGTCACTAGCTTTTGAATCTATGGATTACTACGTATCAGTCCCATAGCGTTAACGTAAGTATCGGATTACTCTAGGGAGGTAGAAAATGAGAGTTGAAGGAAGATGATGGGCTGGTAGCAGGTGACACGAAATATGCAAGGTATTGTCCAAATGACAAGGGACATCACTGTACTCGAGATACCTGCTCAGGCGCCGACTGCGAGAATGAAGCCGGTCTGTATCCGTTCTATCGATTGAACGCATCGGTATCGGTGGCCTGGAGCTCATAGTGGATTTTGGATCCCAGTAGCGAAACCATTCTAATGCAAGACACACATGCATTCACACATTTGGTAGCGACGGCAGGCAGATGTTGGACCCGGCAACCGAGGAACGTCGTAGTCGGTAAGGGCATTTTGTCAGGTCAATGCTCGTTGGAACAACAGCTTGTGCAGCTTTGGAATGCAAAGAGAGTCAGGGGTCGACGGCAACCCCAGATCTCGTAGTCCGGGACTGATTTGCACATGGGCACAGACGATAAAGTTCACAATGACGCGGCGGTATGTGGCGCGCGCATAACAATGGAAGATATTCGCTCAGAGGATCGAATGAGACGTGCTATCTCAAATGTCCAGTGTATAGCTAGGTGTTGATAATAAAGGGTCGATACGGTTTCTCTATCCTTTGGAAGGAGCCGAAGACTATCGAGAGCCGGATTCCCCAACCTGCAGGAAAGAAACGAAACAACGGAACACAACTTGGGGCCTTTCCTAATAGATATATCCTAACTAGGATATAAGCTCGTGAAGGGTATAGCGAGTCGACGCATTGGGATGTAGTCGAGTGACGCCAGCGCCTGAGCCGCAGCTAACTCCCGAATTGGTGAGACCCCTTGCTCGCGATGAAGCACATATGAAACCGAACGTAAGAAGGCGGTAAACTTGGCTCTCCGTCGCGGTGCGATGCCCTCTGACATTAGCGATGACAATCATCGAGGACGTATTTGTCTTCTTCATTCTTCAACGTACAGTTCTCCATTTTGTTGGGACTTGTCATGCCGGTGTGGCGCGCTGGTGGGTGGCACTTCATGTATCTTGTTGCGCTTGCGTCCACTTGCGTCCACTCTGAGATTCTCTCGTTGAAGGGCAGTAGGTATACGTCACTTGAACTGGATACTCCAGAACTTGTGGGTTTTTTCTACAGTTCGCTATCGTGGGTTAGCTGGAAGGGAGGACGCGACCTAGAAAAACGTCAATGAAGAAACCGTGATGTGTTGGATTTCCGTAACTCTTTACTGTACCCGTTATGCACAACGGGCGTTTTCACATTTAAGCCTAATGTATCTAGGTATATATGTAGGTATTTGTTAGTCTTCGTGTACATAATGATAACGGTAGTCCAATTCCACTGGGAGTTCAATCTTATGATTTGTAGAATACTTAGTCTGAAAGATAAAAAGTTTTGTTATTGAAACCAAGTACCTAAGCTTCAAGTTCTGAAAGACATAACGCTGGCATGCAAATATTGAACTCTTACCTAGGCTGCCCGCTAACTAATAGTCTAATAACAATACCGTTTAAGACGGTTATACGAGACCATTTTGTAAGCTGTTACGGCTATCATTACGGTAATAATATGTAAGCGACTAACGACGGACCTTTGACAAAGAAACCCCCGGGCCTCCCGAGGACGGAAAGATGCATGTGCTTGGCAACATTGGTTGGGTCTCCCTACCCCCACCAACAAGGACCAGCAGAGCCAGCAGAGCCAACAGAATCGCCGTCATCAAAGGTCAAGGTCAAGGTCAAGGTTCAGGTCCGGTCGGACTTCATCTCCGCCAACACTTTTCCCATACCCAACTTTATATCCTCTGTGCACGCACTTGTTGGAAGCTTTGGGAGGTTTTTGGTTTTCTTGCTTCCTCTCTCTCTCCCCCCAACTATAGTCTTATAGATATTTTGTTTTTCTTTTGTTCCATGTTTTCATAGGAATCCAGCACATCTTTGGCACATTTCGTTCGACTGGACTCGAATACCTCGACGATTGGAACAACATCGTCATTGCGAGAAACAATACCCAAATATCCAACCAAGGTGCATTCCGAGGGCGAGCCGGGGTGTGATTTTACCTTTGCAGCTCTTTCTTTCCATTGTCTTGTCTTGTCCATAACCGCCTGGCTATATCCCTTTTTTCTATTGGCATTGTGTTCTGTTGATGCGACGACGCACCTTCTCCGACTCCTTCTCCGACTCTTCAGAACTTGGTTATTGGAGATCGAAGGCGCCTTTCGTTTCTTTGGCTGCTGGCCCCAGCCACGACGACTAGAATCCCTCCCCCCGCTTGGAGCTTGACTTTTCATCATTTCGTCTCTTCTTTCCCTCGGCTTCCCCGCGAGATTGCTACCGTCTACGGAACGGACGTAATCCACTTCGTTTATTCCATCTGGAAAAATAATTGTCCACGATAGTCAACAATAGTCTCTACCAGAACCCTCCCGTCTATTAATAATTCGTTCTCACAACGAGACCATCGTTGTCTTATTAGCCAGTCCGAGCCTCTATTGTGATTACCGACTGGACTGTCACTTGCTCTCCATACACACGGACCATCCGGCGAAGGCGAATTGTGCGCTACCATCTCCTTCATCATGTCGGATCATCAGTGGCCAGAGGCGCGGAAGCGCGCGCGGGATGAGGAGGAAAATACGGTGAACGGTTTACTAGGCTTTACTGAACATCGCAATGTAAGTGTTATGCGTCATGATATATCGTGATACAGTCTATTAGGACTTATTAGTCCTTCGACGTAGTATTTGTGATAATTCAACAGCTTACATCCTATCAGAAACGTCTACAGTCTCTCCCACTGCGAACATCGCCGACTCAAAAACGCCGATCTGGACCTTTGAGCTTCACATCCAACAGCACAATCACGCCCACCAGCTCCGATTCCGACGCTGAAGATGTCCAGACGCACCAGCCCTCAATGCCGCCGATGGACGTCGACCATGACGCTAATATGGCTGTCGATAGCCTTTCTTCGTCCGACTTTCTCCAACCTGGTCCTTCACAGCCTGATCCGATTGGGTCGAACATCACCGGACGAATGCCCACGCCCATCCACTGTTCATTTGCAGCCCAGGTACGAGGGAACAACTGGGCAACCATGCCACCTGTAGACGAGGGCGATAATACCACCATGCTACACAATAGCAACGGCATTGCACCGTCTCAGCTCTATTCTCAGCAGGATCCTTCAATACCTCGGTCAGTCGAATCCACAGACTGGTCCATGGTGCAGAACCGGCGCTTACCTTCTCCTATTAGCGAGAATGGCTGTGAGGACGCGCCATTGAGTCCCGGTATGGTGTTGGACAACTGCTCACCCGTCATGGCCCAACTTCAACGGCCCTATCTACCGCACATGCCACATTCGACCAATCCGCACGCCATGATACCTATTCATCCCAACATTCGCATGTCTCCGCAACCTGCAGACGCAGACGCCGCCATGATGGACACGGATGATGGTTCGCCCTCCTCGGCACCCGCCACGCCGTCACCACGTGGAAAATATGGTCATAGCCGTAGCAAGCATACCCTCAACAACTGGACTCTCCAGCCCGGAATGAAGAAAAGCTTCAGTATAGGATACCGAGCCGACTGTGAGAAATGCCGTATGAAGATTCCAGGCCATTTCAATCATATCATCATCTCTTAGGACGGAGACGATGGTACCAGGCGCCTTTGGCACCGCGACATATTAAGCACTGAGACTCAAGACAAAGACTCCATGCTCTGGAGGGTAAGCAGAAAGCAACATTCCGGTAGAGACAGACATACACGCGACACAGAGATTTGCATCTCCACTGCTCAAGCTTTGGAGGAGGCCATCTGGGGCGTGAGCCTCGACAGCTAGAAACTGAAACCTGTCTCTCTCGATATAATCACCGACATTGCTGCCTTGGCAGCATAATCTTCACCGCTCCTTTTTTTACGTTCTCGAGTTATCCAGATGAACTGTCAACGTCCTGGATTGCTATAGAGCACACTCGCTACATCGCATACTATACTTCTCTACTGTTTTTTCGTCCGCATTTGCGGACACGTCCGTTCTCTTACCATAATTACCCTTTCCGTCAGTCGTTCGTTCCCACTATACCCACCATCACGTTCGTTTCAGCATTTTCGAGTTTTCGAGTATCTCAGATACGGAGCATACAGCATCAACTAGCATTAAGCGGCGAGGTATCGGATCATCGGGGACTCAGGATGTAAATAAGAGGAGTCCGAATAGGTGGAGGAGGTAACTGTCGCTTTTCCCGCTAGGCGTTGAAGATTGGGTCGGCGTTACTGGGCTGTCAACGGTGACAGGAAGCCCAGTACACTGGGGAGCGTTTGATTTTGTACTATGCTTCTGTGTTTGAGCATACAACTAACAGCACGGATAATAATACCTGTGGCAATATTAATAATACATCAACTTTAAGCTGTAAAGATCCGAGTGTTCGTTTGTGTTGTGCATGTCTCGGCTGGTCTCATTTCCGGCTGTCTGTCACCCGCTCATGTTGGCATGAGGAGAAGGAAACAATATCTGTGGCAATATTCAAGTAGACAGGTGAAGGACTTTATGAGGAAGCTAGGGTTGAAATGACATGAACGCCTAATGAATGCACCGTCCGTCTAGTATATACGATGATGCCTCTGTTACTATACAAAACTGGTTTCCTCTCTCCTATACACAAGAAGGAAAAAGATAAGAGGCACCACCCCTCTTTCCATTTCCTACGTTTCAACGTCCGTCAAAGCGGCCGGATACGACAAGCGAGTTGGATGAAGAATGACGACCACCCTTTAGCACATATCCAGCCCCCATTGCTTTCTTTTTTTCCGGTAACACATGATCCTACAACATGTTACATATTACGTGTCACAGCGAGGGGTTGAGGTGATCAGCTATGTTACCACAGCCAACCCTTTTTCTTGCCCTCTCCACTCGTCATTGTCGTCGAGTTGACTCCAATTTGGTCTAGAGGGCCGCCTCTCTGCTGATTATCTCGTTCTTGCTCGAATGCCACCTTGGCTTTATCACGCAGCGCACCGCTGGTTTCACCTGTCGTGGACGTAGAAGAGGTAGTAGTAGGAGTCCTCCATCGCTCGTCGCTGGAATTGAGCGTTTCAGTGTCGTCCCTCGCCGTCGTATCCTCTTTCTTGAGACCGCCGAACAACCAGCCGGTGATGCCACCTTTCTTCTGCGGTTCGGCCTCGCTCATGCTGCTTTCTGCCATGGACTCTCCAGGCCAGACGGTGCGTTCCCCTTGCGCTGTTGTAGTGGTAGTGTCACGACCACCGGCTGGCGCCGCAGTTTGTGGCATGGATAGGATAGAGGGGAGTGCGATGCCGGCTTCTTTCGCCTTCGCCGTGGCGTCTTCGACGAGAGCGATTTGCTCGTCGCTTGCGGTGCCCGTCATGTAGGCTAGGCGCGCGGCCTCGAGACTGTCTTCTTTGAGTTGCTTTTGCAGAGCGAAGAATTCGTTGCGACGCTTGCGGTTGTACATCATCATGTCGGCGGTTGCGTAGGCGGTTACAAGGAGGGCAATGCCTAGAAGAAGAAAAAGAGGATTAGTTTAGTTCAGATAGGTAGATCTCTCTTTTTCTCTCATATGCGTTCGTTCCACCCACATCTATAAATGCAGCATAGAGGAAAGATAGCGATTGTAAACAGACATACCACTGAACCCAATCAATCCCATAACAGTAAACTTATGCGCCGCGTCAAAGAGTCGCCTCGAGCCCCCGATGACCTGGTCCATCCTTGATACACTATGTTGCTTCGCCGCGAGATGGGCGGCTCGTAACCGCCTCACACGCTCGTCCATCGTCTCTTGTGGTATTGACCCCAAAGCGCCTCTCCGTGGTAACGTCTGCGATGCATTCTGACTGGCTGAGGGCTTGCCGGTAGGGGTGGACTTCACGTTCGCGTGTGGTGTGTTGGAGGTGAAGCGTGTGGCGTCGGCTACGCTGCGCGGACTGCTACTGCTATTTCCGGCAGCCATTTTGTTTTCGAGTTTAAAAGTTTTCAGTCGAAAAAAAGGTCAAGCTGAGTAGCAGCAGCAAAGAACATACTCGGAGGCGAATTGGCTTGACGCTAGATTTGGGTTGGCGGGATGGAGGTTTCGTTATCGATCGCTGCGCTGGTTGAAACGACCGGCTCGACAGCTGAAATTTTTGGAGCTCATTGGATTGGATGGAGCTTCTCCTTCTTGATGATGGATGATGCTAATAAAAGGTACGTACCTCTCTGCTGGGTTCATGTTAAGTGGGACATTGAACACATGCATTGAAGGGTGGGTCCTGCAACGGAACTTGCCTCGTTATAAGGAATTCTACAATAACCTCATAAGTGTAGCTCATGCATGATTTTCACATCAGACATGATAGTAATACTTAGCCTGGCTAGCTACATACATGGACTTTGCCTTCAGACTCGATGGGAAACTCACCTCACCATGTTATCTAAGAAGAATGGATGTCAACGATTGATTTTGTAACTTATCCCAGTAAATCAGTTCTACCTGGACTCCAAACCTATCTTGATCCTCATTCATTAATATACTACCGTTGAATGCCACACGTTATATCAGCCCACACATCTGCTCAATAATCTTCCCTCCTTTTCTTCCCCCAATACACACATGGCAGCTAGATGTCATTTAGTACATTTCCCACGTCCATTTAGTCGTGAGATTTCCTCCAATGCTCCCAAATTTAGCCAGACCTTTCCAGCTGGTTGAATTACTTGCGACCCAAGACGCGTACATGGCATCATTATTCTTACCAATGACAAATACTCCGATACGTCGCTTTGCTTGCTCACCACAGGCAATGGCCATAGGGGCACTGTTGGCGAACACACCAAGGTCTTCCCAGTCGGCACTCCATGTCGACCCGATAAGTGCCCGGTGTTTCAGCATGTCATCTGTTCCAACCGCCACTACATCTAGCCTTTCAGGTGTTGGTACGACCACGCTCGGCATGCTTGAGAAGTTCCCACCGAGGGCTTCCAACTCCGAGTACCCTGACTTCGTATCCCACGAAAAGTGGTAGATTTCACTGTCTGTGCCTGTGCCGAAGAAGTCTACCCGCGAGTTCGACGGCGAAACCAGCACCGGGTTGCCAGTAAACGAGCCGCCTCTGTTATTCCACCCACCCCACGCCTTGTCATTCATGTTCCACTGGTCATGCATGACACTTCCACTCTCCTGGTCGTATATGACGAGATCATGATATGTCGAATCATTTCGACAAATGATGGCTGGAGCTGATTTGCTTGTACCGCCAATAGTCGGGTCCCAAGGATATTTCTGACCCCACCAGTTGTTCGTCTCATCCTCCCACCAGTCGTGAACGATGTTGGCGCGAGCGAAGATCGATCGCGTGAACACATCTGCCCGGTCATTGTCTCGCAATACATTGCATCCCGCGATGGCGGTACTTCCAGATCCGTTCATGGAAAACCATGAGTCAGCCCACGTGCTGTTTTGGTAGTTCTTCGTAACTACTTGCGAGGCAGCCGAGTCTAGTCCAAAGACATTCATCCGGCTGCCGTTAGCCCAGACAATGGTGGAGGGCTGGCTTGTAAAAGAGCCACCCAGGCTTGCCCAGTCTCCAGTCCATGTACTGCCGTCAAAGACTCTCGTCCACATGGCTGTATCGTTACCAATGGCGAAGACGTGCAGTTCATCATCCATGGTAACAGCGCTCAATATTTGATTGCACACCTTGCCTCGACAAACGCTCGCCGCAGCACCTTCTGAAGGTGCGGAACTTCCTTGCCTAACGGTAGGTCAGAATGTGTTTTCAGGTACTGACTACTAGGGACATACATAACGTGTGAATGTTGATTTAAGCCCACCCCTAAGCCCACGCCAAGCGCTATAGCGATTATAAAAGCGGCGATTACCAGAGCGATTAATTTGCTCCTCCACCATCTCAATCTCGGTTGTTTTTCTGCTTCCGGTTCTTCACTGTCGCCTACAATACTCGTTGGGTGAGCTGTGCTCAACTCTTCAGATTTGGTACATGCAGCTTTACCCGTATCAACAGGGCCAGGCTCAGAACACACTATCTTGCTGGTATCGAAGTTCCCGATGTCGTTGTCAGTTACAGAAACTCCGCCGTACTTAACTCTCGGTTCATCGTGTCCGCGATTAAGGCTCTTGAAGTCGACGCCGTGATATTTGATCGCCGGCAGCTCTTGGAAGGGTGCATTCTCCATCATCGGTCGATTTGCATTCGGTCACAACGTGAAGAAAGAGATGGCGAGGATAGCTGACTCATTGTGAAGTTCTTTTATTCAGCAAGTCCATAGGATAAATAATGAGCATCATGACTCTTTTCATACTGCCACATGGGTTCTGCTTCACTCTGAGCAGGGAGGACATCGCCACCTCCAGATCCCCACCGTGGTTTGTGCTACCCAGCATGTCCTATGTATATCCTAGTCAAACCCGGGAATTCAAGGTGCCAAGCTCAAGCTGAAAGCCATTTCGACCTCATGGCTTGCGACTCCGCAGAAGGTCACCGTTCAACTTACACAGGCTGGTGAGTTCTATTACTCCAGGAGCCAATCAGACTTCGGTTGACAGTCAGATTACTAACCATATTTTAGGGTCTTGTAATAAGCGCAAAGGTTAGAATCAACTACCTGGTTCTTAACGCTTGACTTAGCTTAACGGAGCTCTAGCTTCTGGAGTAAGTCCTAAGAATATAAAGTCCTAAATGCAAGGCAAACGATGCGATGTAACCCTCAAGGGTCCTGCCTCTACCTCTGTGAATATCAAACTCCCAACTTGTCACCGACAGTTTGCTTTTCAGAGGCTTTGGCCCCCAAATGAAAGAGTAAGCTCGTAAATGGTGCTATTGGAATGAAGGACAGCAGCTTAGCCCTACTCGAGCTCTTGCCAGTGCAACTAGGAGGGTAGTAGCAAGACATGACGTCAGCCTCGGCACTCTTGGCTGTCTGCATGTGGCGAGTTATCAGGTCTCACATTTGAGGCTTTGGCAGCAGGCCATGATGCACATAATCAAGGCCCAAAACATAGGACTAGGGTAGCGTGTCTAGAATACTCGAAGATAGTTCTCCTCTACAGTCACATTTTCGTCCGAGTATACTGATGTTTAGGTATAAAATCGCTCTTTCTATACAAGTGCATGTTCATGGATCAACATATGTTACATTATTGCGGCAATAGAGGGCTTCTACTCTACGGTTCACACCGCCGACACCCCTCACATCTACTGGGAAAGGCCCCCCGTGTATACCAGAGTATCATTAGCTCATGTATGTTTGTGCTTGTACCCCAATTACTAACTCACCAGCCCGTTGGCTAGGGAGGCTCGTCCTCATGGGCGAGGAGTCATCATCCATTACAGATCAAGCTTGGGAACTCGTTGAGCGGTCGTCGTATGCTATCCATGTTGCTACTGATTGCTGATGATCTCGAAACTCCCACCACGGCAGCTTATGCCTGATTCCGAACTATCTCACTGATAGGGCGCAGTTACCAAATTTCTTGCATTTGTACGCGCTCCGCTTACCATGGCTGGGACATTTGCAGCTAGTTAGGCAGTGGCCTTGTCAGCATAGCTACACTCCTCGATTCACTTGTTGGCTGTAGAAACAAGTCCACGGTAGGCTATGTATTGCCTTGAGCTCTCTCCGCATGTCATACTTGTAGGGAAGCGGTCCACACCGAAAATTCGGCTGAATGCTAACCCGATATGGAGAAATAGCTACCATTATTGGGAATTTCCACGAATGAATCAACGGCACTTCAACTCCAATAATTGGTCACAGATAGATCCAGCACTCCAAGAACGAGAACGAGTATTTTTGCATACGATCTCAAGGTATCACACTTAGAAATTGTTTACTTTGCCAAGGTTGGAGAGAGCGGATATATGCCGGATGCCAAGCCATGATGAACTCGGCTCCGTGCTTAAGCTCTGCGATCCGATCCGGGACCAGTTTTGGGGAAGCGGGTATTCTACTAAGATATTGACTTCTTTATATAGCTCGTACTGCCAAGGTCATCTCAAGATGTCTTCTGGGCACCAGTAGAATCTGTATTCTCCACGACACACATGATGATCTCCCAGTTCTGGACAGGGCTGGTAGTTCTGACTATATCTGTACCTACCAATGCTTTGATCGCTTCACCTCCCCAGGCTCTCAAGCCTCATAAATTGACATTCAAGGAGTTGAAGCACATAATTGCATTGTAAGAAATATCGTCTATATCCCTATTAACCTTGACGTCTACCACACTTGCGTTGCGCTCATATCCAACCTTAGCCGCTTGCTATCATTACAGCAGTCTCTAGCACAAGCTAACCTCCCGTTTAGTGGCGACTCATTTACCGACGTAGGATATTCGCCTACGATCTCCCCACAACCTAGCTTAAATAACTATGAAGGCAATCCACCTATTCCCGGAACGTCAACTTGCTACGCGGACAACTACGTGCAGATTCTCAGCTCGGAGGTGAACAGGACGTTTGTCTCCTTATACGACCTAGCCCACTCCGGCGCCGTCGTGGACGGAGATCTAGTCAGCCCTTACGAGAGCGAAGATAACACGTTCGTTCATCAAGTGAGCGATAAGTTTCTGCCGTATTTCTCGGAGGGCAGGTTACCCCGCGGAGATGGGGCAGAGCAGAAAGGGAAGAGAAGATGGGAAGGGAGTGATACTCTTGTCACCACGTGGTTTGGTATCAATGATGTTGACCGCGCTATGGGCGGGTATTGGCCTCGTAAGTAGAAAGGAACGACAGGGTGAGAAACTAATATTGGGAATAAAGGATATTAACCTGAGTATCTAGTCGATCCGCTTTGGGAGGTGAAGGCTCCCATGATGATAGAGTCTCTAATCAATGGACTCGAGAAAGTTCGTGCCTCGTCCCCTCTACGTGTACTACACTACATCGCACCAACTTTCCAACTAGAGCACAGCTCTAACACCAACACCAATATAGGTCCGTAAAGAAGGCGCCGAGAACTTCGCCATCCTCAATCTTCCACCATACTGGCTCTCCCCTTCGGTCCAAGAATACCAGAACGTCACCTACACCAACCTAGCCAAGACGCGAACACTACTCTGGAACCAAGAGCTAGTGAAACAATTCAACAAGTGGCAAAGAGCTGCTCATCCGGCGGTGAATGCCAAGATCGTGGATACTTTTACCTTATACCTCAATATGACTGAACGACCTCATGACTACGGCATGAGTCAGGTGACGACTGATTGTGCAGCTTATATAGGGTGAGTGATTGATCTCCTCTTTCCAATAACCAAGTGCAGGATAACGATTTTCTGATGTCTCATTTCTTTTTCTGCAGAGGCCCGTGGCCCGCCGGCGATCTGGATTTCTGGGATCCTAGCTGTCCAGCTCCGATGAAGGAGTATTTGTGGTTGGACTGGGTGGTAAGTGATAATAAATCCCCCCTAGTAGACATTATCCCCAGCTTCCTTACTAATGTGATTACCTTGAAGCATCCGACTTTTACTGTTCACCAGCATGTTGCGGCTTTGGTCGTGAAGACTATGGGGTTGTAGTGAAGGAAGGAACTAGGCTTATGGCATATACAGGATACGCTTGGTAATTCGTATAGAGATCGTGAAGTGGGTACGAAAGACGCTAGATCAAAAGTTCCAGGACAGCCATGTGAACCCTTTTCAACCGCTGAGTCTCAGCTCGTTGTGTGGGAACGTTACCTGCGGTATTCCGGTCTGACACTGTCTTCATTTCTCCCGACGGGTTACTTGTCCAATGTTTTGATGAATCCGAGGATAGTCGGTCATCTAGATGCTCGAGCTCTTTATGTTGAAGTGATACATTAAATAAAGAAACGATGCCGACTAATAGAACGCCGGCAGCTGGATGGGGGACGGTCAGAAAAGATCCCTCCGTACCAAGTGTTCAATATTGCGATATTCTAATATCAGCTATCAAAAGGGATGATATTTTTGTGCTATCCAAAATTTGCTTTTACATGAGCAAGACATTAGACTACCTAAAATTGGGAATCGCCTACGTAAGATTCGATTCCATCTATATTGGATGTCTAATTTGGGTTATAGTTTGCGCGAAGGGAAACAATATCGACGGTTTCAGAATTTTGCTTGACCGCGGCGCAAGTTTAATGCTACCTAGGTATATTTTGCTACAGCTAAACCAGACGACTAGCGCAAGCAACACAGTCGCGCCCTTAGTTTATAGAGTTTTCTCGCCGCTCTTATCGAAGGAGGAGATAAATCGTTAGAGATTCCTTGACAAAATGCTGCCGATATGGCCTCTCCTAATGACTCTCGACTTAACTGGCCCCTTTCCGCACGACCCTTTCCGTTACCATTATCAGCACCTACATTCAACCAGTACGCTCAACTCTCCTATACGAGGTGGTTTTACTTGCGAATACTAAACAGTTCTGCACGTCGCAACTACAAGCACTGTTGGGAATGAAAGAAGGACATGAAAATTGACCCTCTCAACCTTCTGAAGTGTCATGGCTACAATATTGACACATGAGACGCCAACCACCATATTGTGCTTTCTTATCTAGCAAAAACATGTTATAATCCAGAAACGATGAAAGAAGCGCTATTATGAGCAGGTGCTAACCCCAATGGAGGTCCCTATAAAGCCGTCGGCACCAACAACCTATTATTCCTTATTAACATACTCTTCATTCCAGGCAGATATCGCCAAGATTCGTGGATAGAGTACTCATATGCGTCAAAGCCCTAATTGCACACGGTACGTCCTCCACACCACAGCTACACGGTACAAGTTTTCTCCGCGGTTCTAAATGAAATTTGGGAGAAGCCTTCCTCGTAGCTAGGCACGCAGTCGGTTTTACAGCGACATCTTTCATGGCAGCCAGTAAGGACGATGCTTCTTCAAGCCCTTCCGAATGTCGACACACGACTATAAGATGAGTTGTGTGATACCCTTGTTGACGCCATTCTGGCCTGGTAGACATCAGCAGGAAGGGTTCGAGGAAAAGAACAGATGCTAAAGTTTTTGAGCGGATATAAGACGCTGCCCTCGAATATTGTTTTTCACCAAGATGCGTCTTATATGGTAATGTAACAACGATAAATATTAGTCCATAACTTAGTAGCATTAACCGTCCGTCCGTGATAATATTGAAGTTAACGTATTGTAAATTCGATATTTGTTATTTGTTTAAACTTGCTAACTCATAAATAAGTCATAGCCTCTGCTTGCTTTCCCTTCCGGCTTGCTCAATCCGTTTGAATTCTTTCCGGATGAACTTCTTCTTAGAAAACTAAATTCGTCCGGATATCATATGGGCACTCTTTTTAGGTTGACGCGTAAGAACTTAATCATACATTCCTTCCTATAAGAGCATGCCTAAACACCTGCCAGAAATAAAAGGATTGATTAATTAAGCTCAGTACTATATTTCAAGAACAGTTACATAGATTTATAGGAAATTGGCTTACTAGAAAGGTGGCGGAGTGCCGCGGGCATAAGGGCTGTTACTGTTCAGGGCAGCAACGGCAAGTCGTTTTTACTGTCATACAGAGTTATTAGAACTTGACAAGTTTGCCCTTCAGTCTAGTTGGTTAGAATACTCAATTAGATTGGAGAACTCTGGTCTGTGATATCTGTCCTGCAAAACTGCGGCACAGGTGTCCATGGGACACACACTAAGACGTGTCAGCACAGAGTGCAATAGTAAGCTCAAAGTTGCATCCCCTGATTTCTAACAGGAGTCAGCGATAGGTTAGTAAGTATCAGGTAAGTTTTAGGAGAGGATTAGGAGATCAATATCGTGGTTGACTATATGGTTGAGCGCATGTTGACTACATGATCGATATGTTCGATAAATAGCGAATACAATTTCCACCCTCTCGACATAAAGATCGAAAACAAACCGAATAGTCCTGTCAAGTCGAATCGCCCGCTGCTGCCTGTCTATACTCTTCTCACGCCCGAAACTTTCGATCACGATGCGCGCTAGCTTTTCCACGATCGCCCTGTGCGCCCTTGGTGCGTCGGCTGCTGTTCTGCCTACAGTTGCAGAGGATGTAACTCGTCGGGACATTCCGGCGGTCTGGTATGCCATTACGTACGATACCCAATGCGGCTTTGGCTGTTTCACCAACTATGTCCTCTTCGGGGGGGCGGATACTATCCCCGGCGCTCCTGCTTTCGCTGCCCGAGTAAGTACCTAGATTACCCATCATTGATAATCGCTTCGCGGTCGTGGGCTGAAACTTTACTCTCTAGTGTAACACGGCCTCAGGCTGTTACAACACCGTCGCGGGGTCCCAGATCTCTACCTCGCAATTCCCTTCCAGCGCCAGCCCGCTTACGATCAACCAGACTTTTACTAGTGGAGGCAAGACGGTTACTGTTACGGGGGTTACGGGTTGGACTGGGGGGGCGGCGACGAATTTGATTATCCCGGTGACGGTTACGGCGTAAAGAATCTGGAGTGGAAAAGTTGAACCAAGATAACCTCCTAGATTAGCGTGAATAGAAAATATATCATGTGATCGAGGCACTTTCAATCCCACTTAGAAAAGAAAACGTAGAGTACAATCCTCCAGGATGGTAAATGTAAGAACAAGGATTTTGAACCAGCACAAATATGTCGAACGTTCCCAATCAGCAAGTACAACCGAATATGGGGAAATATAATTCTCTTGCACGAACCTGGGATGAGACCGCCAGGTTTATCGCGGACCATTGCGCCGAGCTACTGCTGGGCTATCTCCAGCTGTTAGCCAAAACTACATTCCCAGCCAATATTCCCAGCTCAGACGCACAAGTAACGGGTGCGTTTAGGGAACTATATGAAATCATTACGCGGCAAAAAGGTTCGTCTGTCCTAGCAAGGTTAGCCTACGTCCAATTACAGAAAGTCTTGACAGCAGTTAAAGCGTTAACTGCAACTAAGCGGAAAATAGGCTCATCGGGAGATCAGATTTAAAAAGTTGCAGAGGTTGCTGGCATAACAAGGGTGTCCCAGTCCAACCGGCTGCTCGACAAGAGAAAGGGGCAGATCATAAGCATTCTCCGCGAGCGAGTTTCCGGCAGTAGCAAACAAAGTGAAGTCACCATTCGAGTACGAGCCCAGATGCTATTAAAGCAGATGCTTAATACATGTGAGCACATTTAACAAGTTAAGCTAGTTCCCTCCATAGGATGTAAGCCCTAGTCCAGCCTAGATTAGCATATCCAAACTATCGGGTCGGGCCGTGATCAGCAGGTAACGCAAAAAGCCGCTTGTTTTCCTTGTCGGCGCTTATTACCGTTTTGAAAACCTAGATTTTATGTTGTATATACGCAAGCTATCCTACTAGAGGTCGACGTACCAAGTCAGGCCAAATAAAATAAACCTCTAGAGAGTAAGAAACCTGCTAATCTCAAAATTGCCTTAAGATCACGATCATAAACAGTAATACAAGCTATACAGCGACAAGTTCGCACACCCTTTGAGCCCATCAATCATTTGCTACTTCCTGGTAGCCATCATGCGCGAGGCGCTAGTCGGGCAGTAGAACATATAACACGGATTGCGTTCTCATACCTAGCAAATATTGTGGTAATCAGGTGAAACAACGCAAGATCCTTCCGCAGTGTCTCACAACGCAATATGCGGCTTATCCTTAGTAACATGAAGTGGTGTGGCAACATACGCCCACAATACATAAGTGTTACTAGCAATCCAATGTGAACCACTACTGCCCTTTCCACTCTCCTCTTAGCCCTGCGGAAGAAAAAATGGCCTCATTGAAGCAAGTCTGCATTTTATTCTTGAACTATGACAGTAAATAACGCAATTGGAACAGATTGAGACGGTGCATGAACTGTACAAATGTAAATGAGACAGTCACTGATCTGGTTAGCTGTTAGCGACAGAGTGCATTAAGAGGGACATAAGCTCGCAAAATTATCTTTATCATTACTACGCAGACGTGATTACACTGAATAATTACGTAATTGACTTATGAAATGGGCATACGAGTCCCAGCTTTAGGAGCAACCGTGTGGGCCTTTGCTAGATGGCCCCAAGAGTGCTGTACGGTCGTGGACATCCCGAGGCAGAAAACGGAGCGGTAACCTGAGAATCCCTTTCCCTCTTAAGGGAAGATGCTGGCGCTACAAGCCTGGACAAAGTAACTCGTGGTATCGCTCGTGCTCGCCCCGCTCGGAGTGATGATGGTGAAGACGCTCTGCGCGGGACCGCCGCCGTTGGCGAAGAGCCACGTGAGCGGGATCGCATCGCCAGCGTTCAGAGTAAGAGTCGTCGTCCCCGTGACATAGGGAGCACCGGTACGGCTCGACTGATACGCCGTGTTGGAGTCGTCCCACGCGCTGTAGGCCACGTCGCCGGTCCAGAGGTAGCCCCAGTTGTCGATGGTGTCCTTGGAGCTGGTCAAGGTGTACGTACCCGTCTCCTTAGCGAGGAAGAACCCCTGCGCCAGGATGGCAGCTTGCGTGGCGTCGAATGCAGCGTGGCCCTCGATAGTCAGATAGACGCCGCCGGTGGTGTAGTCGTCGAATGTGAGCGCGTGGATGACGCCCCTCCAGTCGGGGGTGAGCGACTTGAAGGCCGACGAGGTGAAGCCGCTGGCGACCAGGTTTGCGTCGTAGGGGTGCGTATACTTGCGGTACATGAGACCACTAGAAGCGATGGTAGTGGCCTCAGCGAAGGCCGTTAGGGTGGTGGTGGTTGTGGTTGTGGTGCTCTCTGTGTGCGTGCTTGTCTCGGTGTAGGTGGCCGTATCGGTGCTAAAGGACGATGTCAGCTTTCTGCTAGTATAATACGGGCTACTTGGACTAACACAATAGCGGTGGGCGTCAGGGTGTTAGTTGAAGTCACAGTAATAGTTCCGGGTACCAAAGTCTTGGTCACAGTGGTGGTGACGCATGGCGTGGGGATCGACAAGCATACGCAGGCGCTTGAGATGGCGGGAGATGACCAAGATGAAGGAATGTATGTCGGCTTGGGCAGCTGCTGATCACCACCGTAACGCTTCCCAATGGTAGCGACTGGGGCAGATGCGGTGTATGCACTGTTCAAGCAAGTCAAGGTCGTTGTCGCTGTGATCTGGGTAGTTTTCTGGGTCACAGTCTATAATATAGGTCTTAGCAACATTCAAACAGCCATTCATTTTAGGTTACTTACTACTGTGGCCGTCTCAATGGTAGTAATATCAGTAGCCGTGGTCGACGTGATGGTGGTAGTCTCCGTGACTGCATCACCAGTGACGGTGACAGGAACTGTGGTGTAGACACTGGTGGGAGTCTTTGTTACAGTCACGGTCCTATTGAATAGTCGTCAATATGGTGGGCAAATCTGATAGCTGATGGGCATGATTTACTCGGTACTGGTAGGATACGACAGATAACTTGAGCAGTAGGATGTTGCTTGCGCATCCTTCTGGAGGGCCGCAATCACGATGACGTTGACATCACAAAACAGTTCGTTTATCAATCCGTTGCCTGACTTGCTGGTAGGAACAGCAGACACTGCTACCGGCAGCAGGAGTGCCAGTGAAGTTGAAGAACGCATCTTTCTGGCTTGAGCAGTATGAGAGGATCAAGAAGGCAAATGAAGTGTAAATCTTGTCGCTGCTTGTCTGCTATAATTCGTGCTTCAGCAGGACGAAGACTGGCTACCTTTATATGGTTTTCAAGCCTCCGCTCTCCCTTTGCCAGTCTGGTCTGTCCAGGTCCAGAACTGCTCAAGACAAGCATTGTGAAGGCTACTTCGTAAACCTGTTGAAATGAGGTTTTCCCAAAGGCGTCGTAGGACTCAGCTTATTGTCACTGCTCAGCTTGACATCTGCAGGAGTTCATTTCCGCCTCTCTTCCACGTATCAGTGCTAATCTGTTTCCAGAAAACATGTCGGTAGATCAGGTCTGGATCTTCAGACATACGACTAATACTCAGATACTATTGAATTGTACATGTAGAACTGTTTCCCCAAAGGCTATGCATTACGTTAGTGCTTAGTTCGTAGGGCGAGGAAGTGTCATCCCCGACTGGTGGTCAGTTTTCGGTGGCGCTCGTGACCAGGAGGGACATATTCTTGGTTCACAAATCTTCGTTGTGAACTTGTGATTATATTTTTTTTTTGGCCGGCTCTTGCAGCAAACACATAAGTATTGCATAAAAGTGGGGCGGGTTGTTTAGTTAGGTATAGCGGTTGGTGCCGATGATTAAGATCGTCCTGTATTAGCACCTTGATGCAGGACCCGCCAAGGTTCTTCAGCTCTAATATTGGAATATCACTTACTTCTTCTGTCATCTCCATAATTAATAGGCAATCTTGAACCGTTAAACCGTTAAGCATCCTTGCAGACTCGATTACTTATTCAACGTCGTGCACAACATAATTTGCCAACTTCGAACCCAACATTCCAACTATCCCGAGACAGCATCCTACTAAGAACCTACGCATTATACGCTAAATGTCACACAAAATGCATTACAAACACCATATATTCTTACATAAGAAATTGCTCTATTTATTTAATATAACAATCAAGCAATAGTTACAGCTTTATAATTTATAGATTTTTAATTGTTTAAAATAACTTTATATAAATTCTTCAGAAACATAGACTGCACTTTCACTCAGCTTTCAGCTTCTCTCATCAGCAACACTTGTAGTAGAACCACTAGACGATGCACCAAGACCACCTGGATTCAGACGAGCAGAAGACTTAGGTCTTGCTGCTGGGCCGCTTCTAGCATCCAAATAGGTCTCTTAGAATACAACACATTCGATTGCACGATTGCATCCGCTATCGTGTAGACGGACTTTGAGGCTATCGGTGCCACTGCAGACATGTTGGCGATGCGTAGGTGTTTCTCGGTTGGGTATCTCGGTTGGGTATGTGATGGTTGAGAATGTTAAGAAGGTTGGGGAACAAGAGGGGCGTGTTGTAGATCATTGACCTCGTCACCAGCTCCTGTGAATAGATTTTGAGCATGCGTAAACAAAGGGTTATTGAAATTGATACCGGCTTAAGGGTCACCAAAGTCGAAAGCTCCTTGGAATCCGTAAATGTAACTAGTCTCGAAAGGAGAGGTAACACATTATGCGTCAACTGCGTTTGGCTGGACTTCCAGACGTCTCGCAACAGGTACCGCCCTTCTAGCCGCAAGGACTATGAGGAAAATGAGAGTAAGTAACCCCTGGGCTTGTGGCCAAGGCTGATTCTGTTCCTGAGGTACCGGTGCCGGCTCTTGTTGCTCCAGGACATCTTGGAGGCGTCCCGCATTGGCATCACCATTAATTCCCATGAAATCGTTGCTGGCGGGCTCAGAGAAAGGATCGTCGAAGTTTATACCGGCATATGGGTCAATCGATTCAAGAGATCCTAGAGCGGATGTACCAGCCACAGTCACCGAATGATTTGGGTTCTCAACATTCTGAGCTCGCATTGGCATTGGGGTCTCAGGGGCCTGCACATTTCCACCAGACATGAGAGCGCCCTGCATCTTCGCTATCTTTGTAACCGCCTTGCACACAGCGGCATAGAAAACACCCATCTTTGCATTCTCGGCTAATATTGTGCAACAGAGTGGCAACAAAAATGCAGGCGAGATCGAACCTACGACGTTGGGATCGTCGGCTCCCTCAGGTATCTGAGAGAGCGAGACGTCGTTTACGGGACCGTCCGGGTTGGTGTTGCCTAGGCGAGTCAAAGCAAAGTGATCCCAAGCACCTGCTTCTATCCAGTTTTGTAGCAGGGGACAAGATAAGCCTTAATTAAAGCGAAACTAGCTTCCATCGTGTAAGAGGATCTCATTCCGCGGTGGGCAAGACTGTGGCATTAAAGATATCGTAGCCGCCTCTGAGGACAGTAGCTGATACAGAAGGGCCCTGTGCCTGATTCTGGGGCCGAATCTGTTCCTGAGGTGCTGGTGCTGGCTCTTGATGCTCTGGGACATCTTGGAGATTCTCCGCATTGCCATGGGTACCTCAGAATCCGCCTTCAAAACGCGAATTATAGGTAGGAGCGATCTGTTTCCGGGTGTCATTTTGATCACCGCTTTGATCAGGATCTTTCTTCTCGTGATTTCGGCCATTTTGATGCGGTGGAGAAAGCGATTAATTGCCGTGCTCATTATCAGAAACAGAATCGCTCTCAGCGGAAGCTCCGTCTGTGATGTCGGGCGTGGACTCTTTCTTCGCCGTGCTAGGCGTCCAACTCGCCTGGAAGTCTGGGCCTACTCTCTTTTGTCTAAGACGTTGACAAGTTCCACAATGGCTTTCTTGACGTGCCACTCCCCAATATTGTGACCAAGAACACGAGTAGTAACGCGGAGTTCTTGTACAGCCATAGTACAACAGACACGCCGGATTCGAATGAGGGGGTTGCTGCGAGGCGAAGTGTGTTCTCGACATCAAAGCGATCCCACACTTGCAAAACCCGCTTTACACAGCCTATTTCGAATGTGAGCGATAGCACACAGACTCAATGCCGCTAGGACAGATCCATATGGCCAGAACAACTGTGACACAGTATTATTTGACTCCACCATGCCAGCGAGTTACACAGCCTATATGCGATACATACGCATCGATCTTAGGTGATTCTCTCAATCACCGCCGTCCTAGTTGATGAACTGGTCCAAGTAGTCATCTCTTGTTGATCCCTCTTCGTTCAAAAACAGCCGAATGTTCTTGTGATCATTTGAAGCTCCTTGCTTCCTCGTCTTGGCCGAAGCTGGGAGTAATCCATCATGACTGGCGCTTGCTAACGGTTGGTAGGATGCATCTTGATGTTGAGTGATGGAAGTCTTGTTATTGCTCGGTGGTTGCTGACGGCTACGTATGTGATGGTTGAGAATATTGAGAAGATTGAGGGACAAGAGATGGCCTGCTGTATGCCACGCATCGTTATTCCAGACTTCACACTCACTATCGCTAGCTCTGTCTTCAAAAATCCTACCCTATCCCCATTCTGAGGAGCAGGTGTAGACACAGCAGTCTCACTATACTGAACAAATGAAACTTTGAGCAGCTGAAACAAGGGCCCAATCAAGAGACAGACCGCATCTTTGTTGGCCTCTCTCTCAGAGAAGATGTCTTCCATGAGACACGCAAAGCGCTCTCGCACAAACCCCTTTAATTAAGCCTTCTCGCGATTGGCGATCTCACTTAGGGCGGCTCTAGCGATACTTAGCAGGCATCTTATACCTCCTACCCTTGCTTGGCCTAGTTGATCTGATCTCTCTTGCGGATATTCTGCAGATAGAGCCTGCAAAAGCACCAACAAGCAAAAAACCACAAGAGAGCGCAAGAGCGGCTAAGAATTAGGAAAATTGTCCCTTTCTTCATGTAGCCGCGGACAATTTTGAGAAGCTTCTGAGCTTTGGGGTTCTTTCAAAGAAACGGTTGGCGACGTCGAAGTAGGGCTCAAATTACCGAACCTTAGCTCATATGCCATCTTCTTCCATGCCTTTAGGACATCAAGGTTTGGCCTAAAGGGAGAAAGTCCATACCAGATAGCGTGATCAACTCGGTCGGTAATGTTGAATTCGAAGACATGGAAAGGGGCAGTGGAAATCAGAGACTGCAATGTGGCAACGGAGCGTGTTCGATAGCAATGGGTCCTCCATCCGCTGCTAGATCTAGGCATGCAGCTCAATTAGAAAATTTCCGCACAGAAAGAACTCCACGAATACCTCAGGCTGGGTCTCTGCAGTCTGTAGGTCGCCCATGGTCGAAGTTAAGTCTTCCATGAAGGTCACTCCTGCCTCTATTTCCGTATCTTCAACTTACAGGTTCTTTCCTGCAACGCCTTCAAGAAGGTGGGAGGAGGTGAGGTCTCCTAATCTTCTCGGGATTCGTGAGGATCTCTTGATGCTGAGTTCGCAAAGGAAGGAGAGCCGATAGTCTTGGAAACTTGGTGTTATGCAACAACAGGTGACAGGCAAAGAAATGTCGGCGGTTGTCTCTGCACTCCTAGCGGCTTGTGAACCACCAGTAGCCCGGATATACCAAATCTTCGCCCATATCTAGATAGTAACTACACCAAAGTCTATATGCTTTGGAAGAGTGGTGCTCTGCGAAATCAAGGCCTCTCTTGCCAGGATTTACATATAACTCACAACCTGCCTCACTATCATGAGACGGTTGGAGCTGAAGCCAAATCTATACAGCGCGAGCAGAGTCAGTCAGTGTTGTTTACAAAATAGCAATAGTAGTAAGAACGCTATTAATAAAGGAATAAGACATTCGCTTACTTATTCCAAGTGTTCTACAGTTGGTAAATGGTTTTTTTAGCTTCTTGTGGCGTCGATGAACCGGGAGCTACCGTAATAACATTAGCTAAAACAGCTAAGCCGTTATAGCCTTGATCGATGCGGTATAAGCCGACAGATGTTCTCTTTATGCCTTTAGCATCCAGAACAGCTACTTGCCGTTCTAGGATTTGATCTTCCCATAGCGTCTTTTGAGATGCAAACTCCTCGCCAAGAGGCAAAGGATTGAGGTTGCCACTCGGCCAGAAAGCCTCGTCGTTGCCAGGCATGAGAGGAACTCGAGGTAGGAGGACTGCCAGGTATTGGCTAGAACCTCCCTTTAGCGTTAACCAGTGACGAGCTCGGCCGTGATATAGAAACCAATCGGCGATATGTCAAAAGTCGCTGGGTTTAATATCCTCGGAGGGCATGTCCTTCGTCACTCCAATGGGGACATTCCCACCGCACTCATTTCACGCAGGGAGAGAGACAGACATAGACCCGGCGTTCTCTTTCAACGAACAGTAGAATCCTGGACAATTTGCAACAGGGGGCTGAGGTATAGTTGCTTTCTCGAGGCAGGGGATTTCACATCTCTCCAAGACGTCCTGGTTGCCCGTAAATCCGTGGCGGAGGCAGCATTGCTGGAGATGAGTGTTGACCCATGGCCACGCGTCCGCAATTGCCGCACTGGAATCGCCTACTATAGTCCTGGTTCTGCTCATACTCAGAGCCCGATTTATGTAAGTCAGACTTGTGCGAGCGCACGCTGTGCGCGAAGTTCTTCATAACGGAGCCTCAGAGATGGCCATCGGCGCGTAGACGTCCGCAACCCAACCGGAGATCCTGAGGCTGTCCAGGCCGCGCTATCTCAATGACAAGGCCAGGGTGGTTGGGCGCGTATTACACAGCTGTTGACACCTCAGGACCAGCCTTGGTCTCACGTAAGTCCATGGGCTATTCCTCAGTCCAAGGCCCAGCTGTAAACTTTGCTCGGGCGGAAAAAGTGTTAGGAGCACTAATCGGCTTCAGCGATCTGGTAGGGAGCTGGGTGGTAGGAAAATGTATAGACGGAGGGAGATCTATAGAATTCGAAAAATGCATAGCCGAGTGAAGAGCGCACAAGAAAGTGAAAGAGGCACTAACGTAGTGCTATCAATGGAACCTGTTATACAAGGAGAGTGCCTTCGTATAGTCGACTCTTGCTTCTTTGCTTGCGTGAAGTGATGAGATTAGCAAGAGAGAACTGGCTCAAAGAAAGTCAGCGAAAGGATATATAAAGTCTCCTAACAAGAACATGGGTGAAAGTCGTGAAACTTGTAAGAGGGCAGAGTAACTGAACCATAATGGCTTCTTTCAGAGTCTGTTATGGTCTTCATCGAATGCATCCAAGCGGCTTCAGGAGCAGATCGGCTAGAGGTTGTTCCCCCCAAACGTGCAAGAGCGGGAATTGTGCAACAGACGTCAGAGATGCCTCAAGACCTGTCTTTTGCGGAATGCTCAGATGATTCGTTTTTCATTGCTGGTTTCCGGAAATAGCAGTTGCATTGTGGCTAATAGTACCACAGTCGGCGATGTGAATATAGTTGGAAATGTGAATCAATAGTCGGCGATGGATCAAAGGTTATCATCGTTGTTATAGCAGTGTGACAATGAATATGAGGGATGCTAGATCTGCTGTTGCCTGTGTGCTAGATCTGCTGTCGGCATTTGGCACTAGTTGGAGTCAGCTGCGCTAACGTGCAAGGAACTCCGTACCAAATTTGTATGGTAACGTACTTGCCCGGCAGCGCACAACCCTTTAGAACACCTAATTCGTACAGCCCTTTAAAACCTTCTATCCTTCCACTTTCAAACCCTCCATCCTTCCACTTTCAACATATACATCCTTCAACCCCCAACTATCAAAAATCTCATTAAAGCGACGATGCCTTCACTACTAGAATCACGATCTTTATCATAATCTTCATCACCTGCGCCTTCTTCAGCATCAGAAACGATCCCGAATCTACTAGATGGTGGGCTTAATAGTGAGCTGCCAGCAGAATCAATACAAGTCCTCTTCGAATCGCTCCAAAGTCACGCTCTTCGCTACGGTTATAGTGTTACCCGCATGAACGCCGGCAACTACAAAGACGGCCAGCCACACTACTACCTAGTACGATGTAACCGAGGGCCTCGAGAAAGTAGCAAGGCCATCATTAGTAAGAAAGCCACGTTTTCGAAGAAAGTTAACTGCTCATAGCGAGACAACATATCTGCCTCCAAGAAGGACCACCAAGGCTGGATATTCCGCCTCCACAAGACCGACAACACCCACAGCCATTTTGCAAACGATAGCCCTATTGAAGACCCTGTTCACCGTCATCTAGCCCGTGTACATCGACGTCATATCCGTGGTCTCTACAAAACGGGTGCTAGAAGCAATCAAATACTAGAGTCCTTGCTAGTTACTTTCCCTAGCATTAAAGTTACCTACAAAAACGTCAACAATCATATTCTTAAAAGCAAGCTAGCTAGACTTAACGGCTACACCTCAACACAAGCGTTTATTGCTAAGCTAGAAAAGGCCGGCGAAAACGATAAAAGTAGCCCATCTATACTAGATAAAGAGCTTCTGCCTGATAGCACCCGTCGGTTAATACGCTGCCTTTAAAGCTATAGCTATACCCTAGGCTTATAGGAACAGTAGCCGCAAGTCCTTAGTATTAACTGCACGTACCGTACTAATCGCTTCAAGATGCCTTTAGCTGTTATCACTAGCATGTCGTCTGCAGAGTCTACAACGCCTTTAGCCTTCGCTTTACTAGCTGCAGAAAATAAAAACAACTTTTCCTAGCTTACTAATGCACTTGCAGAACTAATAAAAAGTTGTAGCCGGCCGTTACCTGCAGTTTTTATTACTAATTTTCAAAGCCAGCTTAAAGCAGCCCTTGCAGAGATGTTTCCGACTGTTCAGCAGCAAATCTGCATCTTTCACATCAACAAAAACGTTATTCTAAAAACCAAACAGAAGTAAAGGAGGCCAACACCCGATTCTGAAGATAAGAGTAAAATTAACGAACCTCCAGACCCCGTTATCCATGCCTTAAATAGTCCTGCAATCAATAACCCGACTGTACCAGAACTTAAAACAATACCGAGCAAATTGCCTCATACTCATGCTAGTCTTCTGTTCTGTTAGGCTCATATAGTCTATTCACGTACGGAAGCAGAATTCAACAATACCTAGCAACGTATGCAGGAGAAGTTCAGTAAAAACCAAAGGTCTTATATCACATACCTCCAAAAGACCTACTTGCCCAATCGCACTAAATAGGCTAACTACTACACTTCACAGTACCGTAACTACAGTATTCGAACTACATCACCCACGAAGTCAATAAATCATACTATTAAAAAGCGTCTTTATTCGCTAGGCAAGACCGATTTGCTAGTTCTATACGAAAGCCTTAATCGTATGATTAGTACACAATACAAAAACACCATTAACCACTTCCAGCAAAAAAAAATCAAAATACGTCAAGAAGCAGTTAGCCTTATTTAAGCAGAAGATATCCCTATAACCTGTAATAGGAAAGCCTTCAAACTACTAAAAATCGAATACTTGAAAGCTCAACGCTACCTTCCGCAGCCTGGTTATCCCGTGCCTCCATCGCTGCAGCCATGTATATGCAGCATAAAACAGCAGTACGGCCTTCTCTGCTTCTGTAAGATTTTGAAGAAAATCAAGCCTTGCAAAAGTAGGTCTATTAAAAGCATTACGCATACAAAAGTTAACTCTTTCTAGCACCTTACATACAATATAGCAAACGAACTACCTAGACTGCGTTAGAGAGACCCTCGGATCTCGAAGCCTCCTAGCAGGCCTCTTTCCGCGATGACTACGTTGCCTTTAAAGCTTAATAAGCAGCCTAACCGCGGCCGGAGAGCCCTGCAACCACCTAATACAAACCACAGCCATCACAGGTCCCTCAGAAAGGTGCGGTCAGAGTAGGAACTTGTTAAAGATGCACCTCCAGCACGAAAGGCTCGTACAAGCATACAAACATCGATTACGAGTACGATTAAAGCACGGAAAGAAGCCCAAAGAAAGGCCCAGAAAGCGTTGGAGAAAGAAGCTCGTACTAAATCAGCTCAGCAAGCTATAGATCACCATTTAGGTAGCCTTAACTCTAACTCCAACCCTGACTCTAGCGACCCTTTTGCTTCTAAAAGCGAAAACCAGGCTACTGTAAGGTCTGAAGATAGTGTAAACGACCCTAAAAGGTCTCAAACCACTAAAAACGACTCTATACAGTCTGAGATCGTTATGGGTGGCGATAAGGAGGGATAGATCGAATACTAGCCTAGTAACTGCGAATAACAGCTTCAACAGCAATTACAAAGCTTCGAAAGAGCTGCGAAAGGGCTGCAATAGCCTCAACAGAGTGCAATTGCTACTAACTAGCTTCAATAGGTGCTGAACAGCTTCAATTTCTTGATACGATAATATTAAAAGAAAGTCCATCGAAGACAGCCTGATCAATCAATTGAACAATTCTCTTGCAACCGACACGTTTTGTATGTAATTCAGGTGTGAATATGTCTATTGCAAGACCTTCCAAACGCAAGGGATTGTTGAACTTAGCACTTTTTTGGATTTGCAACTCTTAGTATCATGGTTTGAAGAATTGCTATTTCAATCCAGGAGGTTATACGCTGCTAGGTGAGTACGCTACCATACAAATTTTGGTGCGGAGTAGCTCACACAGTAGCAATGCAACTCTTATTGTGATAGTTTGAAGAATTGCTTTAAATCAGGGTTGTGCGGTAGCAGGTGAGTACGTTGCCATACAATTTTGGGTGCGGAGTAGCTCACACAGTACCACAGCTGACTTCAATTGGTGCCAAATGCCGACAGCAGATCTAGCACACAGGCAACAGCAGATCTAGCATGCCTCATGAATATGTGATGTTCCAAGTATCCAGGGCTTTGTCTAGCAAGCTGATGATTAAGTTAGAGATGGTTGCACAGAGTGGAAGTGACAGTATAGCAACATATGGTGTATTGCACTATGCGAATAAAACCTCCCCCTTCCAGAAGTTTATTGTACCCTGCAAAGGAGATGATCTCTGGAACCAGTTCGTCAACTTCGACGCTATTAACTGTCCGGCTCATCATCAGGAGAATGTCTGCCCGGTTTGGCGACGAACTGGTCCCAGTAATCATCTCCTATTGGCCCGTCTTCATTGGTCCAAATCCTTGGCCCCTCTTCGTCTGGTTCCTGAGCCGGAGTATCTTGAGTCTCAGGCCGACGTGATATATCGAACTCTAAGGGTTCACGAGCTTGATGTACCGGAGCATATAAGCCTTGTGTATGTCGAACCTGTCCTTCAGTCTCCGTCTGCCCGGAAGCCTTCTGAGCCAGATGCTGTTGGCGCTTCTGTCTCTTGTCCGGCTTCCGAGTAGACCGAGACATTGTTCGCTTCCTGGCTAATCCGGGTCGATACTGATAATTGGGATGCTTCTCGTGGTGTTCATCACGTTTGGCATTTGCCAAAGCTTTCCAAGGAGCTCGCTGCGTTTCCGACATTGCGTTCCACTGATCAGCGATTATCTGAGCTAAGAAAGTAGTTAGCCTAGTGGTTATCTATTAGAAGCTCAAGGTCAATCATAAGTGTACTCACAAACTTGGCCATTGGTAGAACCAGAATGTTGACTTCTCACTGCTTTATACGAGTGAGAACGATACAGAATAAATGCGTTCGGTGGTTTCGGGATCCATTCCGATTCTTCACTCTCTGAAGGTTGGGGGTTTTTAGGTGGTGCCTCCGGCGTCTCGATGCCGTCCAAGAATTCCTACTCCCCGGACTGGCATTTAGATCTCCCAGAAGAGCGTGTATGATCATAATCAGGATCAACTACTTCAGGGCCGGTAGTCGTGACGGCCGGATCAGGTGTGTGCTGAGGGTTACTGTTCGCAGCATTCATAACTCCAGGGCCATAAGAGAAGACTGGGAACAACATTGGAAATCTGGCACCGAGTATATGTCGTGGTATGCAAGGCCAGTGGGACTGGATGTCAATGATGTTCCCAAGCCAGATTCGCCGGATATCTCGTGAGTCAAGATAAAAGTCGACTGGGTAACCGAGGAGCATGCTAAAAATTAACAAGTAAGCAAACAAGAGTCAGTCAACTTTAACTGGGCGGAGATGAGCGCGAGAGGAATGGAAGATACTACTGGTGACGTGTGTGAGATTAACAGCAAGGTAGCGTTATACACGATTATTTATGAGTTCGACAGGAAGGATGAGAATGGCATGAATAGCGGAGATGGTGATTACAGAGGAGAGAAATGCTTACCTCATTTGTTCCCTCGTAGAAGCTCGACCATATTCGTCGAGGCCATTGAATACGTTAGCTGGAAGTCTGACCACTCTGGTGATGCCATCAAGTTGGGCGAAAACTTGGGAGAGGACCAAGTTCAGAGGCGAGAAAGACATTTTTGCAAAATTGGTCTGTCACAAATACCCCAGACTTTTTCAAGTAATGTGACAAGAGAAAACAGGCGAGCCTAGGTGTGTTGGGAAAGCCGGCCAATATTAGATAACCAGTTGCAAAATCGAGTGTATAAACTGCGGATAGAACTTCATCGGAGGCGCAAGTGCAAATCTTCGACTTGAAGCCTAAGCAAAGAGACACAAGAAACTGTCAAGAGACCAAAATGTTGATGCGGAAGCGTGTGAGAGGAAATTTTGTGTATAGAAGAAGGACGATATATGGGACAAGTGAAACCTGTGGGCAAGGATTGGTAGTAGGAAGTAGTGTGTGAACGGAAGAAGTGTGGGTTACAAAGGATGAGATGGAAGAAAAGTAGTGAGAAAAGGAAGAGAGATTGGGGGAAGTATGGCAGTGGAGGGGGACGAGAGGGAAAGCGTGGCAACAAGTGGGTAGATAAAAAATTGGCGATTGTTGCTATAGCGTCAGATATACATGTTACGATACCTCTCTATCGTTCACCAGCTAGCCTATCATAGCAACCAGTCTCTTTCTTATTTCTAGTTGTTGACCTTGTTCAGTTGCCTCTGTTTGTAACCACAAAGGCACTGTATACCGACGCGCTCGCAGGTCATTCTGCCACAGCCACGGACAGCAGCACGTGCAAATGTAAACATAGTTGTGCCCCTTATTAAGTACATATATACTTAGATAATGTACTTTGCTGCCTTTGATAGTATTATGTAGAAGAGCAAACGGAGGGGCGCCCCTCATCGAGGATGTAAGTATATATTGAAGTACCAAGGTACCCTAATTGTCCACATGCTTTCATTTTTGCCAATTGACAATAGTTATTATTCTTCCATGGCAGTTTTTAGTTGAACCATAATATAACTGAAGACCTAGCAGAGAATAAATCGGTAGGGGGGAGATCAGAAGCTACTCGTTTCAGCAGAGCGTGTATTTTCTCTTCGATCTCCCTTCTCTCAGCTCTTCCATTGGTTGGACCGCTATATTGACGTCCGACTGTTTGATACCAGTGAGAACGAAACATAAAAAATGCGTTTGCCAGTCTGGGAATAGACTCCAGTACCTAATATTTGTACGTAAGTGAGTGCGGAGAACAATACGGATCATCCTGCTATCGTGACTTCAGGGCAACAAAGAGGACTAGGAAAAGCACCGGTAAGCTCGCACCGGCGGTGTATCCTGGTACACAGGGATAAGGGAACAGTATATCAGCAATATGCCTGCCCAAGCCTAATCCGTATAACTTGACTAGTTAAGGGTAGATATATCTACGATTTGATCGACCCCGACAAACTTGAACACTACATATTATCCAGAGTGCTGAAGTGACACTAGTATACAGGACATTAATTCTATTTTGTGGCTTTATGGGAGGGCTCCAGGTCTTTTATGTTCTGAATACCTGGTAAATCTACCTCGATATAGACCTTGTGAGTCATTATAGTGACAATTATTTACACAGACGATGACTATCTCATACGTAGTTTGTATAGTCACCATTTCAACCAAGAAAAATCGGTTGCGCGGTGCTGTCACTCAGTTCGAAGCAAATCCAGTAGAAAACATCCATCAATCAGCTTGCGAGGTTGCTACGACGCCTTCATTCCGCCGCACGACTGGTATGTCCAGACCGACACTTTGATTTTGATTCTCTAAGAGATAGCTCAACCCCTTACCCGTTAATTTTTTGGTTACTAGCAGCAAACTATTGACAAACTGTAACTCTCACTACAGTTCATATTCCGCAAGCACCAATGTACAGTTGTCTAACACATGGTTCGCAATCAATTCATTTGTAACTTGTTATACAATCCTGTTGGTTTACGCATTTGATTGAACTTATGAGAGTTGATAGTATTCAAGAATGTTGTATACACATGATGAGCAATCAGTATAAAGGCCTCCATAACTGAAGATTTTAACATTCATGTAACATAATGAGTTGAAGATCCCTCGCCGAGTACCGGAAGGAAAAGTTTAATAGGTCACAGCCAACATTGCGGCACGGCCTCGGATCATACTGTATCACATGTATAAAATATGCAAGGGATATAAGGCTAGCA
The DNA here is from genome assembly GCA_023159215.1 of Xylariaceae sp. AK1471. Classification (NCBI taxonomy): domain Eukaryota; kingdom Fungi; phylum Ascomycota; class Sordariomycetes; order Xylariales; family Xylariaceae; species Xylariaceae sp. AK1471. The sequence goes on from JAJKLI010000021.1 coordinate 314,896, forward strand.
GTCATCCCAAATCCCTGGACTGGACAAGTTCATCTTGCAAATTTTCTAGCTACGATGTTTTGTTATCTCAGATACTAATTATTTCAAGATACACGAGCGATCTATTGTGCGCTATGGTTATCCCGATCTTTGCCAACGTAAAGAAGCGCGCTTCCCTAGGAAGCTTTCTGTATCGCCAAATCTTCATAACACCAACAGTTCCACATAACGTCAACCTTAAAGGGAAGACAGCCATCGTGACCGGATCCAATACCGGCATCGGACTAGATTGTGCCCGCCAACTATTGGATTTAGGTACAAGCAAATTGATTATTGCCGTGCGCAATTCGTCCAAAGCCGAGAGAGCAAGGGAAAATCTACTGCATGGTCGCCCTGCCCTTCAAGACATCTCAGTTGAAGTGTGGACGCTGGATCTCCAGTCCTATGAGAGCATTTTTTTTCATTCGTTAACCATATCAGAAGTCTTGAGAGACTAGATATCGTAGTTCTGAATGCAGGTGTATCGAAACAGTTCTTCGAACTGGCACCCTCAACTAACCATGAAGAGACGATCCAAGTTAGTGGTAAGCTTATTCGGCTACTCAAGTTCCAATCATGACTTTCAGTTGAGCTTCTACTGCCGAAATACGTGCATAGGCTTTCCTCCGTATTCATGGAAATCACAGTTACTAACACCACTTATCACAGTCCTATTGACAGCTTTACTTGCCATCCTACTTCTTCCCATTCTCAAGGCACAAAACTCAGCCGAGCAGCCTGCCCGCTTAGCCATCGTGTCGTCAGACACAGCATCATGGGCAAAGTTCAAAGAGAATAGTTCTACACCGCTCTTGCCTGCCTTAGACAAGCCAGCTACCTTCACCAATACTGACCCTTATGCTACCTCCAAGCTCCTCGGTCAGCTATTCGTCGCGGAATTGGCGAGGAGAGTCCCTCCGTCAGTTGCCATTATCACAATGCCGAACCCGGGATGGGTCTACGGCACCGGCCTCGGACACGTCCCGGGCGGAATGTGGGGAGACTTAATTATATCTGTGCCCCGATGTCTCCTTGGTCGCCATCCTTCAATAGGAGCTTGCTAAGTCACAGATGCAGTTATGTAACATGGGCCAGAAGCCCCACGGTCAATATCTGGAGGATTGCGAACTACAGCTGTGAGTTATCTATTAGCAATATGCTTCTCTTGTCTACCTTCTGAGTGGTGTTACTAAAATGTGTCCTCGAACAGTATGGCACCGCTCGTCTACACATCCGAAGGGGACAGACTAACCAGAGTCCTTTGGCGGGAGATCCTGACCGAGTTATCATTTGTGAAGGTAGAAGATGTGAGCTAGGGAAATGATTCCAACAATACCAAATATGGAGGGCCTTAGTGCGCAGCTCTCTATGAGAATTCCCTCAGGATAAAAAACTTGCGGTGTAATACAAAAAGGAAAAGGCTATCGAAATAGCTGGGTCATGTAACGAGCTAGGTTCGGTTCCTAACAGTGCTATATGGCTATTCGTTTGCATTGCTCACAGAAATATGATAATGAGAACTGCGAATATTGTTTGCGGAAGTGGAATCACTGGATTCCTTGACGAGCCCTCTTTTAAACCCCAAATTGCCTCTTGTCCGTGATCCTCCCAACAATCCGCGAGGCCTGACATAAGAACGCTGAGCTTACAGCTACGCATGCGTGACAGTACGGCCTATTCTCCCTTCCTCCAATCATCCTTCTTCTCAACTACTGTCCAAGGCTGGCTGTATCTGATTAGCTACGGTTAGATCGTTGGTGGATTGGTGCCACGAGCAATCAAGTGACTGGATAAATGAAATCCGTCCCAGAGCCTTCTGTGCAAATCTCATAGTAGTTTGTCGCTCAATACAGCCCGAAAGACGGAAAGTCCTACATGGGCTGGTGTGGTTGGCGGCTAGAACACTACTGTATGCACGAAATCCGTAATTGTTGTGTGTTGTCGTGACGCATAGGAAACGTATCCCCTTTGTTCCATGGCATCAGCAGAGTCCTGAAGCTTACTCTCCGGATGAGACCGGCTGCCAACTACCCAACCACCCTTTGTAACACAGCCTTTGCACTAAATTAGTTGATTGGCATCCTAGCGTTTAAAACATTTGTAAAATGAAGTTAACAATTAATTCTAGAAAACCAGAAACCTCATTTTCAGACTACATAGCGTTCATTTAATATAGGGGTACTATGTTATACCCTAATTATATTTTCAATGAACGCCACAATGAGGGGTGCAGCAACTGCCCCATACCCCACCAAGCACTGATAGGGGGTGCCTAGTGTAGGTAAAGAGCCAACGTATTTCACTGCCATCTCGGCCGGCCAACATATAACTTATTTAGTTGTTAGCTTATGTAAGATACTGAAATTGCCGGCCGAGATGGCAGTGATATACGCTAGTGTATAAGCCAAATCTCCGGTGTCAGCCGCCACCTTCAACCTAACCCCTGTCACCACCTATCGGAGAGGAAAAGAGAAGGTACCTAGGTAGCTAATTTACAAGTACCATGCAGAAGTAGGATACTTTCTGCCTTATACCAGGAACCAGCGTTGACCTGGTAGCCACCCCGCTTGTTACCCCGCTTGTCACCGTCACAGTGATGAGAATATGGGCGCCTTATATGCTTCCACATCGGTTATGTATTGGATGCCGCTGATACAGGGTTTTGTCCGTAGACTTATGTAAGTGTTACTCCGATCCGCCGTAATCATGTGTGGTATGGTTCCATGAGTCTCTCCGCGCTTACACGGTTTACCATTGGTTTGAATACGAATAATACTAGCTGTAGTGAATGGTGGTGGTAAGGGAAGCTTAGCTAGGTGCAGCGAATGTCTGCCGGTGGCAGAAATTACCACATGGGGAAAAATATTATTGATTATTTATTTCCTCATTTCTGATGACATGGAGCGATTTAGGTGTGAGTGGGACATAGTCACGTGGCCTTGACATCTTTGGCTGGTCACATGATTACGTGCACCCCCTGTTGTCTTGTATCAACAGTCTTTCGAGTGCGCGGCGTGTTAGGAGTTCGAGCACGGCTTGAAGTGCTTCAACCTGCTTTGTAATTTCCGTCAACAGCATTTACACCTATCCTGTTCTTGATTTAAACACATTTTTCTGATGTGAGGCCTAAACTCTTTGTCTATATCCGATTTGCTGGTTTAATCAGTAGGTGGAAGATATCATCATCAGTCCTAGCAGCCCAAGGATTAGCGAACACCAAATCCTAGTCGAGGCTTGCTTCGCTGTTAATATCAAGCATTATGTTGCAATCCCCTATATCAAAGTTGCGACTTCTTTCGACACTAGCGTCTTTAGGATCTATTAATCCTAACTTGTTTACGTTCTCAACCAATCACCCCGCTGCTGGAACGTCAAGATACGCCACATTCTAAACATCACCTGATGTCCCCTCACCGACATGTCTCTCACTCTCTCGCCAATTTCAAGATCCTTCTAGAGCTTGTCTTTAGTGATACCACTTCCAATCATTTATCTGGCATATCCTTCACTACTTCTCCTAATACGTTCCCCGGCACTAGTCTATCCCTAGCCGACGCGGATGTTGATAGTATTTCTCATAACTGTATTATTCATTCACCTGGTCCCTCAAAGCCGAAGAAACAGCGATGCATACGGTGCTTTTATAAAAGAAAGAGGGTATAGTATTAGCATTAATTCTACAGCATTTTAAACCTTTTATTTATATCAAGCAATTAGCACTTATTTTAAAGGTCTTATAGCCCAGTTTCTACATTATCAAGGCTCGAGAATGGCATTCTGATACAGTATTTTAACCCTCTATTTGCACGTTGTCAGAAGCTTGGCATGGCCTGCATTTGCGGCCTCAACCTTGTAATGTGGCTGGAAAGGCGGTGGATTACGTTATGGTATGTGAGTAGATGTAGGTGACTACTTATGCAGATAGGTAGAAATGCAAACAAGAGGACACCATAGCTGCCTCTTGAACCGCCTAACATCTCTAGGGCACTCACTCATCCGTCTGCCTCCTACTTCTCTTATGGCCGTCCTCCATCAACCGGGCCTGACACCAGAGACGCACACATACTCTGCCCATACAAGATTGAGGAGCGAGGCGCGCCGTAGTCAAGCTCGAGAGCAAGTCGTGCACTTCGCTTGCCGTAATGCACGACAAAATGGTCCAGAACGCGGCCGTAGCACATGGGAACCACAAGATCATGTATAAGGTGCGCAGGTCTGCCTCAATATTGATTCATATCCTTGGAAATGATTCAAGAATCGATCGACTAAATATCTTGTATACCTGTAGATATCCGAAAAGGGAACGAAATGCAAGTGAATGTCATGCATCGGATATCAAAGCGTCTTAGCTATGGCTTTTTCACCTTTTTATTTTTTATTTATTTAGCAAAGTCACAGCAAACGGAAGTATTATAGCTAACCTTCATCTTAGCTCGGCTACAGGTGTCAGCACAGCAAGCTGAAGTAATATTGATGCACAATGTCAGTCTAGAAAATGCACGGCATGGTCGATCAAGCTCTAGAGTTCTAACTAAGGACTAAGAAAAACATCGCTGACTGTTCATGAAGGCTGTATGGATGATGATTTGATAACTGCTTTATTCAGTCCCGCTAGTCTCTGCGTTCAGCACGACATGCTGTCGTAGGGTCTTGGGATCTGGAGGAGTTAGGTCTAGCAATCCTGACGTTTTTGGATCCAGTATCAGACTGGACTTAATCGGCGCTCAGTTCTAGAAGACATCTCTCAGCTTCTCTGTCAAGTATAAGAGGAGCTCAACACCTCCCCCTTTTCCAAGATTGACCTCGCCAGATCAGTACCTCTTCAAGCTCCAAAGCCCAGAATCTATCCGGACCTTTATTCACCTACCAATCTATACATACATCTCTCTACCAACCATCCCTCACCATGAAGTTCCTCGCCATCGTCCTGCCCCTCCTCTCCGTCACCCTCGTAGACGCCGCCGCCGCTGCCAAGTCTAACACCTACGCGCCCGGCGTGGCTGGCTCCAGCAACAAGCGCGGCCTCGACCTCGAGACCCGCACCGAGAGCGGCCTCGATCTCGGGGTCCGCGCCCAGAGCGGCATAATGTGCTCCCTCAACAACTGCTACGTCCAGGGGTACAGCAACGGGGCTGCAGGGCAGAACGAGCTTTTTGTGGGATCTGGGCTCTCTCCCGCGGCCTGCAAGGCGGCCTGCCAGGCCCGTGCAGGGTGCCTGAGCTTTGCGCTCCAGCAGGATGGTTCCGGGACCTGCTACACGGAACAGCATAATGTCGTTGCGGAGATTGTGGAGAACTGTGCCGCGCCCTTCTTCTTCTATGATGTGGGGTGCAATGCCTAATTGAAGGACATAAGCTCTCCCGGGGCTTTATGAGGACCAGGGGTTCGCGGGATCTTGTTGTTACTGTCGGGCTGCTTTGTGGAGGACTCTTTTCACTAGTCACTCGTTATCTGAACCTCCCTATTGCGTATATCGGAATGAGTAGGAATAAAAGTTAACGTTCTCTACTTCGATAAGGCAGTGACTCTAGTGAGCATAAATTTATGGGCGTTTACGCTGAGCGTCGATAAGCAGCTTAACCTCGCTGCACTTGAAAAGCGGTAGTGCACAGTTCCTAATAAGAACCATGGCCCGTGCACCTAAACTTCTCCTGCAGGCCGGACAGAACAAATGTCAGGTACGGGGTAATAGTAATAAAATAGTTGAGAAAACCATTGCTACCTCATCAAGACCTGTACAATGGGCAGTAGAGCCTGTCTTCGAAAGTATAGCTAACGACGAGCTCTTCTGTGGTCTTCAGCTTTTCATTAAACCCTATATGTAGTTCTTAAGACTATTGCTTTGCGTTCTCTTGATGCCTCCTATGTGATTTCCCACAGCGTAAACTCTACATAGGACTTATAGCTCATTGGCATACGTTTAACTTCTCTCTCTTGTTGGCAATGCGAAGGACGTAGGTTTAAATCTTGTTAGAACCAATGGTTTCTGTAATTGCTGAGCCGTCAAGCAATGTCGAAATAGATGCAGGTTATGAGTGTATATATTAACAGTGTAGAGTAGAGGTATCTATCGGGGGTTGGTGCTCAGGGGTACAGCATATATCAGCCACATATTGGGTCGCCAGCCACTTGAATCACCAGCCACCCAATATTCCAACAAGCAACAAATACAACGCACTTACAGTACGAAATGATAGTATATACAGACTGCACAGCCTACCTCGGTAGGAGATGTCTCGACGAGGTAGCCAATCGTGGGACTACCAGCGTACGCAGCTCCTGCCTAGTGCAAAGGTACATTTAGCCCTCCAAGAGCGGGGTTAGGGCCAGAAAGAACGGCCTCTTTCTTTTCGCAGTTATGACCAGCTAGAATGACTGCTGTCGCTGCCCATCTCTTCAATACTAAAAGGCGCTCCCAAAGCAAAAACAAGTCGAACAATCCAGATTGTACCATAGCCCGAGTGACTTGTTGATTCCGGTCGGGATACTCTAAATATCTTGAGCTTGATCATTGAACTTGCATCTCACGCGAAGTCGTATCAACATCTACAATACCAGCGTTGCCATTGTTAATAGTTCGAAGAGCGATATGTTCGTATATCAAGGGTTCGACCTTAAGGGATCCACTTTCCGCCTCATTCGGCTTCAGAAAGGCAGCGGGATTGAGATAAAATGCGAACTTATCCATACGACACTTGATGACAACGTTATCCCCTACGAAGCCGTATCATATACGTGGGGAACAATGATGAGGACAAACAGTGTCTACGTGAAGGGAAATAGATTACCCATCACGTCAAACTTGTGGCGGTTACTCCATGACCTACGGAATCTTGATACAGATCGATATCTATGGGTTGACGCAATCTGCATCAACCAAGACGATGATCTTGAGCGAGGCCATCAAGTCCATCGAATGAAACACATTTATCGGGGCGCAGAACGCGTGCTATTCTATCTCAGTCCCCAAGCCAGCATCGCAGATGTCGTGATGTCTTCTCTCGCAGAGCTCCAGAAGAGTGTTGCCGGCACTCGCTGGGCGGCTGACGATGAGCGGTGGGATGCTACTTGGCGAGAAGTACAAACTAGACTACGGTGCCAATATCATGATCTGGAGCTTAGGCAACGTCAAGGCTTGGAGTATCTTCTACAGCGCCCTTTCTTCAGGCGTGTCTGGATCTTGCAAGAAGTCGCAAGTGCTCGGAGAGCCTCGGTATTTTGTGGAATAAATTCTATTTCCGCGAATGTTTTTGCCGTCAGCCTTCGTTTAATGGGTGTCAGCCCGGACACGCACAGCCAAGCTGTCATTGACTTGATACTCGGGTCTTTGAACGGTACCACGAACCCTCTCCAGGGTGAGAACCTTGCCTCTCTTTTGGAACGATTCCGCGAATCTGAAGCATCAGATGAACGAGACAGGATATACGCTTTACTCGGATTGTGCGAAGTCACAAGCGATATACGAACGCTAATTCCTGATTATACAATACCCGTCTCCGATGTCATTAAGAACACTCTTGCCCACATTCATAACCCTGGATTTGCTGAACAGGAACCAGTTGCTGAAACTGTTGATGAGCTTCTAATTTGTCTGAGGGTGACTGTCTAGGATGTGCCACGCCTATTACGATATACGGAGGGGGCAATCACAGAACAATCTTCAAAGGCAGTCTACTCCTATTTCTCTCATAGCCGGCTAGAGGTACCTCTATCTATCTCTGATGAATGGGCTGTAGGGGTGTTTAGATGCCTCATTTATTCGCCTGAGTGTTCCATAGAAGTACTGCGCTCTTACCTCAGTCGGCTCGGGCGCCGTTTAGTCATCCCTAGTTGCGTGGTCTCTTCGACAATGAAGAGTTGGCCGGACGCTCTTACAATGACCTTGAGGCTCCTATGTCAACATGCGTCGCTGCTTGATTTCCAAGTTAATGTTTTCGGTAACGTGGGCTTACAGCTTACAGAGGCGCTGAAAATCCTACTAGAGCCGCATAATGCAGCTGTGTCCATATGTGTCTTGATTACAGAACTCTGGCACATACTGCTTCGCGTGCCCGATAACTGGGTCAAAGCAATTGTTCCGCTGCTAATTGGAGAGGACCCGGATACGAGAACCGCTGTGTGGGACCTTAAAGTGGCGTTATCAAAGTCGACAGGGACTTTCGGAAGAAAAACTGCGATCATGGTACTTCTGAGTCTTGGCCACGACATCAGGGCCAAATGCAATTATAATGGAACCTTGCCCCATGAGGACGAACCGGTAACGCCGTTTGAGATTGCTGTAACATATGGGAGATTAGAGGAGCTCACATCGTGTTGTCAGGTGTATATCTGCCAGCACCCTTTAGGGTGGCTGTATCTACAGTTCTGAATATATATAGGTGGCTTGGAGCCCCCATATAGATCTAGGAGGTTCAGGAATCAATTAATCTTACTATTAAGCCCTAACATACACCTTACCTAGCTGTAGCAACCTACTTATTCACTCCGGGACACCCTCCCCTGACACGTGTATGGAGAATGTCGAAGTTGTTGATCAGCATCGGTATTGTACTCGCCTCCTACCCTATCAGGTTGATTATGCGACGTTCCCGGTCACAGTCGAAAAGAAGTGTCTACGTCCGAGGAAATTTCCATCAGAATGAAGACAGATCTTGCCTCTGATTCTTTGGAAGTATACAAGGTTTCTGAACGCCGCTTTTGTTTGCGACATGTCGCTAGACGAGCGTGCGGAGTTGGCAATATTCAGATATTACAGATTATTTTAAGTCGTGCTGAGGTCGAACCAGTCGACACCCCCCAAGAGGCTGAAGCATCTTATTGAACATAATTTTCCTACGAGGATGTTCTGTAAGACCTCCTGAGTTTCTCTACTCGGAATACGTGCGGTTTTCCATGCGATATCCTAACGATAGGCAAGGAAATAGGGAAACCAGTTCAACTAGAAAAGCAAAGGTCTTGAAACTCATACTGCACCATCTCGGATCGTTCGTTGGCTTTCCTTTTCACAAGCCGATCATCTGTGTACCACCACTTGTCTGGGCCAGATCCCCAATGTCCTAATATGGTTATTGATGAATTTTATGACTAAAAAAGTGTGGTTGATCCAGTTTCTATTCTATGTATGTTCAGCGCGTGAAGGAAGTACTAGGTAACTCCCCTAACTGTTACTGCTGCCCTATCCAACGAGCCCCCACAGCATCGCCATACATTTCATGGACCCTATTCTCGCTTAACCCACGAGGATGTGCTGGAACTGCAAGGCCAATTTGGTATTCGAAACCAAGCCTCCATCTAGTAATCTTGGTACTGTAGGTGCTGAGTTGCAGGGCCTTTCCCACTCGGTATTGTAAATGCGCAATGGTTCTCATTCAAAATGTTCAAAATTGGGCTTTACTGTGATGGATCTGATGGTCACCAGCTATAAGTACTAATTCCTTAAGTCATTTCAGCATAAGTAAGATCGCAAACAAGAACCCTCAGAAGCCTGCAGTTATATAGTTGTACCTGCTAAAATATTTCCCTGACTCAGTCACTCACTCTGAACCAGGTGTATAATAGATTGAAACTTAGTATACCTTCGCAGCGATAGGGCGACAAATACAACAGCATTGCATATCATACTTTCTAGCAGCCATAATAGTGTTAGGGTCAACGATTTTATACTCATATACCAAGCGTTGAAAGTGCACAAATGCATGTCGGGTGCCTCTTTATCAGGGTGTTGGACCTGAGCTTCCACTGCACAAAAGTACAAGGCTATTAGCCCCATTCGAGGCCTTTTCCTAGATATTAACTTGATGTGCGTCGCACTGGGGACACGAATCGATGTTCAGTAGTACGTCAACGCTAGTTTGTATAACAAATATAGAAGTTACTTTATTAGATTTTTCTTTAGAATAATCTAGGGGATTCACCCTTGCACCGAGTTCTTTCGTTGACAATGATATGCAGGATTCAAATACCAAGAAAGCAGCAGCATAATACATACAGCCTATCACGATGTCGATGATCCTGTCTTACAAGTTCACCCGCTCGATCACCTCACTTTAAATTAAGCAGATAAACTAGCAGACGGGCCAGTTCGGTCAGAGGACAGTGTCCTAGTTCCTATAATATTTAGGCTTCGACCCGCTACCGTCGCAAAGTGGAGAGACGGGCCCTCCATGCCGCCCTGGTCCTTGGGCTTGGACTAACACCCCTTCTCCCATCTGCTCGGTTAGCTCAGTTGGTTAGAGCGTCGTACTAATATTATGTGTCATGTATAACATTGGTAATGCGAAGGTCATGAGTTCGACCCTCATACTGAGCAATTAATGATTGCTGTCTTCAATTTCTTTTGAATTATTTCTTCTCTAGTGTTAAATACACAATACATCCGTCTCTCGTAAGGATGGCGAAGGCTGAACGCCTAAAGTTCAGCCGAACTGCACTCGTGGCTAGAAGTTGGTGGCTGGTTTTTTAGACTGTGGCTGAGGGATCAGGAATTGTGGCTGAGTCACGATCAAGTAACATCAACCTCAAATTTATTCAAAATCACAAGTAGTTGAAGTCTTCAGGAAGTTGAGATACTGATGTCTTCACTAACTAGAGATTGGTTAAGTTCATCAATACGTGACTAATTATTCTCATTGCGGGGAAAGATGCTTCCGGAGCCGTGACACCCCTGACTGGATAAATTTGAATGCACACGCATATCAACCAGCAGTAACTCAGTATTGTCAGCACCGCCACGCACGACGCGTAAACCATTTCATGAATAACAGCTAACTTCGGGAGGAATCTCAAGTTGCCGAACCATGTGCTGGGCATCGGAGAGTTGTCCCCACTCTTCTCTTTCATCGGGCCCTCGGCCTCCGCTAGCAGCCTCGCTGCCGTTGTGAAGAGATCCAACAGCGGGTAATACCCGTCACGAATAGCATGAAGCAATTCGAAATGAGTATTGCGGCTGTTAGGGGATTTGACTGCGATGAAGATCATCAGGGGCGAGGATGCGTCGGTAAAATAAATCTAAGATGGATATAAATGAAGCAAGGTTCCCAGACTGATGAGCTGAGATTCAAAACAGTTCTCGTCAGTCTACTCAGATCCAAGTTTTCCAATCGCATTTTAATAAGTACAGACAGACTTCTGATATTGTTGTCTTGGATTCGCAGAGGACAGATCTCCCTAATTCAGCACCGCGCTAAGCCATTATGTTGGGATTTTCCGTTACTGCAATTGCGCTTCTCGGTAGAGCCACAGCTCAAGCAACTGCATCACCTGTAAGTGCTGGGTTCTATAACTCGAGTGAGAGGCTTATATCATATCGATACTAACTAATTGAAGTGCGAAGCTTTGAAGAATGCTGGTCTCGCAGATCGACTGATCTCGCCCAACGACACGGGTTATGAGGCTGAGGTCGACTCATGGTGGGCAAAGAACGCTCGACAGAGAGCTGACTGTTTCGTCTTGCCTCGTACTAGCAATGAGGTCGCCACTGCATTGACGACCCTAGTCAATACGAGTGACTGCAAGAGCGATTGGAACGTTGCCGTGCGCAGCGGTGGCCATAGTTCGACTGGATCCAGCAGTATCGTTAATGGTGTGACTATCGACTTGAGCCACCTAAACTCGACAAGCTATAACCCTCAGACCAACATTGCTAGCATCGGGCCAGGTGGTCGTTGGCAGTTTGTGTACGCAGAGCTCATAAATTACGGTATTACTGTAACGGGCGGCCGTGATGGCGATGTTGGTGTCGGAGGGTTTCTCCTCGGCGGCGGCAATTCGTATTACTCGGGACGAACAGGATTCGGTTGCGATTCTGTAGTGAACTTCGAAGTGGTGTTGGCTAATGGGACTATTATCAACGCGAATCAGACGAACAACGCCGATTTATGGCAGGCGCTCAAAGGTGGCAGCAGTAACTTCGGCATCGTGACGCGGTTCGACATGGAGGCTCTTCCAGCGCCAGACCTACTCAGGGATATACGTTTCCTGAACTTTAACTATTCATACGCCATGGTTGATGCGGTTGTCGGGTTTGCTAATTCTAACGAGTCGATCGCTGATGATGCCTTTTTCACCTTCTTCAGTCACGACACGGCGGACAGCCCTGAGATATTCGCTGCTGCAGTCCACGTCAATACTCAGGGCATCACCAATAACACTACACCCTTCGACGAGGTAAAAGCGCTGCCTGCATTTTACAATTCCACGACTATCGAAAACATCGCAGAAGCAGCCTTTGCTTCCAGGGTTCAATCTGGAACTTGGTTTGTCATCCGAATCCTGAGTCTAGGAAGATTAACTGGCTAATGGGATAAAGGAATTACGGCCTGACATTTACTTTTAACAACGACCCACGGATTGCCCGCCTCTGCGTTGATCTGCATACAGAACTCGTCAAATCACTGAGCGGCCTCATGGCACCAGAAGACTTCTTCACCCAGATGTTCCTTCAGCCACTACCTTCTTATCGCTGGCCTATTGGAAAGAAAAGGGGCGGCAATGTTCTCGGGCTAGACGATCTGCAGAATAACGCTCTTCTCTACACTGCTGGTGTCGGGGTCCTTGCGGATGATGGGCCGCTGGAAGCAGCTCATGAGCAACTAAAGGCGATGGCGGCCAAGCTTGCTGACTTCGCGAAGTCAGTCCAAGGAGACATGGATTTCATCTACCTGAACTACGCGGATTCTGACCAGGATCCTCTCGGAACCTATAGTGCTTCTAACATCAAGCTCATGAAGGACGTTGCCGCTAAATATGACCCCACTGGTGTATTTCAGACACGCGTCCCGGGAGGGTACAAGATTTCGAAGGTCGATTAAAAACAACTTCCAAACCAAAACTCTCACACCGCTCAGGATAGATAGATTCACATTCGCTTAGCCTTCTTCCATTGTTATTAGATGTGTATTTCAACCATTTCGTCTAACTTATCTAGTAATTAAACACACGGGCTGTTTCTGGTGCGCTTGATCTAGTTTCTAATGCCCACTGTTATATAATCCTTGATATCTCGAGTAGAAGCAATGAAGCCGATTTTGTGCTAAGGGCTCTAAACCGCTACCACATTACATAATCCTTCCTAATTATTATATTCTACTAATGATATCGGTACCGTTCGTGTTCGATTCCTTGTTCTAGGAAGTCTATATATGGGTGCCTGAAGATGACATTCTCCACTTATTGGACTGAAGCGACTAGGGTAGTTCACAACTGCGCCCGGTGGCCGAGGGATCCGTCAACGGGCTCATGCAATGATACCCTCTCAATCTTCTGTTAGATTCACTTGCAGTTGCCATTCACTTACCTCCAGCCTCACGAGTAACGTCGCAAGTTAGCTTTCCAGAATCCGGACTAGTGCTCCAAGAAAATGAGCGAAACGGAACACAGTATGCCGTTAGAGCGGAGACCGGCGGTGAGGATCCCCGATCAAGAACCCAGGCCTGGACTGTCAGTGCTCAAGAACTGATGAAACTCTACAGTGTGATAATTGTAAAACCCGCAAGGTGCGTGAGTCTGAACTTCAGGGCTTCAGTCTGAGCTAAGCATCCAAGTAGACCAAGTGTGACCGGAGATCACCATGCGCCAGTTGTGTCACTCTCAATGTCGCGTGCCGGACCACGCGCCAGGCCGGTGAGAAGCGGCAACGAGTCCTCTTATCGTCCAAGTATGAGGACGCTGTACAAGATGTCAGTCGTCAACTTGCCGACGTAAGGGAAATGCTGAAGGCCCTCACATCAAACAAAGACACAGGTTTATCTGCGTCGCATTCGCAAGAAACGTCGCTAGATGCAGCGGCCTACACTCCCCAGTCAATGATTGATGAGCAGGTGCCTACACTAGAAAGTGTTCAAGAGGGATATCATGGCGATTCATCATTTACATCTCATGCCCATAAGATTCAAACTACACTAGAAGCCACGCTTCCACCGTCCGAACTCGAATTCCCGCTCAGCACATCTTTGGAGAGCGATAAATACCAGAACCAAGATGAAGACACCGCCGCTGCTCTCGATACTCTCATACAATCCAACGATATTGGTCTCAGAAACATGCCCCTACCGCCAAATGAAATGGTTCTTAAGCTTCTACGATTGGTAAGAACAGAGAAGCAACGCTTCTTCGTAGATTTACCCCTCTTCGATAGCGACGAATTCATCGCCATGTGCCGAGACACCTATTTTGCGACAGAGCCAGTCTCGCTTTGGACGTGGATAAGTGTCAATGTTGGCTTGTACAACCTTTTCTTGGGTGTCAATGAAGCCAATCGCAGGCGCCTAGGGACGACCGTCGATGCGCTGCAAGCGCATAGTAAAGTTCTAAAGTCCAACGCCGAAGCCGCATTGCGGAGTCTCCGTCTGTGCTCAGAACCGTCAACAGAGTCCTGTCGCGCCCTTGCCGTCCTTGTAAGCATGATGCTGATTTAGCCATGCACGATCGTTCTAACCAAACTCCATAGGCAAATTTCTATGTTAGAGAAGGACATAGCACAATTGCATGGAGGTTAATTAGTGGCGCTGCAAGAGCGGCTCTAGATCTAGGTCTACACCGCTTACCGAGCGATGCAAGTTTGAATAACGTTCCGAAAGAAGTCGGGCTTTTCTGGCACATCTATGCGTGGGAGAAAGGGCTAGCCATGACGTGCGGGAAGTCGCCCACGATACGCCACTCGGACGTGACGAGCGGCCTCCATCTTCTGGCTATGCCCGAGGATCGGACTGATGTGCCGATGATGTTAGTATTCGCCCACCGGATAGCCAACAACATGGCTCCGCTAATATTGCCATGCCAGGTTGTATGGCGCCTTCATTGACATGGCTGTTGTCATGGGCGAAATCCAGGAATGTTTATTCTCAGTCGTAGCCCAACAGTCGTCGCAGCAAACTAGAATTCAGCATGTGAAAAGGCTCGCTTCTCGCCTCATGGATATTCTAAACGCTGTAAAATCCGTATGAATTCTATATCCTTCACTGTTGGAGCGTATAGCTAACTTGACACCTAGGTAAGCCCTAACGATCCCTCGTGGGATGGTTTAGTATCAAAGTATGTAATCACTATTCATCCGCGCTTGAATTAGTTGCACACTCGGTTACTTACCTTCTCTCAGCATGTTTGGTGGGATAATCACAACACTGGACATCGTCTTGCACTGCCAGCTTGCAATTGTGTATCGCTTTCTCCCACCGGAGGCTTTGCATTCTCAGTGAGTAAAATCGAGTGTTGTTTCCTTCGCGGAGCAAGACCCGTCGTTCAGACTCGAACTTTGGATGCTCTCCAAACAATCTGAGACATTAGCTTGATGAGCAATTACTAATCTTCAACTCTGAAGTCCTCTCCAATGCTCGATCGAATGCGTGAACGAGGCACGTGTAGCATTGTCGATGCTCGTTAAAGTTGGCGAGGTTGCGGTTTTAGTGCATCCGGTAGGATGGAGTACACTGCTAAACATGTAAGTCCATAAAAAAGCCTTAAGTATCCATCTCGAAATTAACAATTCGATGCAGAATCTTGTGTCTGGTCCCCCTAGTGCCCTTCATCGTGCTAGCTGGAAACGCAATAGCAACATCTTCAAGTAACGATCTGCCACTCCTGTCCAAGATGGTACTACTCTTACAACCCGCGGCGGCGAATTCGCCCCTTATTCAAAAGGTCCATGGAGCCTGTGAGAGCCTCGGTAAAATTGCTGACCGCGTCGTATCAAGCGCTAGTCCCCCCAACCTCAGTGACCACCAGGAATACAACGGGCCGTTGGATTGTACAGGGAGCGAACAGTTTGATTACTCGTTCCCGATGGGACAGCAGGATTGGGACAGTGTGATGACGGGATTTGAGGCCGAGTTTGGGGATTACGACTCGAGAACGCTGGCGAACATCATAGAACCTTGCTTTGCGAACGCATATTGGTGAACGACGGGCGAGGCGAGAGTAGAATGCCAATTAGCATCATGTATTTAAGTGTATAATTGTATAATAAGGTACAGCAGGTACACAAAGGGTCATATAAATTTCGGAGAAGAACATGTGTATCAATAAATATAACTCAAATCTTCAACGATCGCACCCTTTCCATTAGAGCAGATGCCCTTTAGGAAAACTCACAACGTTCATGATGACGGGCAGAAATGTGTTTTGGTGGCCGGTTACTCATCCTCAATTCAGTAACCTGTGGGGGAAATAGTTGATCTCATGTTTCTCGATTAGAAACAAAACTTGGTTTGTGGTAATCATTGCTACCTGTGATGAACTGGCCCTTCAACCTCTATTGATATAGTATAGGTACCACCTAATAAATTCAGGGATACCTAAACTCATAAAGTCCAGGTACTCAGGGGGTGATATGTGGCTAGTAACCCGCTTATTGCGGCTGAACAGTGGCTTAAATCACCCCTGTCATCCCGCAAAATAAACCCCTTGCTCACCCGTCAATCCCAACCCATCCCCTGCCGCAATGAATAATTGGACAACGCGAACATCGAAAGTGTCCTCGACGCGGAATCGCAGCCAAAAGTTCCACAAACCCGTCGCTCAACGTCACTCCTTTACCAAACCGCAACAATCTTCAGCGCAGAAATACTCCACAACGATATCCTTCAACAGTCACGGACACTATTTCTCTCAACGAAAATATACACTGCCAATTGAATTGTCCAACCCAAAGCCAGCAACATGACGCGCGCACAGCAAACCATCTCCATCGGCCTCCTTATCACCTCTGTATGCTCTCCCACTCCCGCAGCGATGTATTTTCCTAACGCTACGAACGAAATATCTTACAATGGCTTGTCTGCTTTTGGACACATTCGCTAACATGCAATCCTACTATAGCTCTATCTCGCCCTCTACCTGCAACTCGTCCCTCTACCAGAGCTAGTACAGACCGAGATCGTCCCCGTGGTGCGCATTTCCTCTTCGTCACCATATCCTCTCCATCTCCGATTCCTCCTCAAGCTACCATTCTTGATGATACCCATCCCTCTACCACCCCCCCAAACCCAACCTCTTGAAGCATCTCTCTCTACTACACATACTAACAATTAGTTCCTACTCAGCTCCCCTTCTGGGCCCTAGTCTCCTTCGGCGCATACCTCCTCTTCCGTCTGGGCTGGAACGTCATGACCTTCCACGACGTGCCCGAGGCGCACAAGGAGATACTCGCCGAGATCGAGATGGCGAAGAAAGACCTGCGGGGTCTGGGGGTCGATGTGGATTAGAAACAAACACTCTGCTCTAGGTAATGACATGGGGTATACGAAATGAAAGAAAAAAATAATTAAAGGAGAGATGTTCTGCTACGCTATGATACGGGCAGGGAACCATAATGGCGGAGTATTTTTACGAATAAATAAAACATTTTTAACTACCCCTTTTCGCTATCGACATCCCCACTCGATCTTGGGAGATGTGTATGCTGGGGTGATCCAAGAACTCGGCTTCATGAGGGAGGACTGAGACTTGCAGAGCGAGAAATTAACCTGAAAAGTGTGTGCACTAGTGCATGAGCACATTGAAATCAAGGAGTAAGGGAGTCACATCTCAGCATAAATCTGTAAATTGCGATGTGTTGAACCATGGTCACATTTTCCCCGTCCGCACAATTGGTTCACCTACCCGATGGTCCTCGATGTGAGAGTCCTGTCATCATCAAACCTATGTACAAAGCCGAAGAGAATGTTCTCTCAAGCCTCGACATAGAATCGCCACTTCAACAACCGTGAACAGCCAAGTGAAAAGTATCAAATATTTAGCTCTCAATTCCAAGTTGATCAGCTTAGAATAGACAAATGCATCATGCTGCCATGTTCATACGCTCATGCTCCCGCAGAAACCCAACACCCATCCATATGTACATACATCATCAAGAGCCCATCCAGCAGCATACTATGTCCCTAACCCCTGGCCATGGTAAATCACGGCCGTCCCTCACCCACAATCAAAGCAACAACGATCTTTACTGCCTGCAAGGGATCCTTACTCTCTTGGAGCAGCTTATCAAACGTATCTGGCAGGCCAGCCAGGCTTCGCTTCTCGTCGTTTGCGTGCCCTGTGATAGAATCATTAGCCATCGACATCTTAGGTAGACATAGTCAAAATAGATAAAAGTGGCCGACATGTAAGGTATAGTAAACTTACACTTTGCAGGAGCACTTAGCAGAAACCCGATCTTGCTCCTTGCCTCTCCGGTCCAATCGAAGTCAATGCGCCAATGAATACGACCGATGAGGGACTCATTATTGATTTCGTCGGCACCAGCAGCACCCAATAGGTCTAGGTCAAAGCTTGTTCGTCCCAGCAGTGAAACTAGATCCGCTTTCGAAGGGCGCGCTTTGTCGGATGTTGCATCACTCTGTTCCTCATCTTCCCCATCTTCTTCATAACGACTCCGGCTTCGCCCTGGCTTCCTCTTCATGCTCTGCCTCATCGCTCTCGCGCACTGTGCAAGCTTTTCTGTACTTCCCAGCTCGTGCTGCACAGCATACCAAAACCTTGCTCGGCGCGTTGCTAGACGCACCCATTCGCCCATGGCCCACGTGACTACGCTCACATTTCGCGTAAGAGCGCTGTTATTTCCGCTGCCGCGTATGATCTTCTCTAGATATGGGCCCAGCTCACTGATAGCTGATGGGTCGAGGCGAGGTACCGTCAGCTCGGTTATGGATAATGTCTTCGTGTTTACCGTCATGTTAATCGTGGCGACGAATAAGCCCGGTGGCGAGGATGCTACTGATATTGAATGATGCTGTAGTAATGGCTCTTGAGGCTCTTGTTGCTGGGTGGTGGTGATGGATGATGTAAATGTTAATGGCGTGAAAACTTGGAGATATGGTAGCTCTTCGTTTGCTGTCATGGGGACGGGATGATGGGAGATGGGAGGCGGTGGATCCGTTTTTTCTTCTTTCTCTGCGCTAGGCATTACGAAGGGTGGAAGGGATATGGCGTTGGCTTGACCGAATGGTAGAAAGGCTATAGGATTCATTGCTGCTTCTAACCAAGCTTCCATCGGGTCAGGAGGAGCCTCCTTTTCTGGTGGAAGCGCGTATCGACTCAGTACATCAAATATACGGTCCTGCTCTTCAGGGTCGGGGAGCTCTGTGGTATGGCCATGTGATCCTTGCAATTGATATAGTCGCTCGTTCTCACGTGTAGCCACTTTCAAATCTTCTTCAAGCTGCGCGACTTCGGTCAACAGAGAGTCCCGCAACGCCTTCTTATCTGCAAGCGGATCTACCTCTTCAACCTGACGCGCCGGATGAGACTTTCGCTTCCTCCGCTTCCGCCTCGGTTCATCTCTCAGCGGATCTTTCGTAAGCCGTGATGTGGCAGCATCCTCAACAGTCCTTTTTCTAATCAATTCTGGTGGGAGCAGAGGAGGTTGTTTTAACGGTGAACTGTTCATTCTTGCCGCCAAGACCCTACTCCTCCTAGGCTTCTTAGACGGCGTATTGTGTATTCCTGGTGGCGAAGTAATGACGGAAGAAGGGTCGGAAAGGCCTTGTTGAGTCGGTGTTGGAGGTAGCTCAGGCTCTTCAGGTTCGACTTCGGGTATGACGCCAGGTGGTGGAGACCGTCGCAACCTTCTTCCTTTGAACGGATCAATAAGCTCTTCTTCCTCCGCAGAAGGTGGCGGGAGAGGCCGAGGAGAAGGTTTACTAGGCGTTCTTCTTGGTTTCATGGACAACCCCCCACCCACCCTTCTGACCTCTGGACTTATTGTTGTTGGCCGTTCCGCGGTCGCATTGTCTTTATTACCCTCGCCATCTTCTTGCAACCCCCTAGCCTCCGGTTCGTTTTCACCACTGCTATAATGGCTCGTTGGACTACCTGGTTCCGAAGCCGCTGGGGCGGGCAACTCTTCGTTGGGCTGGCTGCCTCTTGACGAGGTGCGTCGCTGAAGGATGTCGGGATTGGATCGCGCAAGACTTGCCTTGGTCGGCGACGCGAACGATGGGCGATTTAATCGCGAGGAACGTCGGGTTGCACTGTCGGATGAAGCCGGTTCATTGGACTCGTCTACTGGCACACTCGTTGTTGGTGACGTTTTGCGCCGTTTAGGCGCTGACGTTTCCATTGAGAGAAAATTTTGACTTTTTTCTTTCTTTCAAAGTTGCATCTCGAATCCCTCTAAGTCTGCATCACAGGCTATCGTGGTAAGACCTAAGAAGCTCCTCGTTCGCGGGGGCGCGCTATTCGCAATGTTGATCTTGTTCCGCTTCGACAGGCGCAATCGGTTATGGGTATTAAATACAGTAGTTCGGGGTATTAAAGATCAATCAAGAGCCATAAGTTCATGAGCTCGTACTCCAAATTGTTGCATAACTTTCATTGTTGACTTTCGTACTCCTTCAAAACAACTGCCGGCACTAGACGCGTCGGGTCTCAATCGACGGCCTGTTTCGAGATGTTGATACGCGAGCTGGAAGACCCCACCCTAGAAGTACCTTTGTACCACTGCCATACCTTATCTTATATTAAGTCAGCAATCGGTCACGTGCTTCATCTGCGGGTACCTGGAACCCAATGTCTTGGCTATTTCGGCATGTAGCGCGCTAACACCGTATATTCTGGAGGAGGTGCATATACATAGGACTATTCCGGTATGCCCAATGGTTACTATACTGAATACACGCAATTCTTCTTCTCAAGCATGTATCACAGTCAACATTCATGTCTTGTGCTAACGACGGCGAATCCCTGGTGGTTGAGAACCATGAGACTAGGGAAGCCCGCAAACTTGCGAATATAGTTATATTGAATCAGCTAAACTCTCGAATTAAGAACGAACCTGCAGCCGATCTGTTGCTCGTCTTGAACCAGCAGGTAGCTTCCTACTCCCAACTTGTTGCAAGTATCGCGGAAACTACTGTACCAAGTCCTTCAGGTCGGTCGCTGGAAAGCTTTGATGTGGAAACCGTGTCAGGATCGAAGGAGACCAAATTGCCCCTTGTTTCCACAGAGGAGCCCATCAAAATTCTACACCCTCTCAGCCACGAGATCTCGGCTTTATTGAGTCCCAGCCTCGAATATGACTGGGCTATTGTCCCATCCGATCACTTCCCCAGCGAGGCCGTAGCGTCGCTTAATGAGCTGATCCAGGGAGGAGAAGTTCTCCATCAGCTCTATGGCACATACGTCATAAGCATTGGGCCACGCTACGTAGTTAAAATAAGTACGTCGGGTGACTTAGACCAAATCACAAATCTGCAATACATCCACGACAATGCCCCAAAAGTCCCAGCACCGCAATGTCTTGGTACCATAGCCAATGGCCGAAGAAACTATTTTTTCATGTCACGCGCTCCGGGCAGCACTCTCGAGAGTGTTTGGTCGATTTTGTCGGTATCAGCCAAAGTATCTATTCGAAATCAGCTCAATTCTCTCCTCCGATACCTACGCTCTATCTCCCCTGAAAGTCAGCAGGAAAGAATTCTCATTGGGAGCTTCGTGTCCGGTGTCTGTAAGGACACAAGAAGAGGCGAGCACGTCGCCTCTGGCCCTGTGCAGAACGAGAAGGAATTCAACGAGTTTCTTTGCAGTAAACCAGGCAGAACAACGACAACGTGGATCAAAACGGTGTGCTCTTCTATGGGTTACAACCATCGCATTGTCATGACACACGGTGATTTACACCCACGGAATATCATGGTATGCTGGGAAAGGGATGAGAACGACATGATGCTAGAGGACACCGTTCGGGTTTCATCCATCTTAGACTGGGAAACCGCCGGGTGGTACCCTGAATATTGGGAATTCGTGAAAGCCATGCACACAGCTGATTCGCGAGGCCCACTGCGCGACTGGATTAACTATCTTCCAACGGAGGCTATTGGAAACTTTGTGGTCGAATACTCGATCGACTGTCTCATCGATCGATGGCATGGATAATGTGTAACACGGTTTGACTCAATCAGTCCCTTCCCCTTCCCACATCCTCGGCCAGAGATTGTAAGTGATTCAAAAATCCATAAATATCGTCGATCTCGTTTGGTACCTTAAACCAATGGCCTTCTTCTTCTGCGCCCGAGTACTCTTTCCATTCAACGCTCAATCCAAAATGCCTTAAGACGCGAGCCGCCTGCCTGCCCAACTCAATCTCCACGTAGGCATCGTCCACGCCATGACCAAGAAACACTGGAGTAAAATGGCGGGACCCTGAGCCCACATAGTGATTCATCATACTCTCCATCATGGTCTCTACAAAGCTGTCGAATTTATGACTCTCTGTCACAAGTTCTTCGCCCCGGGCAGATCTTCTTTTCGAAGCAAGTACTCGCTCCACATTAGATGCGAATGGGAGCCAGGTGCTGGCTCCGAAAAACCCACCCAGTATTCCCCCTATTGGCTCTGCTTGACAGAGTAGTGTCCACAAACCGACCGCACCTCCTTGACTAATGCCTCCTAGGACCACCTTCTCTGACTCCCCGTGCAACATCTCGATTTCATTTCTCAGGACATCCAAGATATACCACACAGATTCGCGGATACCGTCAACCTGCAGCTCCTGTCGTGCAGTGATGTCGCTTAGAGAGTGCGCCTCAAACCAAGCCGGTAGCTCCTCCTGGAAGGTAGTGCTCCAAAGCTCTGGAGACGTTGGGAAAACCCAGCGCCATTCTGGCAACTTCTCCGGCAGACTTTGTCCAGAGGAGAGAGTGGACGCCAGGAACTCTTCAGCGAACTCTTTCCCATTGCTGCCACGGCCGTGAAGCACAAGAGCAGTGTAGTTGTGTTCCGTGCGAGGGTGAATGACGTGAACTGGGCCGAAAGACATGCCCGATGAGGTTAAATCATCAACTGCTTTAGCGGGATTGCGTTGTGCCATTCTACGTGACTCGAGCGTCAAAGATCCGAAGATTTTAACACAATACCGGCTGTCGTGGATTGCCACAAAAAAAGGGGAGGAGGAGGGAACATGCGGTAATTCGAGGGAGACGACTGGAAAGCATCAAGAGCTGACTGTCGTTGGCGTCGTTACAGTTTCTAACTTTGACGCCGCAGTTGGCATCATTCAGGCGACACTAGTCGATAATATCAGTACCACACAGAACTGCCAGGCTTGGACCATTGAGGCCTTGGACAATTTGAGCGGCGCCGGCCTTTTTTAGGTAGGACGCCAAGGCCAAGGTTCCTCTTTTGAAGAATCGCCAGCAATATCTAACAGTAAAATCCATGGGCGAGCCCCACTAGAGATTCTTTTGAGAGTTAGAGAGAGCAGGGGGGTTTCTTCGCGAGCTGTAAAACTAGGCAAATAGCACGAGGAAAAAGCTGCTCATCATTGAATGCCTATTGTAATAAATATGTTTAAGCCTCGCTTAGGTGTAAAGCCAGTGCTAGCTCAAGCTAGCCTTAGGTTCTACAATGAGCATCTGGGTAGCTTGTTACAATCTATCTGCGTGGTCGCTCGCGCCTAAGCTTAAAAGTTTGGCCAACGTTAGGTCGCCGAGCATGCCGAATTAAATACTCTCAGATGGGAATATTTGGACCAAGAATTCTAACTTTTAACATTCTTAAGAATGGAGATGAGACCATAAGACCTTGGCTCGCAGATGAATTACGCTCGTTTGTTGCCCCTTTAGCTGGAGCTTTGGCGAATGCTCTACTGTCCCAACAAAAACTTTCTACTAGTCAAATGAAGATTTATGCGAGCTACATAAATAATTTGTTTTTACTAGGCGTTAAAGAAGAAAAGTTACATAAGATTTTTATTTATTTTCTAATTGATAGTTAATAGTCAATGAAGGCCCCCATGCTGACTATCAGCTATTATGTACCCCTTAGTTATACTGCATCTTTCTGTAGGGTAGAAAGTAGCCCGCTAATCTCTGGAATTATTAAAAGTATACGGCAGCCCACTAACTAATCCGTTGTACACGTGACCTCATAAGCGACCGATGACGTTGCGGATCAATTGCCGCAAAAAGCTGCATCTTTTAAACAAACAACAATTAAACCTCACGATCTTCGTATTGTTACTACACACATACTTCATATCTTTCTTACCGCGACATCTACCCCTACAACTCTTCACAACTGTCGTGGACGGACAATATTTAAAATGCCACCCAACATGAGACCGCTCATGCGCGTCGCGCGCATACAATCCTTGTTCCCACGAAACTCCCAAATCCAACGAGCATTCGCCTCCAGCGGCACCGGCACTCTCCCCGGCGGCACACCCGGCGAATCCGGGTCCTCAGACCAAGCAATGCCTCTGGGGCCCTACTACGAGTCCATCCTGCACAAACCCCAGCCCATCCCCGAGGCCAAGCCCGAAGAACCTCCCACGTCTTCTCCCAAGTCGCCGCGCTCGACGACCAAGAAGGCCGCGACCCAGAAAGCCGGCAAACCTACCACCTCTTCCTCCTCTTCATCAGCTTCTTCTTCAGGTACTACAATCTCCTCCTCAACCACTAGAATACCGCGCCCCTCGGCAGAACCCGCCACCGCACAAGAAAAAGCGCGCATCATTTTCGGTTCCCGACTCGCTGGACCTGCAGAGCGCGCTGACCGCTTACAGGCAATCCGTGATCGCAGCACGCTGGTCGGCGGCGTGCTCGTCCCGCCTCGCCCCGAGGAGCCCGACAACTGCTGCATGGGCGGGTGCGCGAATTGCGTGTGGGACACGTATAGGGACGACATGGAGACGTGGGCGGCCGCATCGACGCGTGCCGAGGAGGCGCTGCAGCAGGCTGAAGAAAGCAAACCACAAAAACCGGCGGATGTAATAAGAGGTGTGAGTGGCAGGCATATGCCGTCGCCGAGTATGGCTGTGAGCATGGACGATGATGGAGGCGGCAGCGAGACGAACTGGCGGACCGAGGAGATGAGGAAGAAGACGGATCGTCCCAAGATCGCCAAGGACTTCTGGGACGACGACTTGTACAAGAATGTCCCCGTCGGTATCCGCGAGTTCATAAAGCAAGAAAAGAAACTCAAGAAAAAACATGAAAGGGAGGGTACGTTTGGCGCATAGACGATGACATTCGGCGTCGTGTATTATATACAGATGGATGATACCCTAAAGAGAGCAGTATAGCGGTTAATATATAGAGGTAGTCATTGACATTGCACATGTGCTAGAATCATTGATAGCGCTTTCCAATTTTTATTTTCTCTTGGCTGTTTATCAGATTATGATCGTGTCCAGAGGTGATTATGGCCCCGTCTATCAACGTTATCGGCTCTTAATATCTGCTGTCCCTATTTCTTCTACTTGGCTAACCCAAACATAGCAGTCAGTGCCAAAGTTTTTCCCTCTGCGCATTTATCCATTCATTCCATCCGTCGTCATGGTTTCATTACGCATTGCCCGTCTGGTTCTTCTGTTCGTGTGCTAGTCTGTCGTGCTCATCGATATCGATCGCCTCCCATGGGTAGCAGATCCACACATCGCCAACGGTCCGGGCGGCAATATATCTTGAGTTCTCTATCGTTCCAGGCGGGAGAACACCCTTCTTTGCCTTATCCTTGTTCTAACATCACAGCAAGTCAGCAACCCCTAATCAGTATTCTCGTTTTCGGCCATGATATGATCTGTCGTTATAGTCTAGTGACATCTGCGAAGAAAAAAAGGTAACAACTCACATGTAAAACAAAGATGCTAAATTCCGTCTTCTCAGACTCACGACCAAGCTTCTTCGACACTTCTTCGATATCCTTCTGTAGCTCCTTGATAGCGTACTCAAGGGTGGTGCGCGTGTCATCGACCTCATCAACGATAAGGATCCGCTTGCCGACGAGATTCTCCATACCACCAAGGCTGCTGAAGTCGAGCCACTGCGTGCGCGTGACTTTTGTGCCGATCTGGTCGACGACGCCAGCGGTGGCGTTGTCCGAGTGGGTGACGGGCAGCTCCTCATACAGCGACAGACCTATAGCCTGGATGGGGATGTTGGGGCTGCCGGGCTGCTTCAGGAAGGATCGTAGGATACGCGCAGGCACGTAGCCGCCGCCGCCAATGGCGATCATGAGCTGCGGCTTTAGGTTGGCTAGCATTTGCGGTGCCGACTCTTGACAGAGCTTGTGGACCTGTTGGGGTCGCACATGGTGGCGTCAGCAGTACGAACGTGATTATCTCAACTTCCAATGATAGACGGTAGTAGGAGTTAAGGGACAGAGAAGTGTGGTATCGCAGAAGTTAAATCAGTTGTGCATCGTGTCGTCTAGTCTAGTCTGGTCTAGTATCCAACGCGCGTAGTACGTCCGTGGTTATGTGTATATGTGTATGTGTATGTGCGCGGTATGGCAATATGCATGTAAGGACGAATCGCGGGGCACATAGCATGACTTTGATGACTTACATCGTTGTAAGTGACGTAGACCTTCTCCACCATCTTGACGACTGTTTGCTCGTTTAAGTCTGGGAACAGAGGATAAATGGATGAGTAGAAGCAGTCTACTAGTAATAACGTATGTATGCCAAAGAAAAATGAGAAAATAGCAGAGATGAGGAAAGCAATTTCAGAAAAGCTTTAAACAAAAAAAAAAGTTGAACCCTGAACTTCGACGGAGCCAAAAAAAAAATTGGTTCCCAGTCAGACATGCAGTGATTCGGCGCATTCCTCCAGAGAATACTTAGTGGGACACAGCGCATATGTTAGGGCCGTTTGGGTGGACTGGGCGGAGGCTTGTTGTCAGAGTTTAGGAATATGACTGGACGAAAAGTCAAAATAAATGAGGCACTTGCAGGCGGCGCTCGCCGGGCCCTTGGTGAGACAATGCAGAATGCTGCCGGACAAGTGGCCTGCAGGTTCTAAGGCTGTTTAGAATGGTGGAAAGTTTAGGTATCGAATGGAGGGGTGGAGGGGTTGAGGAGTCATAGCACTCTTTTACCCCGCCATGGAAAATTACCAGAAATGGCAAGTCGATAAATAAGGAAAGCTTTGGCCCCATCGTGAATCCTTTTCCTGCCAAAGTCAGGGATACAATCATGGATTAAGAGCCAACCAACCCTTGACGCCTTACTATATTCACGCGAACACAATTTCGAGTATTGATCAGGCAATGATAATCTCATCTCTTCTAGGTTAATTTCAACAAATTCTTATAGATAACAAATGCTAGGACTTCGTACATTCTTAGGTAACGCCTCCTGCAGACTCAAATTGCAAGTTCTCGCTTCTGCCGCAGTTATCGCCAGTGTTGTTTCGTGCTGACAAAGGTGACATCTACCTACCTTAGGTAGGTAATATTGGACGGCTTTATCTGTTATACCATTGCTTACGTTACTAACTTGATGTCGCAAGCCAATCTGGAGGAACTAGGCACTCTTACAATATATGTATGCAGTTACACGGCCGGCGTCCTTTGGAACAAAGTATACGTACTCGTCTCCCTATTTCGCTGTGTGGTCATATACTCTTGGATCAGAACCTACGCAGTGACTTGGGCAAAAACTATAGCGCCGGGGCTAAAGTCAATACACCTCAGTTCAGCCTCGTTTCTCTTCACTCTCTTCATCTCAGACTTTGACAGTCAAACTCTTTCTCTCGCATATTTAATAAGCTTATCCCACATAGCAACCAAGGAAGGCGGAAGACATGATGTTGGGATTCTGGATTCTACAGAGCACATGTGTTCCTCACCAGGAAGCCCCCTGGCAATGGGAGGGTAGTTACACACGGATACCTTTTACGGAAGCACTATGTACCTGTCCCTGGGACCCCGTACTTCAAAGGTAGCTGTGCTTGATTCGATCTTTCCAAAATCTACTATTGGTATAGGTAAGAGTAGCAGAGCCATGCAGTCTACGAAAGAAGGGGCTACAAGTCCCCCTAATCATCACGTGTCTCTTCCAACCCCTTCAACTTGGCTTGTTGAATTCAATTTGGACATCACATAGGCATATCACCATCATCTTCGTTCGTTTTGAATCATCAACAGATCTTACTACCTTGAATACCCCTACCAAGGAGGGAATCGATCCTTGAAGAATCATCAAATATCTGGACGATAATCTTTGTCAGGCAACTCGGTTGACAGCTTCCCCCTCCACGATCCAAGCATGGCTTCCTACTCTTTCTCTCAGTCGCGTGAAGATAATCTATTGTACCTCTTTATTAATAACAGCGATACAACAAGGGATTATGACAACGTTTGGCTAGCAGCCTCAACAGTTCCAACGGCTCCTTCATCATTCTCTCAGTCGCGCGAAGATAATCTATTATACCTCTTTGTTGATAATATCGATACAACAGGAGATTATGTCAATTTTTGGTTAGCAAATTCAACGATTTCAACGCCTCCTTCATCATTCTGTCAAACGGGCAAAGAGGACCTGTCATATCTCTTTGCTGATAATAGCAGTACAACAAGGGATCATGTCAACATTTGGCTGGAAAGTCAAGCCCCAACGGTTCCAAAAGCTCCTCCATCATTCGGTCAAACGGGCGAGGATAGGCTGTTATATCTCTTTATTGATAATAGCAATACAACATGGGACGGTGATGATTCTGATCTGTCAAATCAAGCCTCTATGGTTCCAACGACTCCCTCATCATTCGGTCAAACACGCGAAGATAACTTGGCATACCTCTTTGGTGATAAAAATAATACAACAAGAGACAATAACAACTTTGGCCTGGCAAGTCAAGCCCATACGACTCCAACGACTCCTTCGTTATTCGGTCAAACGCGGGAAGATAACCTGTTATACCTCTTTGGTAATGATGGCAATGTAACAAGTGGCAATGGCAGTTCTCAGCTAGCAAGTCAAGCCTATACTGCTCCAGCGACCCCGTCGTCGTTCGCTCAGACAGGCGAAAACAATCTGTTACACCTCTTTGGTAATGATGACCATGTAACAAGGGGCAATGGCAACTCTCGGCTAGCAAATCAGGCTTTTACGGTTCCAGCAATTCCGCCACTGTTCGCTCAGACGCGGGAAGAAGACATATTACACCTTTTCAAGGACGATCTTTCATTCTCTCAATCGGTGAAAGTTAATATACCATACCTCTTTGGTAAAAATGGCACAATGGATGATGATAACTCTCAGCTGTCAAGCCGAACCTCTACGGTTCCAACGACTCCCTTGTCATTCGCTCAAATGACGCGGGAGGAAGACATATCACACTTTATTAAAGGTGATCTCTTATACTCTCAGGTAGTCAAAGGCAAGCAGTCCTACCTTTTTGGTAATGATGGCACAGGGGATGATGTTGATGATATTTCTCGGCCGGCAAGTCAAGTCTCTACGACACAGGACTATGCTAACTCTTGGCTGGCAATTCAACCCTCTCCGGTCGGAATGACTCCCATGTCACATAACTCTCCGCTGGCAAGTCAAGCCTCTACGGTTGCGATGACCCCCTTGTCATCCAGCATACCACACCTTTGTAGGGGAAATCTTGAGGCTTCAAGCCTGCAAAATTTACAAGTACCCTCCTTTTTACCACTTCTACCACTGCCGAAAGATCAGCACGACGACAAGCCTGGGGAAGTAAATCTACAGCGAACACAAGACCACACAGCTCACTCGCATATGGCCCATGAAGCGCATGAGACCCACCCTCCTCAAAATCCACAAACACCCTCTTTTCTACCACTTTTACCACTGCTGAGAGATCAACGTAATGACGAGCCCAGGGGCATAAACCTGCAGCGAACACAAGAGGACACAACTCATTCACATACCCCTCCAGAAACACAAAGAACCCATACTCCTCAGCGTTTAGCTCGAGATTCTTCTCCTGCGCTTCCTAAACGCCTTCCTGTAAATCTAATTATAGCGCGTGGCACTCTACTTCATCTCATCCCTGGGGTTTCGTTGCCAGGACACCAGAGACCTGTCATAGAGATCAGGTGGTGGGCGAGCAGGCTATGCAAAAAGAAATACGGGCTTTCTGCTAAAGACGATGGCCAACCCCACGGCTACTTCAAAACAATAGACAGAGTCAAGGTATCACTCAACGCGCCGACAGACCAGCCGTTGGATCAGCTGCTACGGAATAGGCTGAGTTACACTCACAAAGTTATACCTTTTCGCTGCACTACGTACGTTTCTGGAGTGAAACCCCAACACTGGGTCAAATATGCCAAGCTCGAGAATGCTCGAGTCGCGTGGGACAAACTAGCCGTCGACTTTTCAGGTTATCACAATGTGGCTGTTCTTCGCCGGGACATCCACAGCATACTTCTGCAATCCTGCCGGGGGAGGGTCCTCAAAAGTGGAGGGGCATTAAACGCCTTATCAGACGCTGAGTGGACTCACGACATGACGGAGCTAGGTAAACCGTGGCTTTCTCTTCCTCTTGCGGGAGAAGCTTACAATGCGAGGGTAATCGGTACACAACAGATGATTTGGTGGTCCGCACAATCCTCGCCCCAAGTCCCCTTCACCGATGAGGAGCTGCAATCTGTTCGACAAGGGAGAAATGGACCTAATGGAGAAGAGCAGTCTCCCAGCACGTCCTTGGGATCGGACGCTCTCATCGAGTACCTACGTCTGCCAAAATCCAGATCGGCATCGTTTTAAAATATATTCATGAGCGTTAAGTACTAGAAGCCTTATTATCCCCATAGCGAAGAATATAGCGATTGATTTGTTATTTATCTCATATCTTCTCTGTATTGCCACTTGTGGAAAGAATGCTGCGACTACTTATTGATGAACCGGCGATCAGAATTTGACACCAAGGTGCATATATGCTGTGGAGGTTCGGATACACTACCAGCAAATCTGCAACGCGGCCTTGAAGTTTTTACTCAAATAAATCCATCATCGCGGTTTCATCCGCAATATTTTGTCATCTCATGAAATCTAAGAACCCACCACCGAAAAAACCTTCCATGCTCGGGAACATGGATTGCTCACCTAGGTCAAAAGACGGCAGCCCGTCATTCGGATCGACGGTATGTCCCGCTGATGGGAGCATATCATCCATAGAATACGTATTAACGTGTCCATCAGACGAATCATGGGGTGCGTCTGATCTTCCGTGTGAATCTCCTTCGCCATTCAGCCCCTGATCATGGGTATTACCATCACCATCCGTCCGAGCCGAGTTCGAATTCGAGTACCCAGTCGCCAACTTCATCCTAGCCTCGAACTTCTGCCTCGCCAAACTGCCATACTTATAAGACCACGCCTTACCCGGCGATATCTGGATCCAGCGTTCAATTCGGTTTATTAGCCGCAAGACGACGGCGTCGGGGACCTGCGATTGTGCAGAGTCGTAGTGCGCGAGCACGAGCGCGCAGTAGCCTATGCAGAGACAGGTGCATGTTGGCGTAGCGTCCATTAGGAATGGTGGCATTTCTAAGAAGGTTTCTAGGACTTGTTTGGCGTATTTGCAGGCGTTTAAGCGGAGAATGTTGCCTGTGCTGTTGGTTTCTGTCTTGCTGGTAGTTGATGAGTGGGGGTTTTCAGCTCGGGTGGGTTCTGACTCTGCCCAGTTTTTGTTTGAGTTGGAGTCGTGGTTCTCTTCTGGAATTGGAATGGGCGTTTGGTCAGTAGTCTTGGGAGTGTTGTCCGTGGAGAGCAGCGAGGTAGAACCTGGTGCGTCGCCCGTCTTTTCTAGTGCTCGAACGGCTAATATCAGACAGGCTGCGTGGTAGCCTATGCGAAGTGTTGATGAGGTCGGTAGGGCTACATTATTGTGTGTTTCTTTGTCAGAATATCCACAAGATATACAATGAATCGGGTGGCATTTTGCATTGCGTCGGGCACATACCGAGGAGATGATTCCACTTCTGCTTCCACGTGCGAAATTCTTCACATTCGCGACCATCGCTTGGGTACGATTCTTGGAGGATCTTTTGGTGTAGGATAGAGTATAGCATGATCTCGGCTACGAGCATCCCATCTTGCATTGTCGCTTGGTAGAAGCTGAGTACTTTATTATCAAGGAGTTAGTCATTCTCCTTCTAGGGTAGACGATATCTATAGGGCTATTGGGGATGTGCAAAGCTCCAAAGACATCAATCCAACCCAAGCAAAACGGAGAAATACTCCTCATGAAATTCACAGAATGGAAAGAAAATGACCCTAGGCTTTACTTACAAACGTTGCACTGATTGATATACCCCTTCGGAATGATGGACGGTCGGCCGGTAGTCGCGGCCCAGCTACCGTAGAGCTTAGTCATTAACGATCCAGTTGCGGGGACTATACTATGCTTACTGAACATGATGAAGACATATCGTGGACCAAAGGTGCATCGCCCGATGATCTTCGACAGTTGAATTGCCTTTCTTTAGTCTGTTGATAATTTGTGTAAAATCGATGCTCAACATCGCCTGCTTCGCGCAGTATCCGGTCAATAACCAGCTATCGATGTACTCAACACCTTGCTATATACCCATTATCAGCATCGTGTAGATCGCCGAGGGAATAAGTCTTATAATAAAATGATATTTACGCTGCTCGGAGTGTTGGCGTTATTGCTCATAATAAACACAGCATTGAGATCTTCCAAGTCCAGAGGGCTAGAGAGCACCGCTTGCCCGAGAGTCATGCGGACTTGTTCGTATATCTGGCGATGTGAAGGTGTTCCACAGATGTCGTCGCGGTAGACGATGCCGATGAGGCAGCAGACGCTATGCAAAAAGGCCGATACCTGTCGCGTGTCGCCGCTGTGTCTCAGCTCGTCGAAGTTGCGCACGAGAAGCATGTGGCCTTGGTATTTGATGAAGCTGTAATAATGGCAGATTTTCGTTAGTTCATCACATCTACTTCATTACAGTCTGACTTGCCTCGGCTTACAGCTCTATCAGCTCACTCGCAGTCTGCTCGTCGAGCAACTGCAGCTGCACAAGATCAGGGTTTCCGTGCTCGAGCAACCTGCGGTAACCCAGGGTTTTCCGCTGGCTGATTTCCCTCAGTACTACGATGGGTGCTGATTTTGATCCCCTGTCTACTGGATTCGAAAGGTACTCCGGGTCTGGATCCGGAGGATCGTGACCAACAGACTCAGCTGCAGCTCCTTCTTGCTGCCCGTCTGCGCGAGCTTGGGAAGAATGGGTTGGAGTCTGCGCCTCAGACCTTAAAGCCTGGACCATGGTCTTGATCTCTTCCAGGGCATCTTCGTGGCGCTTTAGCCTAATGTTTGGTCAGCATGTCAGGCTTCAAACTTTCATCCTTGACGGCTGCGTTGGTGATAGAGGTGGATTGGGACCCTTCATGTCAAGCAGCAGCGGCCATACACATACCTCTCTTCAACACTAGGATGGGACACATTCCTAACGGGGCCTGCAGGCGTCTGAACTGATTCTTCATTCAGATCTCGCAAAGAGCACACAATCCTAGTGAATACCCAGACGTCAGCTCCAAGTCGCAGTGGATTAAGGGCAAGTGAGAATGCACCGACCTCAGCGTTTGACAGCGATGACAGCCCTGAGCTCCAGGGTCATACTCGCATCTGCATTTCAATTTCTGACAAGAAAGACACGAGAAAGCCCTTCGCCGCCGTTTTTGTGTCGAGTCATTGCCGGCGGTCTCATCGGTTGAGCCCCGTCTTGCCGACTTCTTTCTAGACGGACCTGGAGTTGGACCTGGACCCCTACCCGCTCCGGCTCCCGCACCCTCACTCTCCGCATCGGCACCAATCTTCCGTAGCATAGCCCCGAAACTCTAGTGTGGCCGCTATTCTCTAGCGAACGGCGGTGCCCAGCCGGAATGTAATTTTGAGGTTATCCTGGTGCACTGCCGGCGGAAATCGTTGGTGTTTAGTAGAGGCCCACATGTTGTCATATTGTAGCCCTGTAATGGGAAATCGATCTAACCCAGTCTGTGAACCGCCGGTTACCGCCGGTTCTGTCTCTGTGGTAGGTTGCCGCCACCATTTCAACGACAACCCGTTGCTTTCCACATCTGATGAAGCGTGTACTAAACTACAGGAATCCCGCTAAGGTAAAATGCATTTCGTCTAGGTTCTATATTGGTTTTTATTTTATCTTATATTTTTATTATCCCCGCTTCTTTAGTTGTGCTGGATCGGTTGGGCCCCGAACATCGAAGCGTTTAGACGAGTGAACTAAAACATGTCAAGTGCCTAGCGATGCCTCTTATATTCACTTAAGCTACGAATTAGGCGACTGCTATTCTCAAGGCTTTACGCTTATTTGAAGCACTGAACCGGTCGGAAAGCGCAGAAGGTGATTTGTTGCCCATCAAGTGTTTCGGTAACCCTAAAAGCCCATACCAACCTATTCCGAGGGGCTACAATACAAAAAAAGCCGAGTAAACATGTAGTGAAACATCATATCTTTATCCGGATACTCTTTGTGATGTCTGATACTAAGTAGACAAGTATCGTCAAATTTGTGGATTGGCAAACAAACAAGGCATGAGTATCCTTCCGTTCAGATATGGTTCCAGGTCATCAGCGAAAAACAGGAGGGAGCCGAAACAAGCCAAAAACTAGCAATGGCAGATTAAACTCATGTTGTAACTAACGAGTCCCTTCTATTTAAGCCCACATCTCTCAATGAAATGCTTTAAATACACCCATCCGTTATAACCAGCCATAATTACCCCTTGAAACATTTCCTTGATGCCTCGAGTGATATGGCAGTCTGTTATTTGGTGATTATTCCTTTGCTTAATCACTCGGATGTATTCAGCTCGCAGTCGTTAGAAAGTACGACATGGCAGGGCGATAAAAGTGAATGCCATCTAGGTCAAAGATACCTATATTTTCACCATGACAACTTGGAAGTTCTTTTAGCAACTTCTACATTTGTTGCTGTGGGATACTTTGACTGAGATCTAACGTCTTTGCCTGTATCTTTCTTTGCTGCAGCCCTATCTTAGGGATGTCCCCCTTCCTCCAACATGCTCTTTCTCTTCGTTCACAAAACCCCCCTCAACTCCTTTTGGGATCATTCCCTGTACATTTTGAAGGCAACATCAAACACCTGATCACCTTAAATGCACCTCCTCCAACCTCTCGGCTGTACTTATATCTATATTTGTATCCGACATATTTCCTACCTCCAATGCCCTACTGACTGGGCAAAGGCTATTTGTACAAGATAAATCCTTCCGGTGTAGTAAGTAAAGCCCGTAGAGTTTGAAGTTTACGAAGTTGGCTAACATTTGCTCATGAGGCATCATGAGAAACTGTGTAAACTCCAAGACAGGTGGTTTGCCACGCTCCGGTGTCAAACGTGAATGGGATGCAGAGGAAAACCCAATAGATGAAGAATCAGCAAGGATCGAGAAACGGCTGAAGAACCTATCAAAACTATCTAAGCAATCTCCTATCGAGATTCCCGACGATGAGGATGAAGAACTTCAACTTCAGAAGGAAGAGAAACTTCTCCCTACCCTCGCAAATGTCATAGACTTGACAGATGACACACCCGATACAAGACCACGATCTAAGACTCTGTCGCCTATCCGCAACCCTTCTGTGCCAGACTACGAATCATTAGATAGGTGCGACTTCAATGGCGTCAAACTTGAACCAGGTTCAACCGTCGAAATTCAAGAACAGCTTCAGCTTTCTAAGGCATCATTCCTTTGGATCACGCACATCATTATGGCTCGCGACGGCTTGAGACTACGTGGCATACCTCTGACACGCATGCGAAATCTTCGTGGACGCCTACCCCGGCTCCGCAACGAAGTTGCCATGATTCTTCACGTTGACAACGACGACAAGCGTTCCGAGGAGATCCAGGCAGCCATAGAGGTGTCTATTGCCGAAGTAAGTAAGCCTCGCTACTGCCACTTCACAAACGCAGACTTCCCGAGACATCGCACCGTCTTAGGAGTCCACAGCAGCATTGCCGACGTCGAACGGAACGGCGTCCTGATGTGCCGATGGAGGTGCATCTTCCAATACAAAGATGCTAGTACTCGTATGAACTATATTGACTCGGCCGGAAAGAACGCTGCGCCTGCCGAATTCATCGTCGAACACCTCAGTGCTAAGCATTTCATCAAGACAAGATTCAGGGTGCCAGAACCCGACCGGCTCTTCGCTTGGCGAGGAGGTCGGGTACGCGGAGGAGAATATGACCCTGGGGACAGCCAAATCCAGGGACCGGTCGTGCAGCTAGACGGGAAAGAAGAATCGGAATGGGTGCTGGTTGAAAAGAAGCAAGGCCAGCGATACACATTTGGCGACATGTTCTGCGGAGCAGGAGGCGCGTCTTTGGGTGCTCAGAAGGCCGGTTTCCACGTCAAAGTCGGCTGTGACCACAACCCTGGAGCGTGCAACACCTATAGAGAAGTTTTCCCGGACACCGAGTTGCACGAGTCAGACATCTTCGATTTCATCACGAGCGTAGACAACTCGAAACTGCGAGTCGACGTCCTGCACTTGTCCCCGCCTTGTCAATTCTGGTCACCGGCCCATACCGTCGCGGGCGTCAATGATGATGCGAACATCGCGGTTCTATTCTCTTGCCACGAACTTATCAAGAAACACCGCCCTCGCCTGTTCACGCTCGAGCAGACATTCGGCATCTTACACCCGCGGTTCGAATACTACTTCAACGCCCTCATCCACGGCTTCACGGAGAACAGCTACTCCGTGCGGTGGAAGATCGTGAACCTGATTGACTGGGGCTCGCCAGCTACGCGAAAAAGACTAGTCATGATCGGTTCGTGTCCGGGGGAGGACCTCCCTCCCTTTCCCGAGGCTACGCACGTCGCGCCTGGTAGTAAGATGCGAGGAAAGAAACCGCACCTCACTGTGAAGAAGATGCTAGCAAGGATACCGTGGGACGCTTCCCAATACGATGACATGCACCAGCCGCACGAGATGGTACGGAAGAGACTCGAGCGCTGGGACCCAGACGTAACTCTGAAGCGCTGCATCACGACCAACGGCGGTTACGGCAACTACCATCCGAGCGGTAGGCGGGATTTCACCTTACGGGAGTACGCGACACTACAGACCTTTCCCGTGGACTATCCGTTCCAAAACCCGCAGCGGAAGCGGCAGATCGGCAACGCGTTCCCTCCCATGGTGGTGAAGGCGCTCTACACACATCTACGCAAGTGGCTCGAGAACAAGGACTGCGTCTACGCTATCGAGAACGAGCCCATAGACTCAGACGACCCCGACATCGAGGTCTTCGATGTCGACGAGGTGATGGAGGAAGCCGGTAGTGACGAGGACGACGTCGAGTACATGGGCTCGCAGCAGATGTCCAGCCC
Source organism: Xylariaceae sp. AK1471 (assembly GCA_023159215.1). NCBI lineage: Eukaryota > Fungi > Ascomycota > Sordariomycetes > Xylariales > Xylariaceae > Xylariaceae sp. AK1471. The sequence continues at coordinate 352,004 of JAJKLI010000021.1, forward strand.
TTACGGAAGCAGCGGAGATAGTAGTTACCAGGATGACATGGACCTGGACGTGAGTGACGATGATGATTACAGTCCTGCTCTGTGCATTGATGTGAATCAGCGACGGCAGGTTTGGCTAGCGAGCGATCGCACTGGAGGCTGGGTGGGAGGTCACGGAGACTGCATTGATCTCACGGAGGAGGATTAAGGGCGAGATGATACCTGGATCGAAATACGGCCTCATTTCGAGATGTCGAGGGTTTGGGAAAATCATTTGCGAGCTCTACAAAAATTGTACACAATAGGATCATGTGCGATTGGTACTCTGGAAACAGACAGTCTCTGATGACTGGTAGATGGTTGGTTATTTACCAATCTCCATCTTCATGTATGGAAAGCGTGACGGAGAGAATGAATGTACGAGAGGCTGTCTCTATGAGTCTGCATAATGTCTCCAACTTTTCTATCTTTGGCTCCACGACGTGAAGTCGGCATGGAATCCTTAGATTTAGGATTAGTGTTGAGGTATGGTTGAAGCCTAAAAAGTTTCCGTAAGCGGCGAGGCACTGAGCATTCCTGGTGCATTTCATCTGTTCCGTATTTGCTCTTCATCTCGCAATGACTTGTAAGCGCAGTGTCCAAGTCTATATAATAACATCGAACTAATATTCAACCTCCCTAGGTATATACGAAGTAGGCACACGAAACAATCCAATGCAACGCGGTGTCACATCGTGCTGCCTTACCAATCCCTGGTCTGGCATACTGCTTTGCCGTGTAAACGAAAAGTTATAAGTGGAGCAACTTATTAAGTAGTATGCATAATCTGGACTGAGTCTCCTGTCGTCCCTCACATGATTCTCACGCACAAGAAATTGAATGTACACGTAGCAAGCTGTGCTTTTCTGCACGCGAAATGAGTAGAGCCAGGAATCTAACAACGGGTTACGAGAGGAAGAGCTTCGAAATGAACTCGTTGATGCCTCGTAATTCCGCGCCTTTCTAAGCAGAAAGAGTTTGGTGCTGTAATTGACTGGACCATACAAAAGGACGTCTAGCTATGCCGGTCATCATTCCGGTTGGTCCTTCACTAGAGCTTCCAATGCTAAGATAAAAATTTGCTGAATAGTACAGCATAGATCCTCTCAGGAGCTCGTTTACGCAGTAATACGGCAAAGTGTGCTCACTAGATAGGTATGTTGGGCAATGGAAAGGAGGCTTACATACAGTCTGTGCTTTTCTTCAAGGTTTACTGAGAGCACGAGAGCACAGTACGGAGTATCTACCTCATCACAAACGTGCATTCGCGCGACCAACTTTGGGATTGATTTATTTAGGTACACTGCGGCCGGCAGGATGTAGCGGTATATGGATCCTGCAATGCCTGCCAAGTCAATGCCGACGCTTCCGACTACAAGGATATCGGCATCTACCGTTCACTATTGGGCTGTGCCATGACAGCTATTACAGCTGTCTCCAGAAAGCAATTTTACATATAGTCGAGCCTCGATGAAGAGGCAAAGTTGAAGAAAACACCGCAGTGTAGAGATAATTACCTAAATCAGGGTCAAATGGGATGGATTGCAACTGTTGTTATTGGAGCCGTTTCCTATGTATTGCCCGGGCACTGAAAGTGAGGATCAACGAATCTAACGGCTGATCTGTTACAGCTAATCTACTATAATATAAAAATCGAATAGCGAGCTTGAGTGATGAACAACCAACTACATCATGCTTCTCGTTTAGAGGTTCCTATCCACGTGAGAAGAAACTTCCTCATTCTATCCCCTTTCATGCCTAACGGTCAAAAAATGGGCAAATAATCCGAATGTAGTAGAAATTGATGATCATCATTACACTAGTCACAAACGTGCTGTCCAGCGGCCCCAGCCGGACCCCTGCGCCGACCCGGAGGCCCAGCCACTAGTTTGGCGGGATGATGCTGGGGTATGTACCGGAACCGCAGAGCTTAATTACAATGTTCAGGAGAAACAGACGCCAATGCAGCGCCGTTTCATGCACCTTCATTTTGGGATTGCGATTTTATGGTACTGTACTTCACCGGCAGTTTTCCTGTCAAATTTGTCGAGTCATTCTAGACACAACGACTATGTGCGCCGCAACCATACGTTGTGCGTATATGGGAGACCATGAAAACATTTCATCTCCTGATATCTCATTTTTGTTTTATACAAGTAGAGTAAAGTTAGAATACTAGACATAACTAGTAGCGATAATACACACTAGGTAGTTTAATATGTACTAGATAGAGATTCTTCTGTGGATGCAATTCTTGGTGGTCGTCTTCTCTATCGTTGATGCGAGATACCCCTGAGCGTCCGCTTGAGATTACAGCAAGACTCCAGTACAGTATAATTTTGACATCACCAACCCCATAGTCGACCGCCAGAGAGGATGACATCTATGCCGCCTAACGGCTTTTAGGGATGCCAGGGCCCAGAACTTTGTTCATTCATAGCAGGCTGCAGCAGCTCCAGCCATGCCAATTGTCAGGAACCAGTGCCGGATTGGATATCCTTGTACAGCTCCACAGATTGTACCTAATTAGGACTCAAGCAATGCTAAAGCTAACCCCCTTACGGCTTGTAGTAAAGGCAAAGTCTACCCAGTTGCAAGTCCTCATCAACTTTTCGTCATTGGATGATCCGAATATCTGGCAAGGAACGAAGTGGACTAGCCACTCTCTGCAGATCTAGAAGGCAGGCATTCAGATGAGAGTACCGGTCGACAGAGGCAAGATGGACGTGATTTTAATTACAATAGTCAGGGGGTCAAGTTGAGGAGAGATATACAAATAGACAGCCAGTGCCGTCTTTGTCAATATTCTCTTACCTCTTCCTCACAGCGCTTCATTCACGCCAGTCACTCATTTGTGCTTTTACAGCATCACCACACTCGTTTTCCCTTTTTTGGATTCAGTGATCTTATCACCTATCCAGTCCACTCTTTTAGAAGTTCTCATCCACTCCCAGCTATGCGTTTTTCTACCCACGGCTCCGTGGCTATAGCTACGGCAGCCTCCCTTGTGACAGCCACTCCCCACTATCCTCTGGATGTCGACTTGCCTCACGACGTCAACCTCTTCAAGCCTATCCATGCTGGTATCGACTTAAGTGCCGATCTTAGCCACAAGACTCTTGTGGCGGGTCTTCTCGCCGATATCATCGTAGACCCGATCGCGGGTGTCAAGGCCGGCGCGGAGGTTGCTGTGACTTGCGAGGACTGCCATATCAAGGGTAACATCGACGCTAGCATCTCCGTGGAGAAAGTAGTGCCAGCCTTGAGTCTTTCTCTGAAAGATGTCGAGGTTCTCTTGGACCTTGATGTCTACATTGGCGCCGCTGCCACCATTGCCGTAAACCTCCTTACCCCCGCCAAGGTGTCACTCCCGCTTCCAGGCTTGAATGTTGAAGCTTTGGTCCACCTTGACCTCATTCTGGGTGTTCACACTGAGCTGGATGTGTCCGCTGGCGTCTATGTCAGCCTACCTGAGGCGTCTCTTGAGACCGACATCCTCAGCGGTGCTATCCTTGACGCTGATTTCTCTGGCGTCGCCGTCAAAGTTCTCCCTATCAAGGTCCGGATCGGCTGCACTGAGCTTCTTGCTGACCTGCGTCTCCGCGTCGATCTCGCCGTCGCTGCTGTGGTTGATGTCGACAATGTTCTCCCTCTCGGTGATATCATTCCCGGCCTTAACCTCCCCGCAGTCGGAACCGGTCTCGAAGTTGCTGTGTTCGCCAACCTGCTAGAGTATGTTGGATTATTCTGTGATGCTCCTGAGTGCCCCTTGGCCAAGGAGAGTTACGGTCTAAACATTGGTGCTGCGGTTGAGCTCGATGTCGCCGTTGAAGACTTGCTTTCCATCCACCTGGCGCCTACCATCGTCACTACTCTGCTCAGCATCCCTACCAGCACCATCTGCATTCCGTCATACACTGCCTCGGCCACATCCAGCGGACAGGCATCGTCGACCGCTGTTCCCACATCCAGTGGTATCCCCTCATCCAGCGGTCCTGCTTCGTCGAGCGGCCCGGCATCCTCTACCGGTCCTGCTTCTCCCACCGGTCCTGCCTCTTCCAGTGGCCCAGCTTCTTCTACTGGTCCTGCCTCTAGCGGTCCTGCTTCATCCAGCGGCCCTGCCTCGTCGTCTGGCGCTCCTTCGTCCAGCGGCCCTGCCTCAAGCGGTGTTCCCTCATCCAGTGGACCTGGCTCCAGCGGCCCGGCTTCCAGTGGTGCATCTTCGACTGGCGCGGTGGCGACATCGACAGATGCCCCTGCCACGACAGCCCCGCCTTACACCTCCGGTGGATATGTCACATCGACCATCAGCAGCACTGAGACTTTCACTGTCACCGCATGCGCCGTCAATGTACCTAACTGCCCGGCCGGCTACCAGACTAGCGTAACGGTCGTTCACACCACGTCTTACACCACCGTTTGCCCAGTCACAGAGACAGCAGCTGGATCGATTACTGGAACGGTCACGGCCCTGCCTGTCCCGACTTCCACTGGCGGCCACAGCATTGCCACCATCACTAAGGACGTCACTACCATGGTTCCTTGCGAAACCACGTCGACCTTCACCCCTCCTACCAACTTCCCTACTGCTCCTTACCCGACAGGCAAGCCTACTCACAGCGCTAGCTACCCTGCCGGCTCTGTTCCTGCTACTTACCCCGCCGGTTCACCATCTGCTTCCTACCCGGCTGGAGGCTCTCCATCCGAGAGCTCACCTGCTGTCTACCCGACTGCTACCTATCCGGCTGGAGGAGAGTCTGCTTCATACCCTGTCGGTTCACCATCTGCTACATACCCAGCTGGCGGATCATCTGGCAGCTCACCTGGCGGCTCTTCATCAGCATCATACCCTGCCGGTTATCCATCCGCTTCCTACCCAGCTGGAGGACCATCTGAGAGCTCTCCTGCCGGATACCCGCCTGCTTCCTACCCAGCTGGCGGTGCTTCTAGCAGCTACCCTGCCGGATACCCATCCGCCACTTACCCTGCTGGTGGATCATCTGCCAGCTACCCGGCCGGCGGCTCTGGCAGCGCTCCAGGCTACCCAACCCCGGTGCCGTACCCTAGTGGCCCGGTGTATCCCACTGGCGGTAACAGCACTGTCGCGCCGACCTGGACAACTTCCCAGCCCAGCGCAAGCGTGACTTACCCAGCTGGCGGTTACCCCACTGGCCCTGCCACTGCTGGTGCAGCCAAGGTCGGTGGTAGCATTGCTGGCGTTGTGGCTCTGATGGGTGCTATCATGGCTTTGTAAGGTATTGGTGTCGAGTTGAAAATAGGCGAGGAACCCCTCGGGGCCAGAGTTAGTAATGTAATATCTGATAGTCAAGCGATAGCGGCGTTATTTTATACCATAGGTGGCGTTTATTAACGTTCATGACCGAAATATAATTTTCCCTGAGAACCATATTATGTAGATGCAGTGTTTCATTCTTTCTGCTTCGCGATTGATAATGTTTTGCATTTGTGATGGTCGTCTGCTGGGACTTGAATGTGTTGATAGGGTTCCAATTTAAAAGCTCGAGGTAACAGCTCTGAGTCTTGTGCTAGTTTTGATGTCTTTTGAAGAAATCCTTGGGTTCATATAAGGAACTTATTAATTATGCAAGAGACCGTTGCCTCATCGGTCGACACACCTAAAGCACGTGGCTTCAATCTTCTACGCACGTGGAATTCAGGCAAAATGCGGCTCAGAATATCGCTTGCCAATCAGCAACAATACAACGATCTTTGCCTACCGCAATCGGACAGTTTATAGTACAATACTCAATGGAGGCTCAGGATTTAACTACAACCATCATCAGCTGCAGAAAGAGAGGCACGACAGATCTGTATGCAACTAAGTCTGACTTGCGCCATTAGCGTATATGATTAAAGCCTCATTCTTTCATTACTAGGTAGAATCTGGCTAGACTGGAACCCGCTTACACTAATGTCCTTCGGCAGTTCTATACGGCGCGATATCAAATGTTTCGGGCATACTTTTACTACCATTTATCATTGCAACATGTCGATACTGCTATACGACAGTCTCCCATTTGTTACCCTTTCATTCCCTATAACAAGGGAAAATAAGTACGGAACGGCTCCCCATTAGCTGTGTACTGAGTTGTCGACAACTTCGAGTAAACAAGAGTCGGGCCCTACCCTGAAAAGCTTTACGTCAACAAAAGTCTTTAGCACTACAGGCTATCAATCGCCCTAGGGAACTTGATAGATAGCTTCCAAACCCGCCATTAGAAGAACGTCCCGCCTCTCCAAACCGTATTCCTGTGACGCTGAACCTGACGAATCCCTGTCGCAGCCGTACGTAGTAAAAAAAGATGACTACATCACACAGCTGATTAGGTGGTGCCTATCCGGCGCCGGTGGAGGATCGCAGGTGCTCCGCCCTGTCCTCCCTTCCCCGCACCTGAATCCCTCACAACGGGGAGTCTGGACTCGACTCATCGTCTGTTTGTAGTATAATAGTTCTTACTGCTCCTGTACTCTTACTATTGTGAAGATATTCATATTTGTAAAAGTCTCGTCTCATACCACACGTTGAACTGCGCTTAATAAGAGTGGACTGGAACTAAGGCGTAGTTTCGTATAAATAAAAAACGCCACCTCCTTCAGAACACCGAGGAGATTCACAAAAGGGCCGCTCACCATCAAGATATCCAAGAAATAAACCACCTACTCACAATGGCGCCCCCGTTCCGAGCCGAGCAAATGGGCTCTCTCCTACGCCCCGCCGACCTCCTCGAGATCCGCGCCGCCATCCGGGACAAGGGCCTCTCCGAGGACGAAGCCGGGCTGCCCCCCGTAGAGGCGCGAGCCGTAGCCGAGGTCGTCCAGCTGCAGCGCGACATCGGCATCAAGGCCGTGACGTCGGGCGAGTTCAACCGCACGCGTTTCTGGGGCCTGATGTGGGACGAGTTCGAGGGCACGATCCAGCTGCAGGACGCCGACGCGAGCATGTTCCGGCTCTACCACCCGGACGTGGTGTCTCTGATCGAGTCGGACCGCCACGTGATGCCCGGCGAGTCCGTCATCGCCGGCAGCAAGCTCTCGCACGACCCGAGCAAGTCCAAGTCGAACTTGCACGAGCTGAAGCTCGTCCAGGCCACTGTTCCTGAAAGCGAATGGGGCAATATCAAGCTCACCATGATCACGCCCGCGTGGTTTCACATGCGCTATAAGCAGGGGCGCGCCTACACCAAGGAGGCATACGCCAGCGACGCTGAGTACTTCGCAGATGTCGCAAAGGTTTACCAGGCGGAGCTGGCACTACTCTACAAAGCGGGCTTGCGCAACGTGCAATTCGACGATCCAGGCATGGCATATTTCTGCAGTGCCAAGTTCCGGCAGGGCTGGGAAGAAGACAAAGACAACATCGGCACGGTAGAAGACCTTCTCGACGCCTACATCGCGCTGTACAACGACTGCGTCAGCCAGGCTCCCGCAGACATGCACTTCGGGATCCATCTCTGCCGGGGCAACTTCATCGGCGGCCGGCACTTCGCCGAGGGCGCGTACGACATCATCGCCAAGAAGCTCTTCGAGAACCTGAACCTGCACACGTTCTACCTGGAGTACGACACGGAGCGCGCGGGCGGCTTCGAGCCGCTCAAGTTCCTGCCGAGGGGCAAGAACGTCGTCGTGGGCGTCATCAGCACGAAGCTGCGCGGGCTCGAGGACAAGGAGGCCATGAAGCAGCGCCTGTACAGGGCGGCCGAGTTCGTCGCCGAGGGCCGCGGCGAGAGCAAGGAGGAGGCGCTCAAGAGCATCTGCGTCTCTCCGCAGTGCGGCTTCTCTACGCACGAGAGCGGCTACCCTCTTTCGCTCGAGGACGAGAAGAAGAAGCTCGCCTTGGTGAGGCAGATCGCCGACGAGGTGTGGGGCGAACCTTAGGCAGGAGAAAGAAGAAGCTTGCTTGCACACGCATGAGGTCATACAGGAAATAATAGACGGGGGGGTTGGCGCCGACAACTTCAACATACCAAAGGGTTTATCTAGTAGATCTAAAAGGGGTCTTCACAGAGTATGAATCAACTTCAAAGGGACTTGGCTACGTACGGTTAGGGATCATGTAAGGAAAGGGTTGTCCCTCATGCCGCCGGGGTCTAGCTGGAGAGTGTTTAATAAGGAGCAGTGGTAGACCTTTGATTGCTACCGCACAATGAGGTCCTCCACGCCAAGGTACAATAACAGAGACTTTGATATCTAGGCTCGTGAAGCCATTTTTTGTACATTGTGTACGTCAAATAAGTCATAGTGAAAAGTCACCATCTTGATGAACATTCTCATCGAGTAAGACGCCTGTGCTTGAAAGTCTGTAGCTCTTGAGCAGTGTTCAAGTAGGCAGCCTTGCCTAGCTTAGCACCATTATACCTCAGTCAAGATATCGTTAAATCACGAGGGGGCCTCATAATTTTTACTAATCTGTCTCATGATCCGGGAGGCCACGGTTGCCATGTTGGTTCAGTCTAGCATGTAACAGGTCGAGAGTGTTGCTCTATGGTCGTTACTTAGGTTCTGTTAAGAAACCGACCCTAGCGATTGTGATTACAGAGCTCAATAACGAGAAGAGAAGAGAAGGCCGCCAGCCCAGTCGTAAATATGCGCCTAAAATAATTCAGACTCAGTGGTCGATTGACCGCCTTAAATGCATCTCGTACAAGCATTTTGAACGCGTTAAGCCACTCCTGGGAATAGACTAGTCCCATCAATCGTACGCAGTTGGTTTTGCATTCCTGATACTTGTTGCTCATTACGCTAATTCTATCATCCATCCATCGCCCTTCAACTTGCCGTCCGCGCTTATACCGCCCCATAAGACGATACCATTTTTACCAGGCATCACATCGTAGCCAAACAAGCTACGCGGCCCAGGATGAACCTTGCCCTCATGGCCCTTGAGATCTCCAGGTATCTGCACTTCGACTTCAGCCCAGCTGGCCTTCCCCGTGTCAGCACCTAGTTTAGATCGTATCTGGTCTTTGATCTTGGCAGGCTTGATTGCGTCTGTCAGAGTGGTTGTTGCCTTCAACTCTACGTTGCTTGACGGAATCTGAAATGTCCATAGGTCGCTCCATTGGTGCAAATCGTCCTTTTCAGCATTTCCTAGATGTTCGCCGAAGAAGTATATGAGGTAGTTTCGACCGTAGCCTGTTGTAACTGGCAACAACGCCCCATTTGCCCGAGGTTTGGGGCCTGGGGTGAGGGGATTCGTGGGGATCGACATGGTGCTCCAGGTTGGTGGTTCTCGATCATAGAGCTTGATGTCCAGGTGATGCACCTCGCTGCTAAGTGCATCCGAGGCGGCAACGAGGTACAAGGTATCTCCAGCAATAGCTGCGCTTGTGACTGCGACAGGCGCATGTGGCAACTGATTCCAAATCTTAGCACGGCAGTTGAAATGCCAAACTTGTGTTTGTATATCAGCTTGGGGGCCCACGCCTCCATACAAAATCAAGTTTCCATCGTGTGAGAGCAGAGTTGCCATGCGTCGAGATGGAGGTCTTCTCTCTAGATGGCTGCTTGGTTCCAGCACTTCCCATGTGGAATTCTCTGTGTCAAAAAGCCATAGCTTGGATTCCATATCGTCAACGGGCGCACCAATCTCATCGCAGCCGCCGTAAACGACAATATACTTTCCGAGGGCGCAAGCTGCGTGCTGAGCACGCGCCGCTGGAACGGTACCACGCCCGTTCGCCGCGACGGCAGGAACCGCTTGATATTCGGGTGCCGGAGCATCCTTGATTGGCAAAGCTATGCAGTGAATGTCATTCGTGGCAAGCTGGTTGGGGCTCGTTTTTCCGCCAAAGATGTAAGCCTTTTTACCAATGACAGTGACAGTATGATCACAGCGAGCAAGTGAAGCTCTTCGATCAAAACAACAAGTCAGCCAACCGTGATACCTACATAAACGGTGTATGTGCATGGAGGCTGGTGAAATCACAACATACCTCGAATTATCGCCAGATGTAGATGCTATCTGGGAGAAGGCGGCCTTGAGAGGTACTGTTGACTGTGCAACAGCGTATCCTGCCAGGCCTGCCTGCAGACCAGTCGATACAGTCTGTTCGGCTGCCAACAATCCTGCCGCGACCTCTGCCATATTTTTGCTCTGGGTATCTACGACGCGCTCGATCGCTTCTTCTGTTAGCGTTGCGTTGATTTGCTATAGGACTTTGTAGTGGATAGAATTTCGGACGTGTTAGGTGTTACCAAGTAAAATGAACACGATCATCTTCTTTACCTTTTATGTGCAATTTGCCTCGTAGGCATTGATGTAGCACATGCTAGATACTCACAGTTGATGGTTCAAGAAAAATGTTAAATCATAAGCTCGAGCCTACGATGACGTACTTGGGCGAACATGACGCAACTTAAGCCCGAATTTAGAAACAAAAAAATACTTGAGTTTCATTTGCGATCAGATCAACTTGGTCTCATCACGACTCCGGTGGAGGAAGGGGAAAATGTACCACAACCATTTTCAGCTTGCTAATATGTGTAGCTGTTTAGAGTTTCTAAGTGATATCCCCTATTAATGGAAGCAGAGATGAAAGATGAAGGCGGTCTCCTGCCCGTGTTCCCAATAAAATGCCCAGAGCGTAGTCTAGTGGCTGGTGATGGGGCTGGTGATGGGGCTGGGGTGGCTTGTTCCCTTCCCTGGGCAATATTCTTCATCACTACGCGTCATTCTCACTAACCTAGATAATACAACAAGAACAGGCACAGGTTGAATAAATGATAAGATTAACCTGTTTTCTCTCTTCAGTTCTTGACAACTCTTCCTCCCGATATCCTAGCCATTTAACAGTGTTTAAATCGCAATTTACCCAACACTTCGTTACATGCCCATTCCGTTGCATCACCGGCAGCTCTTATCAACGCAGCCTAAATGGGCACTCCAAAGCTTGAATGGGCGCCCCAAGTGGATCACGTTACAGTCTCATCCAGAGGACTTGGGGAGTCCGTACACAAGGAAGTCCGTACACAATACCTCCCGCCGCTACAACAGTTTCATGAGATCCAGAGTGTTTCGCTGATCGATTTGCTCGATCACGTCTAGAATGGCCCTCGCCGTTTTCGCATCATATGCAGGGGCAACTGCACCTAGGAACTTCTTTTGGACACGCTCCTTTGAGAAGGGATGTTGTTCTTCGCCGAGAGGGTAGACCTGCGAAGCTTCTGTAGTCGTGCCATCCGTGAACTTAAATGTCACGCCCACTGCGAGGTCAGCGACATCGTCCTTGCCAACGACCTCAATCTTGTCACACAGTGCTGCCACTTCGGGACTCTGCAACTTCTCGTACATAGCCCATCCGATGTCCATACTATATAACCATGCAATTGCGACCTGGTAGTACATGGAGAATTGGCCATCCACAATCGTCTTGGGGTGAATTCTATTCGGGTCTGGAGGACCGACGAGCTTGTAGCACCCGGGCGACAACGCAACAGTGATATGCTCGATATCCTTGCCAGCAGCCTCTCTCGCAACATTGCTCACGACCTCGATACCCGAGTGTGTCATTCGGCAAGCGGGGAATGGCTTGATAGCCGTCTGAGGGAAGATCCATTCGGAGCCCAAACCATCTGTCAGTCCGACCGTCGTCGGGGTTGATGTGAAGGCGGCTAAAGCGCCGAATTTGCCTTCGATTGGCCTTGTCGCACCTACAACACCGGCTTCTGTCAATGCGACGGCGACAAATGCATCGTGGACAGCAAAGCCAGGGTGCAATCTCTTGTTCCACGACCCATTGTCAACGAATGTTATCGAACCAGCTGCTTTGGATATCGCCAAGCCGAAAGCGTTCTTCACTTGATCCAGAGACAGGCCCTTGATTTTGGATATTGCTGCCACGGCACCAAAAATGCCGGCTGTCGCCGTGTTGTGGAAGCCCCGTGTGTACCCGCCGTAATTGTATGCGCATCCGATGCGACAGGTGATCTCATAGCCTATGGCGATGGCTAAAAGCAGAGTCTTACCATCACTATTCTGCAGCTCAGCCTGCGCTAGGGCTGCTGGAATGGCGGTCGCACCGGGATGTAAGATGGACGCTGCATGAGTATCATCGAAGTCGAAAGAGTGCGCCAACGCTGCGTTCAGGAGACCGGCATATTGCGGTGAGAAGGTGCTTCCTTTGGTGAACACGGTCGAATTTCCAGACTTTCCACCCAGAGCTATCACAGCTTTCAGGAATGACTCAGTAGATTCACATATGGCCCCAGCACCGGCAGCTACGCCAATGGAGTCCGTGATGAGATCTTTGAGCTTATCTACTAGTTTCTCGTCCAACTGATCATATTTTGTGTCGACGATGAACCTGCATAGCTCATCGGTGACGCCACTGCAACATCCCAGGTCAGTAATTGCCTTCTTGAGCGAGATCTACAAGGACCCCGGGAGCATACAAAGCTCTTGAGACATGATTCTAGCCCGAATAAGAGCTTTTACTCTGAAAATGACTAGAATAGGAAGGAAATGACTTCGAGAATTACTTACTCAGTTCGGAGCGGGGCCGTGGGTGGTGAGGGTGTTGACCCGTTCATTCTGACCCGGTAATATGTATCGCCGTCAAATCGTCTGGATTTGCGTGAAATGTACAATTTAGGGCCCCTCACTAGGAACAGATTTGAAGAGGTCTACAATGATGAAGTTATCATGGATCCCCCAACGTTGATACTGGCCATCTGTGGTATATATGGCGGGGTAGACGGTAGCGGGGTCTGGAAAAGATGACAAAACCGAGGCATCTTTCGGCCGATCTCTTGACACTTCTTACTGTGAAGCCAAAGATGCAACAAGTCTAGAGATGCAACAATGTCGCTTCTTCAGAGAGATACACGAGTGGCGCATCTTGGTAAGCAAACTATTACTACGACCTTGAGTAAGCCATTGATCTCAGTCAAAGGAACGGGGTTCATTTGGCATACAACTGCAGTCGCCCGTTGTAGATGTCCGAGCAGGAGTCCGCGTAAATTAAAAAACAACGTGATGCACAAAGGCCGTTCAAGGACGTCTCGTGATACGCCAGGTTATCGAGCATCTACAACCACAATAGTAGCGAGTTTAGTAATGGCCTGCTCATGCATGTCCATGCCAATCTTTCTTCGCCAGTAAAGATTAGCAGATGGGACAACAGACTAGATTGTGAATACATTAGTGAAATATACGAGAGAAGAAGAAGAAGAAGAAGAATAGCACAAGCGAGGTTTGACGATGAGAAAGTTCGATGGGTAAAAAGTGATTTGTATTTCCTTAGGAGAGTCTGTCCCGGATCATCCAGGTGTAAGTGAGCAGGTTGTGGCTGATGCCACAGTTACTAGTATAACCCCAAATGTCCCTCAACTTTCCAGGGTCCAATTTAAAAAATAAAAAGGTCAGTCGATCGACTGCATTAGCGATCACGGCAGTCTGCTATGGGCCCTTTTGCGCAGGTCGATATGGGCTTAGCTCAATATTTTCAGCTTTTAGCTACCTGTGTAGTTACTCATGTTTTTGATTCCAAACGGATCCGAAGTTTGGACTAACATATTCTTGTTAAGTTACTTTACCTACCTAACATTTTAACTTTGCTCAGCACATAATGATAACCGAACAAGCTCATAGGAAGGAAAATGCAAAAGCTTGTGTAAGTCTTATTTATTGACTGATTTTTTTTTCTCGCATGGAAGAGAACCGCTTTTGATCCATAACAGGACCGACTTGGTGCCCTGGTGCCCCGCTGGCCGGTACTATGCCGGACCTAAAATGAGGCTCTGCGTTGCAATGGATACGGGCTTATCAATCCAACGACGACCAAGATATCCGAGTATCATGGTCTGATTTCCATCTCGCCATTTTATCTTACGGTCTTTCTTCCTTACGGCGTAATACCATTGAAGATTATCCATTAGCAAAGCAACACAACACAATACTACTCTACTTCGTCGACCATGCTTCTACACACGTGCGCACGCAGAGGCGAACAAAAACTTGTTAATACCGAAGATCATCATCACGAGTCATCGCTCCCGTAGTTAGCGGTTTTATGTCGTCGGTCCACTCCCTTACGTGGCTCCCGCGACTAACGGCTCATCAGGGTCAGTTCTTTTAGCGGCATAACTATGGTAGCTCTAGCTTTTCGAATTTGTTTTCTCCCTCGCGGATGACAACAGCCTTCTATCATTTGTGACCCCTGGTTGCTAGGTTCAGAACAGCGTTTCTCAAAGTCCTTGGGGGTTTTCCATATCTAAAAGCACAAATCACTAGGGTGATTCTGGTGCATTTGCTAGAACATTTGCCCTATTTTCAGCTATAGAAAACGGTCGATCTTCCAGATTGGTAGTCGTCTCCCACCGGTCAGAACTAATACTCTCATGATGTGGGTCGATGAATTCTATCTTCCATGCTTATTTAGGTGCTCACAAGACAGTGTCCCAATTATCTGGATGGGCTGGGCACGTAGTCCAGACCTCCGGCCACAGTAGTTTTCAGTTAGACCTCGCGACTCGCTCGTTGCGCGAAAAGAGAGTTTTTTATTACAAGCTAGTCCTTCCTCATATGACGTATCGAAATTATCGGGGAAATATGAGTATTACCCCATCCTCTCCCACAGTTTCTCTACACCTGCTCACTTATAAACCCGCGCTCCTCCGGACTTCGAGTACTACTCCCCATACGGACCCAGCTTCGAACTCCGGAGAGAAAGACAACCTATGTCCCAGTGACTGTCTATCGTCTATCGTCTTTGATATCCTCCCCCCTCATCGACAAGATGCGGTTTTTGAAACACAAAACCGAGCAGTCAGAAACTGCAAATGCAACACATGGCCAAACTACAGGTGCTGCCGGCGTCGCCCGCGAGAAACCGATAACCCCTGATGCTGCTTCGCCGGCGCGTCGTGAAAAGGTCACATTCATCGCCTGCTTCTTAGGACTCGTCGCCAGCATTGGAGGTTTCATGTTCGGCTATGTAAGGTGTGTACTCAACCCTTCTTTGGTTTAGTCCTAGGATTGCCTTTACCTAGCGCAAACTAATAAGATTTTCGCCACAGCGGTCAGATTTCAGGGTACTTTTACATGGAGGACTTTGCGCGCCGCTTCGGCGAGCCACAGAGTGATCCGAATGCGAACCCCTTTAGTGCGGCGAGACAGGGCACTATCGTGGGTCTTTTGGCTGTCGGTTGTCTCCTCGGTGCTTTGATTGCTGGCAAGCTTGCCGACACATTAGGTCGTCGTTTGGCTATTTCAGCCTTTGCCTTGTGGGCCTGCGTTGGTACAGTCATTGAAATCGCGTCCGAGAGCGCTTGGTATCAGTTCGCCATCGGACGACTTGTCACTGGTCTTTCCATCGGCTCCCTGTCCGTTGTGGTTCCCATGTACCAATCCGAAAGTAGCCCGGCCATCATTCGCGGTGTACTCATCTCGACATATCAATTGTTCATTACGCTCGGTATCTGGACCAGTTACCTGGTAGACTGGGGTACCGCGAACAGAACCAACAGCGCTTCCTGGCGTATCCCGAGCGGTCTTGGATTCGCCTGGTCTCTCATCCTTGGCATCGGTATCCTTTTCCTGCCCGAAAGCCCACGTTATGCGTACTACAAAGGCCGTACAGAGGAAGCCCGGCGCACCATTGCCCGCCTAGCTGGGGTTAGCGAGAACGACCCCGCGGTTAACGACGAGATTGATCAGATACGTGCTAAAGTAGAGGAGGAGTCTGCGAGCGGCAAAGCAAGCTTGAAAGAAATCTTCACTGGTCCTCGCATGCTTCATCGAACGGTTCTAGGAATTGTTCTCCAGGCTGGCCAGCAGCTGACCGGTGCAAACTTCTTCTTTTACTACGGCACTACCATTTTCCGGGCCACGGGTCTCAGTAATAGTTATGTTACCCAGATTATTCTTGGCAGTGTCAACGTATTTTGCACCTTTGGCGGTTTGTTTGTGGTCCATAAGGTCGGTCGTCGCAAGGCTCTCATGGCCGGTGCTGCCTGGATTTTTGTCTGCTTCCTGTAAGTTGATGCCCCCCCGTTGATATAGTTCGGCAATACTGATGAACTCTAGGATATATGCTTTTGTCGGCGAATTTGCACTGGACTCGTCGAACCCGCAGAACACGCCCCAGGCTGGTTCGGCTCTTATTGTCTTCTCAGCCCTTGCTATTGCCGCCTTTGCTGTCACCTGGGGTCCCATCGTTTGGGCTGCCGTAGCCGAGCTTTACCCTGCTCGCTACCGTGCTCCATGCATGGCTCTTGCCACTGCTTCCAACTGGCTTTGGAACTTCCTGATCTCATTCTTGTAAGTCACATGAGGAAATATCTCAAGGTTGGATTCTCATCATCTTTTAGCACTCGATTTATTACCGATAAGATCCACTACTGGTACGGCTTGGTCTTCGCGGGTTGCTGTTTGGCCCTTGTGTTCATCGTCTTCTTCTTCATGATTGAGACCAAGGACCGCACTCTAGAGGAGATTGATACGATGTATATGCTGCGTGTGAATCCCATTGGCTCCGCCAAGTGGGACGCGGGTAAAGCTCAAAATAATGGGTCGGCTACGACCTCACATCACGAAGACCAACAGATTTAGGAGATGTCTAGGAAGGATCAAGTGGAATGATTCACGGACATGGGGTATGAGTCTACTATGATATCATAGGACGTATATAATCCCTTAAAGGACCGTGTTGGTTTGAATTCAACATGGAGAAAGGAATTTTAGTCCTATATAGCTGCCTGATAACATCTAAAAAGTATTAAATTTCATATTTCACTGGATATGAATCCTTTAGAGTCTCTTGGCGATTTGAATCACGATGATGGAGCGTAGGTCTAGGGTTGGAAACAAGACCGATTAAACCGCATAAGCGATCATCACTTGGGATTTTGAACGGCTCCTAGCTAGTCCATGTAGGACACGACGGCCTTTTGGTTTTTGCTTGTGCAATAGAAAGATATTTACAAGACGCCAAAAATGCCGAATATAAACCGCTGTTAGACATCGCCATTGGAAATCGCCGGCATCGCTGGCTCCACTGGAATGGAGTTGGAGACAGAGGCTGGAGGAATTGAAGACGAAGTTCGCTACCAGAGGCTCAAATAAAGAGACTGATAGAATAAGTTATCTATCATATCTGTGCCGGACATAAGCTAGCCTTTGTTCGCGAAAATGGTCTCCTCTAACTCCACTCCAGTTTGCAAGACACTGTTCCAGTGGCCTTTGATCAGTACAAAGGCTAGTTACCGCGAAAGAAATGCCACGGACCATATGAGTACTCGAAAATGTCCTTGAATATGCCGATCATGAATCTGATCACGCTTCTGTGCATTCTTATCGTTGGCCATTTATTCATTTTAGCAAGAAATTCAACAGTCGCTGCGCTTCTATATTCAACATGGGGAAGAAGGATTACAGCGACATACCGGTCTACAATAGCAAACCATATCACGCCATATATATGTCTGATGATGGTGAGGACGATGATTCCATATGCGTGTGGAGAGATGGACCAGAGCTGCCCGACTTTTATGATAGCGATGACGAGCCCTTGGCTGGGCATTTTCGGAAGGTCGAGATTGAGCCCAAGCTCAAGTCAAAACAGAGCGATGGTCACCAAAAGAAGATGAAAGCTGTACAGACAACTGAGGGACAAATGGAGGAGAAAGTTGTCCAGACGGCCGAGAGGTCCAAGCCGAGGCCTGCGGGGAATGGTACGAAAGCGAGCAAACCCGCGAAGACAACCAAGGAGACCCAAAAGCAGAATGAAGCCGAAAGCACCCCACCACCCAATATCGATCCAAAAACAGGTAAATTGACCAAAGAGGCGTTCCGCGAACGGGAGATCCAATACGCGCTTTCCAGTACCCGAAGGAATCTAACCCGCGTATCGCAATTCCTGCTCAAGCTCGAAGCGCGCACAGGCAAAGCCACGAAAGAAGGGATAAGACAAACCCTGGACGCCACAGTCCGCGACAACAATTACGACTTCGCCACCAGCAGCGACGAAGCAGACCACAAGAGCGAGATCGAAGAGATAAAACACATCTCCGAAGGCCTGTACAGCCGTCTGTACCTAATCGACCGCCATTGGCGGAAAATCGCACGCGAAACACGCGACTCCTCCGGAAAGAGTCCTGACATCCCTATCCTCAGCGAAGGGGACATCAAAGAATGGATAAAAGTCGAGATAAATACGAACCATCTCTCAAATGAGGAGACGTGTTTCTACACCGTGCAAGATCTGGCTTCGAATCGGAGTTTCAGGGATTGGATGACGTATTTGCGGAAGTTGTGCGAGTTCAAGGATCATCCGAGCGACGAGGCAAAATTGGTCGAGCTTGCGTGGCGGTTTTTGGATCGGAATTTAAGGGGGGTGAGACCGGTGAATCCAACGACTGTTGAGCAGTTTATTAGCGAACTTGAGGGGAAGAAGAGGAGTGGGGTGTGGAAAGACGTGTTGAAGAATCCGAATAAGCAGGAAGAGGATGACGCTGAGGCGTGGAGGGCGATGAGAAGGTATTGGTCTTCGAGGACGGCGCCGGCTTAGGAGGGAGATGTAGAGTTGGGCTTGTAGATTCGTAATTTGTCACTGTGAACTTACAACTTGGATGGTAAGTTTCATATATAATATCGGTATCCATTTCATTTATTTTGTGTGCCTACACTTCTATGCCTAAGGTACCTTAGGTATCTGTTACAGTGCAAGTTTCCCAGCCGTCTGTCCCAACCTAGCACTAGAACTAGCACGTGAACGTGAATGCCTCAGGAATCTTTCGTCCGAACAATCAACGGGAGGGCACCCACCAATTAGCGCCATTCACCATTCATCATTCACCATTCACCAGCAACCAAGGAAGCCCACAAACAAGCAAACAAGTGAGCCATATATCGGCGATTAAGCAACCAAACATTCAACAACAAGAGAACAGCCTGGTTGGTGTAGTGGTAAAGCACACTCAGACCATAAAGCCCTCGCATCCTATTGCGCTATGAAGGCGCCTTCATAGCGCGTGCTCCAAGCGATGTATGAGTATAAGTCGGGGGTACCCTGTACTCTGAGAGACCTTGGTTCAATTCCAAGACTGGGCAAACCATTTTTTTATTTGAGTTTATTATTATTAATAATATTTTTTTGTTATTATTTGCAAGTCTTTTGCATATACTTTCTGTATTCTAGTATAGTTACATCATATGTGCTACATATTTGTATTTAAACAATGCATGGGATGCGGATAATTACCAATTAACGCCATCATCATTGATCACTCACCCACCATTCATGAGCAACCACAGAAGCAAACAAACAAGGAAGCTACATATCGGCCATTAAGCAACCGAAAATCCAACAATAACAGAACAGCCTAGTTGGTGTAGTGGTAAAGCACACTCAGACCCTAATAAGTCCCCTGCAACCTTCGAATTCGTCTCTAGCTCCAAACGTACCCAGGCTGTGTTTCTGCAGTGATGGTGGTATGGGTCAATTCGAAGTTCGAAGTTCGAATTATATTCGAAATAAGTCGGGGGCAGTCTGGTACTCTGAGAGACCTTGGTTCGATTCCAAGTCTGGGCAATATATTTTTTTTCTCCGCCTGCAGTGAAGAGACACCTACACTTATATCTCTCTACGGTACGTAAAGGGGTTTTCCTGCCTTGTATGCGTGACTTATCGGCCGACCTATAGAGAAAAAATGTTGCAAAACACACATGGTGCCTGAGGTACCAAGAATAACAAAGGAGTATGAAGAAGGCAGTAGTCGCTTTCAGTTGTTGTGAGAACACAAGGCTTTGTGGGCTCGCCTTGTTTCCATTTCTTTTTAGATGAAACAAGGACATTGAATGGTTCTGTTCAGGGAATAAATACATAACTACAGGGGTAGTCATGATAGATGTCCATACTTCTTCGAACTCCTCAGTTTTCAAGCGCCTGTTTCTCGAATCCCGCTGTGCCGGCTTCACATACAGCGGTCGAAGAAACCTTTTCCACTGGCCTTCTATTATTCACGCTTCAATTGCCTTAACTATGCTTGAACCTCATGCCGATCCTTCGCAAACAACGCCTCTCCTTGCTAGCTCCGAGTTGCCAGGGTATTCCACCATAGAACCCAAGCTGAGTCTCGTCATCCCCAAACATCATGCACCCGCGCCCGTTCTCATGGCATCTCTCGATGGCTTCGCATCCGTGGTAGACGAAGATCCGGGTTACGACGCTGACATATCCAGGGCTTCGACGGCTTGTACTCTTTCGCCCGACGGAACAGGTTATTGCAGGTATTGTCTAGAGCAAGGGATCGATCACAAGATGCAAGGCCACCACCAGCAGGCGCTCTGGAGGAGATCTGTGAACGATCAAGGGATTGTAGGTCTATTGGTATGGGGCCAGATGTGTCTTCTTGCCATCCTTGTGCCACTGTTTCTTTTCATTGTGCTTAGAGTTTACTTGGGTGCATATTTTCGTACCTAAGTAGATTAAAAGGTAGGCATGCTGGGTGGCCACACAACAAGAACTTTTCCAAAGAATCGTAGTACAGTCGTAGATAAAAACACTTAATTGAAGTGTTCTACGTATTTAAATCAGATGTGTTTCCTCTTTTGTAGTCACATTGCATGTATGGTGGGTGTAGAGGAGTTACCTAGATAGTTCATCGCGGGCCGACGCAGAAGTCACACAGCTCGTCCTTCCTTCCTTCCTTCCTGCTCAGATCGGTACTCTCTTAGAACGGTCCCCGAGGTTTTTTCCTTCCCTCTAACCTCTCCTACCTTTCTCCATAATTACCTATGTATGTAATAGGCCTCAGGCTTAAAATAAAACTTCCTGCCTCGCAAGCACGTAAATGAGGTTCCAACATATTATCTATCGGTATATTATTTGCCCTAGCTCTCCTTCATCCACTCCTTATACTACTTCGGTGCGCCTTACCCCAAATCTTTCAAGGGTTCACTGGGCTCACGAACCGCTTGTAAAGCAGCTTTATTAATACAGGTTGTCTTCCGTTGCCTCCTGCACCGTTCAACATCCTTTCAATATTCTTCCTTCCCACATGAGGCGCACATCTACTCAAGGAGCTCAACAGCGTCCTGCTGCTGGGTAGCTTCTGCCCCTTTTTTTGTACTCGGGTCTTTCAACGAAGCTACCATTCGCGTTCACACAGTAGTTGCTGCCAGTGTGACTGCCGCCTCTTCATATCCTACGTTAACCTCTTTCATCTGCCTACATCTGCTTACAAACAGTAAAGAAGGCTGATTCCTCGGACTTTACTTCAAACTGAAACATCATTACAGCACAGTTCTCTTCTACAGTAGCATCCTCTACCAGCCTCTTATCCTTCAACTACCTGGTAGAAGTCACCTTCCCGAATGACCGAGTCTGGGCTACCTTTACCTACATTACGCACATATCACCTAGTTCCCACTTCGAAGTGCTATCTCTCTCTCGAAATCATCAATGATTTCTCTCGCAATCCTCGTCTTTAAAACTACACTCACTTCAAGTACCTGATCATCGCACTGAGTGCAGATTACTCTTCCCAAATTAAGTTGGTGGACAGAACAACCTATATCGTCGGCAATCACTTCAATGATGCCACATTTCGACTAATATTTCGCGAATCTACAGTTTGACATCATCCCTCGAGCATATTCTCTTCGAGAAGGTGCCTCTTCCTAGTTCTTCTCTCAGACCTACCTCCAGTCACATCGTCATAACACTACCTATGCCTTCTTCCTTCATACACACCACTCCCCATTCACTCAAATCGCTACCAGGATAATTGAGAATAGTAGCCTTTGCATATGACTTTCCAACCATCAATTTAACTAAACATACATCCTACAATATTCCGTTCCTCTGCCAAGCAAGCCATATAATCCTTCGTTGAGGGATCTTCACTATCACTTGCCTAGTATCAGCAGTTTTCCAGCACAATGTCGGAGAGTAAAACAGATATCGACACCAATGGTGGTCTGGGACTTGATGATCAGACATCTACGACCCAGGATGACAACAGAGAGTTTGCATGGCGCGTGTGTATGGAAACGGATGCGCACAAAAGACTGTCATTGAAAGAACAATCACTAGAGCAGGGACTACAACACTGCGCAGAACTGATCACTATTCTTGACGCCGGCTTTGGCAATATTACCAAACACAGCAAGCAAGCCGCCGACTCCATTTGGCCATCAGATAATCGAAAAGACTGGATAAACCAATGTCGTAAGTCATTCATCGTCATGTATGTGTGTCAATACGTACGGTCTAACACATATTGAATAGATGATATAATCAGAGACCATCAGGACTTCAGGGTCCTTGTAGGTGTAGCCGGTGCCACTGGCAGCGGGAAGACTTCGGCGTTGAATGCATTGCTGGGTTTCCGGGAGCTATTGCCAACGAACAACGAAGAGGCTGCTACGGCTGTTCAGTGTAAGGTCGCCTTCAACGACGATATCCGACCGGAATATGCCTTTCGTTGCCATGTCACTTTTCAATCCAAGCAAGTCTTGGAGACTAGGTTAAAGAAGTTCTTTGATGATCTTGAAGCCAGAAATGAGCTTGAAGAGTCACACAACGGCTCTGCTGAAGATGAGGATGCTCTCAGAGATTTTGAGAGCATGCTGCGGCCTACTAGCGAGATGATTAACATTGTGTTCGGTTTACAGGATGATCAGGTCGAGATGCTGGGATTCGATGGAGTCCTCCAGTCGAACCCCGACGCTCTAGAGCTGCTAGGCACGGTAAAAGAGTTCCATGACGCAAACGCAGAAGCAATATCAGAGAAGATGAAGCCTTATATGGACTCTACTGCGGCAGACCACAGCATATCTGGAGCAAGGTTTGCTGCCTGGCCACTCATTGAACAGGTTGAGCTGTACGTCAAATCGGATATTTTGCGGAATGGAGTCGTCCTTGTTGATTTACCGGGCTTGGGGGATGCTGTTGAAAGCCGAGCATTAGTCGCGCAAAGATCCTTCGACCAGTTAACGGCGACCTTGATTGTAGCCCAAGCTCCACGGGCTGCAGATAATTCTACAGCTGTCGACTTGATGTCCAAGCACCAGGAGATAGCTATGATGCTAGATGGAAAGTTCCACAAGCAGACATTTTGTGTATGCTTGTCCCAGATCGATCAAATCGATCGCAAAGCTGCATTGAGGAAGCCAGATGCTAGAGCGGACACCGATCTCCAGAGCTGGCTGAATGAGGAAGAATCACATAAGCGCTCACTGAAAACAAAGCTACAAGAACAGAAGCGCGCTAAAAAGCAGATGAACAAGCTAAGAATGGCACTGAGAAAGCCACGAAAACCTTTAGGTATAATCAAAAAAAAATTTGCAGAGGAGGTCCTAGTATTTCGCTAAGTATTGACAGGTAAAAAAGAAGTCGACCTGGCTAAGGAGGCTGCCGCAAAGGCTACCCAGCACAAGATCAAAGGAGAGAAAAGGGGGCAAAAACTACTGATCGCCAGGACATCCCAAGAAATAAGCGCTTCCAAGCGACGGCTGATAGAACTAGACGGCATAATCACCTTTAATTGCATTCAAGCAAGAAATCAATTCTTGCAGGATCGGATCGAACGAGACTTCAGAAAACGCCAGGCTCGGCTGTTCACCAAAAACTCTGGAAGCATGCAGAAAACCTACGACGGACAAGTTTCGGTTTGCCCGACAAGCGCAAAAGCATTCTGGAAGTGCAAATCGCCAATCAACAGAATGACTGGTTTTCCGACTGAGGCGTACACAGGCATCCCCGGTCTAGCTAGTTGGATTCGTAGCGCAACGGTCCCGAAGCGAGAAGAGCATGTTGATGACCTCCTCAACAGATTACATGCGCAGTATAACATCATCCAGCTATGGTCTAAAGACAAGTGCAAATTGAGCAATACTCCCATTACCAAAGACTCATTCGAGGAACATATCCTTGCAGATGTCTTAAAGACAATGGAACAGGTATGAATGATTATTACTCATGTCTAGGAACTTAGATATCTAACACTTGATTAACATAGAGTCTGACGGCATCCTGGTCACAACTTTATGCAGAGGTTGTTAAAATGAATCCTCTCAATAATAAGAAAGGACAACTCGATAAATGCCCAGGATTGTGCGCCCAAGCTGTACGAGGTTGGGCATACAAGAAGCCAGACGACAAGGCATCAGATGACAAGGTCCATTGGGCTACATATAAAGCAAACCTCAGCAGGTCAGGTGGGAAGTTCGTGAGTAAATCAAAGGCACAAACTCAGGAGTATAATTGGATGGAAGACATGTGAGTCAATCTAGGTAACACAAAGACCAACCTAAAATCGAACTAACTGCTTTATTGATTAGTTCACACATCCTTTTCAGGACGATCGTGGAAGATTGGAACCGATCCCTCAACCACGATATACCCTCCTTGACCAGCTATGCCTGGCCAGTGATCGACCAAATTTGGGATAGTTTCATCATGGATCTCAATATGAGCATCGCAAACATTGAACCAAGGCTTCTTACTGAGTTCATGAACGAGAAACCCAGTCTGGAAACCATAAAGACGAAGACTAAGAACAAAGTGCGTCAAGCTCTTAAACGAATTTCCAAGCAGGCTTCGCAATCCCACCCTCTTGTTGTAAGAAGGTTCCAATCAGAATGGGAAGGGACATTTCGGAATGCCCTGGCCATTAGAGGTAAATGCTTCTCCTAGCTTATATGGTTCATGACGCTAACCTGTAGTAGGCACTGGAGCTCACACAGCTCGTCAACAAGTCTTGTTAAGGTTTGCCACAGAGGAAAGTCAGAAGACGTTCAACACTTCATACGACTATCTTCAGGACCAGCTGCAGATGACCTTTGACAAGTTGCCGGAGGAGCTCAATTCCATAGCAGAATTTGCCATAGGAGATCTCAGGCGTCATATCGGCGTCCTGCTCAACAAGCTCCTTGAATCCGCAGACCTTGCTCTTAAGATGGAGGCTGTCGCCAGCGAGGAACTACGCTTGCAGCAATCCATTAAGGAAACGCTTCTCAACCTGACTTTGCACTGGAAATTTCCAGCTACAGCTAATGACGTACATGACCACGAGGCAGGCCACCAACTCCCCCAGGAATACCGACATGTCCAGACAGAGCTGGAACAGCTGGAAGATGATGATTACGAAATTAACTCGGATTCTGACAGTAACGATGACGAGAATACTGATGATGAGAAGTTCTCAGATGCCGGTGGCGATGAGGACACAGAGGTGAAGAACTAGATCATATTCATTCATCTATCCACCCTGCAGAGATTTCATTTACATTTGCATTAGACCGACCTAACTAGTGGGAAGGGATTGTGAAGTGAATTATAGGAAAGGGACTGGGACTTCTGGCTAGGCAGGGAGTGAGGAGAACTAGCGCATCTGGGCCATCATGGAGCGAAGGATTGAGAATATCATGAGATATATCCCTGGCTCTTCTCTATTTCTTCATACAGCACGAGATGCATGGAAGGTTATGCAAGTTCTGCGCAGATTTTTTACCTTTATTACAAACTTTGCGATGAGTTCCACAACAATTGCTCTAGGTAGCAGTTTTTATCTAGCAAAACCAATGCGATGGATTACTTTTGGGAGGACATATTACTGTGTAGGCCAACATGTGAATGCCTGTTAACACACTCATAGTATCTCGTATGCGTTGTCAGGATTTTCTTACATTTACCATCAAGCATACGCAAGAGTCCTGCGCCATGCTGCGGCACTAAGATCCACCACGGTATCTATCACTACCACGTAAAAGGGACAGGGTCGAGCAGGAACTTGCATGGCCAAGGGGTAAGTCAAAGTGCTGCATTGAATATATGTGCCTGGTGTCTTTTAAATATAATTATGCCATGACAACCAACAAGCCGGTGTTGTGACCCAAACTACCAACGCCCCGTGAATGGGAACCAAGTCCACCGAGGCGGTGGCCTCAACTTTTCCAACCCTCGATCGGTCGTCCACACCACCCACCCGGCCGTGTAATCCATCAAGCCCTTTACGGGCCTCAACACAGGCAAGACGACCTTGCCAAGCAATTTACTAGCCATCATCTGCCCCCATACCCCCCATTCCAACGTCTCCGGCCGACTAGCAGCCCACGTGATCGGGCTATGAACAATACCCAGCCACTTAAGCCTCACCAGCCCATAATTCAACAGTGTGCGCACCTCAGGGTAGCTCAAAAACCAAAGCGGGAGCGAAGTAGCAGGGATAAGGAAGCGCCAGTCGATAACGGAGCAGGCGACGAGGACGAACCAGCTGGTCCAGGCCAGTCGGACGTCCCAGTGCAACGATAACTCGCCGTTGACGACAAGGCCCTCGCGGAGGACCTCGGATACGAGGATGCCGAAGATGACGAGCCAGATCGATATTGACCACCGTAGGACTTTGAGCAGGAGACGCCAGTCGCGCAGGATGAAGATGGTTAGGACTGTGTTCCAGACTAGGAGGGCGCTTAGGAGGAATGCGAGGAGCATTTCTTTAGGGTTTAGGGGGTGTCCATTGTTTGTGGGAGTCCAGCTTGGTATGTCGAACCCCTATATGCTTGGCTAGCGGCACATTGATCTTATGAGGATGTTGCTAGTTATGCTGAGAATGGATTATCTGTACATGAGTTCAATTGAAAAATCGGTTTTCTGTCACAGGCTTCGTTAGCTATCGTCGGTATTGCGCCGGAAACGGGAGCGTTAATCATGATTCTTTGTATGGCAATTTCTTGTATGTTTTGCGATTCACAGCTGGCTTTGTTCTTGGTCACTTACTTCACTGACGTGTTATTTCGTGATGTACTCACTCATAACTTGAAGCAGTACTTAGACCCTATCACATTGATAGTTCTTGAGTTTAGATTCAACAGGGGCGACAAGATTATAGCCGACATCTCTTGTGGCTGTCCTAACTGTGAATTGTTGTAGAGCCTCAAAAGTCAAGGAATAAGGAAATGAACTCCTTGCCCCTATACTAAATAGAATATGTTCACTATTGTAGACTCTTGTATTGCATAACCATCTATCCCGTGAAGGTTTCAGTAAAATTGAATAGATTTATCAAAGTAGAGTGCTGGACTCTGACTTGCCCTTCTCCTGACTTGCCAGATTTGAAGTTTGCCTTCGTTAACGAGCTTCGTCAAAAGTTGACAATAACGCCGTCTTCTGCCCTGTAGGGATTAGTCTAGTTTACGGGAGCACAGATAATTACCATGTACTACCGGTATGCAGCTCTGCTACCTTAGGCATCTTTGAACCCTGACAGACAGACGCTCTAAACTGTTCAGCCAGCCGGGCGGATTATAGCGGCTCACTCTGTCACTACCGACGCTAAAACACGCTACTATACGCTAACAGACTTAGGTCTAGTCGGTTCAAGCGCTAACGCGCCGTTACCCGGCAGCACGGACTTCCAATTGCGAATAACAACAAGCAAGACGAACCAGTGCCATCTGTGGATCCCGCTCTATGCATTAATATCGGTACTTGAAGTTCTTACAAGTTACAACCTAGAACGGTAAGGTCATCCCTGGCAAGAACGACCGGGCTCCCCTTCCCTTACCTTAGTTTTGATGCTGACGGTCGTTTCGAAAGGATTAGAGTATGACAAGCAAGTCTTATTACAACTAAATACAACTTTCCAATCCACTCCGACGCGTCCCGGCCAGGATGGACGAGAAGGGTCCGGGGAAGGCCACGACGAATGGCCGTGGAGGGAGCAGCATTCCAAAGCCTTCATCTCGTCTCCCTTTGCCTCGCTCGGGCATTCCGACGCCTGGTGCTACCGGACGATCACAACAAAAGCCTTCTTCCACCCCATCTTCCGAACCTACTCGAGCTTCCTTGTCGCAATCCTCGACCGCTGGGAGTTTACGAAACCCCCGCTTGCGCCCGACGCCGTCACGAGAACAGATCAAATCTTCGGCTACATTGCCTAGGTCTTATAGATCTGGACCTCCAGTTAGCTCCCAATCCGCACTGAAGGATCTCAATAGCAAGAATAGGAGTTCATTGCGTGACAGCCAGCAGCGCCCTCTGCAGAGCCAGCCGGACTCCACCAATAGCCCTTTCAAGAAACCCCTGGTCCCAAGGCGTCGACCATCTAGCCAGTTCAGTTATGGCACTCAGTCATCGGCGACTTTGCAGGAAGATGCTGTTTCAGGGGATAATGTTGCAGACGATACAACCGAGCTTCCGCCCTTGACTAAATCCGCTGTGGAAAGCCTCACATTTGATACGCTTTTGCCAGAATCCAGGAAACCACGGCCGTCACTTTCTGAGCGGACGATCGAGACCCTTTCTAACTTGCCTTCTTCCCCTGCACTCAAACGACGAGGTAGCAACTTCTTTGATGTGTCGGGACCCAAGCGGCCACAATCGAAGGGAAGCGGAGAATCACGACCCGGGTCGAGCTATCAGTCCGACGGGTCGAATGGGCATTTGAGTAGACCACTCAGCCGACCAGGGTCAAGCTCTGGACCTATAGATAGGGGATATGGCAACTTCAGAGCATCTACGAATTCTTACAAGCCGCCATTGGCCACTGTTCAGGGCACACCGTCAAAGCGTGTTTCTGCCTTTGGCTCCTCTGCTACTCCAACTACGAAGAGCGCGCCAAAGTTCACATCTCGTCCCTCACTAAACAAGGTATCTTCTCGAGCTTCCTTGTCCGCCTCAATTGGTCCCCATACTCCAAGCCCTGAGAAGCGCTCTGTGATGTCTGTATCCAACTTTGGCTCCAAGACCTTGGCTGCGCGTCCCCTGAGGCCACGAGGCTCCATTAATGGCTTATTTAAGAAACCATCTATGCCCTCTCTTAAGAATGAACAATCTACCTTGGACCTATCACCTGCTCCAGTCCGAAAAGTTTCTCTTGCTTCTGTCAAGTCATCAAGGACGTCTGGGGAAGGTCGTACACTGTCAAGCCCATCTACTACCTCTACTGCTCCCACGGTCCATTCTCTCGATGAACAACCATCATCCGCTCGCAAGTCGTCTGCTGCGCTACGGGACCAAATCGCAAAGGCAAAAGCTGCAAAGCGAGCCGCAACCCGGCAAGTTCCGGACACGATGACCTCGGAAGCTCTGAAATCACCAGTCATACCGACTGACAACACCTTCGATTTTGGTCTGTCTGATGATCCTTTCGGCCAAAAAAGTTTTGAAGACTCTAACCGAAAGGTCCTGCAATCTCGGATTGACACAGCAAGAATGAGCGGTAGACTCAATATTGCCGCTATGGGGCTGAAAGAAATCCCTGATCGAGTACTGAAAATGTACGACCTGGAATCAATTGGTCGTGCTGATGGTGCCTGGGCAGAGTGTGTAGACCTGACACGATTTGTAGCTGCAGACAATGAGCTGGAGACAATTGATGATTCTATCTTTCCTGACATTGACCCCAATGAGTTCGACGCTGAAGAAGTGGATGACAGGGGGAAAATATTCTGGGGTCTCGAATCCGCAGATCTTCACAACAACATGCTCATTTCGCTGCCCTGGGGATTGAGGCGTCTTCAACTACTCACTTCATTGAACTTGGTAAGATTGACACTAGCATATCCAACTATCTGGGTACTTACGAGACTAATATCCTGGCAGACATCAAATAAGCTTACGAACAACTGCCTTGAGGTTATTTCTCAATGCACTAATCTGCGTGATCTCAAATTGGGCAACAACCTTCTATACGGTCCGATTGAAGATTTCTTCATTCTTGAAAATCTGGAGATCCTTGATGTTCACGGAAATAATATTTCTGCACTACCTGTTGGCATCGACAGGATGAAGAGACTGCGTATTTTGAATCTTGACGAGAATGCGTTCGAGTCGCTGCCCTTCCAAAGTCTCTCTACACTTCCACTTAGTGAATTGCTTGTGCGAAAGAACAAACTCAAGGGGACATTGATCGAATCTGGGGTTGAGAGCTTCCCTCAACTTCAAATATTAGATTGCTCCAACAATCAATTATCTCATCTCGTTTCTCCAGATTTAACACGGCCACTCAGTCTCCCATCCTTGCATCAACTGACGGTGTCCATGAACCGGCTAAAGTCATTGCCAGATATGAGCAGCTGGAGTAGTATACTAACCATTAACGCTGATGACAATAGCATCACGAATTTTCCCGAGGGCTTCATCAGTCGGGACACCCTTAGACATGTTGGGTTTTCTGGCAATGATATTCATATTATACCTCCGGAGATTGCTCGTATGGACAGCCTTGCCATGTTGAGAATCACAGGAAATCCATTACGAGACAAGAAATTTACCTCTCTCACGACAGAGGCATTGAAAGATGCTCTACTAGCAAGACTAGGACCATTGCCTGGCCACGAGGCAGGTGGCATAGAAAACTTTGCTAACGGAATCGACTCTTTTGGCGTGAGCAACACTGGCACTAAGACCAAGACATCAACTGCAGCCACTGGCTATGCGGATGATAACGATGACGGCCAGTCGGAATATGATGATTTTGCCACACCACCGACGTCTGCTCCTCATTCTCCAGCTCGCTCACGATCTCAGACTTTGTCTAGCCAGACTTGGCCAATGAAGCCGGGCGGGGTCCTTGATCGATCTAACACGCAATCATCTTCTCTGCATCCCGTGGTATGCTCAAAGATTGCCGCAGTCGAAACTGTGCGGGAAGTCCGTCTCCAGCACAATACATTCACCCAGTTTCCAAATTCGTTGTCGTTCTTTAGCGACACTATTACGTCACTCTGTATATCTCATAACCAGCTTACAGGGGAGAGTTGGTTGACAGAACAGCTTGACCTCACGGCCCTACGAGAGCTGAACTTGCAGTCGAACTTTTGCACCAGTCTAGCGCCCTTAACGACGTATCTGTGCGCTCCAAATTTGGGAAAACTTGATGTGTCGCTCAACCGAATAGTTACAATCCCAGCCCTGCGAGAAGTCTTCCCCAGCCTCACTGTCCTGCTCATATCCAATAACCGACTTGAAGCGCTCGATCCTGATACGATTCAGGGGATGAAGGTTGTTGATGCGAGCAACAACGAGATTGCACATCTCAACCCCCGGATTGGCTTACTGGGTCTCGAGAGACTAGAGGTAATGGGTAACCGTTTCAGAGTACCCAGGTGGAATGTTCTCGAACGTGGAACCGAAGCAACGCTTCGATGGCTTAGGGGCCGGGTACCGGTGATCGAGATGGGGGAGTGGCGAGCTAAGGCTGGAGCTACGGAGGATGACTCGTCTAATGAGGTTGATTAGAGTCGGTTTCTTATTGACTTTTAATTTGATGACATGGAGTTTTAGGGAACGACAACCACATTGTTTTGCACTATATAGTGGCCGGTCCCGGGAATCTCGGTCTACAAGGCACAAAAACCGGAGCGTGGACTAATGGGATTCAAAAGCGTGCGGTGACAAAACAGGCGACCACGGAAGCTTGGGGAGAAACTTGTCTACAAGAGATAGAAGGAGTACTAATCAGCTGTAACAAACATTGTACGAATATAATAAATAGTAGAACAGGGTGACTAGCCTAAGTAGCTTCGCAGCTATTCAGTGGCCAGCTATCCCTTTCTATTCTCTACGCAATGTCTGGCAATTGGCCGAGTACATGTGATATGTTTCAACAGTTCGGCCGCATGTTAATGGCCAGAGCCTGCGATACAGGTACACGAGAATCTACGAGAGACAGATGTTACCAGACAGCCAAATTCAGTCCGAAGACGAACGCTGATAGGCTGGGATTATTAGTTGCACAAGCTAGTTAACTGAGCTAACATTGGCTCTAATTGATGGAGACAATATGCAGCTCCCCCGAGGAGTTGTAGATATGAGCCGACCGACACACCATACCATCCACGCATTAGGTATTGAGCGCGAAACGGATGTGTACCGACTGATCTATGAAGCAACCTATTGGGCTAAGGCGGGTTTCTTGCCCAGATTACGGAAAGGAAGTCGCCAAAGAATACCTTCGGGGCCACAAAGAAATCTGCCGACTAATTACAACCTATTGAAAAAGAGAGTCACTAGGCCTCAGCCTCGGGCTTACAGCTAGCCAACTTGGGTCTAGCGTCAGATTGCCTCTACACAATGGGTGCATCGTCCGTCAGCTTAGGAGGTGCGGCAGTCACATGGAATATATACCAAGCTATTTAGGCACCAACACCAATACACCACCTCTTTTGAATCTCTGCCCCTCAAACTATGCACAGCCCCACCATCGTTACTTTCGCAATTTTGACTCGGTATTATGTACATATAGAGCATTATGGACTCTTCCTAAATTCCATTCTGGAGGATCGTTGTGCCAGACAGCTCAATGGACTATACAAACCCCCACTCGTGCCAGCATTGCGAGAGAATTCTCCTCTTCCGCCCAGAGGATGATCCTGACTTACACGAAGGCTCGGAGCCTAGACAATCTTTACTTCTGCTGAGGATGCTAAGAGCATTGCGTGATGAGGACCCCGTCCTCAGAAGGTTGGAACACGCATTCCTTCTCGAGGTCAACCCAAAGAACTTGGCTCGATTTGTTTCCGACGGGTGCCTATTTTATAAGTTTATCTCCACTGGACTAGAGAAATTAAAATCCTTCGAAGAGCGAGGATACAATCGAACCAGACCTGGTCATGGCTACCTCGAGCTGATAAATGGTGGTGCAAACCAAAGACAAGATCGCCACTTGATTAGCGTCGAGCTAGAATACAATGCTGTCAAGATCAGTGCTGCCTACGTTACCGACCATGGTGATCCATACTTCACAAGAACACCCCAACTTCTTCACGACTGCACTTTTGGGGTTTCCACCGAAGAAGGTTGGTATATTTTCCGCTACAGTGTCCATTGAACTTTTAGCCCTGCTAGAGCCTCACCAGTTGCATCGGTGGTCTCATTGTGGCTCAATAAGATAGATGTCAGTACCGATAGGTGTATTATGTTAAATGTGTCGTTTCCTAACATGTCAGCGGCTTTGAAACATGACATTGAATACGACACTTACTGATATTAGGAAGTTCTGTAACCGAGAAGTTCGAATCGATAGCAAGCATAAACATATCATCCGAGCAGTCATTCGCTCGAGCACGCAGTTGGCTGGAAAATTGTGTCCAAAATCATCCCCAGTGTTCTCGCCTTACGAGAACATTCACCCCCGCCAGGTTAATCAAGATTTTGACCCGTCAGGGCAGACGGTTGATTCATTTGAAAGAGTCTGATGAGGCAGAAGTACGATATGCTGCGTTGTCCTATTGTTGGGGGGGTGAGCAAGACGTACGGACGACGAAGCAAACCTTTCCTCTCCATTGCACGCAAATCAGTTTTCAAGATCTACCGCGAACTATTCAAGATGCAGTAATAGTTACTGAGAACCTTGGTATCCAGTACCTTTGGATTGATGCCCTCTGTATTATACAGGATGATGAAGAGGACAGAGCACGGGAAATTGACCTCATGGGACACGTCTACGAGAACGCTGAAGTCACTATAGTAGCATCAAGGGCCGAAAGAGCCCAGGAGGGATTTCTGCAGGATCTTTGGCCGTATGGACGGGACAGGCCAGACTGGGTCTTCAAAATGCGGTATCGAGACCTGACAGGCCAACTAAGCCCCGTGGTCATCGCCCCGACAAGTTTTCGAACTCCAGGAAACTATTTATCGAAAAGAGCGTGGGCTTTCCAAGAACGTCTGTTCTCAAATCGAATCCTAGAATATAGCTCAACTTGCGTGCATTGGTCATGTCAGTCACACCGCGATTGTGATAGACAAGGCGGCAAGTGCTCCACTCGTGAGCTTGAAAAGGGCGTCGAAATTCTTCGTGGGTTGCCAGATCGCAATGCAGCTGTCACAATGAAGCAGTGGCATAAGCTCGTCGATATGTTCTCACAAAAGTCGCTCACTATTGCTAAAGACCGCCTTCCAGCTATAGCAGGTATCGCTGAGCGCTTTGGCTTGCTGTTAGAAGTTGAATATCTAGCTGGCATCTGGCGATCGTCTCTACCAAACGGGCTTCTCTGGATTGTCGATAGTTATGCGACCCTATCGTTTCAATTTCAGCCGCGTCCTTCAACGTTTCTTGCTCCCTCATGGTCTTGGGCATCCACCACACAGCCAATAAAGTACAGTGAGCATGTAAGCCATGGAGTCTCTAAGATAGACGTGATCAGAGTCGACATAGGACATCAAGCAAATGGAACTACTTACGGGGCCGTTAACTACGGACATCTTACGCTGCGGGGATTCATCACTCCAATTTATTGGAAATTACCCAGGGGAACGGATCCATATCTAGGCGACGGTGAAGTTACTAGAGAAGACTCTAAGTTATCCATCTCGATCTGCAGAGATGCAGTAGAAACGAGCCTAGCAGCAGAGGGCACGGACGAAATCCGCGCCTATCTGTTGGTTCTCGTCACAAACGACGACACCACTAGAGTGACTGGTCTGGTTTTGCATAGGCATCATGATCAGAAATATTCGCGGCTGGGAATCTTTGACGTTCCTTATTGTACGGCGGATCAGGAAAGGTATCCTCTCCTGGCTCGCAGCTTCTTGGAGGGCAATCCAGAGGAAGTCACAATTATATGAACTAGCAGTCAAGGCTCTGGGATTACGCATATAAGGGGGAATGCCGTACAAATGACACAGGCATTCTTCATATAGATCTAATTGGTAAAATCCATTCATTCGAGGCAACAATAGTCATCCCATGATTAGAAGCTGACGACCACTTAAAAGCGAACGCCGTTTCCATCTTGCTGTAGTTTTCCGCCCCTATTATCGGAACCCATCCTCTCATATACTTTCACTTTGTTGCCCCCTCTCCCTCCCGCCACGAATCTCAGCCCGAGTCCTTTTCCCTGTGATCTATGTCTCACCACTAACTAGTCCCATATCTTTGCGATAACAAGGCTTATACAGCTCTCATAACAAGAAAAGCCTGCAGTTAACCTTTCGGTATAAGGACTTAAATTCAAGAACTACATTGCATGTAAATCGACGTCTTTAAAAGCAAAAGTCCCTGGCAACGTAGTGTCTGAGGAAGGGGACATTGGGACGTGTAGTTTTACGAACTTATGGGCCGGGATAACTGAGGATCTTGAATTGTCTAAGAAAGATACGGGCGGCTGCGTGTAAGCTCCCGTGGTCCTCACGGATAGACAGCCGAATCATATGAAACAAATTCGTAGATTCATACTTTACAGAAAAAGCTCGCTAATTTAATGTAAAGGTGTCCTCCTCAAATGTTATGTTTCTAAAATTCGACATGTGGACCCTCCACCGGCAAGTATTTACACCTTTGGCTTTGGATGTGATATTAGATCCGGCTTGCTTAGATTTATCGCAGAGGTTAGCAACGGGAGACTACGTGTTCATTCTGGATGCAGGCATGATCGTAAGGGTTCATTCTCGTATATACTTTGATTTGATTACTGATTGAAGTAGGGAACAGTGCTTTTTATATACTGTTGCTTATTTCCAGTCTATATACGTAGCGAAATGCACACCGCAAATACCAGATCCTAAAAGTATACTGCTAAAGTCATGACAGAAAAATCGATTATTCAGGAGCCAGAAAAAGAAGCTGGCAGCAGAACATTGACGGTCAGCCTTTGAAATCTAAAATATACCCAATCCCGAGACCTGGAGGATACGATATCATATACCATAATGAACATATGCAACCCAGTGTGATGGTCCTGTCATTATATCACCGTTCCCGTTTTCCCTCTCATCCTCATCGCATAGGACGATATCCCTCGATAGTTGCGTCTGCCTCTGATCTTCATCACGTGTATCGTTGAACCCCATAGCATCTGTTTTCAAAGGTGCATCTACGCTTGTGGACAATTTTCCGCGCTGGGCCGTCGTTGTTGGACCTAACCAACGGTCTCGAAGCTCTGTTGTAGCCTTATGGAGGCCCCAACATACCGAGCCATCAGTCATGCCTCTATCCCGTATACCTTCGTACGTAATCCTTGCCACGTCTAGGCAAATCGCATCGTTCACCTCCCATAAAGTGCCAATAACATGGCGGAACCCAGCTATCTGGCAAGCACTAATCAAGTGGATGCTCTCATCGACAGACTCGTTGTCTTTGATTCGGCCCGTCCCGCATGCCGATAAGTAAGCGAGAAACGGTAGGCTCTCGCGGAGGTTCATTTCCAGAAGATCGGACACTGTCAGCAGTTCCTGCTTCTCATCTCCCAGTATTAAGTAGCTCTTCAGTGGATCCTGGTCATTTGTATAACCGTGTCCGGCGACGTGAAATATCTTGCAGCTTGGTAGCAACGACATAATGTCATGTTTGCGTCGTCCTGGTTCGATAGGGTCCAGTGTTATGGACTTGCACAGGTAGTGTAGCATTTCTATCTCCTTAGATGCAAAGGGAAGCTGGGCGGCATGGCCCGGCGTGTGTTCCATAGCGACTAATAGAGCCTGACCTGGGGTCGATGATGTGATTTGTGTATTACCACGTCGACGACTATGGACGATTGTTTTGATAGCCGACGCGTAAGATGACATGACCCTATCAAGCACCGTTTCAGCAGAACGCTTATTATGACGCCCAGCCGCATGGAGGGGGAATTTGCTTAAGGGGCCCGTAGGAATCCACCACACGCGAGGCCACATGTCTGCAGATGGAGGCTGAGAAAATCCAAGGGCATCGAGAATTGGATGCGCAGCGACATCCCATAGCCACTCAAGGATTGTGGGTCTCCCTAAGTTACCTGAATTCTCCTTCTCCTTGATATCTTTAATACGGAGGCGAGGCAAAAACAATGCCCGTATCCGGTCTTTCTCGACAAGCAGTGCGTCGCAGCAGAACCTACTAACGTTGATAACGACGATCGGGCCAGAACTCGCAGCAGCTTGCATTTCCTCTACGCCTGGAATGGCCATGAAGTCTCCAAATCCAGGCCGTTGTCGTATATCCGCAATCACCCTATCCAGCTCGTTACCCGCGTCATAACGTCGATTCGCTTCCCCCCACCGGGGTAACACACGATCTTCGACAAGAGAAGAGCTTTCTGCAGTGAAGGGGAGGTCTAGTTCGTCGCGAAAACGTACGAATGCGTCTGCTAACTCCGGATGGCTCTTACGTAAATCTAGAAGATCGGTCCGAATCTCCTCAAGAGATGACGCGAGCAAATTACGACCCTGTTCAAGGAAACTCAGCGCAATAGATGCTCGTTTCCCTGCCATTAAAGCTACCGCTGCAGCATAGGAAGCTAGTCCGACAATTTGTCTGAGCACATGCTGCTTATCGGAATTCTCGAGTGAGCGTGAAGTTAGCCTCGGAATAAGGTGTATAGCAATGTTCGAGGCATTATAAGCTTGTTGCCAGTCTTTGGCGGAGATACAGGCCATGAGCAATGCTTGACCAGCTTGTATTCGAGTGATGGTAGCTGCATTAGTCTTGAGTAAAGCGGAATGGAGGTGAACCTTCGCTTCCTCGAAATCGGCCGTCGCTTTCGTTCTTCTGAACCTTTGTATGAGCCCGGCCGCAAGACCATTCAAGAGCGCCGCGTAGCCACGATGGTTTTCCGAGCATGCACCAACTGCTTGCCTCTTTAATCTTATGACTTCTTCTAGGTCGCTTATCTCTCCTGTATTCTTATACCTGCTTTTGAGTCTGGTGCCGAGGTTATAGAGTAGTACTGGACGTTCTGGGTGCTCTTGTGACGTCGTATTGATTGCTGATCTTGCGATTTGGATAGCTTCTTCAAGGTCGGCCAGTTTGCTTGTCCTTGAATATTTCTTGAAGATCTGAGTTCCTAGATTGTTCAAGTATGATGCCCGGTTCAGATAATCTATAGGAGCCATGTCCACCGCTTGCCTTCCTATTTGAATACTTTCTTCGAGATCAACTATTATCCTTGTCCTTGAATATTTGTCGCCTAGGTAGCGTGCAAGATTATACAACCGTCCTGCTCGGTCTGATCGATTTAAATTTATATGAATTACCTGCCTCGCTAGTCGAATAGCCTCTTCAAGATCAGACATTGCTCGAGTCTTTGAATACCTATCGTGAAGTCGAGCTCCAAGGTTGCTTAACCAAATTGCTCGCTTTGGATGATTTGCCGGTGTCATATCAACCGCTTGTTCGGTGAGACGGATAGCTTCCTCGAGATCCGCTATCTCTCCCATCCTTTTATATCTATCGCCAATGTCCGCTGCAAGGTCGTTTAAATACACCGCGCGATCCGAATAGCCGTCTGTGACGGCGTCGAGTGCTTGTCTTCCGACCCGAATGGCTTCTTCTAGGTCATCTATCTTTCCGACCTCCAAATATCTGTCGCTCAGTCGATTTGCAAGACCGTTCAGCCTCATTGCTCGGTCGGGATGATCGATTGGAGTCATATCGACTACCTGCCTGGAAATCTTCAGAGCTTCTTCTAGGTCGGCTAATGCTCCAGTCCGTGCATATCTGGCGCTCAGCCTAATTCTCAGGTAGTCCAATTGCCATACCCAGACTGTATCTTCTTCTGAAGCCATATCGATTGATTGCCTGGCTATTCCAACAACTCTTTTCAAGATCGACTGTGGTGCCGTCTCTTATCGAGCTACAGGACACAATTAGCTGCGAGCGTCTTCTGACCGCGTAGTTTCTTTATTGCATGGCGCGCTGTATTAATACTCCAATTAATACTCTGTGGTGGCCTGGTCGGCACGTTGGATCTGCCGATGGCCAAGAATGGGCATTCGCCTCCCTGGGATGCACCCCGTCGCCCTGTTACTGAGGTACCAACTGAAACTCTCTGTACCGCAGGCAACTAGTCTAGAGCGTGGTGCCTACCAACTTCATAACTGTTATTTACGCATTCAATCTGCATTACGATTGATGCCTTTCGTTTCATCAAAGTATAAGACGTCCAGTTGAGAAGCGAAATAATTCCCATTGAATTCTGTCAGAGGGTAAAAGGTTAACCGTAGTACTCCCCCAATGGTGCTACGCCATATGCGTTTGACAAGTTCGAACGATGTGTCGAAGACTGATACAGTGTTGCAGCTACATCACGCCACGATACGACATGGTTTGTCCTGTCAAGGCATAGCTCATTCTACATGGGGATCTATGTTTAGACGTAAGTGGTAATATTTCGGGGAGAAGGAGCCTAATGTAGGCTTTGGCAGGTGCACGTCGCTTAAAGGAGGCATCTTATAGGACTGCGTAAAGTACTACAAAGATGTCTGAGGTTCGTAAAATATATAAGGAGCGTTCCGGTTGTTAACCGAGCACCCTCCGGCCCGAAAAGGTCTGCCAGAGATCTGACGGGCCGCAGCCTCGATTTCTGACTAGCTGGAGGTGAATTCGGTCAATTGCCCACATAGTAGGGGCCGGCATGAAATAGAGCCTTCAAGGGCTGCTGTATTGACTGCGCTAGGTCGTCAGAGATCTGGCAGCCGGAGGGTACCCAGATATGAAGGTTTATAGGGTGCCCGGTTGACACCAAATCAAACTCCATAATGTACATGGGCAACTCAGTGTTGTCGCTTGATCTGTACGCCGGTGCATAATTCGATAGCCTCCCCATTCCACACCCATCGCCCGCGAAGCCCGATGAAGTCCCTAGCTTACAGCCTCGACCTTCGTCCTTTTGCTCCCGAAGAACCCCACACGGTATCGTCCTGTGAAAAGTTATGTACACGAGAAGTCTTCTAATTAGTGCTGATTTGATACTACCCTTAGCTGTAACTCGGAGTGGTGCCTCGCTAGAGCTATCCAAGTTGTGATTAATAGAACTGCCAGCCCAATATAGCATATTAGATCTGGAAAGCTCCAAAAGCCATAGCCGAGAATAGCAACCCTCCAATCATAAATCCCATCGTCGAGAAACCCATCTCAGGCGCAAGTCCAGCCGCAGCGTTTCCCGACTTCGAAGGCGTCGGACTAGCACCACTCTCACTACCACTCTCACCACCATCATTCCCATTCCCATTAGCAACAACAGAAGCAGAAGCACTAGCACTAGCAGGCGGTAAATCCGGCCTAGTATTCGTAGCCGTAGCATTCACGCCCGCATTACAGAACACGTCCTGATACATGACGCCCTGTCCAAACAGACATTTCTGCAAATCGCCAATCGTCTGGTCTACGGCGACGCAGTAGAGTCCGCAGTCATTGAAATACGAGACTACCTCGGCAGATTTGCAGCAGTGCGACATGGCGTCTGTGTGGTTGCTGCCTGAGCCGAAGGGTACGGCGCATGCTGCGTCTGTTATGGGGATTTGGTAGGGGTTGCAGACCGCCGTGGGGGACGGCACGGACGCTGAGGAGCTCGTGATTGGAATTGTTGCTGCGGCGGTGGATGACATCTTGGTGGTGTTTCTGTTCTTGTTTGGAAAAAGTTATGGGAGGCTTTCGTTCTGTGGTTTCTTGATTGTTGCGTCAACAAGGGATTGGAGATGTGTATCACCAGTGAGCGATCGAGTCCCTGGGCGAATGAGCGGGTATATTTATGATGAAAAGATGAAATCCTGATGCATACACGTGGAAGATGCTGTTTGTTATTTATTAACTGTCGATCTCACAAGGTCAGGGCATCAGTTGGCCCAAGCAAACTTGCTTTTGTTTACTCGATGACTTGGCCATTCATAATTAGCAGTTGGGGCGCTGGCAATACGAGCTGCTGGGCCAGGATCGGGGCTGAACAGTGTCCATAGTGAGATGAGAAAGTACCGTAACGGATGCCCACGAGTTGGACTGGCCATTAGCAATACCCTAATCAATGTTAGTGCTACGGAAGATCTAAGCTCTGATAATAACAGAAATGTTGATTCAATTTAGGTTCATCATACTCCGAAATACGTGTCATGAGGAAAGGTTGTTTTACACATGCACAGTTCCTCAGTGAAGTACTGGCTGCCGATTGAGATGGAAGATATGGATCTAGAGTACATGTAGGTACTGTAGATACCATTGGGTATGAAAACCCCATAAAGATGCTTCCTCCGATCCAACTCATGAGTTTCAATCAGAAACCTGTAAGTCCAACGAATAGCACGATACCACGAAACGGTTGAGAGGAGAAATGTAGCTAGTTTGCCATGGAGGTTGGTTATTTAAGTATGTTGTACGCAGGTGAATACCTAGATACCTGTACATGTGTTGTCTATGTACTTGGCAAACATGAATGCTCTACCGGTACTTTGTGGATACTCATTCTCACATCTGATATTCCAACCCAGGTAGTGAATAAAGGTAGGAGGTAAGAGAGATAGAAAAATATGGTGCATGAATCTCATCTAGGTAAAACTGTAATTCGTGTCTTTGCATTGATGTTGAAATGGAAGCAATCATTCAGTTCGTCAGGAACCCCTGCCCAGGACAAGTCAAGTTGACCATCACGAGCTACATTTAGTGTGTATTTTAGTGTGTATTTTAGTGTGGGTTGGCTGTTTTGCCTGTTTAGGAAGTGCCTGGGTACTCACAGACCAACCACTGTGTTTTAAGAGACTGTGGTTGGCCAGCCTTCCAATTAAAATCTGGGTCTCTCCCTCCCCGGCCGTTGGTCGCTGGGTGGACTCGCACAGCAACCAAGAGCCACCTAAGAGAGCCAGCTCAGCTTTGCAATATCTGCACCAAAAAAACTCCACTGCACCTGTCGGCCTACTTCGCTCCGTCACACATTATCATCATCATTGCCGTACCGTCTTCATCTTCGTCTTCGTCGTCCACCGATTCAACCGTCTTTTTTGATGCAGTACTATCGAACCATTCTGGTCCAACGCATCGACAGTGCGCCAATACTGAGCTACCTTTCGCAGACACAGTGCGCTTGGACGCTCTGTTAAAGGATAGCTTTTGGCTATCAGATCGAGCTGAGGCAGTTTGCCGACAGCTCATCCCAAATCACTCCGTCTCAGCTCAATTCGCATGCGCATAATAATCACTGTTTCGCCACAATACACCGCCATAGAATAGTCCTACAGTCGGCCAGCGCAGAGATGGCTCCCTCTCAACTCAATGGCATCGTTGAGCCCGATCACGATCTCATACCCTCCACCCCACCTCAAGTTCCCGAAACAACAGCAACAACGGCAACAGACATGACTCAACCGCCAACAACTCTCAACCATCTGGCCCCGTCACAGCAATCCATTCCTGACACTGAAGTACCTGCTTCGCCTGTCGAGCTTTCCGATTCCTTCAAGACTGAGCTGAACGACGACCGCATGTCACCACCACGAGTCATTCGATCCTCCTTGACTCCGCCTCCATCCTCGCAGGTCGTCCAGACCAACGCCGCTGCTGGCATGCCTCTAGGCCACGCCAACCCACAAAGAACGAACACCATGTTCTCTCCGCCACTCACGACGGTTCACATTCTAGATCGATATCGGCTTAGTACCACCGAATATCTTCCTCCCACGGCGGATCAGATCGACAATGCCACCATTGACGAGCTCCGTTCCCTGTTGCAGTCTTCCCTTTCCATAAACGCTAAGCTCAAGTCCGAGACCGCTCATCACAAGCTGCAGTACGAGCTCCTAAGCATGCAAGCCGTCGAAGATGCCAACCGCGCCAATGTTGAGCATGAGATGATCCGGCGCGAGGTCGAAGCGCTTCGTATTGCTGAGCATGCCCGACAAGCCAGAAGAGAGCTCGATGCTCGTGTAGATCCCACCCAGATCAAGTACCGTGAGCTTCAGCATGTCTACGATGCTCTCACAAAGGAACACAAGGAGCTCGTACGTCGCTTCAGGTCTGCCTCAAGACTCGTCCAGCAACAAGCAGAAGAGATAGACGCCCTGCATGATGAACGTGACATGCTTCTCAACCGTATCCGCGAGAATAGGCAACATTTCCACATGTTGTGCAGTCCTGGTGGCGCATTCCACGGTGCTTTAACACCCAAGACTCCCTCTACGAC
The DNA here is from genome assembly GCA_023159215.1 of Xylariaceae sp. AK1471. NCBI lineage: Eukaryota > Fungi > Ascomycota > Sordariomycetes > Xylariales > Xylariaceae > Xylariaceae sp. AK1471. Next base: position 394,845 of record JAJKLI010000021.1, read on the forward strand.
TTCCCCTCAGCAACATCGGACCACCCCTCGACAGACACCGAGATCCGCAAATAGAAGTGCCCGCTATGAAGCCGAAACCGATGCGGCTGGCTTTGCCGCTCTTTTACAGGCCCTGGATCAAGACAATAATAGTGCTCCTACAACCCCCACCTCAGCTAACCGACCTACAACACGAGTTCCACTCAGCAAACATCGAGCAGCTCACTCCCTATCATCGCTACCCGCCACTCCCCTCGCACGCTCTCGTGGTAATCCTGGCCTCCTCCCTTCTCTCGATCTTGTACCACGAACTGAGCCCGCGCAAAGATTCAGTAACCGTGTCGAACCTCAAACGCCCACGCAGAGGAAGCGCCGCAAGAGCCGAGAGAGCACCATCTCCGCCGAGGACGAGAACGAAGAGAATGCCCGCACTATGACGTTGGAGTCTGTTGCGGCGGCTGCTCAGTCATATATGTCACAAGGTTCGCATCGCTCTCAGCCGCGAGGGGGAGGGGGTGCGGAAGAAGAAGTCTTTGAGAGCCAAGCTAGCCAAGCAGCATCAGAAATGTTACGACGAGATCCTCGCGAAAGCTTTGATGTTGAAAGCTCGGTCGGGTCCCGAGATGTGACGCCTGCACCAGCGGAAAAGTCGAATAAACTCCAAACCAAACTTTATGCTCCCATACATAAGGCAGGCATGAGCATGGAAAAGCGCAAGTTTAGCGGAGGTGCCAAGGCAGAGGGTGCGCGAGGAGAACTACTCACAAGCCCAGCTAAGAAGATACGTTATGGTGTTGACGGCCCGGTTGGCCTGGGTATTCAACAGCTCCGTCGCAGATGAGGCTAGGGCGGGTTCAGAAACCTTGCAGGAACGAGACATCAAGTTCTCATGTTACGAAATCATATGATATGAAGATTTACGAATTCGGGTTGGTGAGAAGGGGACTCATCCGGGAAGGGCTACGAAATGGTATGATAGGGAGCCGGTTTGTGTACTATACCCGATTTGCTATCGTGTTGCTGGGACCATATTGGCTCCAACAGACACCTACTATGGTCAAAATTGCTGGAACGAACGATTAGTTGGAAAGGAACCAGCATGACCAGGTTCTTCAAGGGACAAATTGACATAGCATGGTTCAATACAAGAGCGTCGATCGCCCGATGGACCTATATTAGCTCAAAAATAGTATCAAGCAAATATCGGCGTTGCTAATTATGAAAACAATGGCTTGATCTCAACATGATACCACAAAGATTGATTATACTGATTTAATGAATCCTTATCCAAGCCTGGTCGATAACTTTATCGAAGGAAAGACAGGAAGACATTAGGGACGCATTACAGTCACCAGCATCTTCATGTAATACACCAACGTACTTATGAGCCGGCGTAGAGTCGCATTTTATTAGGATTTGATATCGTAGCATCATCCCTGGGTGATAAGATACAATCAAGCTTGTATTCAGCAGCTAGAGAGTTTAATGTTTCACAGCATGCCTTTAATGATATGCAAGTCTGCTACCTACCGAGGTAGATATTATTCGCCTATGTTACCAGTTGCTATTCAAAACTCTCCTCTAACCGGTTACTAGTAGACATACTAAATGGTTGCTCATACACATAAGTCAGACATGTATGAGGAATCATATATTCATTCATACCGAATATGTAAACCATCTACTCACATAACTCTTGTGGGTTCTCTTCAGTCGGTATATTCTTGGCATTTGACGTCGTCGTCAATTATCTATCGCCTAGGCATACGTTTCATGTCTCAAAAGCACCAAGCGATAGCTATTATATACAAGAACCCGGCGGCTTCGAAATACGACAGTCGTTGTTCTGGACAAGTAGTTACCTCGAGACCTTTAGCATTAAGAGCCCGCTCGGGAAACCAACGAGCGGTGATTCATTCGACCGGCCCCAACCGGCTCGGCCCGGAATCCATGGATGTGTATTTATCCCCCCGCTACCCTACACTATCGGAAACGAGAACCGGCATTTTGGGATTGGAAGTTCCCGCGTTCCCGAACCTCATCTGGAGCTGTGCTTCTTTTTCTTCCTTTTCACGTTTCCTTTCCTTTTTGCCATGTTTATTCAAGTGACTTTGTGTTTCGAATAGCGTTGCAAGAGCGGGTTTGGCGCGTCAGTTTCCATTAACGGTATACGCATCAATTAAATCTTCCTGTATAATTTCACCCGTCCGTCAAGCTTCATACAGGCTGAAGCTCAAATACCGAAGCTCAGAGCTCCCCCGCAGTCGGAGCAATAATTACTTGAAACCAATCACCAACTAGTCTACCTACTTACCTCACATACGCTACTTACCTACTTTCCTCCCCTTCAATCCCCCAAAGTTACAAACCTCAAGAAAAGGCAAGATGGCCTCCCTCCCAAAAGGTCTAAAAGCCATCCTCCAAAAATCCCCCAGCGACACCATCATCCTCTCCTCTTTACGAACACCCATCTGCCGGTCCTACAAAGGCCAATTAAAAGACGCCTACCCAGAAGAACTCCTCTGCACCATCTTACGCGCCACCCTAGCCGCAAACCCATCCCTTCCCCCCTCTCTTGTCGAAGATGTAGCAGTAGGCGTCGTGCTCTCCGAACTAGGCGGCAGCAAGGCCGCGCGCATGGCGCTCAACCACGCGGGATTCGACAGCAGCGCGACCTCGTTGTACACCGTCAACCGCGCCTGCAGCAGCAGTCTGCAGAGCATAGCGACCATATCGGCGCAGATCCGCGCGGGCATGATCGACACGGGCATCGCGGCCGGGATGGAGAGCATGACGCGGAACTACGGCTCGCGGGCGATTCCCGTGGACGTATGGCCGGAGCTCCCATCCGCCGAGGAAAAGAACGTGCGCGACTGCGTCATGCCCATGGGGCTCACGTCCGAGAACGTCGCCTCGCGCTACGGCGTCTCGCGCGCAGACCAGGACGCATTCGCCGTCGAGTCCCACCGCCGCGCCGCAGCGGCGCGGGACAACGGCCATTTCGACAGGGAGATCGTCCCCGTCCGCACGCGTTTCCAAGAAGTCGACAAGGAAGGGCAGAAACTCGGTCCCGAGAAACAGATCACCGTGACGCAGGACGACGGGATCCGCGCCAACGCCACGCTCCAGGCCCTGGCTAAGCTGAAACCCGCCTTCAAGGCAGACGGGTCGAGCACGGCGGGGAATAGCAGCCAAGTCAGCGACGGCGCCGCCGCCACGCTCTTGATGCGCCGAAGCACGGCGACCGAACTCGGATTAACCAAGAATATCCTGGGGAAATTCGTCGGCGCCGTGACGGTCGGCTGCGCGCCCGACGAGATGGGCATAGGGCCCGCGCTAGCGATTCCGCTGCTCTTAAACCGGTTGGGGCTGGAGAATCACGACGTCGATCGCTGGGAGATCAACGAGGCCTTCGCGAGTCAGGCCATCTACTGCGTGCGCGAACTCGGACTCGAGGGCGCGTGGGAGGAAGGAAAGGTCAACCCCGACGGAGGCGCGATTGCACTTGGCCATCCCCTCGGTGCTACGGGTGCGCGGATGGCGAGCACGCTTCTGCATGGTCTGGGCAGGTCAGGGGGCGAGGTCGGTGTGGTGAGTATGTGCGTGGGCACGGGGATGGGTATGGCTGGACTGTTTGTTAGGGAGTAAGGGTGGGCGATGGAGTGTAACAAGGAGAAATATCACTGTAAATACCCTAGAGTCAATCTACTACTTGTATATGCGCTACATTGGGTGTTCTGGTGATTCTTGTGGGTTGTAATAAGAATCAACCTGGCATGTTAAAGCAGCAGAGATTAAATACATACGTTCACATTTCACATAACATAACCTCCGAGTTCAAAGTTAAGAAAAAGTAGAGTATGGAAAATCAAACTTTTGTTAGAAAGCTACTCAGCAGTAGTATGAGCTCGTAAAAACAACCGAGTATCTCAAGCTGAACAATGCAACGCAGAACTCGAAAACTAGATATGACAGTCGTTTGCAACCATCCTCGCGTGCACTCGACGACCAAATCTCTCCTTGTGACTGAACCTCCCCGAACATGGTCGGTGCTCATAAGACAGAACATCGGTAATCCCCTAATACTATACACTTATGCTCCCTGGTTGTCGTCTAGCCGTCTCATATTCAGTTGTCTTCATTTTTGCTCCTGTGTTTTCTTCTCCGTGCTATTCTGGTCGGCCAGGTTTCGGCAAGTTCCGATGGTTCCTTTCCTTTTTTTTGGTTGTTTTTTTGTGTTTTTGTAGTGGGGAGAGGAGCTCCGTGATGAAATTATGCCTGGTCCGCTTTGTTCTATGTTGATGTCGAGGAGGAGACTTATTGAACGCTGCCATCAGGTCCTCGATTTGTTGTGCAGTCACAAGGGTCGGAAGTCCGATGTGCTCGATCCCAACGTGCCTGCTCAAATGACTCACTGTGATGAGCGATGTCTCGTCCGAATTTTAACATCTCGTTCGTGGAAGGGAGAGGCTGACGTCCAAAGGTACTGAGCGTTTCGTAGTCCCAAAAGACATAGCCCCATAGAGGCATGCATGCCTCGCACGCAAACTGCCGTTTCGATGCGTGTTGAAATATCTGTTCCTTTGGATAGTATTGAACCAAGGCATGGTACCATGCCACTTTTGGACCACATTCCTCCTCGGCATATCTTTTGAAAGCCTCTTCCGCGTCGAGAACTGTCCCGTAAGTTTCTGGGAGGATTTTTAATTCCATCAGCTCAAGATTCCAGGGATAAGCGACAATTCGAAAAGGTACGTCTGCTGTCATTTGGGAACAGAAAACGCCGAACTCCTCACGACCGGCTTGCTCATTTCCCGGTGTATCAAAAAGACGCAGTCTTTTCAGGCCTCTAGTGAGTATAAACGAGGATAGAGTCCTAAACCTGGTGGCCCATGGATTCGATTGCCCTGTGACTATTTATTGTGAGTAACGACTTCTTTGGTGATCACTGCTTACATTTTACTAACCGAGTTTCTCACGTAGGTAGTCGTTGAGGAGTAGCTGAACGCAGCGTACTTGCTCCATCTCCCACGGAGCGAATCCTTCCCAGATTTTATTCCAAGCCCGACAATACTGGGGATTTGCCATGTGAACTTGCCAAGGGGAGACAGTTGACACAAGATGTAGGGCATAGAGCGCTTTATAGAATCGTGTCATCTCAGTGTGTGTTGGCTTGATGCAAGCACCGATGTGGAAAGTCGATGTAGCCCTTTTTAAGGCGTAAGATGCCAGTTTCTCTCCCCAGTACTCGACAGTCTTGTGCAAGTCGACGTACTCGGAAGTTTTGTAGAAGCCTATGTACTCGATAGATATGGGAAGCTTTGTGGCTTGGCCTGGAGTGGCATAGTTGCGCATGTTGTCGTAGCTGAGATGCCGGTCAAGAACGGTAAATTCTAACTCAAATGTGCCGGGGTCATAAACAGCGGCTGTTCTTAACTCATGTGACTCGAATGGGTCGTTTTCAGGGCCAATAGACTGAGACTGAGGCTGAGAGTCTTTGTCAACAATCGGTCCAGGTAAGGTGATGCGTAGAGCCTCCAGACCCTGTAGGGTTGCTACTAAGGGCATTAGGGCTCTTCCGACGACATAAGACACCTTGTTGGCCGCATGCTTAGCCTCGTCCTCGATCACTACACAATACTCGGGACCGGAGAGTGCAAGGTTGAAGATAGACAGCACATCAGGTAGATTGTTGACGATGAGAAGTCGCACTTCATTGGGAAGACGCTCAAGGCGACTGCGGTGGTCACTAGCTGCCCTAGAAAATATCATTAGTTAATAACAAGTGGCTGAAGGGGGAGAGGATGTTGGAAACAATAGAAATGTGGATGTTAGCAATGTATAAGTAGAAAGTTCCGCCAACAATATAAGAAAGGATCTCGCTCATAATATAATAATAACTATCGGCGATAACATAACCATACCTTTTCCAAGCAGCTTCCACTGCCTGCTGAGAAAGTGACGAAGACATCGTCACCAAGCTTCAAGTTAGATGTCCAGTTGTAAAGATGAAGCCGATACCGAACAATGAAATGGTGAACGTTCAGTGGTTTGCAGAAGAGACTACCTTAATAGCGATGGGACGATCTGAGGCGGCACTGCCAACAGTAGGAGGAGTGTAGATGTTTCGTAAAGGGGATATGGGGCGGGAAGGTCAAGTGTGGATGGGTGTTTATTTTAAAAAGGCATGAAGCAAGAATGGAGTGGGACAATAGGTGACCACGGTACCTATTTCGAATGTGAGCGATAGGTAGCGCACAGCTACGTACCTAACTTAGGGACTTTACTTGCCTCTGATTGGCAACAAGCTGCTGTTCACGTGCAAACACATTTCTATGTTCGGTGTAATGCGTTCCACATAAGTAGTTACAGAGGGTGGTACCTCCACTCAAGTATCTTTTCTGCCTCAGGCCACTAAGTAGGGCTGCAGCACAATAGGAAACCACCTAGTGATCTCGCTAATCTTGATGCTTCTGCTAAGGCCCTCCTGAGGCTGAATTAAATTTGGGTCTGTATGACCAAGATTGTGAATTTAACTGTGAGAAAGCTAAGAGACACCCTTCTTGCCTTGCATCTTTGGCTAATATCCTTCTCGTCAATTCAGTCATAACAACCGGCAACAACAAAGGGAAATCCAACACTTCATCTAATATAGAGCTTGATTTTTATCAACAGTCTAAGGGATTAGGAAGCAAGAGGCTGGTAGCTATTTAGAGCCTAACTACAACTCACGCCTAATCGTGTTTTATGATGCTAAGGTGCTCACGAAATTTGGTTAAAGCGACTTGATTTCATGACACAACCATATTCGCTGTCCGCTTAATCAAAAACTTACCTTTTCTGATATACTTCGGATGCGCTGCATGCTTTCCATTAGTCTGTTAAGCTCCTTTGTTCCAACAACCGCGTCCTTAAAGCTAAACGTCAGACTCTAGATCGCCGCACCAGCTCAAGATGCGGAAACTTCCTGCTTCAAAGTTCCCTCGACTATCGCGATAAACCCATATCGCATTTTCAATATCCGGATGAAGAACATGGCAGCACAGTCGAGACTAGGTGTAGTAAAGTGGGTGCGAAGGAGGGGAAGGCAGAGCTGACCCGACGTGCGAGCGTTACGATCGAGCACGTGAAAGTTCGCATATACATGTTCCTCTGCTTGCCGGTCTCGATCTTTCTGATTTTTCGTCCGCGAATACTGTTCAAACCTAGCCGTCTCGGTCTCGAGAACATCCACCCCGACTGGTCCCACGTAACTATAGCTACGCAACCAGCAGCTCATATACTTCACGAGCTTTTCAATTTTTCTTTTCAACTCATCCTGGCTGTCAAATTAGATCGAGCTCTCAATCCAATATCTTCCTTCCGAAAGGATCTGCTTCGTGACAGCAAGGAAGATAGGCCCGTTGCCATCGTCGTCTGTAACGAAAAACGCCGAGCCATAGTTATCTACAGCTTGTTCTATGAGTTCTGATAGTGGGATAGTCGCAGGCCGAATATATTGATTTTCAGGGGTTACGTAGGAGAGCAGTCTGCGCAGAACACCCCTCTTCAAATCTCGCAGAAGTCTCTCGCGGCCTGCCTCGTTGCGAGTGATGTACATGCCAGCACCACCATAATTAAGCCTGTTGATTCCTGAACACAAATGGAGGCGAGTGAGCAGATAACTCTTGGTATACCTTCAAGCTCTGCTCCGAGTACCATATCCCGCACTACCCGTGCATGACACCGGAATGAGAAAGCTGTCGGGATTGCGTTGACATTCGCTGCAGCAGAGCTTTGAATCGCGGGCGCATCCGTCTACTTCAATGATTTCACATCTCGGTGTAGGTAGGCCTGATTTCACAGGGGCCGCCTTAGTTTTATGTACCAGCTTGTCTCCAGAGACATTAATAAATCATCAACCTCCAGGCCGTCAGACGCTAGTTTCTAGGCCACGAGATCCATATTCTCCTCTTTCACCGGCATTTTTGCCTGTCTCAAGCAGAAAACGAGATTCAAACATTGCTTCTCCGACAGCATAGATATTATTTCTGGTGCTTGTTGCGCATTGGACTCTCCGAGGTAGAATAGCACAACTATGGTGTTGCTACTAAAAAATGCTTCTCCTTGGGGAGCGAGTGCAATATATATTATAGCCTACTCTCACTTAGATTTAGGGCTTAAATCGAGGGTACCGTCTTCGTCTGACAACATCGAACACGGTATAGCAAATTAACCCAAACGGCTCCAACCAGCGTCAGGAAATTCCTGGCATAACCAGCTTTCGGGCACCTCTACGAGGCATCCAAGTTTCTTAAGCTCGAGGTCACTCTCCTCCATTAAGTAGTAACGAGAAGAGCTCACATTTGCTGTTAAATAGCTCGTTCTGGAGGACTGCCGACACTCTGAGTATAGTACTCTATGAAGAGCCACATTCAAATCAGAGTCATTTCTTCGCCCTCTTCGATGTTGCAGAAGGGGCAAATCGTGATGTTCCTAGTATTTATATTCTAGGTATTCGTAGCGTTGTACTTGCATGCGTGATTTGACAACTAAGTTCTTTAATTTGTTTGACATTTCCTTGGAGCCTATTATAGCCGTATTTGCCCGCCATCAGCACCACGGTCGATGAGCAGCTTGGCCATCCTTCTCTTCCCGAAACATGATGAACCTAAGTGCAATGGTGTCTTTCCATCTTTATCAGCAGCCAATACATCAGCACCGCGGTCGATAAGCAGCTTGGCCATAGCTGTAAAGAGCTCCACGTAGTTGTGTTTCTCTATCTTTATCAATACCGCGCTTGATACGTATATAGCTAATTTCCTGGCATTTGACTTCGAAGAGAGTTTGAACTAGAGGGCTATTGAGGTCATACACGTCAATTAGACTTTGGTGTTGAACCTTCAATTACGCTATGATCTTGTTTTCGCTGGCAAGGGGGGGGGGGGGGGAGAATAATACTGTGCCACAGCTGTTCTGGCCATATGTATCTGCCCTAGCTTGTAAAGATTATATATAGTCTGTGCTCTAAACGATTAAGCTAAGTATATTATCCTGAAAGACAAAGGGTGTAATTATATCATAGTATTTAACACGCTACCAAGCTCCTATAGATATAATCTATTTTCCAATGTGAGCAATAGCGCATAGGCTCCATGAAATGGCGTCTTTCCATCTTTATCAGCAGCCGATATATTAGCACCGTGATCGATAAGCAGCTTAGCCATCTCGAAATTCTTGTTAGTTGCAGCCCAGTGCAATGGTGTCTTTCCATCTTTCTGAGTAGCTGATACATCAGCACCGCGGTTAATAAGCAGATTAGCCACTTCTATGTTCCCATTATATGAAGCCTTATGCAATGGTGTGTTTCCATATCTATCAGCAGCTGATACAATAGCACCGTGGTCGATAAGCAACTTAGCCACCAAGATATTCGCATGCATTGCTGGTAAAGCCCAGTGCAATGGTGTCTCTCCATTTTTATTAGCAGCTGATACATCAGCACCGCGGTCGATAAGTAGCTTAGCCATCCAGATATCCTGATCTCGTATTAATGAAGCCTTATGCAATGATGTGTTTCCATATTTATCAGCAGCTGATACATCAGCACCGTGGTCGATAAGTAGCTTAGCTGTCTCTGTATTCTCGCGAACTGATACAGCCCTGTGCAATGGTGTCTCTCCATCTTTATCAGCAGCTGATACATCAGCACCGTGGTCGATAAGCAGCTTAGTCATCTCTGTATTCTCGCGAACTGATACAGCCCTGTGCAATGGTGTCCCTCCATGTCTTTCAGCAGCCGACACATCAGCACCGCGGTCGATAAGCAGCTTGGCAACCTCCGTCCTTCCTTTTCCAGAGCCCCAGTGCAATGGCGTGTTTCCCTTATTATCAGCAACTGAGATATTAACGCCCTTTTGGAGAAGCGCCTCTACTAGCACGCTAAATCCATTCTCCGCTGCGCACATCAGAATCGTCTTTCCACGCTTATCCTTGAAATGGACGTCATACGGCTGTGTCGCGAGAAAGAATAATGACACTTTTTCGTTTCCGTATTCAATGAGTTGGGGGAACAACTCCCTCTTTTCTTTAAAAAAGAAGTTTCGACTTGAGGCGTGTAAAATATCAAGATCCGGTGGCAACCGGCTGCAAAAGTGTGCGAAAGAGAATTCTGGCAGTCGCTCAGCCTCGAGTTCTAGCATGGCCTGGATTGCAGCACTGCTCTTTGTAGCACTTGCTGCGAGGATTGGGGGTCCGTATCGCTCGTTTTCTATCTTGAAACAAGACTGACGGTTCGCGTGAGCACGAATAAGGGCCGGCAAATTGGCCTCAGCCAAGATGTACAAGAGACTGACTTCGGATGTATATTCACGTGTCATGTGCTTTTGGAGGATGTTGTGATGCTCTACCCATCTAGAACGTGGAAACCCAGCTAGAAAATCACGCTGGCTTACGCCATGGTTTTGTGCTTGCTCGGCGTGATATAGGATTCTTTGATTGGCGTATTCCAGAAACGGAAACCGCTTTGTGGTTGCTTCACGGGCGGATTTCTTGAGCTTCGTTCCTGCTTTCATGTTCATATACGTCAAGCAACACTGCTTAAGCGTATCGTGGCTCCAACCTAAGAGGTTCGCTGAGAGATCGGGCCGGATCTTGCTAAGACCGTCTTCTTTGAGCAAAAAGTCTCGGACGGATTCGTGGATGAATTGGATGGTTGGACTCCTCGACTTCGTAGATTCAGCTAATCCTTTGGAGTTATCGAGGATGTATCTCTTGATGGTGTCTTCGGATATCTCATCTGAATGACAGTGAGCTAGATGATGAGGCTCCAGCCCAGACAGAATTGCGAAATACAGCTCTTTTGGTGTAAGAGGTTGCTGAGCAAATAGCACCCACTGAATGCAAAGAAGGAGGCCGTTCGTAGTTTGACCGTTGCGGGTCAGAATTTCATGGAATAAGTCGTGGAGATCTCTAGGGAGCTGTTGAATCCGGGAACGGAGGACATGCCCACGCCCTGCGTCATACTCCTTATTGAGAATATCCACTACAAGTACAACCCACATGAAGACACCGGAGGCTTTCTCCTGGAGATCATAGCGAATCTTCTCTGCAAGACTATTATGCCCGATGCATAATGCGCTACTCAGATAACTCGCTATATCTTTACTGTGTCCGACTTGTTCTTCAAGAACAATGCTAAGTCCTATCTCGACAGTGATATGCGGATAGTGTCTGCTAGCAAAGCAGATATGGAGCCTGTCTCTAGCAATGCTAAGGTCGCTAAAGAATAATACCATGTCTCGAACTTGTGCTTCTTCGCATTCGTCAAGTGCATCGATTAGACAAACAACGGAGGTATCGCCAAGGTCTAGTACAGCTTCCTCGAAAAGGGATTTGAGGGACTCGATAGTCCAACGGTGCCCGACTCGAATGTCTTCCAGAACGTACTGCAGGTGAGGGCGCGCTTCAAGCAGCTGCAACAGAAGTGACCGGTATAAGCCAGCTGTTGTCTTCTCCAGGTCATGGCCTCTAGCGTTGAAGAAGAAGGAGACCAAGATTTCATGGTTCTTAGCCTGACGGGTTTGATTGCGATGTTGTCCTAGTAGGAACTTCATCAAAGTTGATTTACCCGCCCCCGGTTTTCCCTTAATCCAGAGAAAGTTGTAGTCCTTACAAGGAGGGTCCTTTGGCGTCCACATAGTGTATGTCGACGTCTTCAGAAACCACCGGCACGTTTGAGCGTGTGCTTTCTTGATGCTCAATTGCCTAGCATCCATCTGATCAAATCGTAGCGACTCGAGCAGTACTTGGTGCTTGCCATATTCTCTGCTCGTGTTCGGCCCATTGTTGATTATGTTAATATCTCGGCCAATGTTGACATTGCCATTGGCGTTTTGGATCCCTTGACCTCCCAAGTCAAGCCGCAGCCTCTTAGCTGGCGGCTCTCTCATGTTCCCGTTCGATATTTTCGAAAGTTTCGGTCGCGGAAGGGTGCATAACAGTGGACACGCGGAGTGCAGAATAATCTTGCGCTCTCCACTGCGTTGTTGGTAATCGAACGCGCGGATGAGATCAGTAGTGTATACTCAGACAAAACTGACAGCATACAAGAATGATTGAGGTTTCGTAAGGGCTGTTAGTCGTTGAGTCGAGAGGGCTGCTAGCGATGCTGGTTGTGGGCGGGACTCCGTTTAGGCAGAGAGTACCTAAGTGAGGTAAATCTGCCTTGTCAGCCTGAAGACACGGGGTCTCTGCTTGATCGCCGGACACAGGCTTTTAGGCCCTAGTTAGGCATAAGAATCTTAGCTCTCAAAATAGGCGAGTGCGATTGATACAGAAGACAATAACTTATTTTGGTTCGATAGCACTGCGCGATTATGAGGAGCAAAAAGACAAGTTAGAGGCGAAAAAGGGGTAGTAAAAAGCAGAAGAGTGAGGCTAGCGAGGACATCAAGATGGTGACCAATCGAATCCATGTCATGCACATTGGAAGAGCTGATGCATCGCTGCATACCTCTTGTCCTGCAGCTCACTGTATGCCTAACACTGCCTTGACTAATTTGGTCCATGTGCCTCTGTCGCGATACTGACTTTATTTATTTCCAAAGGCTGAAAGGCAAGCTTCACAGAGTAATTACATATATATATATATATAATATACAGTCGCTTGCGCATGATGACGCAGAATTAAACGAGAAACACAAAGACCATGAGGTCTACACAATCGCCATGGTGTGCGCTATGGTGGCGCTGTGCAGTATGATCTTGGAAAAGACATCGACGGCAGCTTCACAGTTCATCTCAGCAATGCTTCAGAAGGAAGCGGCCTGGACGATTATCGGCGACCACCTATTACATCGGATGCATTGTTTGCTGCAGATTACCAGCATGTCTCTAATCGGAGTAATTGCGAGCATTGTGATCAAGAACGTATTCTTACAAGACTGGCCCGCGAATATAGTACCTCAAAGATTCACCACGGCCTGATTGCGTCGGGTGATGGAGTCGTGAGGAGCGCGATCAAGAGAGAGCTTGAAGTACAAAACTTGAGCGACGACGTCCTCTGTTTTGAGATGCAAGCTGCTGGGTTAACGACGGAATTCTCATACATTGTCATCCGAGGCATTTCCGATTACGCCGACTCTCACAAGAACGATACTTGGCAACATTACGCCGCTGCAGCAGCTGCCGCATGCACTAAGGAGTCTTGACTTACCTAGAACCAGCAGCCCTTGCGGCTACAAGCTTGCCCCGCAACAGTGGGAACGGTGCAAGGATCCATGCTAATTTGAGTGGTAAAGGTATCCAAAATCTTGGTTCCGGAAACGTGTCTGTGGGCAGGGGCTTTAACATAAATAGAAGGTGACCTGACCGCTGAATCGAAGATATCGTATGCTAAGCGCACAAGACGCGAAAAGCGGTAGGGCCAGAAGCGACCTCCAACACATCTTTACTATGCAGAATCAAACAGAATTTATGTAAAAGATGCTCATGTTGACGTGTATATACATACGATGAATGATCATCTTTAAGGACACGTCGAAGCTCTGCTCCAAGTAAACTCAGCTCAGAGGTCGTTAATACAAGGTTAAGAATACACTAACCTCAAAACCGCGCGGCTCGACCTATAGGCCAAGTCTTCACCTCCTTTTAACTATCGACATCATAAATGTAAGTTTATCTTTTATAAGGACTCAGGAAACGTTTAACTAAAGTCCTATGTTCTGCTACTTGTGATTATCTGCCGTCGCATTACATAGCAGCGGACTCTTGTTAACGTTTCGAACCTCAGCAACAACTCCCTGAGATTTTCTTGTTATATAAAAACCTCGTGTTAAGACCCTTGTGAACAGCCTTGATAAACATTAGGTTGTGTTCACAATAGTCAATGAAACATGTGAACGCATATAATGTTGCCTGGCTTGTTTCTCGCACCTTCGCGCCCCCATAGCCACACATGAGCATGGGACTTTGGGATACTTCACGATCGATACCGTAGTTACGGTGCTGTAATGTGCTACAGGTATCGATTTCTCGGCAGATTCGGTCACACGAACCCGGTGACCGTGTGAAACTATGGATTCAGGGAGTGATGTCTAATATTGAAACACCGATTTACTGATAGGTATAGTACACCTTCTATCCAAGCACCCATACCCATCCCACTATATTAATCTAATGTAACATAAAACCAGATAACCCTTGGCCTAATCATCCTCGCCATCCTAGATAGCCCTTCCCCATTTCCTAGTCTTCCGATCCATATCATGCCTCACGAAAACCATAACAATACCCATCAACGAAGCCAAGAACCAATCCCAAAGCGCCCGTAGTATACCCCCCCTAACACTACCCCCCAGCATGCTCCTCTTCACCAAGCTCGTCAACAAATCCGTCGTAATAAGCTCCTGCCCACTCTCCAGAGCCTTAATACTCTTCGCAGCAACAACCTCCGGCGCCTGTCCCGCATCTCCTTCCTCAAGCATCTTCGTAACACCAGCCTTAATCAGGTTCTCCTCCTCGTACGCCTCCGTCAGTATCGTAGCAGGGAAGACCGTATGGAGCCGGATCCGCGGCTCATTAGGACGAGCGGCCGCGTAGAGATTCATCTCCTGCGACAGATTGTCCGACAGCGCCCTCAGCGCAGCTTTCGTCGGGCTGTAGGGCGAATAGCCGGCGAAGCTGTAAAACGCCACAAACGACGCCGTGAATATGAGGTGTCGCGCTGGCGGCCTCGGCTTGCCGTTCGGCCTGGTGGCGTAGTTTAAGGGGTTTTCACCAAACGCTACCTCGGTGCCCTCCTTTGGTACTCGGAGCCAGCATTTTATGATCGCATGGGCCATGTACAAGCTGGTGAAGTAGTTGCTGTTCATCTGCTCGTGGAATTCTGCTACGGGTGTGTCGATGAAGAGCGTCGGGTGTGAGCTCCCCGCGCAGCACCACACGACGTCTGGTGGATTGCCCAAGTTCCATGCTACTACCTCGTCGATAACACGTACGCATTCCGAGGCCGATGTCAAGTCGGCGCTGATCTGATGGAATCGCTGTGTTTGGGGATTTGTTGCCCCTTCCTGGAAGATGAGATGAGTCGAGTCGAATAGGTACTGGACATGAAGTACTGACTACGACTGACCTTCATATACTGGACACCTTGAATCAGTTTGCCTTGGTTGCGTGCTACAATTGCGACGTTTGCGCCTCTCTCGGCAAGTTGACGTGCTACTGCAAGACCTAGGCCACGCGAACCACCCGTGATGACGAACGTCTAAAGGGTGTTAACTCTCCTGTCATTTTGCTCAGGAGTGAAATAGTAACGCACTCGGTCCTTCACCGGGAACTCATTCTTGGATAGGAGGTTCCCCATTCTCCTATCGGAGTCCTTCTGTGCGCGTCGCGTGTTAGTTGCCGATTGGCAAATTTCTTGGTATAGACGAAGTTATAGTCCTATCTACCTTTATTTCCTTCAGGTCTTCAAACAAAAGATCATCTACATTTCCACTACTGGCAACCTAGGTCCTAGACTCCTTTATCATGGAGACGGCAATAGTGCGGCGGCAACATGTAGGTAAATAACGAGAATTAGATAGTCCTTGGAGATCAAGATCTGCGGCTGAAAGAGATCCGGCAATAGTCCGAACCACGCCATACATCGATACATACAGATAGCGACGAAAGAAACCTATTGGTCTGGAACGAATGGTTCTTCGGAAAAGTCCCGTTGGCTGACTGACCTCTGGTAATAAGGTGGCGCCGTACTTTTTCAGCTGCAGAAGGGGTTACATTGCCGATGCAAGGTGCTTGTTATATCGACTGCACTGAAACCCCACATCCGACCTCATTGGCCCAAGCCCCCCAATCGCTCGCCGAAAGAGAACATCTCCTCCTGATATCCATTGCGTGTCTATGCAGCATGCCTACTATCGTCCGCGGTTAGGTTGGTCGAGCTAGCTGGCCGTGCACACCCAAGCTCCAGCACCGGCCGAACTGGAGCGAATACCAAGTCAATAATGCAAGCGAGATCCATACGTCCGCAATGCGACCGGATAGGAGAGACCAATACATAACGCATACGTATAGTGGTCAAAAATGTCGAATGACACACGTGAACAAGGGTCCATCTCTGCCGGTCTGGGGACTAAGGGTATATGGTCCGCACGACTGGACCTCGTGGTAGGGCTGGCAACATTTCTTCCTGTTTTGCGCAAGCTCTCATCTCAATGAGGGCCACGCGTACCTAAGATGGGCGATAACGATGGCGGCGACGAGTATACCGCGTCGGTCGCTGTTGGAGGTTTGGTCGCTGCTCTAGCCGTTATATCTGTTGCTTTACGGTTCTACTCCCGACACATAACCGCGACTGGCTTCAAATGGGACGATTGGCTCGTACTCTTGGCGCTCGCGACCACACTTACGTCGGATATTCTTGTGTTATATTGTTAGTGTCCTCTCCTTAGAATTGTCAGGTCGCAAAAGGCTTATTCATCGTCCGTAAAGCAAGCGGCATCAACCCGAACGGAGCCGAAGTGGCTTCAAATACAGATCCAAACTATGTGTACACGCCGGAAGATATAGAATACAACAAGCTGACCTTCATCGCTACTGTTATCTACTTCACTATCGTATCCGCGACCAAATTGTCGATCCTCTTCATGTACCAGAGACTGTTTTGGATCAACACCTCCTTCCGCCGCCAAGTCATAGTGGTGTCCGTCATTGTTCTAGGCTTCTGGATCGGAACCACGGTGTCTAATCTCTTGAACTGCATCCCGATCGAGTGGAGTTGGAGGAATAGCCTAGATGACCCGCGGTATTGCTTCAACTACAACAATTTCTGGCTAGCTTCGGGGGTTGTAGAAGCTATCATCGACATCATCATTATTGTGATGCCTATCCGAGTGGTACTGAAGTTGCATTTGGACAAGAGCAAGAAGATAGCCATCGCAGGCGTATTCTTGTTGGGAGCTTTGTGAGTGTTCTGCTGTCAAGCGCAGATCGCATTGTCTACAGCAGATACTAATGCTTTCCCTCCAGCGTTATTCTATCAGGGATAGTCAAGGTGATACTGAGCTATGAACCTGGGAACCGCGAGCCATCCTTCGCTAGAACGGCAGTATGGAGTACAGTGCATATAGGTACGGGCATTGTCTGTGCATCACTGCCGGTATGTTGGCCATTCTTTGTCGGGGTTGTTAAGTACACAAAAAGGAGGTGGTCCGCCCTCTCATGCATTGGAAAGAGAGGGTATGACCGCAACCGACTGTCTTCAATGGAGAGATCTAAGACTCCGATGAAAGATATAGAGAGGAATATAAGTAGCCCACAAGGAAATTATGAGCTACATGTTCGTTCTGTAGACTCGGGTGTGGTCCTGGGGGTAATTAACAATAATCCCGAAGAAAGATGAAAAAATTCAACTAGATCATTTCTACAGCGTGATGTACCATCAACTTCTCAAAGTCCATATTATGTGAAAGAGCCTCGCAACTTGCATCAATCCTGATTCATTAAGTCAAGGTCCAGCACACCCGTTTGCTCTGTTGTGCGCCCTCCGACTCAAGTCCCTACTCTTGTCTCGAGATCCCTATCTGGACCACATGCAAACGCAAGCAGATCGGCGAAAGAATTATGTTGCTAGGAATTGAACTAGTATAAGTTGTTAACGGGAGTAAGATGAACCAGCACATACCCAATAACTCCTGAAATGCTGATTGGCTCAGCGGTGGCCATATGCCATCATTCGCGGATTGTCGAAGTTGGGTAGCTATCAGGCTGGGAAGCGATAAACGCCCAGAGAGTAATCATCGGTACCTCATAGTAAATTAGAATGACGTGTCTCTGGAGGCAAGGGAGTTGAATGGTAATGGGCTCCTTTGTGACACATCAAACGAATCCACATGAACCGCGGCCATATGCATGAGAGAATCTGACTAGTCGTAGAGATCTCTTTGCGGCTGGTAGATAAAGGCAGCCATCTCCGGTATTTGCAGGCAAAGCTCTGCTAGTCCTTGATATGAGGTAGAAAGACAAGCGGCTGTGCAAGGGGTTTCTCACTTGCTTTTCATGACACTGCAACGCGACCTGAAGGTTTTCATGCCCTCATTCAATCTTGAACTCACCTACACCCGTTTGGCCACCTTTGTGGAACCTTCTGCTGAGAGCTCTTGGTTGTGTCGCCTTCTGGAAGCGACCCATGTGCTCAAATCCCCCTTTATAAGGACCACGATCCCCAGGGACTCATCGCTAGATTTTTTCTCCTTCTAGCTCTCCAACTTGAGATCGACCCATTCACTTAACCTCTCTTTTTGTTGCATCTGTATGATAATCACTCATACACCTCCCAAATTCCGTTCACAACATGGTGGTCTCGTTCAATACCGAGGTCCTCAACGGACTATGTTCCGATGACCAGCTAGAGCTGCTGGACGCTGTGGATCGGCTGAGACTTCAAGGTATCGACCACTTAATCTCTCTTCCACAGATCATCGTTTGCGGAGATCAGTCTTCTGGCAAAAGCTCCGTTCTCGAAGCCATCTCCGGAATTCCTTTCCCAGTCAAGAGCAACCTCTGCACACGCTTCCCGACTGAGCTCATCCTTCGAAGATCCCCTCATGCAGATATAACAGTCTCTATTGTTCCTCACGAAGTCCTGGGCTACTCCGAGAAAGAAGATCTTTCCGCCTTTCATGAAAAGCTCGATGGTTTTGAGGGTCTTCCAGACCTAGTCGAGAGCGCCAAGATAGCTATGGGCATTTCGATGCAGGGGAAGAGTTTCTCGAAAGACTTACTTCGCATTGAGATATCCGGACCACACCATCCTCATCTGACTATCGTCGACTTGCCGGGATTGATTCACTCTGAGACGAAACAGCAGAGTGCCTCAGATGTCGAGCTCGTCAGATATGTGGTTCAATCGTACATGAAGAAGCCGCGAAGCATCATACTAGCTGTGGTTTCCGCTAAGAACGACTTTGCCAACCAAATCGTCCTCAAACTCGCACGGGCCGCTGACCCTGAGGGCAAGCGGACCATAGGAGTGATTACCAAACCAGACACGCTGGTTGAGGGCTCAGGTAGTGAAGCTATGTATATGTCTTTGGCGGAGAATAAAGAGATCGAGTTCGACCTTGGGTGGCATGTACTCAAGAACCTCGACTCGGAGAAAGTTGCTGGTTCATCGCTCCTCCGCCGTCGCAATGAGGAAGAGGAGAAGTTCTTTTCGGAGGGCGTGTGGAGTCAACTACCATCTTCGGTGTTGGGTGTCAGAGAGCTTAGAACCAGATTGAGTGAAGTGCTTCTTCGGCAAATTGCAACAGAGCTACCTAGCTTGATCATGGAGATT
Source organism: Xylariaceae sp. AK1471 (assembly GCA_023159215.1). Taxonomy (NCBI): domain Eukaryota; kingdom Fungi; phylum Ascomycota; class Sordariomycetes; order Xylariales; family Xylariaceae; species Xylariaceae sp. AK1471. The sequence goes on from JAJKLI010000021.1 coordinate 414,142, forward strand.
GATGAAAAGCTGCGAGACTGCAGTGACCTCCTAAGGCAACTCGGAGAACCACGAGCTACAGTCCATGAGCAGAGATTGTGCCTCCTCAATATCAGCCAGAGGTTTCAGTCTATTGTCTACGATGTCAAGAATGGCACTTATACCGATCCCTTTTTTGTAAGTGCTGATACCGAGCTTGGGTATGAACAACGGCTGCGCGCGGTTATCCAACACCATAATCGAGAATTTGCCGACAAGATGAAACAAACTGGTCACGCACGAAAGATCGTTTCCTCGAGTCAGCCGGGGCAACCTCCTAATGAAGTTACGAGAGACAGCTTCATTGGAGAAGTCCAGGAGCTGATGCGAAGGACACGGGGCCGCGAGTTGCCAGGCCGTTTCAATTCGCTGATCGTTACCGATCTTTTCCTTCAGCAATCTAAGCCTTGGAAGAATATTGTGCTCGACCACGTCGATAGTTGTTGGACTGCCGCCAAGCGGTCTCTGAAACTTGCTATCAACTTAATCTCTGATGGTTCGATTCCAAGGCGTTTACTTCGCAAGGTGATTAACCCAGCACTGACGAGCCTGAAGGAAGAAATCACCTCAAAGGCGAGCGAGCTCATTGAATCTCAAGTGCTCTGCCATCCTGTGACATATAATGAGCAGTATCTGGAAGCACTTCATCGCATCAATGACCAACGTAGACGTGAGTTCTGCTCGGAAGTTGTTGAGAGCTTCTTTGGGAGTACTACGACTGTCCAACGGCATGGATCGTATAACCTCGGCGATCTCATTGATCAGTTATCCCAGCGCAAAGAGCCCGATGACGAGCGATTTGCTGCGTCTGAAGCTGTCGATTGTATGGAGGCTTATTATAGTGTGAGTGGTGTCCTCGTCAATGACCGCACAGCTGTTAACAATTCCTGCAGGTCGCTCTTAAGCGCATGATCGATGATGTTGCTATCGAAGTCATTGAGCGAAAGCTCATGGCTGCGCTTTCTGATATTTTCTCACCTATCGTCGTGTTTAACATGCCCGAGGATCTCGTTTCCGTCATTGCTGGTGAATCACAAGAGAGCCGGGCCGAAAGAATCAAACTGGCGAATCAGGTTGAAGTTCTTATCAAGGGCTCTGAAACCTGCAAGCACTTCGCAGGCGCGCGGCTTGGTGGTCAGTCAAATCACACTCATCTCGGGTTTGAGAGATTTTGATACTAAGAAATGCACACAGATTTCATTCCTCCTGCTCCAGACGATGAAGGGGACATGGAGGGTTCGGTGTCGATTCCCTCAGAAACTGATTCCCTCAGAAGCTGGTGAACCTCCAGTTTCGGGCCAACTAGACCAGTACGTTGAAGGTCCGGTGGAGTCAGAAGATGAGTGTCTTCTAAACGATCAAAGAACAAAGGAAGAAGGAGAAGAGGGCTGCTAAGCGAGATGATTAGGATCGTTGATCTCGATGAACTCGACGGATGTGCTTTGGCAAGAGGCAAACTATTGGTACTGTGTATTTCATGGTCTGTGGTATTGACTTTGGACAGAAGGAGTTGCCTCAAAGTGTCCAGACGACGAAGGAAATGAAGCTAGGCTAGTAAGTTAACGTTCGCAGCATATCATAGGTTAATGAGTCAGTAATAACGGTCAGCTTTCACTCCTTAAGTATCTCACCTAGGTAGCTTTTGAAGTTGTAGGGAGAGTGCAAAAATGAAGCACCGTGTATTTAAGGGTTTCTAGACAGTGACGGCCAAGTCCCAGAACCATTTACTCATACTATACAACAATGCCACTACTAACCGTCGCAAAGTCTACCTTGGTATGGTAACATGTAGTCTAGCTTCCACGGTCACATTTTCAAGCTTGGGACCGTATTGGGAATACTGTAAGTACCTAATAACGCATGCTCTCGCGTCACAGGTGCAAGGCATGGATAGTGGATAAGAGTCAGTACGAACTGTACAGCATATGTAGCGTCTACATACTTACCTTCAGCCACCGTCAGCCAGCGGCACTTGCCTCGAAACCATAAATGAGTTCAAAATAGCCTTAATCTGTCTTCCAACGACACAAGCACTTTTCCTTTTCTCTCTTCCGATCAGGGGATTGAGGACCGTGTGTAGATCGTATCTAGATCTGAGCACGTGGCATGCTGATGAGGAACACGGAACATTTCGAGTTGTAATGGAAAGCGAGGCAAACCCCAAGTAGTTGTACTAGGAATAGAGAAATCTTCAAGGGTTCTAGGCTTCTTACCCACTTCTGCACCTGCTGATTTGCACCCGCTAAGGTACTTCTCTACATACATTCAGCAATTATACATGCCACGATGATTTTGGAGATCAGTAATGACTTGAACTTTAGAAGAAGAAGAAGACTTACTGAATTGAGCCTTACCCTTCATACTCATATCCATTGAGCAAAAACCGATAATAAAGAAAGCTGTCATCGTTCAAGAATTTGTTTCCTTCTCGCCCAGGCACACACACCCAAGGTACTCCCATGCTCTGTCCCATGTAACCTGCCAAGCTGATGTTCCATCCACATCTCAATTCGGTAGCGGAACACCAAATCTAGTTTAAATCTTCCTCCCCCATATTGCCCATGTTCTTCTGCCCATGCTAGTGTAGATAGCCAAGCCTTCAAACTAGTAACGCCACAGAGCATGGTTTTCCACCAATATCGCCAGCTCTGTGTTAGTGCTTGCATATAGGAAGAAGCTAACACAATACTACCCAAGCCACGATCACGATAGCTCGGTTAACTCGCTCAGATGCTCGCTAATGCGATCCATCCAAGGCCGGTTTGGAGATCCGTTGCCTACCACCTGGGCATAGTGCTGGGTTTTACGGCCCGGGGTAAGTCTGCAGCTGGGATACCTGCCCAATCGGGAGTGGCTATTGAGAGCTCCAAAGGAACGTCGCGCGTAAGCCCTCTTAAATAAACGTCAGCCGCTCGCTCCCATGGCTGCTCCCGTCCAGCCCCCCTCTAGCTCTGGAGCCTTGATGCAAAGTTGTTGAGATGGCGGCGAATTACTTCCTCCCGGGCGGTCGCTAGCTAGCAACAGCGAGCAATTGGTGTAGTACTCCCATGCTTGCTTACGAGTAGTGCTCATATGTGGCGGCGCAAACACAGGTCTGCTTCTTAAGATCTCGGCTCAAGGTCGATTCAATGAGGACCTTGATTGACCTGTCAACATCATCTCCAACATGTTAAAGACGTCGCTCGGTCCAAAGGGGGGTCGGTTGCCCCCAGGACTGCTCTCGCCTGCCTCGTCAGGAAGCAGACATCGACCCAGGCATCGTCAGCTGTATTCGTTCCTTTTCGTTACGGCCATATTGGGATTCATCGTTTATTCAAGCTTTTACAGGCCAGGGATATTGAGACGCATTGAAGATTATGGAGAGGTGGCACGCAATGTTCCAGGGACACTCCATCTTAAAGGTTCGACCCTACCAAAGGACGCGTCCAAGCAAAGCGCCAGCTCGTCACGATTTAATTCACGAAAGAGGGTCAAGACATCCGATTCCCAAAGGCCGTTGTCAGATGACATAAAGGATGAAGAGACCCTGATGGAACCCACAACAGAGCCCACTGAGAAGCAGAACGCCGGTTATCAGAGACCCAAATTGGAGTCTGCAAAAGAAAAGACAGACAACACTGAGAAGCAGAAAGCAGATCATCCAAAACCCAAACAAGAACCCATAAAAGAGAAACCACATACCACCCATTGGCCCGAGCGACCTAACTTCCAAAATGACCTGGACGCTCTTCTCGCCCTAATACCCGACGAGCTCAGCATGCGAGAACTTTTACGGCCCATCGACATCGGCGGCCCCGGGCGGATGCGCGAGCTGGGATTACGGACGCGGGCATACCAGAAATACTTCAGCGCATGGGAGAAGCTGCACCTAGGCGAGAACGAGGAGACAGGCGAGACGTACATCCGGGACGACGTGATCCAGTATTTGCACGGCACGCAGGACGACACCAGCAAAGTCTCGCCCCTCTCCAATACTATCCGAAACTACGAGTTCTTCCGATCCTTCCTGGCGAACCTCTCGCGCTTACTATTCCCCTTCACGAGCCCGTATTTCGCCGACCACATGACGCTGCATGCCCAGTTCAAGAACGCAGGGAGGGGTATCGTGCTCACCGCCGGCGATGACCAGGCGCAGTATCTGTTGACGACTATCTATACGTTTCGAGAGCTCGGCTGTGACCTCCCTATTGAGGTCATGTATCTCGGAGACTCCGATCTAGGTGAAGACCATCGTTTTGAGCTAGAGGTCAGTCCGAATTGCCGTTCGCTTGCGACCTCGTTCGCCATAACTAACAACCCTTCCAGGCTCTGCCAGGCGTCACAACACGTGACATATCCCAAATGGTAGACGACGAAGGCTGGAAACTAGCCGGCTGGGCCATCAAACCCTTCGCCATGTTAATGTCCAGCTTCCGCGAAGTCATCTTCATCGATGCAGATTCGCTGTTCTTCAAGAACCCAGCCACGCTGTTCGACGACCCGGACTACGTAAGGACCGGAGCGCTGTTCTTCCGCGACCGGAGCCTCATGCCCGAGTCGAAGAGAAGGTGGTTGCTACAGGTTCTCCCGAGGCCGATTCCCAAGGCTGCGAAGGAATCGACTTGGTGGACGGGTGTGTCGGGACATTATCAGGAGAGCGGTGTTGTAGTGGTGAGTAATATTTCGGCAAATCCCCCTATATGACAGGATGATTGGAAGTTATCCACAAAGCCGAGCTAACGTCTACAAATCCAGATCGATAAGTGGAGGCACTTCGTGTCAATGCTGCTCATCTGCCGCTTTAATGGAAGCGACAGAGATGGAAGAGACGGCAAGACAGGCGTATATGAGATGATGCACGGTAAGTGAAATGAATGGGATCTCACACCAACATTTACCTTTTTTTAATGACCATGAACTGACATAAGCACAGGCGACAAGGAGACATTCTGGATCGGCTTCCTACTCGCAGGCGACCCATCCTTCGCTTTCCACAGGGGCGCAGTAGGGGTAATGGGAACCATCCAATCGCCAAACCTAAACACGTCTAAATCAACCTCCGACGATTCCGACGATTCCGACTCCGACTCTGACCCACCACCCAAAACCAGACACACAAACACAATCTGCGGCTCGCAACTCCTACACCTAGACGTAGACGACACCCCCCTCTGGTTCAACGGCTGGCTACTAGTCAACAAGTTCGCCGAGCGCTCGAAGCGGAAATTCGCGCCCATGACGTCGTTCTTGACGGAACCCATAAAACCCCTGGACCAAGATTTCTGGGATCTTACAACGGACAACATATGTTGTCTGACCTCGGACGTGGATTCTACGTTTGAAGTTGATGAGCATGACGCTGAAATACTTGAGATGATGAGGGATCGCGCGACGGAGATTGGGGCCGGGAGGTAGAAAACAGGCAGTACGGGTGGAGGGAATGGATGTTTCCTGTGTTTTTTCTCCTCGGCAGGAAAACGTTAGTTACGAGATGATGTATCGCAACAAATCGGTTTGATTTTCGATTATGAGATGAATGATGATGTCAAGGTCTGCTGGGTTTTTTGGATGACCCATCTTTGAGGGGGGAAAAAGTACATAAGGACCCTCCATCTACAAATGGTATTTCCGGGAACAGTTGCGCCTGGATGGAAATAAGTCTTACAAGGGACATGTATCTATGCAAACACCTAGATCTAGCAATGAGTCACAGAAGCCAAAAATGGGAATGGGCAAACCACATATTACCACTCACTGTATGCTGCTGGAGTTGGCTTCGCTCTAACCCCTCGGCTACAGTGTGCTCGTACGAACTAATTGTCAAATACGAGTGTTGTGTGCCCGTTAAAAACCGAGAAGCAAAGGTGTGGTCGGATGTCCGAAATGCCTATACTAAGTATATGGGGCCGGGACCTCGAGTCTTCCCATATAGTTGAAGGAGGTTCAGGAATGAATACTTTCGAGCCCGTACCCCTCTACTAAAACCATCCTTCTACCTACCTCTAACCTACTGTGACCTTATTCACTCAAGAAACAGATCTGTTAACACTACTATCGTCGGTGACTAATCGGGAGGGTGGCTAAGGGCCAAATCCGGACGAGTATTCATAGGCCAGGTATTCTGATAGAAACAGATGATGGCTAGCGATGGCCAGTAATGGCTATTGTTTTTTGGAAGATAACCGTAGCCACAAACAGTGCCGTAACTAGGTGTGAATGTGGGCATTTCACGACTTCCTCGTGAGTCTCTCACGTTGTGCCTTTCGTGGCTCGGACATAGTGTAGCATCCCTAGACTAGCTATGCCCAAGATTGACCAATAGAAGTATAATGATCCGTGGGCGCCATGGCTGATAATACATCACAATGATTATTCAAGTTAAAGTCATTATGGACAGGATGTCTATAGTTGTAGTATCATCTATTATAATAAGTGTACCTTTAAGGCGCGTTATGTTTGTTCATATACTAGATATAGTGTAAGTCAAGTGAATAATATCAGATTAAATCAGTACCATGTAACATTGGGTATACAACGCCGGGAATATGCGAATGCGAAAATGGTGGCATCATGATGCTCATGCTTGTGTCGTTTCGTTTCATCTCTTTCGTTCATCGTCCAAACAACCATCTCAACTTCTTGCTGCCTTTGCTTCCCTTCACGCTAGAATCGTCGCAGTCGAGCTCGAGTCGATACCGTCTCACGCTTCCCGTATCATCATCAAAGGTAAGGCGCCGGTTGTTCTTGGGCACAAAGCAGTCTGGAACCACATGCTTCATGATCCATCCCTTCAGTCCACGACTGGCGGCATCAATAGCAGCATACTCGAGGCGACGAGTATGATCACTCATCCAATAATGAGTAGTCTGGGGCGGAGGAGGGTGGTATGCCTGATCCTCCTCGGTCGTCTCATCGTGCCCTGGGAGTCCGGAGATTGTCTCAAGAGAGGGAAAGTGGTAATATGAATTTGGCTGTTGGTGCTGCTGCTGCGACTTCGTCACATGGAGAGAGTGCCCGCTGTGCCGTCCTGGGTACGATATGGGTTTGGACTTAGTTGCACGTTGAAGGGCAGGCCGCTTCTGTAATCTAGTCTGCGGGGTGCTGCGACTGGACATCATGGAATTGTGGCCATGGGAAGACTGCGAGGTACCAGATCTAGATCCTGAGTATGCAGACTCGTAACCTGAGTCATGACGAGTTATGAGCTGAGGTTCGACATGGTTGTCCTTTTTAGGCCGAGTCCGAGGTGCGTTTACAGTTGTGACAGGCGAAGCGGGTTCAAACAGCTCAACATCGTGGAAGCTGTGGTACGTAGTATCAGATGCGGCGATACTCACGGGAGACTGGGATCGGTGGAGGTTCATAGGGGGTGGGGAGAGACGGGACATGCTGGGCAATTGTATCGCTTCTTTGAGGCATGGAAACACACTATAATATTGGGTTTGAAAAGAGTGTGCCGCTAGAAGATAGTCTGCGGGAAATTGAACGAAGGATACGAAGAAGCCGTGTAAGTAAGTGGCGGCGTGTGAGTTTCTTTTTCAAGTAGTGTTGTCAAGAAAGGATAGGGAAGCGTTGCTATGGGGAAAAGAGAAAAATAGGGTTAATTACAAAATAATGAAGTTGCGGTCTAGATTGAAGCTTGGATCAAGAAATGGCGATGTGTTTGAGCTCAAGTAATAAAATGTCCAAGTGGATAAGGTAGACCTAGTAGACGCAGACCCGTTAGAGTACCGGATTCGATCCGCGAAGTGGAGGTTCGAGAGTTTCAAAGTCTATCTGACCGCCTGAGGCGACGCGCTGCAATGACGATAATTCAAAATAGAGGAATGAGAGTGTAAGAAGAGTCTCTGGTTGGTGCGATTTCAGGCAATTGGTCGAAATGAAACTCGGTCAAAGGGTGACTGACGATGGTGAAATCTGACGATCGGCACTGTGGTGAATGAGTTACGCAGTGTATTCTTATCTGCACAGGAGTAATGATCTAAACCAGGGTAATGCAGATTGTAGTCTCGAAAATGTTGGGCCGGTTTTATTTGCAAAACGCTGAGTGAAAGACTCTGAAGAGGCGGTCAAGACGCTCTTAAGTGTCGCTTGACTCAAAGAAGGCAGATGCTGGGTATCGTGACCCCGCCAATGTCCACAAGAGTCCAAGTTCCAAGCCTCTAGTCTAAGCTTTAGCACACCCCGCGCAACCTGATAGAACGCATTTGACGGCGGCTCGGTAGCCGGTGCGGGAAGCGGAGAGATCAGGCCGGCTCGATCGTGTTAGGAGGATGGGCCGAATCGCTCAGTCATCAGTAGTATGTATTGTTATTACTATCGACTGCGCAGGCAAGCTGGGGGCTTGAAGGGGAAGCACAAGATGCTGAGTATCATAGAGACGCGTCGCCGTCTTGCCGTTCTTTTTATGGTTATTCCCCCTACTACAGTGGATATTTCAACGGGTCTAGAAAATGCCCTTGCATGAATGTCCCTGCAGGACAAGAAAGACCAGGTTAGACCACCGCTCTTGTGGAGTCTCGTGGCGGTTTCAATGGTTCATGAAAGTCATAGAAAATGACCTTGGCGGAGAATCCGATGTCGCTGAACAACGCATCCGATGACTTTGGGGCCTTGGCGAATCGACCTCGGTCCCACTTGGACGATATGGAAGGGCGGGTGTTGCCGAATTGAGGAGAAAGAGAGTAAAATAGGTAAGCAAGCTTGTCATCAGATCATATTTGATCTGAACGTGAAGAAAAGAGGAAAACAAAGAGCCTTGCTTTGCTTTGCTCACAGTCATAGTTGAAGTAGGTGTCGTGGCGTATGCCGTACCCAGCGCATTTTCAGCTGCCCTCCCACAAGCCCCTGAACCTCGTCATTTTCACATGCTTTTCTGTTGCTGCTGTGTCCCAGTGGCACACACACAGGCACACACACGTGTGTGTGCCACGAAGTGTAGGTATATGTATGTAGTGGCCCATCGATCATCGCTATATTTAAAATGGCATCACCTGACCAGCATAGCCAATTGCCGGCATGTCTAATGCTCAGCTTGATCGATAGACCAATAATGGGCTGCTAGGTGGCCAATGATGAAACGTGAACCCTCTTCCATGTTCTGTCGCTGGGCTTCCGAGGCAATCTTCACATGCTATCCAATCATGCAACCTCGGATTCTGCTTCCGCGATGCACGTTGCTTATGCCATGCATCCATGGAACTCATTGCTAGCATTATCTGCAGAATTCAATCATCAGGGTCCAAATCGGCGAACCGGAGAATGGACTACAACACATGCTATTTTATGTCTTTCCAATAAGAGAACCGATGCATGCTAGATTCTCGCAGTACAACAGCCGGTCGCGGTGGGCACGGCGAAGCCAATTGTGAATGGGCTATTTGATGGATCAAGATTCGAATGGGGCGTTGTTTCTTAGAAAGCCACGGACCAGCACATGATTGCCTATAGTCAGTGAGTGTGACTAGGAAGAGACACGCAATGGTTCATAAGAGACATCGCTTGAAAGGTCCGATGCTGCTGTATTCAACTTCACCCACGAGTTGGAGCAGGAGATGAGAGTTTTGAGTGTCCGCACCGAACCGTAGTGGATGTCGTGTCGCTTTTCCCGATATGCTGCGCTTACAGGACAAAAAGGGAAGCGGGGAGATGATGGAGAAAAGTGATAAGCGCGCAAAGATATCATAGCTCGTCAAATTCGCCCATGCCTATGAAAAGTCGAAAACGATATGTGTTTACTGGAACCTCCTACCTTTGGAGGTGGCGTGAGACTTGGTGGCGCAGCGTATCATGCGGCACTTCTAGGTACCTAACCTAGGTATTTTTATGTCTTCCTCTGCTCTACCTTCCCATTTCATGCACTTTAGTTTTATGTAGCGAGCGCATGCTTTACGGTATACAAGATCAAGACCAAGCAAAGAGCTCCCTGTGTTGTTCCAGAGCATTGGCATAACTACATAGTAATCATCTTGGGAATACCCAGCGCCGCGTAATAAGACCTCCATGCTGAAAATGCCTTCCTGGGAAGGACTGTAGGAATAAGATCGTAGATAAAGCTTACGGTAGTTCGCGTGCTTAAGATAGATGGGTGTTGGATGCGCGTTCAGGACGCTTCAGTACATCTCCTACAGCAAATCTCAAAGGAATCAATCAGCATGTGCCAGCCAAATACTAAGAACACGGTATTCTGTATTCTGATTACTTATTGCTCCGTTTCGGTTGATTGACTGTTTTATTGTTGCATGTTGGCTGTCCTGTTCATAGGATGCTACTAGATGACTTCACAGCTCTCTGCACTCACGTTTACACCCCAAATAAAATACTATTTGCTGTGTCAAGGATAACAACACTATTATGCTGTCAAGCGAGGCACGTTTTTCCAATTGTTGTTTATTACCATGAAACAAGAATCAGGATCGCTATCAAGTACGACCGACATGCCAAACAAACAGTAGTTCCCATCTTGATATTCCAACCTTTTCTCCTTCTTATCACCTCGGCGTCTCTCCTCTCTATACAGCCTAAATCTACTCCGTTTCTAGTTTCTAAGTGACACAGGAATGAAATACAAGCTTAACTTGAAGACTACTTTAGAGACACATACGCTAGAGTACGTGTCCTTCCTTCTACCCGCCTTTCGCACAACACTTCTTCCAAACCATACCTCTCCCAGACCACACTCCCTCCAATTCCCTGTTCATATACTGCCAGCTTCAAGCATTGGTGTGAGAATCCCACCTTCCCTTTCCCTCCGAACCAAAAGCTTCGAGCAGGAAGTAAGACCAGCCAACTATCATCCTACACTGGGCCTCGAGAAGCTGAAGAAGCTACACCTACGCATATAAATATCAAGCATATATGAAATACAAGTAGGGAGCTGCTTTCCATGATGCATCATGGAGTGGAATGCTGACGTTCTATACATAATCCACTTTCTCTGTACGACTCATCAGTACACAGCTCGTTGACCTCCCTTCCCGGCCACCCGATATACATACAATAGATCCCTATCAACCGAATATATCTAGGGTCAAAAGGATACCATGGCTCCTTTCACCAGATCCCAAGCTAAAGCTGCCCGTTCACAGCAATCAGAGACACGTCCCCTTCCACACCTTCCCGTAGAGGTCGTCTTCATGATATTTAACTTTGCCCTCACAGAGTGCGATCCAATGAAACGGCTCTTCTGGCAGATCGACGGAGACGGCCGGTATCGCCCATATCATGCTGAGCTTACAACGCCTGCTCGTGGGAAATATGTTTTCCCTAAATCTTGGCATGTCGATTCCGCTAGCTCCTGTAGGAGCCTACTAAGGGTAAGGTATTCAATATATGCAACCGTTCGTGGAAATAAGATTTGCAACTTCCTTCTAGTACACAGTTTTGTCAAAGAACTAGTCGAACGTCACTACATGTTCCTGGCTCCCTATCGACATGCGCAAAGTCCCGAGTGGTCTCCCCCTGGATACTGGGTCTATCCTGACTACGATATCTTCCATTTAATGGACAACTATTTTTTACCATTTCCGCCTTCTCCAGTTTCGCCTTTTCCATGGTTCCGTGTGCGATATATTTCCTTGGAATACTGCTACGCAGACGGCATCCGAATTCCACGTCAAGCTCTTTCGGAAGGATATAAACAGGCATTTTCTTACTTGCCTAACCTCGAGTATATCTGTATTATTCCTGTATGGTATTCCGATTACCGTTGGCCTTCTATAATCAACACTTCAGATGGAAGCTTCACTACTCACCCTCGGAGAGCAGACGAACCTCCCATGAGGACTCTACGGCAAGTATCTCGTGATCTCAAATTCGAGGATCAAGGCTCACTAGGAATGAAACAGATGGTCAAGCGAATTTTCGTTCGGAAACTGTACGTCTTTGGTACCAAGGACACAGGAAGATTGTTGCGGTGGTGTCAGGACGACGGCGTCAAAATGATCGAGCTTGACTTCCTCCCTTTTGACTCTTAGGACCAAATTCTCGACGAAGAGGACGCGCAAGATGAAAAGTCTTGAAAGCCCAACAGAAGCCAACCGCTTTTTCTCCTTTAATCAGACAAGATTTTCAATGCTGTTCATCGTGTTTCTACACAGAATAGAAAGAGAGAACAAACCCCTCATTCCTCCCATCGGCACCTATTGGCGGTTCAGGCTTGATGGGACCATGGCTAGACTGCATCGCGGTTACCTCATGGCTCTTGGTATTGTCTCATATCGATAATAACTATGAGCAAGGGCTGATAGTAAGGTGGCTCTATTTAATATTTATTGTTGTAAGGACACATTACTGGCACTTCTGGCGATGAGTTCATGTCTACTGCAAACTCAACGCTTCGAGTGTTTTACATAGGCCGGTCAGATACGAGGCTTACATTCGATGATTACCCAAGTAACTAGTGATGATTCAGTGACCCCCAGTGCTTTTGGTCTCTAGTTTCCAACGTTTCCGAGGTGTGAGGCCAAGTATTACTTCGAAGAGGCCGAAATACCATCCCTCAACAAGCACCTTGCAGTCCTTCAGGATAAAGCTGAAGCAAGTACTAATGCTTAAGAATCTCTATAATTTTAGCCTTATGATGCGATGGAAATCTGAGAGTAAATAAAGGCAGCGGCAGTCATCAAGGTCATTATATAAATGATGGACTCCTTACCTGGGAATGTGGGTTAACAAATGCCTGGTTGTGCACATTATAGGTGTTCTAGTCTTGTATAAAGCCTTTGACTCTGTTACTATCTAAGGGATCTCTGTGGTTGGCAACTAGGCTTTTGATGGTAATACTATTCCCCCCATTTAAAGCCTCAGCACCGACGGCTTCATAGTATAGCGAATTGTCCCAGGCCGGCATTATGCTCACGCTATCCGGTGACGGCAAGTAGCTCTGCGAAATGCCCGAGAGCGAATAGGATGATAATTTCAGGCCAAGTGGGGAGACTGACGGCAGGCGATCGTCTTCATCAAACCGCAGATGCGTAATAGGGCTAAGACATGTCTGCGCAAGACCCTTAATTCGTTTCTTCTGGATGATGAAGAGTTCAGAGATTGGGAGAGGGCGATGGAGCGTGAGAACCCGCAGAAGGTCCTTGGCAGGCTGTTCGAGGATAATTTTCGAGAATTGGCCCGAGGAGGTCCACGGCCACCAGCCGTAGGTCTTGGTCTGCGCCTTGACGGCAGTGTGGCAGCATTGAGTAGAATCAGTGCTTGATCTACTCGTCGTCGGTGTATTCCTTAGTATACTTGATATCTTGAAGGTTCATGTTTGTCATATGCAAGTGTTACACAAATCACATGCGAGTTATTCCTCATACGTTAAGGTTATGCTAGGGTCTGCTCCGTAATAGAGGGGCTTGTGCGGGGATAATGGGCGAAAAGTCTTCCCACTTGGTTAAAGAAGAGTAAGGAATTCATAATACTGAGTTCTCACCCCTATACTACAAAGTACTTGTCATCTGCGATCTATATATTAGACCTACTACAACTTCATTCAGGCTATATATTGAAGCACCTGACAGCACCTGTGGCCTTACTCAGGTATCGCTCCCATTGCCCCAGAGGGGGTACTTCAAGCTCTCTTCTACGTAATCCAATATACGACGAGTCTGATGGCACAACACAAACAGGTCAGTTGTTATCACCTTACCTCCATCTTAGTGGCTAAAAATAGGGATAGAAGACGATATCATGTGCCTTGATACTGTTCGCCTAAAGGGTAATTTGTTGAAAATGCCTCAAGCAATATGAATACGAGTTTGGGGGCCTAGGACTTGCTACTGAGATCTCCTCTCATATCACGATCCAGAGAGATATATAAACAGCTTTATGAGGTTTATTCAAGAAATATAATAAGCGTATATCAAAGGAAACACTTCGTGTAGTGTCGTTGGCCAACTTGTACCCATCCTGAATGCTTCAAATGTATTCTTAGTTCGTATAATCGTAACATCGTGTTGGTTATTCAATCTGGTTATCCAAAAAGGGGGCTGGGGGTGGGTGAAAAAGAAAATTTCCAGACAGAACCCACTTTCCCTTAAACAAATGAAGGAGATACAAATGAAATATTGGAGACGTGATATGGTGCTGTAGTCCTCCATGATTCTGTCGGGAATCTGTAAACGTAGAAGCAATGTAGGTTGCTAGTCTTTCATTAACTTTAGCTAGATAAGCTAAGTATTATAACGTGATTCCTCGGGTTTTACACCGAGATTATATTTTCCCTTCGTCCCTGTCATAGATTTCTAGGGATCCGGGTCTCCAGGCGCCTGCCATGGCCTGTTGAGATAGGGGTCCTATGATATGTCAGTCGGTGTTATATATTTGTGGTCGTGGAATGCAGTACCAGATTGAGGGACATGTTGGTATTACCCATGGGAGAGGAAAGCCCATCAGGACTGGTAGCAGAAGAATGCACAAGGCCCGAGCTGCCTTGACTAGAGGGTACTATGTTTGCTATATCTGAGATAAGCCAATAGTCTATTGTGTCACTTGAAGTTGTGTAACCTACTGAACGACGGTGGCGCCAAGTACTGCGGGTGCATATGAACCCCTTGGGTCTGGTTGTTGCCCGAAGGCCACATAGGCGAGATATAATTCGGGGCGTCGTTGCTCAAGTTCGGATCAAGTAAAGAGGTAGGGGCATCCTGCGACTGGCCTTAAGTGTGTTAAGATTAGCACATTTTCTCCGAGGTTTTGGGAGCTAATCCTGCGTACTAGGAGTTTGCCAACCTTGGTGGCTTTCATTAGGGAGCCCCATATCCACCATTAGCTGTTCTACCCTCATTGGCGTATTATGTAGAGCCGCATATCGTCGCAGATAATCTTGGCCCAGCACCACATCGACGTCCTTTTCGTCTTGCTGTCCACGATCGAGGATTGCCAGGGGCAGTTGAACAGCTTGCCCTCTTCTGTTCTTGAGAGTCACCTGGATACAATGGCCCCCTTTGGGGGCATACCCTTGTTGGGTCAGAGTATAATGCCCGGGTGGCCGCCGCGGGTGAACAAGTATCTTCCGGTCAGGGACCTCCTTGAGTATATCACTATATATACAAGAGTCTCGAAGATCCCTGTTGGTTCTGACGATGATTGGTGCATTCCATTCCGTCAAGAGAAAGGGTAGGAGCCCTGATGAATCAAACGGATCCTGATCTTGGGTGTTGTTTCTTTGTCGCCCTAGGCTAGGGGGATGTTGGTTCAAAGTTTCCAACACTGAAGTCGAGAGATGTGGCTGCGATGGCAAGATACTAGAGACGCTGCGTTGTTGTTGATCGTAGGACTCAACAACGATGTTTGCAGCAACGGACGCAGGTATGTGTATTTGGGGGTAACCCCCCATATCATTTCCACCAGTCATTGCACCTCGTCCACCAACTGGTGTATTGCCCCATATACCTTGAGGTTGTTCAAAGTTAGCCTTGGCTGGTTGCTGTCCTTCCCCCTTTGAGTTGGCGAGACGTCTTTGTTGGGCTAATCGAAGGCTTCTACGAATTTGATGTGGTCTCGCCTTTTGAACTACACGCGCCCTTCTTTTAGCCGGTCCCTTTATCGTCTTGGTAGTTTGATGGGGTGAGAATTCCCGGGATGAGGGCTTGGCATCGACTGTGTTCGAAGGCAGAAAAAGCGTCCCTGACGATGGATGGGGTTCGTCTACTGCCCAATCCGGTTCTTCTTCTAGCAAAGACCTAACAGCAGGCTCCGTGATGATTGGGCCATCATTGGGATCTGCCAACCGAACTTCATCTGCTTGGAGCTGCTTTTTTATGTCTTGTAATGTGTCGTCAAGTGGAATGATGTAAGCCTCACCAAAGGCGTCGACAGATACCAGGTGACCTAGAACTTTTCCGCATTTCCTCATGACCTCAGGCCCAAATTTTGCTGCGCTTGAACCTATAATGGAATGAGCTAATGGAAGTCTCTTGGAAGGAGCTCAACTTACATGAGTTTGGGTGCGGGACGTCATTCTCTTGATCATCCACCCTACGACTATTCATCTGAACTACCCACGAGCCACAGTCGCCTGGCTTAAGTGCTATTTGCCGTAAGCCCATGAACATCTTTCTCGACAAAAACAAACCTACAAGCGTCGTGATCAGGAATAAAGTCATGTGTGTCAGCGAAACTAGTTCCTGGAGACAAAATGAGGCTAGACGATCGCAAATACAACCTCCCATATTGAGGCCCCCGTGCAGTCAAAACCGCTACTTGCATAGAGGGTGATGGAGAGACCGCCGCTGGTGGCTTCCAGAGGGATTGTGAGGATGTGAAAGACGACGGTAGAGATTCCAACGTAAACAGAGCCCAATCCAAATTTTTGAAATTGGAGGACATCTGAAATGAATGAGCTATGATGTTTCCAATTCTAGTGTTCACGCTCTGGAAAGTCCGTTCATTTTTCCCACACCACTCTTTACCCACTAACTTATTTTCTTGACTAGTGCTTGTCGCGCACTCTAAGTCATCGCTGGGCTTTCCGACGCTGTCAACTGTATAGCCTGGCGACGGTGAAAGACCATCAAGTACGTGCCCAACAGTAAAGCCGTAGAATGTCGTCTGGCCCCCAGTTTCGACAGTGATTGGCCCTCCGGTGGTAGCAGTCGTGCAACTAAATCCATCATGTAGTTCGATTGGCATACCAACGAGATCCCAAAGTGAATCATAGTGACTGAGGACCCTGACAGTATCGGTGGAAGACAATCGTCGCAGTCCATCTCGAACATCAATCATAAAGTCCTTGCAGACTTCTTGAATATGACGCTGGTCGAAAAACTTCTTAGCACTCCTCACTACACGCTTGTCACATTGAACAAGAATGTAGAGCTTTGCGTCAGTTTCGTTGTGCCCTAACCATCTTAATTTCATTGAGGCATCTCCGATAGGGACCTTTGTCGTATATATTGCTTTGAGGAATGGATCCCGGATCAATGCACGAACGTCACGAAAACAGTGCAGTTGGTCTTCAGATATTGGCTTGTCGTAGAAGATACTGAGACTCAAGATGTTGAGTTCGCTCGCGGTCTGTACGCGCTCGGGTTCAGGAGTGCTTTGGGGTCTTCCGGCGCTCCCTTCAAGTTCCTCTGTAATGCAGGGCGCTTGATCTCCACTTCCTTCAGCCTTAACAATCTGCCTCAGTTTTGTTATCGTGGCTGTTAACTTAGCGGGTGGCCATCTCGCTGAACTGTTTCGTTTTCTTCGACTCGAAGTTGAAGAAGCGCGACTGCGCTGAACTTCGGCCATTATCGGCAGCCCTTGGTTTCAAGCCAGAGAATAGGGGTCAAGTTGATCAATATGCCGATGAGAAAGGGAAAAAGTTAGCTTTTTTGGGTGTGACTATCCGCTTCATCATGCTTTAACCTGCTGTTGATCTGCAGGATAACAATTATTCGAATTCGCCTTGCTGTTGGTTGAGAGCACCCACCAAGTGCCTCCGCCACCGCCATTGACGCCCAAAACTGCACTTTTACAGTCTGGTAGCGCTAGCTGATGATGCTCTTGGGCACCACTCGTCATACATGCAAGGCAGTGCTTAAGATACTTCGATAGCGAACATCGATGAAATTATTTCGAATAGTCCTGAACCCACCTCCTAGGTCAGACAACTTCGACACACCTAACGAAGAAATGGCTCACTTTCCGCTCAATGTATTCAATGACAAGGTGTATTTCGAGCTCGGCGAGGTGCTCTGGTCCTGGAAACAATGTGGCGTATGTACCTTGCAGCAGCCCTGTGCGAGTCGTTCGTGCTCATGCAAGTGTTTGCGGAAAGTAAAGCGATACTTTCAGTCCTATAGGACACTGGTACTGGACTATAACGACCTACTACTAAGCTCACGTCGGGTTTTTAAGACGCACGGCGACATCTTCAAGGCCATTACTCATCTAAGGACAAATTCGAGTATCACCTACAGAGAACTCTCCGAATTACTTGCTGTCCAGGGCGAGCAAGATGATCTCTTGAGCGCGATAGCTCTTGTGGTGAAGGTGGCGACTACAGTCGATTGTTTCACTTCGTATCATTCCCTTGGCCGGCTGGAGCGCGGAGACTCGGATACACTCTGGAAGGACAATGTACCATTCAACACCTACATTACGGAATTATTCACGATCAATGAGTTGAGTATTTCGCCGGAAATCCGCATCCTTAGCGGTTCAGTTACCAGTATCGCCTCGAACCTGCGAGCCACCGAATTGAAGAAGCGTCTCAAGATTAGCTTCCGGCCAGCACACGACATCCGTAACCATCTCAGGCTAGATCGTGATCGTAACGAACTTCATATATTCCATTACGCTTCCTTTATCAAGGAGCAACTAAAAGAGACTAGTCGGGGGGTGGGAAAATTCAAAGACAGGTCAGTAAGCGAACAATATTTGCTTTAAGGTTGTCTCCCAACCCTACTCCAGCGTCGCTAATAGAGATTCGACAGTCTTTTACCGCGGCAGCTGCTTCTCGAAGTTCTCACCTCGACGCAGCAGATAATCTTCCCCCTATCCGATGCTAAGTCAAAGCGCCTCCTGCGAAGCCTTGTGAAAGATTCAGACCTTGCGTTCGACCCTGAACTCCTTGACTTTGAGTTTAGCTCGTTGACATACACGACTTTGACCTCAAAAGATGGCAGCAAGCCATTGGGCAGTGAAGACACAACTCAAATGAGGACTACGAATGAAGATATATCGTATGTCTACCTAGCTGACCGGCTTGCGGAGCTGCTGGCTGAGCTAAGAGACCCGTCGCCGCGGACATGGTGGGATAAGGAGCTGCAGCGACGAAGCGGTGCTCGATACATGATGATGGCGACTTTGATAGGGGTATTATTCGCCGTGGCATTGGGTGCATTATCCCTCTTGGTCAGCGTTTTCCAGGCATGGGTGAGCTATCAGGCCTGGAAGCATCCGACGTTAACTTCACAATAGCGATAAGGATTATTGCGTTCAAAGGATTCTCTGAACGGACAAGTGTTGTTATATTGACATATAAGGATACCATAAGGCGTATCGGCGAGGGATATTTAATGAGTTTGATAAACTTTACCTCGTGTTAGCATACATAGCGTAATAGTACTAATTAGGGTACTCCGGAATTCCTTCTACCTTCTGAAAGTTGGCGAAATATGGTAAGACTAAATAAGCAGCTTAGGTTTGATAATATATTAGAAGCTACCAAGCACTTATGCACGGGCCTATATAGGTAGTAAATAAAATGAGTAGGCTAGAAAACCCCTTCATAGCCATAATACCGAACGAAGACTAAGTCTAATAATCTTTGCACTGCGAGTTCGCCTAAGACTAATGACCTATAAGCCTAAGGTAAAATATGTGCGGTTAGTCGGGGTATACTATATCGAGATCACAAACCTCTTCTGTTTGAGCAAGCATGAGGCTCTTAGGACTTGCTGGGTGTAGACGTTGGGTTTCAGGCAGTTTCAATGTTCCTAAAGACGCTGAACTATTAATAGTCGGTACCAAGAATACATTACTACATCTTTATCAAGTCATCATATATGAGGAAAAGGACATAATCCCGGTAGGGGTGATTTATTGTAGTACTGTACGTAGAGGCAGCAAATATCTACCGCATCTAGTGTACTTGATCAAAACGTAAATTATCATGAGTTCATCGTGTGCTCCAAGTTCGCGTTAACATCTTCATCGGTTGTGTTCAATCTGCCCATGTTCGCAAGCAAAAACGCCGAAGCAACCCACAAACATTATGAGATATCGTATAACGTAGGTTCGTAACTCTGTCTCTCTGGGACAGTGGGTATTCCCGGGTCTGCACTGTGTTAATACCCCAGATCCCGGAACTCTGTTGTCGGTAGATAAAAGTAAACGTATAGAAACTGCCAGGTGCTAGCTCTTTCAGCTAGATTGCCCGTGCATAGTGTGATTAGATTTGTCGTGAGACAATAAACGTATTGGTAGTTATAGGTTTCCTAAAGGATAGGATCCGTGGGAAATTTGATCTGACGAGGTAGGTTCGTCGGTTGGAGCTCCGAAGCTACTACTAAAACCTAGGCTCTATATAATGTTAGCTTCGAACATACCAAATTTTAAGTACGGTACAATACCTGGTCGAAAGACGTATTTCCCATCGAGGAGATATATCCCTGACTTGTAGCAGCCGAAAATTCCGGACCCGAATAAGCGGGACTAGATAGCTGCGTGTACGCTAAAGGTTGGGTCAGCCAATCATATATTTCTTGAGGCTCAAGTTGTGCTACATACTGTACGCCATCTTCCCTTGCTGCCCCGGCGGAAGACCAGGCATGGACATGCCATCAGCAGATAATTGAGGGGAGACATAATTAGGAACCGAGCTGCTGCCAACACTCGGGGAAAACACTCCCGGTTCTGAAATTCGTCAGTTTGCCGTAGGAGACACGATATACAATGTCATAGATACGTACCCGTGGTTAGGTGACCAGCCATGTCGTTTAGAAGGATATTGGGCACTGCTTGCTTCTGTTCTAACTGCCCTGTGTCCATGATTCTGTTATTTGGGGTATTGACGGTCTGTAAATAGTCTTGACCTAGAACTGCTTGAACATCTGGGTTGTCTTCAGGCCGACGCGGAATAACATTCAATCGAAGCTTAACAGCCTGTTCTGCTCTTTCCCTTGGTGTCGTTTGCCTCTTGATGGCCAGTACAATGTACTGGGCTTTGTAGGGGTGGTATCCTGCCGAGGTCATAGTTAAGTGGTTACGTGGCCATGGACGCATGAGCCTCTGCCATCCTTCCCCTGCAAACCCATTCTCAAGGGTATCATAGTATATACTGGAGTTCGAAATTCGTTCGTCCACTTGAGCAATAATATGAGTACCGTATTCATCGAGAATGAATATCCAAAGACGAGGTGATTGAGGTCGGTTATGATGAGGGAAATTGTTGCCTTCATCAATAAGTGGAGATAGGTTTTGGTTCAAGCGGCATGCTGAAGCGTCGCCTGTAGACTGGGGCATAGAGATGATAGGGGCAGAAAGCTGATCTTCTTTGAGAAAGTTGACCATAGCTTGTGGGATACTTGATTGTTGAGAGTATGTTTCAAGTTCGTCGTCCACCTCGCCAACATAGAGTTGACGACCCAGCGCCTCGCCTGAAGTGTGTTCCCAATTATAATTTAATATGCTAGACACTCTTGGGTCTATGTTGTTGGTAGCTGAGTCTTGTTGGACCAAAGATGGTAAAGGTATTTGGGCTGCGGACGAGGTTGAGGCGGTCGTGCCAATGAGTCTTCTAGCATGCGCTTCGGCACGCCTTGATCTATGTCTCGGTGAGGGTAATGTCGTTTGGAAGGCTGCCGAGGAGGGCTGTTCGCTAGCACGGTTACTCGCCCTCTGCCGGGTGTCCTGGGCAACTGGCCGAGCTGCAGTATCATAAGCATCAATATCCCTCGGGCATCTCTAGGCAGTCTGATCCATGGCTCACCTTCGTAATTTTCCGGGGAAAGATCTATATGCCTTCTTCGGTTAAGGTTTCGAAAGAAGCTCGATGACATTGTTGATCCAGCCTAGAACCTCAGACACTAGCCGTCTCTCACAAAGGTCCGCGCGACGGTAGGTATGTGGATGTATACCTGGTTATTAAAGCAGGCATCTTTAGGGCTTTGTTCAGTAATGACTTTTAGGAGGAAGCAAAATCGTATTGAAGATTAGAGGTTCAACAATACATGGAAAGCAGCGTCATATAACTTTGCACTGCAAAATCCTGTTGAATTGGCATTGGCAATGGCTACGTGCTCAAGCCAGCCACTACTGGGCAGGTGGAAAAATGACACAGTCAGGTATATTGCAAGGCTTTCTTCTGATACTTAAAGGAGAGAAAATAAGAACGTGTAAAGAGGGAAAAAGAGGGGAATTAGAGGAACTGAGCCTCTGCTGACAACTAGATGAGGCTCTGGATGGGGCCCTAGAATAGCGTATATATCCCTGGAACGCCAGGAAGTAGTCACAGACAATTGCCCATCTATATAGTATATGGAATTTCCCTGCTTCTGTGGTTCACTGTACATTGAATACCAGCGCAGCCCCTGTCTTTCGGGAAGAAGAACTTGCCAACATCTTGCTGCCAAATGAGGCGATCAACACACAATGAAATGTCCTGGCAGCCTAGAGAGCTTTATATTTTCTGTAGGTACAACGAAAGCCACATGTCTTATCCGTTGGGGATCATTATTAATGCCTTGGTTGTGTAAGGCTGAGGTAGCAGTAGGATTTCCCTCCATCGGATCACGGATGAAAGGTCGAATATATATGAACTCTGATTTGCTTTCAGTGTCTCGCAAGCCGAGATGAGATCCCATCAATACGCCAGCCACCAATTTATATGCAGGATTTGCCTAATTGGGAACCAGAAGCTCAACACTTGGCTAGGAGTAAGTACCTATTCTCCTATTCGTGTTGCTCGGTCGCTCACATCCCTGAATGTACCTGTGACTTGGCAACAGTCTGACCGATTGGAACTTCCAATAGGGAATGGGAAATTCCAGACACCTGAATTGGAAATTCCCAGCGTTGCTACGCGTCTCGACCCCCAAGAGGCGCAGATCTCGTGATTAAATCTGCAAGCCTCCTGCAGAAGGTTGCGTCGAGCTGACCGCAATTAGTTCCATAGGTTACGGTTCTAGCACGGTAATAAACTACGAGTTTCATCCAAACATAGACTTTCGCAAAGTTTCAGATCGCAGCCTTCATCTCTAGAATGCATAAGGTATTTTCTTCGCATTCGGTCTCTCCTTGCCGATGGTAAGCAGTTGCAGTTACGCCCTGTATTCGTCAAGCAATTACCAGGAAGAACCAGGTGATATTATGAGGCCCTTGACGCGGCCTCATATGTCGGCTCTCTTGAAGTTGACACATATATAAAGGTCTGTCAAGCAAGACAAGATGAGTCAATCAAACATCCCACTAGCATCAGCCCTACAGCCTATAAGAGGCTATCTACTCAATTCATTGTTCAAAAGCATCTCCAAATTGCCTCAGACTTTAGAGACTGAGAAGAACCAGTATACTACACTTAGATTACCAGCGTTAGCCCTAACAGGTACTCATCATTCCATACTTCAGAGAACCTATAGCAGCAGCCGCTATCATAATTCTCGTAAATCATTGAAGCAACCATACATGCCTTACTTCCGTTGACAACCTTCTATTTAGGGATACAGAGCTGGCTCTAGTCCGAGGTCTCAGGACCGTCCGCCAACCAACTATCAATGGTTTCATTATGCCCGTACCCAAGACAAAGTCGATATCTCAAGCCTATCCAACCTCGAGACAAGTCCCGAAGAAGGTCCTGCAGCAACTTGAGCTGCGAGTTATTTGAAACTTCACCAAAGCTCACCAAGAGCTACAGCTCAAGTTCTCGTTGTCGCTACACTTCGGAATCGCTAGCCATACGCTATCGCTACAATGGAGTTTCGAAAAGACAGGAGCCTCTCGACGATTGGCCGTTGCAACCCAGATCTCAATCTAGCAATGAAGGACACGCGGTTAGGCCAGACAACTCTTCGCCTATGTCCTCAATCAACAGGACGCCTGGTAGTTTATGTGAGCAAGTTTCGCCGATTGCTTCCTGCGTACGGTCAGATTCCAATGCCAATGCAGAGACTAAAGGTCAGAGTCACGTCAGCGGTGATGAGGGACTCCGTATAACTCGTGCTCTGCCTTTGTGTCATGAAACAGAAATCGAAGTTGAAGCTAAAGCATCAGGGTCTCCTGGTGACGCGTATATACCTTCGTTGCAGCTACCCCTCGAGCCCGACACTGAGTATCAAGCCAATCTGGCTGCCGCATCGGACGAAACACGACCCCTATTCATCGAATACTATGAGCGCACCCACGGCGGGGATGATACGGAGGATGAAGATATGGCGGATACCTATTGGAAATGGGATACAGAGAAGAAAGAGTGGTTTCATACAAACGAGGATACAGAATCGGTATTATGGTTCTCTTCCGAGCTAACTCAACCATGCTGTGGCTGATGAGGTGTACACGGCTATCTTATATGTTATGTACCTGGTAATGGAAAATTTTGCTAGACGAAGTGTGCCAGCGCACTACTAGGGGAGTAGGGCCCAGATTGAGTAAACGGACCATTACGGTGAGGTGTAGGCGGTATTATAGATCTAGATAGAGTAATCAATTGGTTCCTAACCCTTCCAAGTCTTTGACGGGGACTCCAGGGCGCCTGTACATACCCATCTGTCATGCAGATACTCAACGGCCACCCTACGGGGTGTTCGTTGAGCCATAACGACTATATAGGTGCCTGAGCACCCCCTTGAGAGACCTGGGAAGTTCAGTAATCGATCGGCTACTCCATTGAGACTCATACTGCTACGTACTACCTTGCATGCTATGGCTCTTCAACTCACTTCATGTTCCTAAATCCCTTGACACTCATGAACACCTTCCGGCAGGGACATAGCACTCAAATCGATAATACAGTAATCTATCAAGTGAACAATCAATTACTTTATCGTTATGATTTATTAGTTTCGAACGTGGTCCAAACCACCACTTCAGAGAACTACAGCTGCTTTTCCTCTAGAAGCCGTCTTGTCAATCAATAGGTTACAGAGTGAACAGAAGGACCAGCGTAGTGAGTTAAAAGGCGGCAGTGTAGGGCTCAATAGAGTAGCAAACTGATTCCCGAACCCCCCAAGTCGTCGAAGCGGGTTCCAAGGCACCTATAGCTAACCAGAATAGCAATATCAGCACCCTACAGGGCGACTGTCACATACCAGCCTAACACGTACAGTGTTCACTGTCTCACAATTCTACCGCATCACGGGGTAATGGCAAGCAACACCACTGCAGTGCTGTCTTGCCTCAAAACCAGCAATCTCTGACACGAACCATTTGTCAAAGCGCTTTTTAATTGGTTGAGCCAAGCAGAAGATCCAAGAGCCATCCCAACTCTGCTCGATCATCGAAGAATAGTGCGCAACTAGATCGTCATTGCCACAATTGCTGTTGATGAAAACATGATGCTACGAGCTTAGATAGCCTCTATGTCAAATGGGAGGAATGTATCTGCTTCAATTCCGGCTTTACAGCTCCCCAAGTCGCTCTCCACCTAAAGTATCATAACCTGGCAAACTTTGGTCTAATATATCGTGTGCCCAAATCTATTAGGCTGCTACGTAACAGGTACCCTATAGGGATACGGATACAGCCATACTGGCCACCTAGATATATATCTGTGTAGGTGCCCTGGGACGCTTTCTGAACCTTGAGAGGTTCAGGAATCAATTGATCACTCTATTGAGCCCCCAAACCATAGATATAATGGAACCAAGAGGAAATCGAATCTATACTAACTGTTTCTTGTGACGTCTGCTTAGAAATCATCTAGACTAAGGTGACTATGTTATCTTCGGGGTTCCGATTTTCATCTTACTACAATACTCCCAACTAGATTTCAATCTTTCTTCCTACTTTGAACAGCTGTTCCGACACTATTGGCAGTTGCCTTGCAATGCAATGACGGTTACCACACGTTCGACGTCCCTTTCATCCGGCAGGGCCCGACTTCACAGACCATCAACTACTGGCAACAAGCAAAGGCGAGACGCGTATAAACAACGGCAGTGGTTACTGTCAGGTTCAAGATCTGATAATCATGCGCTCTCTCAGAACTATTAGGCCAATCAGGAGCCTCATTAGTCCTACACCTATGCAGCGGTCGCAAGCCTGATGTGCAAATAACACATCTAAGCGGTGCCGGGAAAGCATATAGGGCCTTATTGTACCATCCACTTCAGATAGGGGGCAGGTTCTACCCGTAATAGTGCATTAGACTATACTTCACGATACTCCTTCTTAACCGTCTCTGGCATTACCTAGATAGTCAGTTTTCAAAGATCCATCACGAAACGTTCCTATCACAGCCAGCGCTCTAGTTCTACTACTTGCTCCCAAATACGAACATAAGGACTTCATCATGAGTATCGCCAAGCCGCTGCGATAACTTAAATTTTAACACACACAGCATCAAGCGAGAAGCAGAAACAAATCCGCTATAACATAGATAGGAAAGTAGCTTGAAAAAAAAAGTAAATTACCCGCTTAAAAGTTCACCCTCACTCATCAAAGTTAGATAATACCTACTCGTTTACTTCACGTACATCGTTCATATCCTTCGATAATATAGTCTCGAAGGGTATCAACTGACATTCTGACGTTTATTCCAACACCGAGAAAATAGAAAACTGGTAACACTACAACCAATTAGAGATACCGATAACGATTTCGGGTTGAGAACTCTTATCTTGAGAGTACACAGCAAAAATACAACTTTATACAGTAGGTATATAATAGACTATCGTCCTATCATACAAACATGCGGCACGTGGAGGCTGTAGCCACGGCGTGTATTCTATTCAGCACATGTTCTCCTAGCATCAATGTGTCCCATGTAGTGGTACAATGGCGCGACCATCCAGGCCTCGAGTTTACTACTCTTATTGTGCCATATCATTCCATCACGTTTTACACGAGGATAGCTCACTTCCTCTTCCTCCCGACGATATTTGGATGCGATAAATTCGCGCGGGCGGCAGTACCCATCTTGTGCACCACCTGCCTACGATCCCAGGCGGCAGAGCGTCCCTCGATAACGGCGACGACCTCCTGCCCAAACCGCGTGGCGAACTGCTTGCGTCCGGATCCCATCGACCGCTTCTTGTTCACGATGTCCAGGATCCACATGATGGCCTGGCGGCGGCGGGCGCGGGCATCAATGGGCTCGGGAACTTCCAAGGCGGCGCCACCACCAGCCAACCCCTTCAAACTGCGCACGCGGATGATAGGCGCTACGGAGTCGATGGCGAGGGTAAGGTAGAGGAGCGGGTTAAGCGGTAGTTGGGAAGGAGGCGGGGAGCCCGGGAGGAGGGGGCGTAGGGGCGAGACTTTGGGGGGAGGACTTGTGCGGAGGTAGTTGAGAATTAAGGAGACGTGCTATATGAACGTGACAAAGATTAGCCTTTTCTTCATTTACTTCCCATGTAGACGTATTGTCTTGCTTATTTATTTCTTGAAGGAACCTCCACGTAAAATCGCTCATGCTCCATTTCTGTCCAATTGGGAGGCCAGAGGCATGGTGAGAAATGGAGGAAAGGGTATGCTCACCTTTTGCGCCTTGCTCAGCTTGCCATCCCGCATAAGCATTCTCGTGACCTGGTGGACAACGGGATGATGGCGGTCCTGCAGCTGTTCGTTTTTCCCGGGCGGCGTAGGCATGTGGAATTTGAGGCCCTCCTCGACGAGGGTTAACGCATCTTCACCTGCAGCAGCCTGTTCGAGGGCCGAGATGGCATCGGCGTTCATAAAGTTGTCTGCAAATGGCTCAACTGGTCGTGGTGCGTAGGTATTTGCTGCTGACGTTTCTGATGATGGCGGCGGTGGTGGGGGTAGATCTCCGTCGTCTGAGGGGGGGCGTATGGATGTGTCGTCGGCGAGACCTCTCCTTGTTATTAGAGCTCTTGTGGTAGTCTGGACATGAGGTCGCGATGGTCGCGTCCGGATTGCGAGAGTCCGTAAGGAGCTCCAGGGATTTAATTTTGAAGTCATTTTCTCATTGGGGTAGAGGCCCGTCCTCCCACGATGCCTTCGGCTGCGTAGTCCCCCAATTGATCGGCTACTGTCGCGTGGTCGGGGTCGGGGACGTCGTCGCTTGAGTTCGTTATTCGATAGCTCGGTATCTCAATAAAATTTGGGTACGACCGGCTTGCAGCAAAGGTGAAGTTTGTTCCGGTGCAGGGGTCTGTGGCTTGACCGAGTGAGTGGTGGGGCTAGAAAATGTGGCTTAACCCCAATGTCAAAACGATAACTGAGCCACACCGACAACAGCAGAGTATCCAGCCACAGAACGTGCACGGCTTCATTAGCCACGTTTCTTTATCCCACTCCGGACATCTTCGCGTCAACTTATTGAACTTTCAACACATTTTCTTTTTCTATACCACCATACAACCCCAATCCATCTCATTATGATGCCATGTGCATGTCACAGCAGCGCCATCTATCGGTATACCCAAAGAAGGCAACTACGTCTCGGCAACTTGTTTGAGTACAGCGGGGCTGACTCGGAAATCCCGGCAGCTGCAGCAAAGCAGCCACATTGCCCGGGTGCTCGCCGATCAAGTTTAAAATACCACGCGTGGAATTTCCCAACCATCGTGTCTTGTCTTTTCATCAGGGATCATGGTTTATTGCAGGGCCCAGCCCAATGTTGCAGGCGTGAACGCCTGCATCAATACCCGCATGATTGAAATTCTTTCAAATTCCGAAACAGACGCCGATGCTGATCCGGCAGGTATTTTGGGTTCACTTGGCAGGGATGTCAGGGACGAGTATCTTCCGTATCCCCCTGTTCGCAAAGCGAGTGCTTGTTGGAACTTAAAGGTATCTACATAGAACACCGGTAGTTAGATGTCGCTCTTGGTTCACTTACCCGCTCGTAAGAATATCTAGAAGATATGATGTTTCTGCAGTCCGGAAATATGCTCTCTGCTTCACCGCAAGCCTCATGAGTTAGCCTGTGTTTTGGAATTTGGGCCGTGTATCGGACTCGATACCGCCATTCGCTTTCGTCGGACTTAGCTGCATGTTGTCGGCGAGCATTGTTTCTCCATCACTCGCCCGGTTTCTTCACATTCTTCTTCACTCTCCTCACCGCCATGCAAACCCTTGCGCCATTATACCTGTCATGCGCCTGAGCAGCGAATCCAGTCCTTGCGGCCGTAGCATTACGATGTTATCATGTTACAACGCCACAAGTCCTTTGTCATCGCGGTGAAGCCCATTGTCGCCGAATCGTTAGCATCCCCTCACCCTGCAATCATTATGTCGTCGGCGGCGCTTGTCACGGGACTAGAACTGCGAAATCGAGTCAAATTGCGCAACTAGCTTTTCTCACCTCATCGCACCATCCCACCCGGAAACAGTCTTACGCATCAAGGTACCTGATCTGATTTCACGGAGTCGTCATTGACTGATCTCCCCCAGGCTGAGTCCAGCCGATTTAGGACTAGGTTGAGATCTCTTCCCCCACGCTACGGTATTCATTCTGCGTTAGGGCTCGCAGCTGGATGACCAGCACGGTGGGCCTGTGTTCAGCTCGGATGAGTAGCGCGGAGACGGTACCATCGAACCCGCAGTGTGCCCCCAATCGACATCCCTCATCGATGAGACTGAGGTTACCCCATCAAATACCGGCATCACCACCCTAGAAAAGGTAATTGACAAGACGTAGAGTAACACAGGAGTGGGCATGATACCAGCGCTGTCATTGTTCCTCCAAGGGACTTCCAGATGATCAGATTTCTTGATAAGTGTCTACCGCTGGGACTTTCCAAGGTCATCTCTGCAGGTGCATTGTATCGTCTGTTCTGTGTGTATGCAGTGAGGAGCTTACCAGTGCAATCTCTTCTCCCTAGTGCGAAACTAGTCATTTCACAGTTCTTCGAGCAAAAGCAATATAGCACCTAGTAATGTGACAGCTGGGACGACGTTCGATCGACATTGTTTAATTTCTCGCATTCTGGCCTGATTCTCTCGCACTCCTCGATGGGCTACTTTTCTTTTTGCTCACACTTCATTTTCCCGCCGCCGTTTCCTTCATGGCATCCACTCAAAGTGATTCGCATAGCCAGTCGGAAAAAGGCCGACGACAGTAACCCATCTCCGCGATATGTCCTTTTCCTCCCCTCTATTCTCGGTCATCGTCCTCATTGCGCAGCAGAGTAAAGCGACCACCTGAGTGAGTGTTTCTCATGTATAAGTAAGCAAGAGGACGTCATGGTCTCTCTTGGTTTCTCTCTGGCGAAGGGGGAACAAATGAATCTGGAGAGAAAATAATTAAAACGTAAAGATAAGGAAAAAGCTTAGCTCGTCTCCGAACTCCATTTCCCAATTAACTACCATAAGCCCTTAACCTATTCTGTTGAGCCTCCCAATGATGGGCCCCTTCTAATCCTGTCTCAGACAGCAAATTCCCTGGTCACGAGCCCCCCGGATCTCTAGTCCGAGGAAAAAGAAAATAGAAAGAAAAAAAAAAAAAACATCTCACTCCTGGAAGCTCCCACAAGACGCTAGTGAGCTTGGATCCTCTCTCTGAGCAACATGCACAGGTGCGATAGATGCTTGTACTGTGAAAAGGCCCAATCAAAGCATCTCATGCGCCGGTTCCATGGCTTTTATGTGATGAGATCGTAATGGAATGCCGGTGTATCTATCCTTTTTCCTTCTTTGGCCGTGGGGCTGCTAGATCCTTTCCGAAACTCCAATTGGTATCATACGGGACATGGAGGTCAAACAAAAGGGAAAAATGAAATCCAGAATCTGAGAGGTACGTAATCGTGAAACAAATGGCGTATCCCATCGCAACGAACATGGGTGTGACCGCGGATGTGGCAGGCAGACGTGAGGAACTTTCGTTACCAAACCCTGAAGACACCCGGTTTGCGTAATTGGTCGCCGGACTCGCTCACCATCCGCTGCCGAGTCCCGAGTGGTTGGATAGCCAGTGGATCGCGGCTTCGGCGGCATCCTCTCTAGCGTTATTGAGGTTGTTGCCGTCGTACCAGTAACGCGCTTCGATGCGCTTACCGTATACGACGACGATGCTGGACCAAGCCGTACGACCACCTGATATGGGACAGACCTCGTGTTAACACATGTAACAAGCATTTCTTGGTAGCCCCTAAGGCAACTGAACTGTTTGAAGAAACTTGCCTCGTCTATCTGACACAAGTTGATAGTCAGGCGGCTGAATTTGATACTCGCGGCACACCTCTAGCCAACACGGTCAGTTATTCTTGATCTTATTAGCATTGTGATATAAGATTGTGGCCAACCTTCGAGCTTGTCTTGCCATGGCGAAGTCGGCTGCTGAGTGCGGTGATGGTGGGATCCGGATGGCATGGCGTTCAGAGTTGCTCTTTAGCGTGTCAAAGGACGTTGTAAGGGCTGTGATCTGGCTGAACTTGATATATAGTCGAATTAAGCTTCCAAACTCAGCTCGGACTGAGGTATATGAACAGGGAGACCAAACACCCAAGAATATAGACAAGACAGTTGAAAGACCTAGTATTCTCGTGAAGCACTATCTTTGGTTGAATACGATGCTAGACAGATATTCAACCGATGAGTAGGGGCCAGGAGTTTATATAAGGCGTCAATTTGCCTGCACCCTTATCCCTTTCGTGACCGACCCACGTCCTGTGTCTCTGTCTTTTCTCTGTAAAAGTAGGAAAGTACCTATAACTTTCCGGTAATAGGCGAGTGATATCGGACGGAGAGAACGCAAGAGATAGACACTCGTAGTGATGTGGCAGGAAAGGATTAGCTAGAGGCGCCCTAGAAGACTGTTTGCACAACGGTGATGCAGCACGGATGTGGGAAGGAAATTATTCGGCAGATTCAACGGCATAGTGCATCATGGATGGGTATATGCGGTGGTTGGTGATAGGAGGGAGTGGTCAAAGGGGTGTAAAGGACTGTTGAACGCATGTGGGAAGGGGGGACAATAAATCAGATCAGAGGAGAAAGCGAGTGTCTGGATTTTTCTATCATAATACCCAGAGAACGAACACAAAACGAAACGAGGTGAGCCGAAGAGAAAAGGCCACCTGCATTACTCGTTCTCCAGTACGCGTAGTAAGTAGAGTCGATCCTGTCACGTTTTTGCTTTTTCTCAACCGGCTGAGACTACCTATGTCCTTTCACATCTCTTCCTACACGCTTGGCTTTTCTGGAACGGTGGGCCCCAAGATCTCCCCAGCATGACTAGAAGCGGGAGTGCGAAACAATATAGCTAGGCCAATACTTCGTTTGTAAGTGACATCGATGCGTCTCACTCCTTTGCGGTATAGGGCGGTATGCAAGAATTGCTAGACGCGTGCTGACCCACTCGTGCCGAACAATTGGGGTGCAAAAGAAAGAAAGATGACAGCAAACGTAGTTAGCAAGGGTGGAGACGTGTGCATCCATGTCGATGGCCTGGGACAATGCAGAAAAAGAATAAGGGAGATTGTGAAGTGTGAAAGTTTAGACCTTATTGCCCACATTGGCATACGAATAGATGAGGCGCGTGCCGCGTTGAGACGTTGATACCTCTGGTTGCTGTATGTCTCACCTTCTGTCAAACGTGCATGAGTGTGTCATTGCTGCTGTCAAACTGCAAGTCTCGTTAGGCTTCGTGTCACTCACCAGGGGATGCATATCGGGTGGACTGGTGGCTTAGAGAAGTTATTGTTTCACAGACAAAGCACTTACCTAAAGCTTTCGGACGAGGTGTCTGTCGTATCAAAGCACGGTATTCCGCTGCGTGGCGTGCTGTACCGGAGAGATTCTGCAATCCGCCAACTAGTGTGCACCCAACCACGCACCCTGGACTAAAGAACGAGTGTGTGATACACTAACTCGGGACTTAGGCGAGAATGCGTTGCCATCCTTCGAAAACCCGTTAAGACCCAACGGTACGGAATTGACCACCCCACGAAATGGTAACACGGCGCAGTGAAATCGGAACAAAAAAAAATTCTCCGAGTCTCATCACATTGTTACACTGGGCAGGCTTGCAATGCCTGATGCTACCGGGTGCAGCCGCTTTTGTGCGAGGGTGTTGAGAGCAAGGAAGAACCATGCGTTAGTTGCGGCATGTGAGGCTCGTTGTTCTCCTTTTTCTTTTAACCGAGTACCGGATAGTATGTCATGGTTTGCATGTTTTGATATATGCCGAGAGTCTTAAAGCCGTTTTCGTACCTACTGGTAGTGAAATGGGGCTGCTTTTTCTTTTGCTGAGCAGGGGCGAGGGAGTGTTGCATTAACCCACTAACAGGTAGCCAAGGCCCTCCAGACTTTGCCGGGCAGAGCTTTGTCTTAGTGCAACTGCTTCTCAATTGCAGGGTCCAAGCCCAAAGGTTCAACAACATCCAGGCCTTGCCAATGTTGTCCAATAGCAGCTGAAAGCTTGACGCATTGGATTAAAACGAGCGTGATCCTTCAGGCCCAACTTTGGGCTAAAGACAAAACACAGTATTAAAGGCGATACCTTGTTATGAAATGCGGCATTGAAGCTATGCTTATTCCGGTATTCATTGAGTTGTAGCTAACAAGGTAACGCGTATTGTCTAATATAGCGATGGTACTCGGGCATTGGCACTGCTATTGATAGTTCTGTCGAGTCGCAGACTTAGATAGACGCAGGACTGAATAGTGAAGCCAACACCAAGGAAGCCTCAGTGCATGCTAAGGCGATAGCTGCCCATTCGGCGTTTCTTATCCCTTCAATATTCGTAACCGGCTGACAACATGTGGTTGCGGCAGAACACATTGAAGTAGGTAAGTGGGTCAGTCGTTTTGATAGAAATCGAACAGCTGATAATGATCAAGTTCGCTGAATGGGAATGGCTCCTATCAATGTTGGAAGCAATTTTCACTGGCCAAACCACTGGTGGGTGAACCCGCCCGTCTACCTACAGGTTTCTGCGTAGGAGAACCTAGGCCTTGAACCCGTGAACTGAATCAGGGGACGTGATTTGGAATCTAGATAGGTCCTGGTCGTTGGAGGGCATGTCAATATCACTGTCTGTAGCCAGACTACATTGTTGGACAGTGAGAATTGGTGAGTTTCCAACCATAGTTGAACTTGACTTCGGACCTGTAGTGGCTGGTGCTGAGTTGAAGCCGCATACTGTTATGGCTAGGCCATCAAGTCTAAGTGCTGTTTATACGCCCTGAGCGCACAAGGCATCGATTCTCCACTTGCCAACAGACATGACAAGGAGTCAGAGTTGTAGACGCTAGTTCGTGCTAGGTTCAAGAGCTGCCGGATGGTATGCTTTCGCTGGTTTATCAGCTACTAGCCTAGCTGCAGCTTTGCAGGACTTACACGAGCTATCAAACTGATGGGAATCCCGCTCGGTGGTTGGGTCAAATGGCGAAGTGTAGTTTGCGAAGGTCTTTCCCGAATTGCGTTGATACCACGGCTCTGGGTCCTCGGCCCGCATGGCACATCTGCAAGATGGACACCCCAAGATTGGCTGAATTATGGGAACTAAATTGACAGGGTACGTTCAGCTAGTGAGTAACTCGTTAGTGCGAAGGGTTGGACATGAACTATAAACGAGTGCCCAGATCGTGTTGAGTCGGGAGTTTGCGAAGTCTCCATGGATGAAGTTGGGTTGTGTGCACTCCCTTAGTGATACTTCGGTAACTTCTCCGGATTTTTGGCAGCACAAGAAATGGACAAAGATGGGAGAGCGAGTGTGAGTCATGGATAGAGCATGTTAGTGTAACGGACTTTTTCCATTCCAACTAAACAGCGATGGCCATAGCAAGGCACTTTGACGCTACAGAACAACCCACGATAAAGTGAGAAGCGTATGGTGCGGAATCGTGCTCTTCCAAATGACAAAAGCGGTACATGCTATATGACGAGAGGAATGCTGTACATCTACAAGGTATATCGTACGCATTGGTCTACATCAAGGTGATCAGCCAAGGTAACATCCACACACCTGTTGCTGCTGGCTATCATACTTAGGTAATCATACCAATTTGGTCGGTTTGATTATCAGGCTCGCTAAAGTTACTGCTCTCAACCTACTCGCGTTACCAATCTGCCTCAGTTGGCCACGGTGGCGCAAACCGAGCTCTTGCATGAAAATGGCACCATTCAGAAGCTCCGACGACCAATGATTAGTCGTACAGCGAATGGGTAGGTGATAATGCGGAGGGATTCCTCGTGGAGTGTTGAACTCGGGATCTCATCTTGCAGGTGCAAACAGATCCAAGCGGTCGGTGGGAACTGGACGACAGAATGTAGTGCCGTTGTTGAAAGTGTCACCCGTATCGGAGTGGGCTCTGGTAGGCCGGTCCACCCCCAATGGGCTAATAAGAGAAGGGTTTCTAACGGTTTGCTGCAGCCTTGAAGGGCCGAGCGCCAAGAGGTCGGTCGCTTGGGTGAATGCGTGGTGCTGCAAATCTCAGGCTGTGTCGCCTCAGAAAACTCATCTTCCCCAAGCGTATTGACCTAAAAGGGCCACTCTGGGATTACTTTCTGTCACATTTTGACATGCCGCCTGTCTGTGAGAGTCTCGTAACTCGTCACCCGACAGCACGATTGCATATTCTTGCTGGATCTGACGAGTCATGGATGCTGTGATACTTACAGAGGCATCATCACGATGCCTCTGTAAGTATGTGCGGTGAGCTAAGATGGTGTTGACTGTAATATATTCCGGCTCTGACTGTAACAAAGGCCATTTGCGCGAGGACTTTGGGAACTTGCCCTTATTAGTGAGTTGACTACGAAACCTTGTGAAGGACGTCATCATGAAGGAACGTCAAGAATTGTGCGAATCTTTGTAAGAATAATTAATTGACGAGCAGAGTTGCAATGATGTGACGACACTCAATGAGAATGGAACTTGAAACTTGAATGTTGTTCTGCAGAGTGTCCGTTATCCCTACCTGCTGCACACAAAACCGTCTTCAATGGCTCTTGCCTGTAGTTGTGTAGGTCCCAACCCCAGCATCTGCCACTTCGACTTCCGCTTCCACTTCGATTTGCGTGATGAAGGAGCATTACATAATATAACAAGTGGCACTAATACGGAGTAGCACCGGATATAGTGCAGGGCGGTTGCGCTAGGAGAGTAAGGCTGTACAGGTAGGTAGAGCCCACAATTATCTCCTTAAATTAACCAATCATGTCAGAAGTCAGTTTGATGGACAAGCCACACTTGCTTTAAACCTTATTTGATCAGCCTTCGAAAGACATCATCTCTCTTGTGAATTCCATGTCGGCCACAAACTCCCCCCACCGACCATTGATACCAATTGTCATCTAGTCCAGGCAACCCCTTTCCCAAAATTCAACCTCACCAATTCTCAACATTTCTGATCATACTCTACGCCTCTCCATATCTCTGTTTGAACCACTATTGGACTATGTCTCGGCGGCCGCCTAATCCTGCTGCTGAAAGGGCAGCCCAGAACCAGCAGACCATCAAGAGTCTCCTAAAGTTGGAGTCCAACAAAGTATGCGCCGATTGCAAGCGAAATAAACGTGAGTCACTTGCGACTCCTACGAACGCCTGTTGTCGCCATGCTGACCTGTATCTTCATTCCAGATCCGCGATGGGCTAGTTGGAACCTAGGCATCTTTATCTGCATTCGTTGCTCTGGTATTCATCGTGGCATGGGCACACACATTTCGCGCGTCAAGTCGGTCGATTTAGATTCCTGGACAGACGAACAGTTACAAAGCGTTCTCAACTGGGGAAACGCCCGAGCGAACAAGTACTGGGAAGCTAAACTAGCTGCTGCCCATGTCCCCTCCGAAGCTAAGATCGAGAACTTTATAAGAACAAAGTACGAACTCAAGCGATGGGCCATGGATGGGCCTATGCCCAATCCCGCCGATCTGGACGTCGAAGGTGATGACGAAGTGCCTTTAAGCATCGTCAAAGAGAAACAGACCATTGAACGAAAGGTCTCACTTCGAAACACGTCGGCCGCACAAACCACGAATCCTCGGGGCACACCACAAGCGGATCTTATCGGCGGCGGTGACATTCCCCCGAGAGCTAGCACAACTAGGCCTTCTACTTACCAACAGGTTCCACCTAAAGCTGCGCCTGCTCCCCCAAAAGCGGCGAACCCCAAAGACTCTCTTTTGGGCCTCGATTTCCTGGGCGAAGCACCCGCTGCTCCCCCAAGGCCTGCTAGTACTACTGGTACAGGGGGCATGGGAGGTCAGTCCAGACCGGATCTCAAGCAATCCATTCTATCACTCTACGCGTCTGCACCGCGGCCTCAACCGCAGACTCAGCAGCCGGGCCACGCCTCCACCGGGTCGTTTGGCGGGTTTGGGGCAATGCAATCGCCACCGCCTATGCAGTCTCCCACCATGGGATACCAGCACCAAAACTCTACTGGTGGGGGCCTAAACGATGCCTTTGCGGGCCTAAGTTTCGGAAATACGGCGAAGACGCCGAAGAGTCCACAGAGGGATGCCTTTGCCGGGCTGACGAGCATGTCGAACATGTCGAGCAACCGATCCACCCCTCAACCCACAAATTCCGCCTTTTCCAGCCTAGGAGGTGGCGGGTTTTTTGATAGCAAGGCTGCCCCACCTACAGCGCAACATCAGAAGAAACCATCCATGAACTTAACTGATAGTTTTGGCGGTTTCAGCTCTGCTAACCCTCCTGCTAAACCCACCCATTCGTCCCCTGGTCTAGGAGATCTTGTTGACTGGTCGGCCCCTGCCCAGCCACCTGTGACACAACCAGCAGCACCCAAGCCGGTATCAGGTACCACCTCTAACTCCGTTTTCAACCTCTCAGCAACCCAGCCCAAGCCAACGACGACATCCATATCGCCGCCGGCAGCTATCACCACGTCTGATGCGGATGTGTGGGGTAATGCATGGGGCAACTCCGGGCCCGCCCCCGCACCCGCAACGGGTTTAAAGAATCCGGCGATGCCAAAACCTTCGGCGCCGAGCGCGAGTGACGATTTCGGCGGGTGGGGCAGCAGTACCGGTGGCTCCTTCGCCAACCAGAGCATAGTACCTGGCGCTTCTGGCGGATTTGCGGCTGCGCCAAAAGTCGCCGCAGATGAGGAGTTTGGTGGATGGACGAGCAGCACAGGTGGAAATACGAGCAACAATGGACCGGCAAAGCCCGCAGGTGGATTTGGAAACGACGATCTCTTCTCCAACGTTTGGCAGTAGAATGCTCAAAGAGTGAAAGCCCGTGTTTAGACAGGGAAAGATTCCTAGAACATGAGGGTGGCTGGGGTATAGGAGCCGATGGCAATATAGGCACCATCATTCGTCCAAGGGGTAGCGGCCCTGTCACAGACGGAGTGTTTAGTATATATCACGTCACAAGATAGGACAACAAACGGGAAGGAATCGAGAACTGTGCCTTCACTGTGCATCATACCGTACAATTCAATTGCTACGACCAAAGACAGAACGCCCATGCTATGCTAGATTGCTTCAGAGTAGGTATCCATAACCCCCCAACGCGACTCGACTGTGTCTTACTGGCCCCCATAACGGGACCCGAGTAGGTATTATCAGTAACCAGGCACTTGGGGCCGCATACTCGACCTTTCCCCTCTTGTATCATGAATTCTAAGGCCTTGTCCTCCAACATGACGGAATCTTGGGATTGCCTTCTTGCGCCGGTTCTATATATGTTCCGGCACTCTGATATCCAATAGGAAGCATCGGATGTACTCACACCGCCCCTGCGATCTGCTCCGGACACCGATGTATTCCACTCCCCAGAATGTAATCTGTGCCGATCAATGCCCTTGGTGATGCGAGACTGTGTCCGCCATGAATTTCTGGGCTGCTCGCACGTCCTTTGCGGTATCAATGGTATTTGTTTCGGTCTAGAAAATCAATTTGGCAGTATAGTATAGGACTAGAAAGACGCCGATGACGATGCCTGATAGTTTCAGGATGGCGACCTTGTTCCCCGCGGCGGCCATGCGACCGAGTCGGCCGGCGGAGCCTTTGAGTTGTGTTGACATGGAGGAGAATGTGTCGGACTATTTCATGGATGGCTCCAGTCAGTTCGGGGGATTGTGAAGGGGGGACAGATGAAAGGACGAGAAGCATACCGTATGGTCGATGACGTCCTGCGCTCGCGCATTGTCGTATATGTCTACCGTTACGCCGCGCAGGGACGATACTTTTGCTGACAGCTCCTCGAGCCGTGCGTTGTTCTGGCGCTCGCGCTCGTAGGCTTCAGACATTGCGACGGCTCTAGGGATGTGTGTATAAGATAATCTGGCGTGGATATCGGTGACTAGGGCCGTTGCTCGCCGAGAAATGGATGGTTGTTGATTGAAAGAACGTCTTCGAGGAGTAAGTGCAGGCTCAGAATCTATTCCAGCGCAGCAGAGATTCTATGCATGAATGAATGTATGCGCCAATATGTCTTTTATCCCAGGCGACGTGTCGAGATGCAATATCAAGATATAATTTGGAGGTGGTATATGGGCGCGTGCAATCAGCCAGATCTCATCTCGTGAAAGGGGTCTCTGAGGGTCTCTTGTTGTGCATGCGGGAGCGACAGTGGCTGCATCCAGAAAAGGAGTCGATCCAGGCCCTGGATGACGCAGACATGTGGCTCGTGACTGTAGACCCTGGAGCTGCGCCACAGCTTTAAGCAATCAAGGCAATCAACCCCACGTTTATGGTGGGGCAAGCCAAGCCGGCGTGTAATAACCGTGGCAGAGCTCATGTCGCTGACGACAACCTTGCCGCCCGAGCATCTTTATTACTACCTAGGTACCTTACCTAGTATCTTCAGGGAAATCATATAAACTATTCACAAAGGCGCTCCCTGATTTCCCATCTGCAGTTTTGTGAATTCAAAGCTAATGTGCAGAGATTGTATATAGATGACCCCTACAACAAAAGTCTCTTCAAGCCACTCATTCACGACGACAACGCTACATATTACATATTACACAACATACCACTATTCCAAATCGGCCTGGCGGCCTCAATAGTCCCCGCAATTATCCACCATCTCCAGCTCGCGATACCCACCCCGAGCTACTTCTTTAACGACATAGCATTTGCACAATCCCATCTAAGACATCTTCTCTTCTTTTGGTCCTTTGCGCATTAGAACCGACGACCTCCGTTTGATATTGGACTATTAGACCTATCCTCGCCCTCAAGATGGGTATCAACAACCCTCTGCCGTCGTCTCTGGCGTGTAAGTGCTTCCCATGCCGTGCTACCCGCGCTCTCCATCCCAGTCCCCATCCCCATGCGCAACACCCCGCGGCCCACGCTGTATTGAGCAATCAGTACTAATATAGCTGCACGCAAACAGCCGAGTGTAAGAAGTGCGGCAAGATTCTGACCTCCTTCGTCGACCCACGGCAGGCCTTTAGTCCCGACAAGATCATCCCTCCTAATGTTCTCGCCAATGCGCAGGTAAGCTACTCTCCCGAGCCACAGAGGCAGACCGTCGCATGCGAGGCTGCTGTGATTTTTTTGCACTTTACGAACAGGCAGGCTAACCTGGTAATAGGGTCTTGCGATCCTAACAGTCCTCAAAGCTGGATTTCTCGGCTCGGCGCGTTTCGGTTCCGGTCTCGTCGTCGCCCGCCTACCTGATGGCAGCTGGTCAGCCCCCTCTGCCATTATGACCGCCGGTGGTGGTTTCGGTGGCCAGATCGGATTCGAATTGACCGACTTCGTCTTTATCCTCAACGATGCCCGCGCCGTCAAGACCTTCTCACAACAAGGCTCCATCACGCTCGGTGGAAACGTATCTATAGCAGCGGGACCTGTCGGTCGAAATGCCGAGGCCGCTGGTGCTGCCTCTCTTAAGAGTATTGCTGGCATCTTCAGCTACAGCAGGACAAAAGGGCTGTTCGCCGGTGTGTCGTTAGAGGGATCTGCTATTGTCGAGCGGAGAGACGCGAACGAGAAATTATATGGTCAACGTTTGACCGCCGCCCAGCTCCTTACCGGAGCTGTCAGATCGCCTCCCCAGGCTGCGCCCCTGCTGAATATACTGAGCACCAGAATCTTCAATGGCACGCGGCAAGGCACGGTGGAGGACAACATGTATAACGATGTGCCCGTGTATGACGATCGGCATGACGACGTTGTATGGAATGGCCAGCGTGGAAGCGCGTACGGTGAGGGCCAGGTGAACGCACCCCCAAAGAGATCAACTACATGGCAAGATGATGTCTACGACCGACCAGCAAGCGGCGGCATCAGCCGGTCAAACACAATAGGATCGAGAGGACATGATGACGAATACGTATACCGCGACAGACCCTCGGCAGCCGAAGCTCCGGGCCCGACTAGACCCGCGGCCCCGAAGCCTAACTTTGCAAGCAAACAGGCGCTTCTGAAAAAGAACGAGGCTGTTGCGTTGTTCACTTTTGAGGCGGCCCAGGAGGGCGACCTCGGTTTTAAGAAGGGTGAGGTCATCACAGTGTTGAAGAAGACGGAGAGCGATAACGACTGGTGGTAAGTGGATTTCAAAGTGAACCTGGGCACTCCCCATTGCTAACAAGACATAGGACGGGCATGATCGGCTCGAGACACGGGGTATTCCCAAGTAACTATGTCAAAATGACAGAGTAAAATAAGATGAATGGGTTGAAGACTACTGTGTAGGTGACTATCAGAGTAGCTACACGTCGAAATGGAAGTGAGATACGTTAAGGACGCCATTGGAATATGGCGACGAAGCAACGTAACGCGACGTGATAGCGGGAAAAGTCGTTTTAGAAACAGTCAGAGGTTGTTGTCGCATTGCGACAGTCATTGGAAGGCAATACGAACGAACATAGGACAGAGAACATTATCGGATAGGTTAGGGCTAGGATGGATGGCTGCCCTCACTGGATTGTGTCTACTACGCTACTCGAGTACCCGTTACCGTTCCCTTTCATGATACCTGATACTTTTATTTTTAATCACCCCGTACAGTCTTCTGCGTTTTTGTGATGTTGTGTGCATATACATACATGCCTAGATCCTTAAGTCGTCGAACTGAGCTTTAGTCTGTATACAACGCACACCATAAAAAGCTGAATGACTACCCAGATCAACAGTACGTCTTCCGCTCGAAATCCACCCTCAACGAAATAAGACAGCCGTTTTAAGCTTGATCGCCCTTATGTACGATAATGAAGGCATGCTTAACCCCCCATTTAGAAGGTGGGCTATACTCGCGGTGCTTGGTTATTAGAGGCCAGAGTAGCCTTAAAGATTAGAGTTACGAAGTTGAAGGTTAGAGCTACAAGGATATAGAATAGAGGCACTGCGACTGTATTAAGTTTGTTTTAGTATACGGCATTGCTAGGATAGAGAGGGTGTTTGTGTTATTCATTAGTTGGATGGTTGTAACGAGACCTATACACGTCACACTAAGAGACGTCTT
Source organism: Xylariaceae sp. AK1471 (assembly GCA_023159215.1). Taxonomy (NCBI): domain Eukaryota; kingdom Fungi; phylum Ascomycota; class Sordariomycetes; order Xylariales; family Xylariaceae; species Xylariaceae sp. AK1471. The sequence continues at coordinate 456,084 of JAJKLI010000021.1, forward strand.
TTGGTGAATGGCATATTTATGGTACAGTACGTGTCAATGGGAATGCAAAGATACCCTGGGGGGAGGAATGCTGGATAGTTTGTTCTAACCTCTAAAATGCTTAGGAATGAAGATGCATGGAACTTTAGTGTTTTTGAAGAATTCCGAAGTAGACAGCACAAATAGAGAGTCCAGAGTCTCGAATAGGTGAGTATCAATAATTTAGTCACATATGTAGAAGTCCGTAGTATTCCCTTTAGCTTTTCGCTGTAGATACTAGTCGTCTATATATCATTAAGTTATCATTTTTATGTCTATCCTATTCTCCCTGAACGCCATGCATGCAGGAGGAAGACGAGGACAACATTCTATCACCGAATAATGTACACTTAAATCTGCCTCCGATCTCTAGATGAGTCTTCAGGACGAGGGATCGGCATAAGGGTCGAATCCAACTTTCCTCTCCGCTTCGGCGCTCGCAGCCCAGCGCTCTTTACCGTGCAAGCCACTGGTGGACACCGACTCGTCGAGATAGAACTTGAGCACATGGTCGGGGATTGCTAGGTGTGTCGTCTGCTCGAACTCTTGCAGACTCGTCAGGCGCAGTATCATCTCTAGTAGAGACAGAGATGTCTTTATCGCGCCAAAAGGGGACCGCTCGATGAGTTTTGTTGGGCTTAGATATGTTGCTGTTTGCTTCGTATTTCGGGATGGAGTACCCGGACTTTCTCTGCCGTTGGTGCGGGGGCTTATAGTTGTTGGTAGGTGAGCATGTGAACCACTTGAGGATGGGCGGGAAGAGGCGATGTTCATGCGGTTCATCTGTGTGATGAGGTTTCGATCGACAGATGGACGACTGGTATGTCTTGGACGACAGTCGTGGTCTGGGGCTGGGGTGTCCTCGTCATCGAGTGTCGAGTCATTTTCATCGAGTGTAGAGTCTGAGTCTGAGTGCCCGTCACTTTCATCTACATCAAAGACTTCTAATGCTATCCATTCCGGGTCCAGATCTTGTGGGATATTCCACCGTTGATCTTTCGAACTGGTTTGAGAAGTCTGAGGCAGCATTATCATAGAGCAGCCTTGCTCCTCTACTAGCGCCATTTCTTGCCGAAGCTGGGAGTCAGCATCTCTCTGTGAATCTGCCTCTGATGAGGAGGTTTCGGATATGATCCTGTGCTCCGTATTTTCGATTGCGTGTACGTTATTACCGGGTGCATGTACTACCGGCATGGCGTTCACATCTCTCTTGAGCAAGAGCACCGGACTGCTTGAATCGCCATCATCGTTATTGATGTTGAGAATTTTCCCGACATCAGCATAGAACATCTTAGCAATCTGGTGAATGGGGATAAACTCTCGAATGCCCGCTAGATGTAAGCCGTCATATGGTGTTGGCTGCAAGTCTTTATCCTCGAATGTATGCAACCGTCCATCGTCTAGGTCTTCTACCACTTGAAGTTGATAGGCATAGCGCGCGCAAGGGTTACTGCTCACTGTGCCATTCGGCAAGTGTCCATCATCATCTAGAGGGACCCTAAGTAGTCGCACTCGCGCCTTGTGGATGACCTCTTGCCACATCGGTTTCCTCTGTCCTTCTTCGACGCCATAAGGTTCTTGCGCTTCACGAGCCGAAGCATGGCCCCGAAATAGCATGTAAAGGGACAAGGTGAAGTCCGGGCCAATCTGCATTGGTTGGCTTGGGTCGAGAATGAACTGGGTATCTCCCACATTCACTAACATGCTCGCTTGTAATAAGCGCGAGGGTGAGAAAGATGAGGGCGGTGACTGAATGCCACCAATGGCGGATACCCACAAGTTAATCAGAGGGATCGTATCGTCAATGTTGGTGATCAACTCCTTAATGTCCCCAATGATTCCAGTTAGCTCGGCCTGCTGGCGAGCAGCTGCTACCTTGGGATCTTGAACCCCATGCTGTGGCGCCGCCTGGATAGACGTGGCATTTTCCAACCGTTCGCCGAGAGAGTCGATATCGCCACGCAGCCCTCTAGCGGTGCGTACTATTGTCTCGAGAGCAGAATCCCCTCTGGTATAGCGGAGCTCGATAGATTCCAAAATGGGGGATATCAACTTCAGTTTACGTCAATATTCAATGCTAGAAGGCGGCGCATGCTACGTTCCAGGGCCAGTAATAGTAATGTAAGAGGAGTATGACTCACCTCGATCTTTCGAGCCAAACGGCGTTGCAACTGGCTGAGCTCAACTCGTAAAGGGTCATGGTCAACGGTCTGTCAGAGATGTGAGTCTTGTTGCTATCTTCCATTAGGCAGACAGACATGTTTACCTGAAGGAGCCTAGCACCTTGTTTAATGACATAAGTCGAAGTCAGGGCAATGCATGATCTGACGGCGTAGCTTGTGGCATGGTAAGACAACCTGGCAAGGAATGCGTCCATAGCAGCAAATGCTCAGTCGCTTCCGCTCCTGACGAGAAGTTTCGCAGACGGGATATTTTAAATGCATCGAAATTTATCTGGCGAATATCCTTTACAGAAAGCACTGATTGGGTGTACGTTGTTTGCTCGAGGAACACTGATAGAGCATGCGTTTTAAATATTGTTGGAGTGAAGGATAAGGTACCTAACCTAGGTTGACTTGACCTCTTAACAAAACAAGAGGCCCGGTATAATTGGGCCCCATCGAGGGTCATCGTTATTGGCACAGTATGTTTGTACACCAGTAGAGGTACTAAGTCTAGTATCTGGTAATACCTACATGTAGGTAGGTAGGAGTAGACTAGGAGGCGCGCACGTACACAAGGCAGCTGCACTTGCCATATTAAGGTATTGTAAATGGCACTGTGTAACAATCGATATTCGTATGTATACTGTACAGTAATTTTACACTGTAGAGACTGTGCCACAGTTGGCCAGCTGGGCCGTCATTGGCGGGGTCAAACTTTAGTGCCTGATGAAACCCCCGGGCCATCTGAACTTAAGTACCCCGCCACGTGCCCCACCATGAGCCACATCGCGAAACTATCAGTTCGAGTCGCAACTCTTTCGAGAACCACGCTGACCTTGTAACCAAATACCAGTATTGGGCAAGAAGACAAATTCTCATTGTGCCCATATCAGTTGTCCTCGTACACCCTTCGTTTAGCCTTACCATTATTGGCTGGTGTCTACATTCATCCGGTTCGCAACCCGTTTTTTTATCCCTCTACAGGATACAGTCAGTCATCCTTTTGGCAGAAAAAGTCTCCTGATATTTCCTCGACAACGATCTCTCCCCCCCCTCTCTCTATAGCGGGTTACTCATATCTTTCTTCCAGGACTAGAAACATTTACATACTGTCGCCATGTCGGACCTCAACTCCTGGGAAGACGACCCAGCTGCTCAGGACGACAACTTGTCGCGCCAGACGCAGCAGATGAACCTTAACAATAACAACAACCCAGCTGCTGCACCCACATTCCGACCTGGAGCCGCCTCCTTCCAGCCCACTGCTTATAGTTTCCAGCCGGGCCAGCAAGCCTACGGTGGCTACAACCAGTATCAGCAGCAATCCTACGGCGGCCAAAACTATTACCCTCAGTATGGTCAAGCCGGAGCCTATAACCAACAGTACGGTCAAGCTCAGGCTCAAGGTTACGGCAACACCTACGGCCAACAAGGTGGCTACAACAACACCCAACAAGGATACGGTGAGGCGCCAACCCCTGTTTTGGTCTAACATCTTGACTAACTCGTCCAAGGTCAACAGCAGTATGCCCAGTATCAGCAACAACCTCAACAAACCCAAAATGCTCCATCTCAGCCCGTCCCTACCATCGCCAAACGCCCCGAACAAGCTGCCGCCGCTGTCTCCGACCTAAACAAGCCGGTAACAACTAAAGAGGGGGGCGCCAAAGTCTTGAGCATAGGAGGCGACGCCCCCAAGCCCAAGGCTGCTGCCAAGGTTCTCTCCATCGGCGTGCCAGCACCCCCAAAGGGTGAATCCAAGGACGAGCCAAAGGACGCCGCCGCCGCTGAGAAGGAGGCTTCCGCCGATGCCGGTGCAAAAGTGACAGCCGCAAAGGCCATTGAGAAAACTGGCGAGACCACCAAGCCTGCTAAGAGCGCAAGTGGGAAGACCTCGCCTACACCATCATCCGGCCGGTCCAGCCCAACCAGAGGCGCGAGCGTGAAAGTCGCCCGTGACGTTGATGCCGTTGTTAATGAGCAGGCTGCTGATGTTGACGAAGAAACACTAAAAGAAATCTACGGCAAGGAGCACGTCAATGTCATCTTCCTGGGTCACGTTGATGCCGGTAAGAGTACTCTAGGTGGCAGCATCCTTTACGCTACTGGCATGGTCGACGAGAGAACAAGTAAGTTTGCATATTCTCAATCCCCTCACAGATTTTGCCCTAGAAGGGAAAATGCTGACTCTTAATATTAAAGTGGACAAATACAAGAGAGAAGCAAAGGAGTTAGGCCGAGAGTCCTGGTGGCTGTCATGGGCTCTAGATCTGACCAAGGAGGAAAGATCGAAGGGAAAGACTGTCGAGGTTGGACGAGGCTACTTCGAGACCGAAAAGCGCCGATACAGTATCCTTGATGCTCCAGGTCACAAGACATACGTCCCGAGCATGATTGGCGGTGCCGCCCAAGCAGATGTCGGTGTTCTCGTCATCAGTGCACGTAAAGGCGAATACGAAACAGGCTTTGAGAAGGGTGGTCAAACGCGCGAGCATGCCATGCTTGCTAAGACGCAAGGTGTCAATAAACTTGTGGTCGTCATCAACAGTTAGTTCCCCAAATCCAATCTTCCGGCCTGGGTTTATCAGCATCAATCTTTGGCTTCGGCTACGTGCCGAGATAGCTGCATATTTCAAAGAACCTAGTTTTAAGAAAACACTCAACCTCGCTAACTCTGCTGAACAGAGATGGACGACCCAACGGTTGAATGGTCACAGGAACGCTATAAGGAGTGTACCACGAAGTTGGCACAATTCTTGAAGGGGGTACGCATTCTAGTTTCTCCTTTCGCAGGTTTCGAGCTCGTTGCTTTTGCTTACTCCGAACACACTGGCTATACTCGTCCTGTTTATGACAATTACTAACTCCTTTTGTCGAGCAGACGGGATACAACAAGACCGACGTTTTCTATATGCCCATCGCTGCTCAGCAGATATTGAATATCAAAGAGAGGCTTCCGAAGGGTATTGCCCCCTTCTACGACGGCCCTTCATTACTTGAATACTTGGATAACATGCAATCGTTGGAGCGCAAGGTCAACGCGCCGTAAGTAATTTCCAGAATCATCCCCATGCATTTTCTTGCATCTGAAGCAAAAGCTTCTTGTTGGGGCTATTCTCTGTGTCTTATAAGCTCTTCATGTGTTCGGAACCTTATATTTCTCCAAAAATGGAAATTTGCTGACTTTTTATGTTGAAGTTTCATGATGGCCGTGGCAGGAAAATACCGCGATATGGGTACAATGATTGAGGGCAAAATCGAAGCTGGCGTTTGTCGAAAGGGTATGAGCTTAGTCATGATGCCAAACAAGGAGAAGGTTGAGATTGCTGCCCTGTATGGTGAGACGGAAGACGAGATCCAGATTGCTCAATGCGGTGACCAAGTTCGAATGCGGCTTCGAGGCATCGAAGAAGACGACATTTCACCGTAAGCAAATTACCCCTTTCGGAAGCATTTCGGAAGTATAATTGCCTTGTCATGGATAGCGAGCGCTATTCATGGTTCCTCCTACATTTTTCCTTAACCCTTCACACCGCAATTACTGACTCTTGAATTGTGCAGAGGATTTGTTTTGTGCAGTCCCAAGCGCTTGGTGCATAATGTCAGATCTTTTGAGGCACAAATTAGGATCCTAGAGTTGAAGACTATCCTCAGTGCCGGCTTTAACTGTGTGCTCCATGTGCACGCCGCGATCGAAGAGGTCACGTTCGCTACACTACTACACAAGTTACAAAAAGGCACAAATAGGAAGAGTAAGGTGCCCCCTACGCACGCGAAGAGGGGCGACAGCATCATCGCCCGCATGGAAGTTATTGGTGGCGCTGGTTCAGTGTGTGTTGAGACTTTCGACCATGCACCACAACTAGGCCGCTTCACCCTCCGTGACCAGGTGAGTCCACTTCATCATCCTTCTAACGTCCATAACACGTGTGCTAATTGTTCCTTTCTAGGGACAAACAATCGCCATTGGCAAGATCACTAAGCTCATCACGGACGAGACGGCTTAGAGAGCCCATGCTTAAAAGACGCGCTCTGAGGGCAAGCCATAGTGTAATAACGTTCAGATGAACGAAGCCCGCTACGATTCCTCACCTTGGTTCTGTATAGGTCAATATAAGGATTCATATAGGTGTGTGTTAAAAGAATGCCACACAAGTAGGAAACGGGGAGTTTGTCGTGGGAAGCTTAGCGACGCGCCATAGAATCAGTCAGAGCATTTGCTTACTTACCACTCATAACCTAGGTTGGGAGGTAGTGATGACTTATGGGAATAAATAGATCTGCGAATAATTCTTCAAAAGAATAGAAAACATAAAAAGGGCGTCTGGCATATTTCTCCTCGGCGATTTGTCCTCTGCTGCCGAGTGGCGGTCTATCTAAGCCCATTTTACGTCTCCTTTATGTTTCAAACTCTCAAGTTATGCTACAGCTCCTTCTCGCTTGCGTCCCCTTTTTCATGTCTATGGAGCTAACCTAGAAAGCCGGTCATCTTTTCTCGGATCTGAATCGCAAAGCAAACGCGTAACATCCCGTGATTGCATCGCTCTATATATTGTCCAACTGCCCAAATCACCACGCGGCTGTCTCTCTATCTCTTTGTACGCAGATAATTTGTAATTAGAGATGGAATAGCGTAAAAATGAAAAGAGGGAGTAGAATAACTCTATATTGTCTTCCAATATGAATGACTCCTTCAAGCATGAGCATTTCGCAACAAGACGCAGCTTTCCGACTATGCGTACAGTATATATATCACTCATCCCCGAGCTCCTTTCATCCCTTTTTCTCCATCTTCTTATTTTTTGGTTATTTATGCTCTGTACTGTAGCGTCAAGCAAAGTATGGTCCGAAACTCATACAAACAAGCAAACAAACAAACATATATGTTTATACGCTTGTATACGTTGATGCTATTTGTACTATACGCTGTGAATCGTCGAGGCGAAGGGGGCTGGCTACAAGTAGTAGTTGGAGGACATAACTAAGTTTTCCAACCATCCACGCCCACCTTTCTAATTATTTAGGCACATTTCCCTTTCATATCGCCTTCCCGCCTTTTGACCTCTCCTAGTCGCCTCACTAGGCACATATCTCTCCTTTCTTTACATCCTCATATCTATCTTCGAACGAACCAGCCAAATATTACCGAAGACTCGATTCCCTAAGCGGTGTAGACCCAGGCGTTGTCAGTCCAGGTGTCAGCGCAACGGCGCTCGATACCGGTTTCTTAGACGGGGTGGTAGGCGCCGTCCCGACAGCCGTTCGCACACCCATTCCGTCGCTAACAGGCGGGGTATCGGTGCGAATGGGGAGGCCAGCGCTCGTCTTAACGGGAGGTTTGAAGTTAGAGGCGAGGCCCTTGGCGTAGATCTCCTGCAGCATAATCTCGAGGATGCCGGCCTCCTCGTACTCTTGGTATTTACGGTAGAGGCGCAGCGCCGTGCGCGCGTCCTCGATCGAGTCGTGCGTGTGGAGCTGGATGTCCTCCCTCAGGACCGTGTACGCCAGGAACTGCAGGCTCAGCTTGCGCAACCGCTCCTTGATAAAGAACAGGTCACTCGTATCGATGACCTGCGCCTTGGGCACATGGATGTTGATCACCCGGAAGTCCTGCTTGAGGCCGTGGCCAAGGAATTTACAACCTAGGTTGAGAAGAATCCATATCTTCTTGTATGCAATCCTCAGCGGAACCAGATTGTGTCCCCGCTGCTCTGCCGTCGTCTTGTCGAGGTCTTCCCGCGTGATACCAGAGTATGAGGTTAGATAGTCGACTACTTTCTCCTTTATAGTAATGTAATCATCAATGAACGGCACGCCTTCATCCATACCGCTGCCGCGAATGATCGATGTCCTCGCCAAAGCATGAACTGTTGGCCGAATGATCTTGGAGTTACCATCAGAATGCATCTCGACTTCCGGTTGCGAGATTTTGACAAATTCCGTATCTAATGCAACTATACTGTCGGGTCCTGCGGGTTCAGTCTCCTGATTGAGCGTTTGATATGTCTTGCGGCCTCGATTAGGTCTGGACAAGGTTGTCAGTGGGAAATTGTCACTGGGAATTGTCACTACCACAAGGAAGCCTTACTGAAGATCGAGATATAAGAGTCGAGCATCGAGATTCTGTTTCCAGCTAGAATCAAGTCGATTATTGGCAGACTTCACTTGGTATGTGATGACGGAGGGCGTCTTCCACGATGTGTTGAAGGTTAATGCCTCCTTAGTTGGGACAGGCTTAACATGAAAGTCATTAAATAAATACCATTGGCTCTTATCTGGTGCCCTTGGTGCTGAGTGTGCAACTTCATACGCCGTTAGCAGGGTACAGTAGAGCAGACGGGCAAAAGACAATTGGTACTTACTATTAGCCATAGCCACAAGATGAGATTGCTGCTGCTGGCCACCCTCAATGCTCACGGCGAGACCTGTAAGGGAGTAAACTGTAATATTATGAATGCCGCGTTGTAAATGTAATTTCAAGTCCTCTCCTTCATAGCAGAAGAAATTCCCATTATCCACAATGATACCAATCTCTTCCGGCAGCCAGCCGGGTATGGCCCAGAGATGCCGGTGGTCAGCATTGTTGATAGCGGTCGTGAGCATCAATACGCTAGGTACTTTGTGGATGGTCTTCCTAGTCGCCAAAGTCTGGTAACGGTGGCAGCTGTTACACCATCCCTTGTTGGTCGTTTCTCTTTCCACGCTCATCTTCAGGACCTGGGAGAACGTCGTGCCTCTAACACGGGGATTTCTTTGGCCAGGTTTCTTCTTGGTGTTAGCTGCTCTATCGCTAGATACGGAGAAAGAACCAGCTTTACCCACATTTTGTGGATATATCAGCTCATTAACCATAGTAGCATCTGCTTTCGTATTTTCATTTCTGCAGTTCATACACCTTATAGAATTCACTGCAGAAGTTCGGAACAGCTAACGGTAGTTAGCAAGCATGGCGTTTACTTAAGAACACATAGTGAACTACCTCTTCAAACGCTGCAGGCGACGGTGAGTCGGCACCGAAGCTCTGATAGCTTTTAGCCATTGTGCTGTAATTCTGCGACATTTGGTGTAGCAGAAATCGTGTCAGTTGCTGTAGCATAACGGTACGAGAAGAGTGCGGTTCTTCCTCTAGCAAACCTAGCCGTCCAGCTTGGCGATTGTTAGCGACAGGTACCTTATGGCCGGTGAAATCCGTTACTTACAGTCCGGGTGATAGCTTAAGGTCTTGGTGAAGTTGGATGCTTGGCAGGCCTCTCCTTCTGCCTTATCGAGCATGTCAAAAAGAAACCCCAGCTCGCAAAGTAGACACATATCATCAACACATGCAGTCGCCGCATGTTGGAGAGCGATGTTTCGTATCAGCGGGGTGTAGTGCATGATTTGCAGTAAAGGGTTGGTATATGCGTTGACAATATGATTTTGAAGTCCGGAATACTGTGACTTGTTGAAATACCTAAAAGTAGTCAGCACGGCGATATCCAGGCAGACTTTAGAAGCTTACCCAAAGTCGAAATCATCAATACCGAATTTGCTGTATTTGATCTCAATATTCTGGTACAGTTCAGGCACTTCAATCTTGTGACTTTCGAGGTTACTGTCGTGGATGACAAGTGGGAATTCCGGGACAACTTCTTCGGGCGCAGGTGTTCCAGCTGGAGACTTGGCTAGCTCACGAGCCTTTTCGCTAAGGAACTTGGGCGGCCTTAGTGTACTATGGAGACTTTCGTGGCTACGTATGCCCTCGACCTGGTTCCGCCGCAACGAACGGGTGTTCTTTCCGTAGAAACCCCAATCTCTCTCCTGTAGCGTAGCCAGTACTTGCGGATCAATCTTCACAGGGGGGACGCCAATCTCGGTAACCATATTGCCCGGCCATGCTGACAATAGTGTTTCTCTGTAGTACGGCATTCCGACAGAACTTAATGGTCTGCTCTCAAGGTCAATGAAGAGGACTACGATGGCAAGTAGCAGGTATTAAAACTCACGTGTCAAATGAATCAAATTCGATTCTCGGCACGGCAGCTGGAGTATCGGCGGTCTCGACGGGGCGTCCAAATTCGGTAAAATGGATTTTGCTAGGAGATCCCCAAAGGTGGATGGAACAATCGCCATCGACGAGTGCAACAGCTTCGCCTGATGGTGCTATCTCGAACATGGAGAAGAAGGACAGGCTGTTGGCTTGACGCACGTTACTAGTGTTGGGATTCATCAAGTCGACAACGTGCATCTGACCAATCGGGGACATGACAATACTAGTGGTAGACATGCGAGGGTGCATGCGTACATAGGCGGCGCCGGCAGGAAAGGGGATGGGGGACATGGAGACCATGTTCTTTAGATCGAAGACGTTGACGAAGGGGTCGGGCATATAATTGCCCTGTTGCCTAAGTGAATAGCCGCAGGTGACTATAAAATCATGCTGCGCATCCATATCATTGATGGCAGCGGTATGGGCGTTCCAGACCTTGACGACTTGGAAAGTGACGGAGTCGATGATGTGTACAGAGCCACTGGGTGTTGCGGCACATATATTGCGGCTGCTTCTTCGCATAATCTTATACTTGTGTTCTGTTGATACCTAGCATAGCGGGAAACGGTTTAGTGTGCGGTTAAGTGTTCTGAGGCCCCTTGAACAACTTACTTGCTTCGTCACCTCTCCCTTGATAGTATCGACAACCAGCATCGTATCTTGCGAACCTTCACCGGCTACCAGTATTTCGCTCGTACCCTTAGACGTAAAGCTCATACATCGTAGCTCTTTCATGTCATCGTGTCTACACTCGGGATCCGTAAGTTATGCAATAGCCCCATTGTGTTGATTTCCACCGACCTAATAGACCACAATGGGATTCCGCGCCTGTTGCGCATATGAACGCCGCGGGCGCCGACAGCGATGATGCCCTTGTCGTTGAAGAGGATCTGGAGAACGCCACCATCTTGTGAGGTATGGGCCTTGAATGATGTGTATTGCTGGAGCTTGGCGCCGTAGAAGGAAGTGACTCTTCCCTATAGAGGTTGTTGTTAGTCGACTGACCGGAGGCGCACGAGGATGGTAAGCTGGACAACCGAGAGAACGTTTGTTCGTACATATTCATTGCCGGCCCATAGCAGTTCTTGAGAGCTGTCAAATGCGAGGCACGTCACGGGCGTAGGTAAGGCACGGATGCCCGGGGGCGGAAACGGTATGCGGGCGACCTAAAAGAATACGAGGTCGTAGTTAGTTACTGTTGACGACAAAAATAATGACGACGCCAGCGAGCGACTCAATCCAGAGACACGCAGCGCACGGGTCAGGGCGCAAGGTACAGAAAGACTAACTTCTTCCCAGTCCCCATCCATGTTGCCGATTGGTCATTGTTGGCTGCGGAACAAGACACGGTAAGGGGCAGCGAGTTGTCGCGTTATCGTGTGCGCGCTAAAAATGCGTGAACATGAGGATTGTTGATTAAAGACAAGGGCGAAGCTTGAAAGAGACGTCCACGATGGTGGGATCTGTTGGTGTTGACGTCGGTATTGTTTGACGGCCGTTCGGAGCTGCCAAGCAATTCGAGTTATCGATTACCTAGATACATGTATACATAATTATAATCCTAGTATGTATACTGTACTACATCCTAGGTATGTAGCATACTCCGCTATCCGACCCGTCACCAGCCGCTAACCCATTGAACTTATTATTCACCCATACAGAGATGCTGTATTTCTAGGATCTTAATATCTCAGTTTTTATAAATGCACACAGATAGTTCTGTACAGATGATATAAGGTATGAAAGGAATACTATATTAGCTCATAGTAGCTGATGCATTTTATTATACCCTTCCATGTTTCAATCTGCATACTCTATAAGACCATGTCCTTTCCACTTCCTACCTTACTTTTTCTTATGTTTACTCGTACACGGAACACTGAACATTGTATACACATTTTATTCCAGCTCTCTTCTATTTGTCACTACTCGATAAAAGGGAACGAACTCGTTCAATATCCGCAGCAGCACGAGCAGCCAGATATACTAGAACCTGATTATACATTGAAATCTTCTAGTTAAACTCGGCACTCCACAACTCACGCACACTATCCCTTGTATCACTCGTCATTCCGATAGACTTCTTCATTGCTATCGAATGGTGGCATTATATACAATGACCATGAGGCCATAGGCCATCTATTCATAAAAAGGTGTGTCCGAGTCCAATACTCCCATTCCAAGGCATGCAACAAGCTCGTCGTATCAGAGCTGCTTCCTAATTCATCCCACACGTGAGCATGTGTGGTGTTAAGGCACAGAGCGTTTCGCTTCGGCCCGCCCTCGCGTGCCATTCCATTGGCACCGCCGTTAAAAACCCGAGGCGGAAGACCTACTGAGAAATAGGTATATATGTGTCAAAAAGATATGCCGTAATGCGCCTCGCTTTAAACAGCTGGTCCAGCCGCCTTCACATCATCCGTCGCCTCCGACTCGTACTTTTGGAAATTCTCGATGAATAGCGTACCCAGCTTCTTGACCTCTTGGTCGAAGCTGTCTGCACCTGCTGTCCACGCCTTCTTGGGGTTCAGCAGCTCTTCAGGCACCTTGGGGCACGACTTGGGCACCTCGAGGTTGAATACCTCGTACGTCTCGTACTCGGCCTTGGCAAGCTCCCCTGAGTGTATGGCATCCAGGATGGCGCGCGTGTACTTCAGAGGGCAGCGCTTACCGCCGTGCACGTAACCAGCGCCGACCCAACCCGTGTTCAGAAGCCAAGCATTAGCCTTGTGGTGCTCGATCTTGTCCGCCAACATCTTAGCATAGCGCATCGGGTGGAGTGCCAGGAAGGGTTGGGCGAAGCAAGATGAGAAGGTAGCTTGAGGTTCTGTAACACCATCTTCGGTACCAGCCATCTTGGAAGTGTAGCCGGAAATGAAGTGGAACATGGTTTGAGCACTGTTGAGCTTGGAGATGGGTGGCAGAACACCCCGAGCATCGCAAGTCAATAGGATGATGTTGCTGGGATGGCTCTCGGAAAGACAGGGGATCTTGGCGTTGCTGATGTACTCAATTGGGTACGCACTACAGGGTTTGTCAGTGGTTAGGCACTCACATGAGTACAGGAGACAAACTCACCATCGGGTATTCTCGGTGAGGGTCGCGTCATCGTAGTCGACATCTCGGGTCTCCTGATCAAAGACGACGTTCTCGAGAATGGAACCGAAGCGGATAGCGCCGTAAATATCGGGCTCCTTCTCGGCGGAGAGACCGATGCACTTGGCGTAACAGCCACCTTCGATGTTGAAGACACCGCGGTCACTCCAGCAGTGCTCATCATCACCAATTAGAGAGCGGTTGGGATCGGCGGAAAGAGTGGTCTTGCCAGTACCGGATAAGCCGAAGAAAAGCGTAACGTCGCCGTTCTTGCCCTCGTTGGCCGAAGAGTGTAGTGTCAAAACGTTGTGCTTGATAGGCATCTCGTAGAACAAGACAGTAAAGATACCCTTCTTCATCTCACCAGCATACTCGGTACCCAGGATGACCATCTCCTTGTCGGCAAAGTTAATGGCGACGGAGGTACCAGAGGTCATGCCTTCGGTGAACCGGTTGGCAGGGAAAGTGCCGGCATTGTATATTGTGTAGTCAGGGTGGAAGTGCTCGAGTTCCTCACGAGGAGGGCGGATGAGCATGTTCCTCATGAATAAGGCATGATAGGCGCGGGCGCAGATGACGCGAACGCGAATCCTATACTTCTCATCCCAGCCGGCATAGCCATCGACGACGTAGATTCTCGTCCTGGTGTTCAGGTAGTCGATAGCACGTTCGCGATTGATTTTCCAGACCTATCAAAACGCATCGTGTTAATACCAAACGTTTCCAACAAGACGGTTACCGATATGACGCAAATAGAAATATGGATGCGATGGAAAGTCCTCATTGGTCCTTCGCAGATCATCACATGTGAATGTTGAGGGTGTGTGGAATGTGAAATGTGGGGAGGCTGAGGCGAGTTGGGTCACAAGCCGAAGAGGTGGTGGTGGGTATGGGAAATGGAAAATGGGTAACGGCTTGGCGGGGTGCAGCATGGCGTTTCGCCGCACATGCTCCCCGTATGACGCCAGAGACAGGGGGTCTTCTGGTCTTCCCCAGTATTGGTAACACACAACTGGTTTGAACAACAATGATAACCCGACATTTTTCCCCAGACCATCGTCAACTCCGTTCTCGGAATGGATACTGATTGAATCATGGAATGGGGGGGTTTATTGCGTTTGTGACGTAAACTGTACTTCATCACGAGAATGGCAATGGCCGAGGTGGAAGATAAGCAAGCAGTGGTGGGGCACGTGAGGATGGGAAAACGTATATGCCACACGCCGATGAGAGAGCAACAACAAAATGAACGGGTAAAAGTTGTCAAACAAAGAAAGCGTTTGGTATAGAAATATCTTACCTCTGGAGCCATTGGCTTGTTGACTGGTCCCCACCTGTCAAAGGCATGTGAGTCGGTGGTCACCTTAACTTGCGGAGAGGGAAACACCAACTTACCAGATATCATTCTCTGATGATGGCTCTTTTACAATTCTCTTGTCTGAGGGTGATCTTCCGGTCTTCGAACCCGAGTAGGCTGTCAAGGCACCGCTCGATGCGATAGCTGAGCCCATTTCATATACCTTCGACATACTATTAGCATAGTGCTTGACATGGTCGCGTGCTTTCAAGGTTCATCTTACAAGAGCATCTTCGTACAAGACGGCAACAGAAGGGTTGGGAATCTGTCGGTAGTCTGTTAGCTAGCTATACTTCGCTGTATACATTCTGTCAAAAGCTTACAATAGCAACTCTGTCATAGTCGATGTGTGCCTTCTCGTGCAGCTCCTCCTCTGCAAGACGTGTTAGTTAATCCGCAAAAAAGCGCAGATGAAACAGCCTCAGAACACAATTGCATACCCAATTCTGTGTGTTCTCTCTCGCGTGCTGGCCTTAAAGCCGTCAAATGTCAGCCGAAGTTGCCGCAGACAGATCAAGTGGAAGAAGGCCCACTCACTCAACACCACCAGGGTGAAGGGCGGTCTTATTGACCTTATTGTTGGGAATCACTGTTGGCATGGCCGTCAGTATTTTTGCGAAATGGAGAGATTGAGAAAAACAAAGTTTGCAGTTGGAGGGGAAACTTTGAACTGGGGCTTACTTGTGTCCTCTTGTAAGCGGGAGCGGGATAGACCGGAGGTGAGCTGTTGAGATCTGGGGCCTTTCACTGTGGGATCAGTGTAGGGAGAAGCAGTTCTCTGGACGGGATCAGGCATGGTTCTTAAGCTTCGTGAGATGGTAGTAGTCCGGGTAGTCGTCTGGGTAGTAGTCTGGGGTCGTCGGCTGGCGGCTGAACTCAAGACGGATGGTAACGGGGAATATCGAATTCGATTATATGGGGCATACGACGAGATGTCGGCGCAGTGGATGTTGTTCAGATAGCGGCACTGCCTAGTCATGAAACGAGCCCGAGAATATATAGGAGCGAGAGAGCTTGTGGACCCGGTGACGACAATTCGAGACATTCCACTGGCCTACGCAGATCGTGGGCATTGACTGGATGCCGAGCCACGAAATCAAATCGGAGCAAGCCACCTGGAGACCCCTGCATTATCGGGAAGTGACCATGTGCTTCCAAGTTGGACAATGCCTTCCTTGTTGTCTTCTACACAACCTAGGTAATGCTCAGCTTAGGGCAGCGGTAAGTGCTGATGTTGTGGCCTTGGATGATGTTGGTGTGTGTGTGTGTGAGGACCGGAAGGCTAGATCGGACAAAATCGTAAGAACTGATCGCCACCCGGGTTCGTCCCAGTTCGGCTGATGCAGGGGGTTCCTGTGGGTTGCAATTGGGGGGCTACATTGCATTGGAATTGGGTCGCATCTCCCGTGTTTTCCCATGAACTCCAACTATACCTAATTTCTCCAATGATATCGACCAGTTTATCAACCTCGTTGTTTTCGTTGCATAGGGGATCATAACATGAAAAGATGCCGCTTATATGCCTGGTTCTTCTGATGTTCTTTTTTTCCACTTGGAGACCCTGCAGAAGAACCAAAAGCTTCCATGTTATTATCTTGCCCATATTAGATTCCAAAACAGACCCGGACCTCTATGGAGAAGTACAATTTCCCCATCCAGATGGTCCCGGACCGAGTTACCTAAGTATTGGTAAGATACGTATACTGAAATGAGAGTTATCGCCAGAGGCTATTATTCCTAGACGTTTTAACTGACTTGAACTAATAATAATGGTGGCGTTTCCCCATGTGGGAGGAATGGCGGGGGTGAGGGGCAATTGGCTTGGAGTCTATTCTACTCATCTTCCACTTCATACCACAAAGAACTTTCACAAAGAACTTTCCTATCACGAGCGAATACGGAAGCCACTCGTATTGCCAAATGTCTTGTCTTACAAGTCCTCTACTCGGTTCCATAGTCAAGGCATAAGCGACTAAGGTCATGCGGTACTATGTCACTGGGATGTTTTGAGCTTGGTTAAATTTATAAGAGGCCAATCGGATCACTCAGAGTGCCTTTCAGTATCATATTCAATTCAAGCTCAGTGGCCACTATTAGGTAACTATACTGTATGTTGCAATGTATGACTTGAAAAGTGAGTCGAATATAATCAGCATTGCTCAGTGAATTTTACGATGATGTAAATGCGTTCCGGAGCTGTAGCCTAGTTCGATGGTAGTTTAGTTGATCCCAGCTTGATACAACGAATTCATGGCCAAGAAGCCAAGAGGCCAAGAAGCCAAGAAGCCAAGATGCCACCAAGAGGCCAAGAGGCCAACAGTGTCACCCACAAGCCTTGGGTAACCATCTAGTTTAAACCCTAACGTATCTTGTGTTTGCGTTGTCAACAAATGGATTTGACCCTTGGAGTTCAAGAGTTGTCGCTGCGGTTGTTTTATTTGGTGATCAACCACCGCCATACTATCAGGGTTCGGTTTTCAGCCGCCAAGATGATGCGTGCGTACATACATACACACCGCATTGCATCAGCGCCCACGCGACATTGAGCCTCCTAAACCTCTTTTTCTACGTACCTGGTTGCCTGGCAGCCCTGGGTAGGTATGGTATGCTGACAACAGCTAGTACCTAGATTAGGTATTATCAGACAGCATGTGCCGGTCTGCCGGTCTTATCATTCCCCAGGCGTGTCCCGCAGCTGGCCGAGGATCGGTCCTGCATCCATGGATTTAGATGAGATTGCTGGTACCTTATTAGTCACCCAACCCTTCCGACTTTCTCCGACTTTCCGGGGAAAGACGCCATGTCAACAGCCGTTAGAGTCCATTAACCCGAATGTCTTACCCCGGTTAGTAGTTACTAGGTTTAGCGCCTCTTGTTCGGTTTGGCGGTAGCGCGTTTACGTAAATATCTAGTATTTTTATCCCACTTACCTTGGTAGTTAGTCTTTAAACAGCATCGTGACGTTATAGTTTTTCTCAATTTTGCTACTCGCATGTGGCTGAGTCTCCGGGCAAAAAGGATTGAGCGGCCCATGTGACGAAATTGTACGCAAAACCTCGGGAATGAAATCACGATGTCTGAAGAAAGGCTAACGTCTGGTTTCAAGGATGCATTGCGTGTAACCTAGGTATGAGGTCACAACGCTTGTAACCGCCGCAGCGCCAAGCGCTTCTCACCGACATTGAAATATATTCGGCCAGATTCGGGATTGAGCCCTCATTCGATGTCTATTCTGCGAAGGCCCAGACTCTTGGTAAGGCTTTAGATCCATCTAGTCCTAATACCGCCGTTCCTGGCTGTCAAAATACAGCCTAGTAACTGGTGTACTCGAAAGAAGAGCAGAAGAGTGGTTCGTGTTCAGTCTGGTGGCTGCTTCTCTGGCCTTGGAGTGTTGAATCTGGTGAGGACGGTAACAAATTTGGTTTAGAAAGGAGATCCACACAACCTGAAGGAGTAGACAAGGTGACACAATAAGACACCAAGGATGCACATGATAGGGAAACTTCGGAAGGGAGAGATAGGAGCGTTGCGACCCAGGTACCGAGGGTTGGATGGATTTCCATTGGTGATCCTGACTCCTAGATATTAATGAAGTACATTGTACACACAATACGTGGCCGGTACGCTGCTACCCTATAATCCTTCAAGGAAACAAAGAAAACATGGCGTTTCAACCAACATTGGTATAGCTCTTGCTAGATAATTGAATCCTCCCCTTAATGAAGTGTGATTGAACGCCTAGTCATCCAACCCGGTCCGACTATGAGCCAGAGCTGCAGTTTCTCCTCGTCTGCAATACGGAATGAGAGACACGTTCTTCGTACAACACCAAGTCATCCTCTCCATGAAGTTGACCAGATAGTGTCATGCGCCTGGACTTCTAAAGTTGACTCTGGTACGTCCAATTATACCTTGTTATCTCATCTCTCAAGTTGAGACTTAGGCCTCGATGGCTTCAGACCAGTCAGACGACTCCTTTCCCCCTTACCTGTTGTAAGAGTGTGTCCAGCATATCGCCTTGTCACATTCTAAAATAATATTTACTGGCCTATCACGATCCATAGTGATCATTCCCTCCTTCGTGATAGGGTTCGTCATAAATTTCGGGTTTCTTGGCTTTATAAGCGAACATACCTAACTGAGAAATGTTGATCAATTAATCCAAGAGGAAAACTTTATACATTGATCACATAGCTGAAGCTCTGTCGATCCCGCATCATTCATCCTCACTGCTCTCGACAATTTTTCTACATTCTATAAATATCTTGCCAATAGCCCTTTCTACGGCTCTTCTACCAGCCAACTTTGTATCATAACTTGAGAAAGGTGGAACAGTGGTACGTTTATATTCTTGTCACTTGTTCTATCTGACAAAACGGTACTGACCTGCACTTAGGCACCCTAAATATTAGGTAATACCTTTCGAAAACACTGGTTCTAAGAGTCATTTTCATTCCTTCTTCTCGCTAGCCTTCATCATTGATGTTCCCTGACATAAACAAGGCGACGGGTCATTTTGTACTGATATTTCCAATTACGTGAAGAAGATGTTTCGAGAGGCACCCGAAACTCTATCGAGGAAGTGAGACGACACACAGGCTAAGTTCAACTAATTCCTTGCCTTAGCCTGTGACCCCTAGAATGTCCATGTTGGTCATCTGCTTCTATTTACTGTCAGTATGTCAGGTGTAAAAGTCACATAAGGGTAGCTGTTACCCCTGGGTGTGGTTTTATTAAGGATTCTAGTTATATAAGGCTGGGTCGCCTCCCAACGGAGTTGGGAGAGACCCAGGAATCAATATTATTGAGCCCTTACCCTATACTGCGATCTACCTGTGACCTAGCTAGCGACCAAGTGGCTACATCTTCACTCCGGGAATATACTCCTGACACAGTATAAGCAAATTTTATTAATCATTGCTCCTTTTACAATCCAATTCCCTCGAACGGTAGCGCAATAGGATATTTCTCAGCAGACTGTTGTACTAGCAGATTGATCACAGGTCTTTCGAATATTCCAGAGTGATGCCGTCTGAGTCTTGACCATACCGCACCGCAACCCGAATATAATCTTGGAAGGAAAACGATCCTTTCACGTACGACCATAGCCTCTGGAGAACTCGGGATCCCGTCTGCTCTCCCATAGATAAGCCATAGAGCGCCAGATTAGTAGTTGGGTCGGTGACGACCAGCGAATCCCTGGTGTTGTACGTTTTCTTTTTGGCCCACTCACTCCCCCCTTGTCTTGTTTCTTCCCAGTTCTTCAACAGCAGAAGCCAGCCAACATTTCGATGCGCCTTGTACATGAAACCTATAGCAATAAAATTTATCATAGAAGCATTATAAACGATCTAGTGCTTAACATAGCAAGCTATATTTAAAATAGAAGAATACCCATTGGACAGAACGAATCCTACATTCAAATATGCAGTTTGAGACATCATTGTCAACTGTCAATAACTAAAAACAATAGAAGCCGTAGGAGTCTCGGCCACAGCTGTCAATTGGCAGATATAGAATTAAACCCCAGCCCCTGAGTTAGTCAGTGGTCGTTCTTGGTCAAAGCCAAGCCACGACCGTCGCTTTTTTCTTTGGAGGCCTAAGGCAAACTCCCTTTTTCAAAACAAAATCAACATTGGAACAACACGTAATCTATACTCTGCAGTGTGTTCCACCGCAAATATGCCGTGTCAAACCCCCCACGAGGTGCACCATATGTCGTGAAGGGCCAAGGTAGCATTTTAGGCTTAGTGATTACAGCGGAGCGAAAACCCTCAATAACATTTTGTTCGAAGAATTGTAGAAACGGTATGTTCGGGCTTCTTTCATATGGTTAATTTTTGTTTGTCTAGTATACTACATTTTGTACATATTGAGACCTATTAATTGAACTGTAGAGGCTCGCATTTCTCCTCGCCGAACACCTCGCCCTCCATGATGCCGTGGACGTAGCTGTCGCCAACGACCCTCCAATGCTTCCCTTTGGCGCCTCTGGCCAAGATAGGCGCTCGATGGCCTTGTAGTATAATGATGCTGTCGCCCACTCTAATCTCTCGCGGCCCAAGCCCCATATATCCCTTTTCCGTAATAAAAAACCGTCGATGTCTTGTGATTTCGACTAAAGGAAATAATTCCATATATACAGGGTTTCCTAATATCGCTCGTGTAATTGATGCGATAAACTTTACCGTAGCCGCTCGACCAGCCTGGCGGCTTAGCAGCTTATCAAAGTCTTCGAATTACTTTCTTGCACTAGCCTCAGCGTTCAGGTGATCTATTAGGAGTTTTCGCCCGCGGATAACTTGCCAAAACGCGTCGAGGGTAACTTGCCCGGTAGGTTAATAGGTCTCGCCCAAACTAGCATTCTTACACATATTTTTCGCGGCAAGGTAGAACTGGCAAAAGCTGATAGCACTTTTCCAAGAACTAATTCCGCCTCTAAAATAGATTGAATAAAAAGCAGTTGCACTTCTCCAAACTGGATTTCCCGCTAATACGGCAGCCTGTCCATATCGCGCGGGTGCCGGATTATTAACAGGACTACATGCCGCTACAAAATCGAATCGAAAACCTTGGAGCTCTAATAAATTCCCAGTAAAGGACGGTTCGGATAGGATATCACCACCTGCACTAAACCCCCAGGGGTACGCTTTCCAATCAATAAAGCCCCAACTGAACAGGTCACGAGGCAAAGGGTCTTTTTCTCTCTCGTATTCAGGGTTAATAGCCCATAAAGGATAATTCGTCTGTGTCGGATCCTTGACTTTGCAGCCTCTACAGATGGCTAGGACTTGTAGATTGCCAGTACGCTCAAGATAGGTCCTGGTAAAATCGGCAAAGATCTGACTAACGTCTGCCGCACTGGCGTATTATATGTTAGCATCGTTCTAAGTTAGTCGAGTTTACAGAAATTTAGTTATTTCCCCAACTGGTCAGCAGGGAGAGCGAAGTTTTAACTTAAAAGACGTGGAACTCTCATACTAATCAACGTTAATTAAGACCTTGTCATCGTGCATATACTCGATTCCCATGAGCCCGTATATCTTATCTCTTGGGTTTATAGCGTCCTGATGCTAAGCCATGATCATGCGACAGAAGATGTTATCAGCAAGATCTTCGGGCTAGTCCCGAAAGCGCAATATCGCACCTAAATAGTTATTAACTTCAAAGTTCGTTTTCGATATCCCCTGTGCTTTCGCGATCAGGTCCTAGTCGATCTGAAACTTACCGCATACGACGACTACATGTGGAGGTAGGACAACCTCTTATATTACCCACACCCTCTAAAACCATAGCCGTGAAAATAAAGAGCTGAAGGCAGCGCCGGATGCCATGCCGTCCAATCTCTGCTTCATAAAGATACGCCGCTGCAAACCATCAGATTTCTCACCTCGCTGTACTTGTTTCCAGTCATAATAATTGCATTTTCCACCCTTCTGCCATCGAGAAGCCATGAATTCCACTGCTTTAAAAGCGAATGCAGTCAGGAAATCATGCTCCCCTATCCAGATAATAACGCGCTAACATAAGGTGTATATATCCCCCATAAGCAATATTTGAATATTCTTCTCGTTAGTATCGCTCTGATTAATGCAAATAGCATCTATCCACAATGTTCTAGGGTGACCAGTATTGAGACGCCGTAAACGCAACAAGGCTGCGTAGAGATTCAGTGTGACAAAGAAGACTAAACCATTAACTAGGATCTTAGCTCGTCGAGTAGTCGGCACCCCCCAGCAGTATGACAGAGTTTCGTATTCATCTTGGATCTTTGTGAGGGACACATGTCGGAGATGGCACCTGACAGGACCTGCGTCTGGGAGAAGAACCAGCAATCGAATTTGCCGGTCAGTGGTATCAAGAGACTCGTAATCGAAAAGCGTCATTGCGGGAAACGGCTGAGACTAAGAACAGGAGTTTTCGACACATTTAAAAACTGATCTGCTAGCAGATCAATGTCAGAAAGTTTGGTAGCTTGAACGGCATTGTATTAAGAGATGTCAAGATGGTTCAGGACTATTCCTTCATGCGCTACATACTTACTACCCCTCAACGCCACTTTCAGCCAATGCGACAAATACAATGCAGTGTCACAGCGATTCTGTGAGCATAAGAAAATTTGTCCCACGTGCTGCTTTCCTTTACTTTGCTTCTTTACTTTTTTTGCCAAAGAGCTAAAGACTGACAGACGTTATGCTGGTGTTGGGATATGTTTCAACCCCAATCGAATATCACGTGTTTAACACCTGTTTCATGCCTTGCTTTTCTGAGAGACACCCTTTTTTGGAATAACATTTATTCTGGGGTCTGGCGAGCACTGAATAAATCCCATAACCAAATGGTAAAAATATGTCGAAAGGTTATTGAAGTAAACTTTCTGGTCTGGAGCCCTAGCTACCCGTACTAGTCGCACGGAGCTCGCGCCTTGCGACTGCGAAGGTATTGATAGTTGCGACTTGCCATCTCGGTCCTCAGTCAGGAACTAAAAACTTTGTGCGTGCCTCGTCATAAATACCACCCAAATCACAGTTCTACAACCTCCGCATTCGTCGTGATATTCCCCTTCGTAGCGCGACTATAAGGACAAACCTCCATCGCCTTCGCCACAATCCTCTCAACCTGGTCCTTCTCCAAGCCTCGGATACCGATCTTCATATCGATGCGGATGCCCATATCGAGCTTCTTCATATCACCGACAAGATGCACCGTCGTGTCTACAATGCTATCCTCAGGGTTCTTCGGCATTTTCGTTCCCAGTGACGGCGCCACGGCGTTCATAGACGACTGGAAGCACGCGCCGTAACCGGCCGCGAAGAACTCCTCCGGGTTTGTCTTGCCCTTGTCGCCTGTGCCGCCTAGCGCTTTTGCCATTGTTAGATCGACTCTTAGGTCGTCGCCCTCCACGTGGCTGGCGGGCATAGAACCAATTAGCACTTTTTTCATATTGAACAGTATATACTGATATTGAAAGAGTGTTCTCATCACTCAAGAGGCTGATTGACATAGATCGACGTACCCAGTGCGAGCTCCTTTGACCTTAGCACGCGCAGAGTAAAGAACGGGAGCATTGTCTGTGTTCACGAGCCGCCGTCCGGCAACAGGCTGAGTCGCTAATCTCCCCACTGGCCGAGGAGCTCGTCGTGTAGCAGATAGAAGAGGCTGAAGGGATCGTGCGGACGCCATGGTCAAATTCTTAGTTATACCGCCGGTCTAAGTCGCTCAATGTAACAGATCAATTCAGCAACCAGAGGAGACAGTCCTATACCTACCCGGCATATGATCAAGAAAACTATACGAGTCAATTAAGTTTTTTATTTTCAGCATTCGTATCACGTTCCCCGAAACAATGACGAGGAGCATGTAGGCGTCATGGAGTGTGATGGCTTAGTGTGACGTAGAAGTTCGACCCACTTATGCCCAATCCTCAACAATGAGACCGGTCTAACACATGTCATAGGGTATGTAAAGCTCTTTCATCAGCTCGTAGCTAGTCCTTTCGATCGTTGAAGAGACGAAACAGGGATCTCGAAGTCTTTCTCTGCCCTCTTGGCATTTTTCTGTACGCCGCCGATATGATATGCATCCTTCTCAGCACGGAGTGTCTAAACCGTGACAAGGCATAGAACGTTCTTGGAGTATATTTGAAAGACATGTCTAGCTTCTTTGTATGCCTAGGCGCGAAGAGTTGTAGGAATGCACAGGCACTTCATGAGTCCAACTAGCACTGTTAGCGAGCGTAGAGATATGGCTACTGATGGTATACCGAGGGTATTTGAGGGTAGAGAGGAGTGCGGCGAACGGGTATAGATAAGTGATTCTAAATACAATATGAAACTATACACATACATTCAGCTAGGTCTCTGGTGAGAACAAGCTTGAAACAAGTGGGGTATATCTCCAATGAAAACGAGCGCCTTGAACGCCGAAAATGCCCTCGAATGGCTCGTATGAGAAAAGCTATCCTTACATCTATACGTATGTCTATTCGAATTCCGGCAAGTTCAACTGCGCGCAAACCCATGAAAGACTCTCACTCCATTCAGGTGTCAACAAAGCTGGCGAGGGGGACGTTGGTGCGAAAAGCTGCATAGCTCTCCAGATACCAATAGCCAACCTCTGACCGAGGTCCTTAGCCCACCAGAACTCGCTCTCGGCATGGTAGATCAGCACAGTCCAATGCATGAGGATTAGCAGCGCCATGGGATCGGAGGCTCTGATCGCTGCTGTGAAGTCTAGGCCCGCGCCGCCCGGGAACACGAAGCAGAACCCGCGTAACACGCCGCGCTGTTCCTCGGCAAAGCAGCGCTGTAGGAACTTGACGACGCCTTTGAATGGCGTCACAGGCGTCAGGGGGGCTATTGAACCTGTGTCGCTGAGCGGGGCGTCCACGATGCCCAGCTCGTCAACTGGCACCGGTGTCGTACTTTGGTACTGGGAGCTGTAGTACAACTCATTGAGATTATCGAGGCGGGCGAGCGCAGTTTGCGTCTCGGGGTTCAGCGCAACGGCTGATGCGAACCCGTAGTTCAGATATGCGCGAATGGGGACAGGACTGTCGAGCAGCCGCTGAAAATCTGTTTGCGCGATGTTGACTTGAACACCAAGTGTTAGTATTTTCACTTTGGTTGGTAGTACGCACTGAGGCAGCGCTCCTGAGGCACGAAGGTAGATAGAAAAATTTCTGGTCCCAACATTGGCCAACACGGAGAGGAAATGACTCTTGATATTACTCACCGCTGCCGTTCAGCAGATCGAAGGCTACGACCGCCGTAGATAGGGTGTTTAGCTCGTTGCCTTTGGAAAAGGTGATCTGGGAGAATGCAATGTTGATGAAAGCCGTCATGCTGGAGTATATATAGAGCACATGGTGCGACGCCGGATTCATCTTGCCTAGGTGCGTTCGAAATGAGCGACTTGCTCTATCATCTTACATATCGAGGTCAGTTCTAGGCCCAATTAAATGTTTGCAAATGTTATGGTAAGATGCGCTCAAGTGTATTCCTTTCCAAGCCTTCACTTAAGAGGGCTCGATTGTCACTTACAGAGCTCCATCGCGAAGTTAAAGTATCCCTTCGCTTCTGTTTCTGGCGTCATCGCAGCCCTGTGGAGAGCCGCAGCAACAAATATACCATTCAGCAGGAAGTCATAACGAAGAGCTTCTTGAGGCATGATGAGCTGCATGTAATGGTGATCCTCCGGCACGCTGCAGAGGCTTTTGTATGTGCTCGTTGACCAGCAATGCATCAACTCAAGCTCCAACATCCTGCGGCATTCCTTCATGACCAAACCACCTGGCTCGCTCAGGCTGCGTTCCTCTGAGCCGCTGGGTGAGGACTTTCTGGACTGTACTACCGCAGTCATGTTGTCGGCTTTCGCCCAGGCATATTCGCATTTTGCATTCCGCAGAGTACAGTTATTACAGGGCGGACCCGTTTCATCACACTATCAAAATATCTTAGCCCCCTATTCACATAGGTAATGTCCACGTGGTATCACATCAAGCTTACCTTAGTGTGCCACTTCTTACAATTCAAGCATCCGCGTCGGGATTTCTTGTGAGACCTTCTTTGTTGCATCATCGCCATTTAATTGAGGGGAACATTGTGCGAGACTTTGAGAATAGAAAGCTTCGACAATTTATCACTGCAAGCGAATTGAAGGCTTGTCAGCTTTTGTATCAAGTCCGATCCTCAGAATCCCCCCTTTGTGAGTGAGATGACGCTGTTTTGTAGAACACCTGTACCGGCATGGGGTGCTGAGCACTGCGCCACAGCACCACTCGGCTACGGTACCTAATTGGCAAGGTATTTCACGCCCAAATCAATGGTAGCGACTGATTGGAAGGCTGAGCAGCATCCATGTGGCGTGCTCCTTGGGGATATTATTGGCCAGATTGCCGACGGCAATGGAGGCTGGGTTGTGTTTCATTCTTACATCAATATGATGTATGCAATGTGATCTAGTACAGGCGTTGCTTACAAGATGAATACCTATAATGCCACGTTTTCTGGGACAGTGGTCCTTTTCGCAGAGATGGATTACTATAATATCGATACTATCTACAGTGGTTACCCCTGCTAGAGCATCCCTTTAACCTATGGTCCACAGCAACCCTACTAGCAAACAGCTTTTTAGCCAATAATTTCTTATAAAGAGGCTGGCCTACAGCCAATTAGAATTGTCCTAGAGCGAGGTCACCGTTAAGTTGCATCAATGTAGAAGTACTGCTGAAAACAATACCTTTATTGGGTGCATTACCCTTGCTACCTAACCAGGGGCTTAAGAGATTTGCTGCTCAAACTGCATGCAGAGGGATGTACCCCCCTACAGCATAGGTATATCGGCAAGGCGGTGGACAAGAAATTTGTAGCACATCCTTTAACATCTACACACGTGCTAACAATGAGAACATATCCAATACTGGCATGAATTAAATAATATAAATAGTTATACTTGGCTATTAGTGTTTAAAACGATATTGGCAAGTTTTACCAAAAATAAGTACGGCTTAGTGCTGGTTATAGGGCTCAAAGTTATTAATTGGTTAAGTTGGAAGTGTGCCAATTTTTTATCCACCCCCTTGATTGGGAATAGAGCATATTATTTCTGGAACACACACTGTTTGCATGGGAAAATACTCCGGTCGAGTCTCGACAGCACAGTGATTACTTTCAAGATCAAGTTAACGGATGGCCAAGCATTAACCCGAGCTGCTAAGCCCCAAGATTCATCCCACCACTCAATTATAAGTAAAGTGAACTTTTCCATTGCTGCCTAATGAATAATCTAGGCGACTACTACTCAAAAAGGGCCATGCAACAAGGAGGGCACATGTGACTGCACAATTAACGAATGCGAATTCAATTGGACAAGGAACGGAAGGCTAATACCATGTCGGATTTGCCCCCAAATGTGGGCTTGGTTCCTGTCATCTCCATCCTCCATTGCGGGAGCTTTCTGTGGTTCTCAATAATCCCCGGACTGACCCCGACCGAGCGGCGAAAAGTCAGCTTAGTGGGATGGTGGACCCGGCAGTCCTTGGCATTAACTAAATGAAGATCCTCTCACGTTGCACCAGACAAGCCGTGTGGATATCCGGACATTAATGGCAGGGGAACGATACGATATGCACAGGAGTTGAACAGGCGCGCACCTACGCGGAACTACGCGGAACTACGCGACACTAACACCAATATCGAAAGCAACATCAATGCAAGTGGCCTTGTTAACACCATATTCGGACCTCCAAGTGCATGTCGTGGCGGGAAAGCAATGTTCTGTTACTCCTCTTCGTCATAGCGAAAATAAATATTCCTAAGCCTCAGTTGAGAGCTGGGTCTCAAGAGTGCTATTATCCCAACAACTCCTCAGCTCCAAAGCCCTCCCTTCCTCTTAGAGTTCGATTTCATGATTTTATGTTCTCCTGCTTTTCTTGGGCGTGGCTGCTTCTCTAAGAAACAGTGACTTGAAGGCCATACAGAGCTCAATGGCACAGTTTCCCCTAAATCCGTTTCTTTATACTTCCGAGGGAGTTCTGGTCTCCAGGCAGTATAGTAACAATGAGCTTTATCAGCAATCATAACCACCTACTAGAGCTGGACATAGGAGTGTTGACACATCAGTGGAGGCTTATTTCTCTAATCTTCAATAGGCATTTCTTGCATTTTGTCATATATTGACCCCATCACCATGTTCCCAAGAAATTATGTCAACCTCGATCCAAATTTCCACGACTATATCAACTCGTGTCCTTCACTAAAATGGCAATTTCTGAAGCAACTCAGAAATCGCCGAGCTTACTGTAACTGGAGCTGCTCAAGGAAGAACTTGACGAAAATGGCAACAAGGAAGTCAACATCCGCGAAGGGAAAGCAGCAGGAGTTCTGAGACAGGGTGCTAGTATGAACGACGTAAAAAAAGACAGCTTTAGCTATGGATTGAAGGAGTTCTTTTCGAGCCCTGCACGGCCTGTAGCAGGAATTCATTTCCGACAGCTCATTACGACAAATACCACAGCGCTCACAAGCTCCTCTACACATGCTAGGATATCGGCGTCTGGCCGTTCGGTTCTAAAGTCATTCTGAAAGACGCAGTCCATGGCTCTACTAGAGTGAAAGCAGATAGCGTGAAATTTGTTAACAAAAACTGCGCTGTGCCCTATGGCAGCTCCTATATCTTGCAAAAAAAGGGTTAAGAGCGACACCCTCGACGTGGTTTGGGCTGACTTGAGTCAACATCCGAGGAAGCGAATTGCGTAGCAGGTAGTGGAGCAACTGAAAGAATTCCGCAGTATGACCTCCGATGAGATGCAGACGGTAATGGGAGGAGGTCGTCTAAATAATGAGTTTGTCATCGGAAGGAAGGGGCCTAGTGACGTGTATCCTTCTAACGAAGAGATGTGAGATGTTCTGTCTGAGTCCCTTCAGCATGTCCCAAGCCCAAGCCTAGAGAGACTGCGACGAGCAATGCCATGCTGTGTTCCATGCGCTTTTACTCATAGTGATCTTTCTATCTGCAACATCATAGTCA
Organism: Xylariaceae sp. AK1471; assembly: GCA_023159215.1. Taxonomy (NCBI): domain Eukaryota; kingdom Fungi; phylum Ascomycota; class Sordariomycetes; order Xylariales; family Xylariaceae; species Xylariaceae sp. AK1471. The sequence goes on from JAJKLI010000021.1 coordinate 485,275, forward strand.
AAGATGAGAATTTGACCGGGCTAATCAATTTCGGGAATACTAGCTACTCCCCTATTTAGTGAGAGTATGGTCGAGGCTGGTCTTTTGGTGTTGAAGACTGAGAGTGGAAAGACCTGCTCTGGGAGAATATGAGATCTCACTCTCCCAGTAATCGCCACAGTCGTCTGTGGTGGAGAGCTGCTTGTTTCTTGCTGAAAATCCCGATGATCAAAGAACTGCGGAATTTCTGGAGGAACTTTTCGAAGGTTTGACAGAGAAGAATGACAACACTAACTAATATCGTGGGGCTACTCCTTTCTTAGCATTGTACAGATAGTTGGAAAGCAAAGCTTAAGAAGTTGATATTAGCCCCCTTCGCCTTCAATCCCTAAAATTGACTACAACGACCCTGTTAGTCAGTTCAGTCTACGCTACACCTTTTTCAGTTAGACACGTTGATTCGCTCAACTATGATGTGCTAAAATGATAAATTTTAATGATGAGACTTACGCTTTCCGTTTGTTAAAGGAGTAAGTTCAAGGCTATGTCGTTCGGAGTAAGTTCTTGAAAGAGGGCGTCCCCAGTGGACGACCACCAACTAGCAGAATTACCATCATAATGCTACTGTCATAGAACAAAGAAAGCGATTTATATATTACTAGCAAGCGGCACCATTTATGAGGTATTCGGGTTCGTTCCGTAATAACAATGTTGATCATCTAGTCCCATACCAGTAAACGCAATGGATCTCTCTATGTGACCTACTACCCATGGGGATAGCCTGACACAGAAGGAATAGAAGGGCCACAATAGACAGCACAGTAGTAGGAAATAGTAGAAAGCTGACTGGAGTATTCAATTCCAAACTGAGCCTCCCAAGCCTAATGGGCGTCTCTAGAGCGTGCTAAGCTTGGAACTGCAATACAGATAACCATCAACTCATCCGGCGTATCAAGTATGAGGCCACTATATAGCCAATAAGCTGTACTCTTCCTCCTCTCCTAGAGGGCAACACCTTACCTTGCCGTTGGAAAGCTTCGCACACGCGCCTTTTCTTACAATGAAAAGCTTGAAAGGTCCATATTAGATTTACCCCAAGCCCGGAGAAGTGTTCGTAACGCTCCTATTACTTGACCCAGTGCCTACAGCTCTCCTCTTGGTCGATAATGTGAGAGCAATCAACCATGTTTCAATAAAGCCATGTTAACACAGATTCAGATTACATGTATCGTTCACTGGAAGATAGCGTTAAAGTTGTTATTACCTGAAGGCGGATCCCAAGAGGTCTCCCTTGGTATGCAATGACAATTCGTATGTGCATAATTCAGAAAGAAATTGTAAGAAAATTCCACGCAGCTGTAGTCATGCCCCAGTTTCGCCATTACTTGTATTCTTTCACTTTAAGCCATCCCAGCTTCTGCCTCGCCATCTTACCGGGAACAAGGAGCTAATTGGCAGCAAGGATATGGGGATAAAAAGGTTGGACAATGCCCCTCCCGCTGTGAAACGTAAGCTCAAGCTACCATCAAAGGATCATAAGCCAATTGTTTCGCACACTATGCTTGCTTGTTTGTATCAATTAATAAGTGTTGAAAGAGTCTTTCAAGTACTAAAGACAGGTGCTTTGAATTAACCACTAAGTTATTCGCCTAACAACGCTTGTGTTTACACTTCAATACTTGAGTTTGGCCACAAATCACCCTGAATCCAGAGAGGCACAGTAAGGAGAGGCACATATATGGTTGAAGCCGTCCACCTCAACAAGTGAAACCCCCATCTCATCAGCAGCAGCACCAACAGCAACGCAGCTTTAAAAATCTCATAACACCACATATAGACCCTACCGACCCACCAACTACATTTATCTTAACTCCAGAAACAAGATGTCCTGCATTCAAGAAGGAAACCAAGGAGACATCGAGACGAGCTTCGATAAACTTCCAAATGACATTCTAGTTCAATTGATTCCACTAATGGACCCGTCCTCCCGCCTCAACCTTGCTTTAGCCTATCCTGAAAGATTCCTAAATGAGGATCCAGTTGTTGGAGCTTATATTTGTAACATGTTCAAATATGATGCCGAGCAACAGGTTCTCAAGCACAACTGTCAAACAAGCGTCGAGGAAGACTATACGAAGCCTATCCTTTACGCCGCTATTGATAGCGATGCCGAGATCTCGCTGGTCGGGAAAATCGTCAAATACTACAAGGATGAATGCCCTACTTCTATCAGTGGAATTTGGGGCCAGTATCCTGCCAAGTTCCCTCCACCGCTGTTCTTTGCCGCAACGCTAGGTAAGCCTGAGGTAGTTTCCTTATTACTTGATGAAGGAGCTGATCCAACAAGCAAATACGGTAATAAGTGGGAAGGTACGCCACTTACGGGCACAGCATTTGAGGCAGCAATAGACGCAGGATTCAGGCTCGCCTCCCAAGGCAGTATCAAACACCAGGCCATTGAAGACTGCGCGTTGATTCTTTACGATAGAGGATTGTCGATAAAGGATCATGTAATACAGCTAAGAACCCTCGACTTGGGATCACTAGTTGCTCAAGCCGTCAAGGCTGGGTTTCTCAAACTTACCAAAGCCATTCTCGACCAGACAGCTCATATCACGAAAGAGGACCTCAAACAATATGTCCTTTACCCTTCGCTCTCTGTCGCTTGTACATTTCAAGCGTCAGACGATTATAGAGATATGATTGAGTACTTGCTAAGTATCGGGGCACCTTTAGCAGATCCAGTATTACAACGACAAAGCCCATTCGGACCTATAATAGATCCAATACAACGACATGGCCCATGTTATAGGTTTTGTGATACTCATGTCAGGAGTGCAATCGACATAGGCCACGCGAAAACTGCAACCTTTTTGCTCAACCTTTATGTTGACCAAAATATACGCTTAGATTTTGGCGATTCTAGCTCAATTCAGACAGAAAATTTTGGAATTTCGCTCGCCTTTGTACAGGCCCTTTACCGAGCTATGGACCGGGAGGTGAACAACTCTGAAAAAGTAGAACGTAATTGGTTTCACGAGAAATTACTATCTTGGCTTATAACTGGCGGTAGCAAATCTGCTGCGACCGAGTGGCTTATTGGGCAGGGAGTCAGTGATGTTTGGCATGTTTGGCAGGCTGTCGAAGAGAAGAACAGGGCAGCTATCGACGCCCTACTTCAAGCTGGACACTCGGTCAACACATCAAAGCCTCTTCTAGGGGGATCTCAAATGACTCTGTTGGGGTATGCGTTATGGACGTTTGATTGGGACATGGCATGTTTGCTCATACGCCGGGGCGCTGACGTGGCGCTACTCTCCGAGGCGATTAAAAGTCGACTCTCTAAGGAATTTGAGCATATATATCAGATGCCCTATGTTCAAAGCAATTACGCGGTTACCCCTGATATGCTTAAGCCAGAGTATATTGCGACCCAGCCTGTCGATGAGGAGCAAATCGTGAGTGCTCTGTGCAGTCTTATCCTCGGTTAAATACCGGAATCTTCTTATCTATGACTTTCCAGCAAGCTCTTGTCATTTTTAAGTGACATATTTCCAACTTTGATAACTAGGTAGATAATCAAATCAATAATAATTACCCCATGCTTTGCACCTCCATGGTTAATATGACAGCTGAAAATTTCCCGTAGCACTAGTGAAACATAACGCGTACCTGGTATTTACCTACCGGTCATAAAGAAACTCGTATATAAAGATACTTCACGTAGTGTAATTAAGAACTTAATCCATTTTTAGTCATCATCATAAAACTCGTTTAAGAAGAGGCCGAGTATAGATAAAGCGCGCATTATATTAATAATATGTCCCCTTCAGCTAGACTAGATTCGTTGTAATACAGTATAAAGCCAATGAATGGCTGTTCGTTGACTTCGGCTAATCAGCCCTGGTCTGTTTCTAGGTGTGGAATTATGGGGAAGAGGATCAACCCGCAGACAGGGCTGAGTCAGCATGATTTTTAATTGAATACATATCACATAACTACGCTACCTATATTAGGAAAGTAACTCTCTATGCTAGTAAAGAGTTGGGGTATCCTTTGACCTCCATCTTGATGATTGTGGCACTGCAGGTAAGCAAGTTCAGACCTGTTCTGCATCTGCCTGGGCATATCATCCTCCCTCGTTCACCCTCATTTACTGCTGCTCTTGACTTCGTGCTGGGAGCGGGGGCCACCGCACATGTTGGCCGCGAACAATTATGCACTCTACTACGCCAGATGATTCCACAGCGCCCGTGCCTAAGGACGATAAAGATGAAAAGCCAGAGGGCCCCAAGCCGCGATCGTTCGAGGCCCCTTTGAGGCCCAAGCGACACCAAGTTGCTCGAGCCTGTGATTCGTAAGCTTATCTCCAAAGTCCTTTCATAATGAACTGCTGTATGTAAGTATCGTCACATCTGACAAATCTTAGATGCCGGATGCACCGTATAAAATGCGACAATAACGTGCCTTGCAAGTTAGTATATAGAGTATCTCTACTCTGGATCATTGGACTTTATCACTACGGTTCTTGCGTCTCGGGCTGGTTTCATACAGCTGTCAATAAGCAAATCCCCCGTATAAACAGTACTAACGTGCTTGTATGTCGACAGAAATTGCGTGGGTAGAGGAGAACAGTGTATCAATAAGAGTCCGGGCGAAAGACGCACACTGCCTCAGGCATATCGGTAAGTCGCTGAATGTTTGGTATGGCATGTAATGCATCGCATTCTCTAACGTCAGGGTAGAGAAATCGATAGGTTGAAGCAAAAGGTCAGAGAATTGGAAGAGCAGTTGGCGAAGGAGCGCAACAAGCCATCAGTCGTATCGACAGCCGTAGCACCATTACAATCATTTGCTTTGACACCTCCCGGCACATCCCCGACGCCGGATAATGACAGTGTACCCCACACTGTCGTCGGAAGGCAAGGAGTCTGGGGTGGTGTCCTGACTAGCACAGGTCAGTCACCGCAAAAGACGTGGTATGGACCATCGTCGCTATTCTACTACATCAACCGAATGAACACATATTTATCGGCCGTGTTCCAACAACTGCATCCGGATGACCTAATACAGTTGAAATCGGTTGCTAAGACTTTCGCTACCCCGGATTGCAACCCGGCAAGCGATGAAGAAAAAGCAGACGTCAAGGATATCAGCCAGACCGTCTCGAATGAGGCTTATCTGACGCCCACTCAAGAGGAGTATTTTTTGAATTTGTTTTGGCAATCATATCATCCTACATTGGCAATCCTCGATGAAACAGATTTTAGAAAGCACTACCGGTCACTTGCTACAAAACCAGGCCAGCCGCGCAAACCGTCTGCTCTCGTCGATATCGTTATTGCCGTGAGCATGCAAGTGGGCATGGCTTTGGCTCAGCGGAACAGCCCTAAACCACTGCCGGCGACAGAAGTAGGCAAAGATGACCCTAGTATAGCTGGAAGATTATACTACCGTCGATGCCAGCGATTGCTGCATAATGAGCAAGAGGCGCCGACTCTCATGACGGTACAATGCCATATCCTCTCAGCAGTCTACACATGCTGCGCAGCTTTCCAAAATATGTGCCACATCGCGCTGTGCTTGGCAGTCCGATCAGCTCATATGCTCGGGTTACATACCGAGCCACCCAGCGACTTGCCGATTGCTACCCAAGAGCTACGCAGACGGGTTTGGTGGACTTTATATGTTATCGAAAGCAAAACTTGCATGAAGTTGGGGCGACCATTTTACGCAGACATGTATTCGACATCTTGCAGTCTACCAGCTCATGACCATCTTGTTGCCAGTCTGGCAGGTTCAGACTTTGCGCTCCTCGACGAGAATACTACCTGGCTCACTTACTGTGTGTATAACTTCAAGCTAATCCTATCCACACGCGAGGTACATACGGCTTTCTATGACAAGTACTCCGAGATATACAGTGGTGGCGTCGGACAGGTCATTTACGACGATCCGGCAGCGTTGGAGCGGTATGCTGAGCTTCTTTCCACTGCCATGAAGCCTCTCGACGATTGGGTCAAGTCAGTACCGGATGCACTCAAAACGAAGCGCGAAGGGGGTGGTCAATCTCTATCTACTGACCGATCGCCAATTGTCGTGGAACAATTCGTACCGGACTGGTTACAACGGCAGCGTTTACTTCTCGAGTTGCTCTACCATGTCCTTAAACTGAACCTTTACCGACCGTTCATCTGCTTCCCGTCCACAGGAATCGGGTCTCCTTCGCTGGGGGATATGTCTCTGTCTCACGCTGCCTCTGCTGCAGAGCACGGTGTGGCCTTGACGCAGATCTTTCATCAGGTTGTGACGAAAACCGATCTCCTCGTTGGCTGGCACGAAGCATTTCAGTGGCAGTGGAGTGCCGCTCTCACCCTCGCTGGCTATTTATTCGCGTATCCAACTAGTAACATTGCGATACCTGTTCGTGAATCAATCGATCTATCAATCGTGGTGTTCGAGGACTTTGGTCGTAGCTTCGGCACCGCTCTCGGTGCGGCCATGGTAATGCGTGACCTGACAATTAAAATTGATTTTCTGGCCGAGCTTATGCGTACCAACAATCTTCAAGCTCAAGCTACGACAGTACTGCCGAGCGCACAACCTGTCCCTGTCCCTGTCCCTGTCCCTGATCCTGATCAGTTCGCGACCGAGATCAAAATCGTACCTCTGGCGAACGATATTCCCTTCACTCAAGACCTTTTAGCGGATTCCATGGATATGGCGTATTCCGTCGACAATTCAGGCGATCTTGAGACGCTCTGGCCGCCAATCGGAAATATGCCTGACCAGTGGTGGTTTCATGCCCAAGCACCACCGAGGCTCGACGGGATCCAAGAGCCGTTTACAGGATAGATGCACCACTTGAACTCTATGGTGTGGTAGCAAATCGTTGTTATTAGGGCTTGAGATATGATGTGATGGCTATGATAAGAGTCCTTGGAGTTGATTTTCATGGTCGTGGTGTACAGGACTGGGTAAAGCGATGGAAGGACTGCTGATGGGATTTTGGTAAGCCTACGTCCTACGCTTGGTTTAGGAGTCAGAATATATGAACTTGATTTGAAAGGGGAAAGAAAAGAATGCCTATATGGAAGCTTCTTCGGATTTTACTTGAATGAATATATAACTTTTTTACCATATCACACAAGGCGCCAACCATCATTACCGGCAGGCACTGGCTGTATGTGTGCCTACCTAGGTATAGGTACCCCCTTATTTATGAGGCAACTGGCCGCGGCTGGCACGCTGCTCGGCGGGCCGTCCACTTGAGCTGTAGCCAATTCATGAATTTTCTCGGTCTGTTTAACATCATGGCCGTACCCAATCAGTGAGAATAAATATTTCAAATCATTATGTCGTTTCTATTTGTGGTGGAAAGAATATTGGGAACCAGTATAGAGTCTCTCGTATAACACATTTACGGGGTAATGCGAAAGTCCTATGACGACATACTAAATCTGTTGAAGTTCTGCTCATAGACGACACGGGGTTCTGACCCAAATCGGGCCAACGACAAAGATGCCAGCTCTAACCAAATCACAGAAGAAGCAGGCTCAGGCTGCGGAGGACTCTTTCAACCGCACATATGCTGTCCAGTATGGGGAAGAAAAATGGCAGCAATCGCTGTATCCAGCACTTACGGCGCCCACACGCTACGCCGCTCTCGCTAATCGCTTTGCGGTAGCGAACCTAGACAAGGTCTTCACCCAAGAACAGGCCGCAAGAGTGCAGGCCATCATATTCCCTGGGGATACAGACTCGTCCAATCGCAAGCCCCTTATCTCATATCAATGGGATACCACGGAAGCAGAGGCAACCTTTCCTCTACCACAGCTTGACTCATCGAGCGGCCTCATGACGCACTGGAACTTGGATGCTGCGTCACTCCTCGTGGTCAACATGCTGGATCCCAAACCAGGAGATAAAGTCTTCGACCTTTGTGCGGCACCAGGAGGAAAGAGCGTTGCACTGGCGCAATTCCTCTACCCAGATAATTATGACAGCGCATCACCCACATTGAGCGGAGGATGTCTTCACAGCAATGAAGTCAACACTGGGCGGAATAAGCGGCTGGCCTCCAACCTACAGGCCTACTTACCCGATGGTCTCTTCAAGACAGGCGAGGTGAAGGTTCTGAAGCTCGACGGAACAGAGTCGTTTTCAGTGCAGACGTTACCGCATGGACCTGGCGGCTACGATAAGGTCCTACTGGATGCACCATGTTCGAGCGAACGGCATGTGGTCCATGCGCACGTAAAGGCGAAACAAAGCGGTAGAGTAGCTGATGAGATGGCATCATGGCGCTCGGGCCACTCGAAGAAGATGGCCAAAACTCAAGTCGCCCTGCTCATGACTGCTCTCAAAGTGGTCCGAGTCGGTGGGCGTATACTCTACGCCACCTGTTCATTAAGCAACGACGAGAACGACGGAGTCATAGAGAAAGCTATGGAGCTAGTCAAGAAGGAACACAAAAAGTTGGGTATCAAGTGGGCCCTTGCTGTGCGCAGTAGAGACCTCACTGCCAAAGGACTTGAGGATTGGGCCGAGCCGACAAAATATGGCTGGCTGGTGCTGCCGGACCATCCTTCTGGTGGAAGATGGGGGCCGCTGTTCTTTGCCCTACTAGAAAAGGTCGAAGCGTGATTGTGAGTTCGGGACGACGGAAATTATGGGGGGAGGCACTTGCCCCTGAGATTTAACGTCGAAAGGATTATCGATCTTCGGTGAAGGAATCCAATGCTCGAGAGAGGCATATATGCCAAGAAGGTGAAATGCTATTCTGCAACTTCATATCTCATCAACAAATCAATCAGTGGCGATCCGTGTTAGCATTGGTACCAAGTCTTACGGCTACTCCTTGATTCAAGCTCAGCTTGTGAAACCGGGTCATCCGTTATTGCAGTATCATCAACGACGACGCCAGGAAACTTGGAATCTTGTTGATATCAAACATCGTTTGCTATGTAAGTCGCTTAGCGGACCAACAAAACGACGATTTCGAAGCCTAATTGAAAACGATCTGTGAGATTAAATAGCAATATCCTATAGAGGAGGATCTATTCCACTGCCGGTGCTCCTCTCAAACTTGAACAGTAAACCATCCTTGATTCGAAACGGTTTCCGTGCCTAACAACTACAAATTTGTGTGTTTACCACAGCGTCTCTAAAATTCGACACGGGACGGCATGGGTGTGCTGGTATCCTGCTGGTCACGAGGATGATGCACATGACATGGACAGACTGTTAGTGCAAACAACCGGGTTTTGAAGTTAGTTAAGAGTTGGTTATTCCAAGAATGGGCATAATCAAGTACCCAGTACAAACAATTCCAGGTGCAACCATTCAACACGAGCCAGGGGGCAGAGAATAGGTTACAGAAGTGACGGGCCATTTAAAGGTAGTATTGTAAGTCCCTTCAATGCATTAGATGAGTTATTCAACGAAACAACGACCTAGTCTGGCAGGTATCTTGTTGGTATTCCTAAATTTGCGCGTTTGCTTGTTCTCCTTTATTGGTGCTATTCTTGTTCATGATGTTGGAAGATGACTAATATTCTCACAAGCAAACAGATGCGCAGTCCTTTGCAAGCTACTTGATACAGTACCTGATACAGACCTAGGTATTTGTTTACTTCGTAGGAATGGTTACGAGCGAGACCTTGTGAGCAAATGAAGTTCGTACCTGTTGCTGGGTACCAGAGCAACTGTTGGATACCTGGGGAACGTGACCTACAACATGAAGGTACATTGGTACATGAGGCTCTTGTCGACACGATAAATAGGCTCTTTAGTTCCTGTCCCCCATTGTTTCTTAGACCTGCCACTCTCTTCAACCTTGTCGTCCACCTACCGGCAAGCCATCCCGCATACTTTCTCCTCCCACAACATCTCACAACACATCGCAATGCAACCCAACGCATACTATTTTGATCATCATCTGGTTGGAAAGGCATAAGGTGGGCAGTCATTTACTGTGTAGTTTGACTTCGTCCTAAATTTTCCTTTTCTGTTCTTTACTGATATCGCCTTTTCAGCCCTGCAACGTCGCTCGTCCGCATACACTTGTCAACCTCGAGGCTTGGATTGATAGCCTAAGAGATTTGGTACGTCTACAGCCCAATAGTTAGGATTAGAAGATCATCCCTAATATCTCTGCACTCGCAGGTTCAAGTATTGTTGCCAAGCATCACCTACCTAGTGCACACATTGATGTACAGCACACCTGACACACTACCCGTACTCTTTCCATCGCATTTCACTACTCAAGTACTACTAAACAGCCTTTCGAACTACCTGTACTACCTATCATATCGAGTCTGAGCATTCAAGATGTCGCACCAACAGACTAAGAAAGCCGCGGTGATGATGGAGGTTCAGCGAGACCAGGAGATGGTCTTTTGCACCGATGGCGAGCTGTTCTCCGCCCAAGTCCTCCGATTCTTTAACTTCCTAGTCTCCGAAATCGACTTCATCCTTGTCCATCCAGGAGTTAAGAAGCTGGAGCTTAACGGGTGCTCCTGGAACCTCATGACGGACATCCCGCAGCAGAACCGTTCCAGGGTGCGCAAGATCGATCTGTTCGGTTGCAGCATCAACGAGAAGGGGTTCAAGGATATCTTGACCCGTTTCTCCGAGCTCAAGGAGCTCGTCTACTGCCGACCCCTCGATGAGATAGATACCCATTTCGACATGATCGGCTACGTCCTCGAGGAGTACGGTCACCATCTCGAGCACCTCAAGATGCACAATGAGTCCCTGTTGCCATTCTGCACGCCCGTCGGACCCCTCCAGGCCTGTATGAACCTCAAGACCCTAGACATGCACCTAGAGCTCCTCATCGGCTTCCTCGAGAACCCACGTGACGGCCAGGATGAGTACATGGACGCCGGCTTTGACGATGAGGAGGAGGATGCGCCCAACTACGATGAGATCTACGCACAAGTTAAAGATTGGTCTCTCGTCGAGGTCCTGCCCAACTCGCTTGAGAAACTCACGCTGTGGGTCGAGGAGCCGAAGCTGGCCACGTATTACAATACCTACGAGCGCTACGGAGCCAAGTTTGAAGAGCTCCTCACTTCTGACCGTCGCTTCCCGAAGCTTCGCAGCGTCACGGCTCCTAAGCTGGAGCTGGTGGCCGAGAAACTTCATGGCAGACTTACGGGCTGGATCCTCGATGGCTTCACCATGGCCCGGATTCCAACCGTTGAGGAGGCTGAGGTTGCGGCTGCAGCTGTGTCCCGAGTTCTGGATGTCGAGCCTATGGCCATATAAGTCAAGAGCTCCTAATGGTCTACTCGGTGGAAATTCCGACAAGCCACTCTGTACGACATGGTATTGGCACGAGCTGGGGTAAGGAAAGAGATACACACTTGCGAAGGCATCGACGGACACATCTTGCGTGTTTCATGGAGTTACAGGACTTTGATGGATTCGATCCTCATTTGCATAGCTGCTGGTTTTGCGAGCAGATACATCGGCTGTCTACGCATTACTGTTTCTGGTCTATGCCTACAATAGCTGGTACGAAGACAGAAATTTGGTCTCAGGGTCTCTTCTCTGTTTTTTCTTAAGACACTGAGTCGAGTTTGATTTTCTAGAGAGAGCATCGTTGGTAAAATACGATTACCATATTTGAGAGAAAACCTGCTGGAAAAGAGGTATCAAGCCTTGTTGGTCAATCAAGGATATAGTGAGACAAAACACTGTAGTAGTCAGTTAATGAAATAACATGTGCTATTGATGAAACCAATCTTTGATGTGACTGAATTCTTGTCCCTTTTTGTGAGTCGCCGATTGATATGAAAAATTGGTTGTATAACTTGGGTGATGATAAGTTCACATCACTTCTATATCATCCCATGAGTCCTTTTATCTTGAATTATCGCAAAATTATCTTCTTCATTCAGTTCAGGTCTTTAATTCATCTCCTGTAACTAGTAGTAGGCTTTCCCTAAGCACAGGTAGCCCCTCCTTCCCATCCGCAAATCGAACCTGCAACAAGTTTTCACCGCACTTATTATCATATAGAGAGTATGGAAAGAAATAGCTTCCTCGTATCGGATACCGTATACTTTTGACTATCCCAAACCTTGGCGGGCCTACTTATCAAAGAATCTGGACCTTAAGGTCTATCCACCCTTCATCATGTGACTTGAAAGCACAGACAAACTGCAGGTTTGAGTCGCTTCAAACTTGACGCTTCACTGCATTACTTAGCACCGTCAAAGGTACATACAACCCCTGACTCCTCAGCCTCCCCCCACCCCCCCCGCCCCCTATAGTAGTGCAGTACTGCTCAAGGAAAGCTGCATGACATTTGCCCTTGATGGGGTGTTCCCACCCCAGATTCTAGATAGAGGCCGAATCCGGGACGGCACCGCGGTGTAGCCGGTCGTGATAGTGCTAAAAATGCAGTGAAAGATGGATGACAGGGACCAACACATCAAGGGTGGGTGGGTCCTCTAGTAGTACCTATCTAATAACTACCTACCCAGACATCACCTTGACAATGATACCGCAACACTTTGACTTAATCTTTGAATCTAACTTCAGCCTTGATTGCTAGAGGATGTTCGTAAAATCTCGCAGAACAGGTAACTAACATTCATGACCCGTCTTTTTTTTTTATCTTACTTACCTCCAGGGCTGCTTTACTTGTACCCATGAGATAACATGATTTTCAATCGTCTAATCATCAGCCATTCCGTACAGAAATCAAGCATCTAGCCATGGTCATTTTCACATCTCAAGACTCGTATCTATTTTACACAAAATCGATAAACTTATATGATTGAACAGTACAATAATAAAGACACTTGCTTGCTTCCTTTCGGGCTCCACCTCATCTCGTTTCAACTCTTCTTCGTGTAAAAGTCCCAAGCTGGAAACAGCTCATGATCTCAAGAATCACACGTGTCTAGTGTGATTCCCCACGATGTCGTCTCTAGAGTAAAAAAGGGTTGTATTTGCCTGGAACGAGGAACCGAATTGTTGGGTATATTTATTGCGGCAAGCTGCCAATCTAAAACTGAGACTGGCTTCGACCCCTTCCTCTCATTCAAAACAATCAAGACAATACCTTTATAGCCTGTCTAAAACAGAGAGCACCGGCCATGTAGTATTTGGAGTACATGTACATCTTCCCAATAGCCTGCCATCAAGCGGTTAGCTGCCAACCATCTAATGGAAGAATCAAGTCGACGGGGAGGAGGGATAAATCGGCTTCCTTACCTGATCCGTGTTCTACCCAGTCTTCTAGACCAAAACGCCGCAAGCAAGGTGCTGATAGTAACGTACTCCGGGCCCTTATACTGGGCTCATGTGTCCTAAAAAAAAACTCGTGGATCCTTCATGTCGTGTACTTTGGCTCTCATTTGTTGTTAGATTCCAATCTTCGATCTCGTGGTTGTGGTTATGGCTCGCCACACTTCCACAAAAACAGGAACTCGACTGACAGAATCTCCTGCCCAGTGGAACCGCAACGCGCTGTATGCAATCGTGAACGGCTCATTCCTGTGCTACTCGGGGGTTTTAAGCCATGACGTAACGTCGAGCGTAACGTCGAGGCGGCACAGCTTAAGCTCGAGTCACGACGCACTCGAGTAAGACGTGGTGTATCTCTGAGCAGTGTCACTTTGGACACTGTCCTACATCGTCCGGGAGCCACCCTCGCCCACAAGCCTCGCGCTAGCACCAGCTGCAATGCCAGCACGTGCGCCACTGGTGCTTCCGTAGAGCATCTCCATGAGCTTCCCCTTTTGCCGCGCGCGTACGCCTTCAAGGTAGATGCCAACATCCTCGAGGCCCTTGATCTGGTCCTCGAGCGTAAGAGTGCTGCTATTGACGCTTCTCACAAGAGGTGAGACAAGCTTACGGCGCAGACTTTCGAGGTTCGCTTTTAGGGTGAGCAGCTTGCCGTTATGTTCTACCAGGATACCCTTATTGCGGACTGTTTTCTCGCGCACGTTGACTAGCAACTCATGATTGCGCTCGTACTTCTTGACCTCACTTGCTTTGGGCCCGAGGATGCGTGTCCACAGCGAGGAGAGTAAGTCGGCATGCTGTTCATCTTGGAGGCTGGATTCGCGGACAACAGTACGGGCCAGGTTGAGGAACTGCCTATCGATGGCCTCGAACAACCCGAAAAGTGCCAGTGAGTGCTGCAGCTCATTCTCGATAGCTTCCTCGAGAACGGATAGAAATTCGGTGAAAGTGCGTTGTAAGGTGTGCCGCGTATGCTGGGGTTGCGACATGCCGAACATGGCGGTTGCTATGGTTCCAAGCTTCGTTGGTGTACCCGTGTTTGGGTTTTCGAGGAGACCAGCCGCGCATAATAAGCTGTGTATGTTGGAAAAAGCTGTGGAAAGGGGTGGGCTCGGAGTGGACTGTAGCTGCGACAGTTCGCGCCGCGCCCAATCCATCACAATCAGGATGCTGTCAATATCTCCGTCGACATTGGCGAAGAACTTGGTGAGCTCTACGGCGAGAGTCTTGAGACTGTCGGATAACTCATCTAGCGATTTGACGATGATTGGCGCCGAGGTCATGTTACTCGAACGCACGCTTTCGCCGAGATCCCATACGGCTACCCCCGTTGCTTGCAAATCACCCACCTGGGAAACGCCGTTCTCGGAATAGTAAATTAGAGGTTCGAAGGAGCGCGCTAGTCCAGCGACCTTGACAAGATCTGGGACGGGGCTTAGCGAAGCAGGTTGGAAGAGCAAGCGGGCTGCAGATATAGATAGCATGGCAACTAATATGGCGAGGACTATGCTGGCCCACGAGCGCGTAATGGTGTGATAACTCTTCTGAAAAAAGGTGACGGCTGCGTCAATAGGCTCTGTGCGATGTTGGATATCAGCACGCACCGCAAACCGAATGTCTAAGTTGTAATCAGCATATAAGATACTTGCCAAGCCAATGATTGGCACTTACAATTATCTCTGCCCTCACCCGGAGACATGGATGTCATTACCCTCTGTCTTCTGTCTTCTGTCAGGTTGCCGTTTACATCATCCTTGACGGGCGGTATGCTTTCGCTCTTCATCTTGATTAGTGTGTCGTCGTCGCCTCCGGCGTCTGGTTCGGGTGTGCGCCCCTTTTCAGGGCTGATACTGCCAGTGGGCAGTCGAGTTCTGCGCGCCTCTTCGAACACTTCGGTGTTGTAGTTGGGGCTTAGATATTTTGTTCTGTCCAAGGCAGGACGAGTCAAGATGTCGTTGCCGCCACGCCAATTACCGTACCACCGATCGCCGTTCTCGAGACGCCGCCAGGCAGGCGGACTATAATTGCCGGTGGAGAGCGAGTTATCATCCAGGTTGTCGTCGCTCTCGTCGTGCGCGTCGCGAGCCGCGGCCGAGAAGCCAAAGCCGGAATGCGCCGGCGGGTACTCGAAGTGCCTCGGCGGTGGCGACATCGGAGTCGCGAAGTCGACGTCGTCCAGACTGGTCTCGGAGTACATGGACGTCATTGTCTCGTGCGGCGCGAACCAGCTGCTTGTCGGCGTTACTTGGAGTCCTTGCGCTTGCGCTCGAATTTGGACCTGGACTTGGAGTTGAAGTCGAACTTGGGAGCGCTTTGGTACGGGAAGAGAATAGGGATCGTAAGCTGTGACTTGAAGAGGAGGACCGACTGTAGTGCGGTGTTTGCGTCAGTTGAAGAGGGGGTCGCTTGTATTCAGGAGGAGGCAGCGCCGGCAAGTCCTTATGCAATTGCAATTGCAGTTCTTCAACCTCTTCAATGACCAATGATGATTCGGGGGTGACAATAGGCGGCGCTCTTTTACTAAAGCTGGGCAAGCGAATTGAAGACAAGCTTCGGAAGGGTAGACAGCCGGTTGAAACGATAAAGGTGAAGAGAAAAAAGAAGGACAGCGTAAGCGCGGCCAGAAAGGTGCTCGGAGTGACGTGAATACTCAGGAGTGAGATATGAGTATGTGTATTCACCGATACCAGCGGCTGCATCGAATTTGAAGACGAAGGACTCGGTGACAGCCCCCTCGTCAAAACTGTCTGTTTCTCTATCTCTGTCTCTCTCGCTCCCTTTTTCGAATGTGCCGAATCTGGTGGGATATTAGATATGGTAGTGTGACTGATAGATTTGCTCGTTTGAGTTTTGGCGCTTACAACTTAAACGAGGACCGTCTCAACTCAACACCACAAGCTATCACACTAAGTTTTGACTGAAGCAATGTCGCCCTGCAAGTGCATGTGCTAAGTCTTGGATGACTAGAGTGAAAAATAAGAAAGAATGATCAATAGGAGGGGCGGTAAGGATGAGTGAGTTTCAAGTGATGATAGAGCGAAGTTGAAGATTGGGCGCCGATATGGAACGAAGTTAAGAGCTGTTTGTTGTACAGTCCGGGTAGACTAGCTCTTGGTCGTCGTGGAGAGAGCAGCGAAATCGAGAGGTTGGGATTGTCTCTGAGTCTGACCCCCCGCCCGGGTTTCCTGCAGGGCTGTTCAACTAGGAGGACTGGGAGGACTGGGAGGGATGGCTGTGCTCCAATCAACCAGCTCGATTTGGATCAACTGTGGTGAGACCACTGCAAGGGCGGACAGGGGAGGCGTTTGCTTCGACCTAGATAGAGCCTATAGTTGCTTGCACAGAGAGATCCTATTGGTTGCTGCCGGCTGGTAAAATAGGCCAGCCAGTTATCGGAATTCGGGAGGCCCAAAGAACAGACCGTCGAAGCTGAAGAAGTGTGCTATCGAGACTCAAGTGGGCGGTTGATTCCGGATTGGGGTGCTTCCTGTCTTATTATATTTCTCATTCATTATGCAATGGCAGCCGAGTGTATTAAGTGAACGTGGTCGATCCATAGTACCTATCATTCCAAGGTCGCTTGTCCAATAAGACGGAACCAAGTCCTCGTCTGGCTGTATACCACATGCCGAGGATCGATGATTGGTGCGCATCATGAACAGCACACCCCCTTACAAGGCATCTTCCTCCTGCACGCACTTAACGCGTCTTTCCCCGACTCATGCAATCAATCAAACACGATACGTCGACACCGACCCGCGACAAAACGGGGACTACCCCGCCATACAAATCCATCAGATCCATACAGATCCATCCGAGATGGCTTGGCAAACATAGCTTTCTCTTGCCATTGGCCACTTCCTACTGCCATTTCTCACATGATCGAGTCCCAATCACAGACATGTAAACAAACAACAAACACGTAGTGCGAACTCACCAAAACCTGCCAGAACATAAAGTGAATGGATTAGACTCCGAGGAATACTTGTAGTTGCTTTTGCTAGGCAGACCAGAGAGGATTGCAACCTCGTTTTGAGAGACAAAGCCCCATTCAGTCAGTACCTACTTCATACAGTCATTAAATCACCCGCAATGCGACGGGT
Source organism: Xylariaceae sp. AK1471 (assembly GCA_023159215.1). Taxonomy (NCBI): domain Eukaryota; kingdom Fungi; phylum Ascomycota; class Sordariomycetes; order Xylariales; family Xylariaceae; species Xylariaceae sp. AK1471. The sequence continues at coordinate 502,623 of JAJKLI010000021.1, forward strand.
GTTGCAGAGAGAGTGTTCTTGTGATAGCGAATGTGTATTGCCACATCAGATGGCATCATCGTCAGCTCCCCTTGTTCTTCCCTGCCCGCCTCCAATGGAAGCGGGAGAAAAGGGTAAGCGAACCCTGCAATCAACAGCATGTGTAAACACATCTGGTCGTCACCGCAGGGCTTGAGCCGACAAGTTTTTACGGTGTCCAACGGCCTCCCCTGTTATGCTTCAGGTACCCGCTGTGCCCTTTTCGCTCGTCCCCTATTGAAACCTTGTACCAACACCGACGCCCGCCAACTCCCGAGGAAGAATACAGACTTCGTATATGAACTTCATAGACAGACTAATCGATCCTCGCCATTTCGAGACTTCGTGCTGACGGGTTGGCCAAATTATTGACCTGCTTCATCGGCGGTGGTTGATACTTGCTCTTCTTGCGCAGCCGCTTGCGTGCTACCATGACCGGCACTGAGCTTTTCGTCACTAGATAATTAGAGAAAGACCCCAAGAGAGTGCTGTACGCTGCATTAGCTTGTCATGTACCAAAGAGTAACGCGTTATACGTTTTCTTACCCCTTCAAAGCACTCCTTCCTCGGCTTCCCAGAATCACGAGCGTGGGATTGAGTAGGTCAATCACCTCCGTGATGAGATGCTTCGGGTTCTTGCAGTGGATCACCTCCACGATGACTCGTACCTGGAGCTGGGTCTTACGTAGCAGCTTCGACACCCTCTCCGTAATGTCGATGATCGCTCGTTCCCTCTCCTCTTCCGTCTTGCTCTTGTTTCTCGATCCCGGCGCCGGCGACGACGTGGCGCTACCACCGTCGACCGCCCGGAGGTGCGGTGAGTTAGTGGCTCGACTAAAAGCGAAAGAACTCGGACTGCCGTTGTTCTGGCTCGGCCGCGCGTTAGTCGCCTTGGCCATTGCATTGACGGCCGCGGCCTGCTCTTTCATGGCCTTCGGGTCATCGGGTACAAGGCTGCCTGCGTCCACCGAACCGCTGGTCTCTTCGTCCAGGCAATACATGGCGATGAGAGTATCCCCGTCGCGGAGCACAGTTCCAATTGCCCATTCCAACGCATGTGTAGACTCGTCGCTCAGATCTGTCGCCACCAAATACTTTCTCAGGCGGCGGTGGTCTTCCTCGGCTTCTCTTTGAATCTGAGGGAACTCGCCCCGGTAAATGATCCGGATGGAACGGTGCACCTCTGGTGTCGAGATGATGGGGGTCAGAGAAAGCTGGAGGTTCTGCGCAGCCTTAATAGCATTCACATCGGCATCCAGATCAGGGTCAAAGGGTGTTTGCGTCCCTGAGATAGGTTCCTGATCAAAGCTAGTGGTTGGCTGAACCACCTGTTTCATCTTTGGCTTCGATCTCTCTCCAGTAGGGCTCGTGATAGTAATCGACGGATCATCAAACAGAGACCTATATTGAGGCTGCACGACCACTTGCTTGCCTATGCGTACACTTAGTCTTCGTACCCTACTCTATATACAGGGGGTTACTTACGTTCGTCCTCGACAGCGGCCATTAGGCTCTTGGCTGTATTATTAGGGTTGGAATTGTCGTCTAGCGATTCGGCCCGGGTCGTCAGTTTCCTACCTCTCTGGTCTTCCTCTTCGGACGAATTCGGCACGTCATCATCGCTCTCGTCTGGCAGTAATTCTCCGTAAGGGCTGAGGTTATCCTTTGCAATCCGTCCGTGACCATCCGAGTAATCTGGTTTCTTGCGAGCCAGCGAGGCCAGGCTTGAGCCGCCGTAGATCAAATTCGCGTCTGAAAGGCGGCGGTATGCATTATTCATGTCGAGAATCTCACCATTATCCAACATGTATTGACTCTGTTGTGGCGGAGAACGTTTGGATGTGTTGGCGAAAGGCGAGCTCGACCGAAGAGAGAATCTGTTGTTTGGCGACTTGGATTTATTCTTACGAAATACCAAAGGGCGCCCAGACTCGCCTGGTAGCATGAGGTTGGAGAGGTCAGATCCGCGGAGAGCCTCTCCAATGGAGTTTCCCCGAGTTGCACCACCTGAACCACGCTTTGGCGGTAAAGCTTGTCCTACATTAGTCGGTAGAATATCATGAAATTTATAGGCAGACGTTAGGTCAGTGTTTCTTGGGTTGGCCAGGGGCGGCGAGCGCGGACCCAAATCCGTGGTAGGCCTTGAAGCTGCGTCGGACATGCTCCGGTTGCGAGTGGTAGTATCTATGACGGGTGCTCTAAAAGGAAGCGTCGGAGATGTGTGGGTGCTCGAGGGCGTGGGAAGTGGGCTGTCGATGTCGAGCATACTTCGGGTAGGCTGACGCGGCGGTGGTGGACTGTCGATATCCAGCATGCTGCGAACGGGGGATCGAGGATTCACGTAGGGAGAGGGAGATCGGGGGCCGACCGAGGGTGCCCGTCTCGAAGACTGTTGCATGGACATCAAACTCTCTATCTCCTTTCGCTCCTCCTCGAGTGCTGACTCGAGCGACATGAGTTGTTTACTAGCCATGGTATTATCTATGTCTTGTTTTCTCTCTGTGGTAGTCGCTTAGGTCTCGAAGTGAATGTAATAGCCCACGGAGAGGGATAGGGAGAAGCGGTTGCGTCTTGGAAAGAACTGCTTGATGTGTGCTTAAACTAGGCGGGGATCCAAATGAATTGTAACCTCAAGTCGTTGACCTGCGCTCGCTGGGCACTTTCCGTGAGCACGCGTGGCCTTGTCTGGTCGAGAGTTGATACGAGGATAGATGTATTTTTTTTGTGATTCAATCAATATTCCACAAGCTAATGTTATCGTGGAATAATGGTAGGTCGTCGGCTGTGATAATGGACGAGGCAGAGCATCGTTTGCGGTTAGAAAGGACAGTTCGAGTCGAAGGCCGTATCGTCGGTCGTCTCTAGAGAAAGTACTTGGTAGGCAGGTTATGTTGAATTGTTGCGCCTATCTCATAGCTCTTCCCAGACAAACGGATTCCAGCTTGGCAACGCGACGACGAAGTTGGGGAGGGACCTCGAGAACAATGTTAAGGCCTTGCTGGTCGAAGTCAATAGGAGGTACCTGTCTGTAGGGCATATAGGTAGGTACCTTAGGTAAGGTAGAGGTATACCGGAGTTCTGGCTAGGGGTACCTAGGGAGTGGTAGTAGGGTCTGGAGACTGCAAGACTGCAAGACTGCAAAGACTGCAAGAGACAAACTTCGCCCTGGCTTCTTCCAACGTTGTTGCCTGATGACGGCGCTACTGATTACCTAGCGGGAAGTCTTGACCTACCTATGTTGTTAAGTACCCAACGTACTAGGCGGAGGTACTAGGCGGAGGTACTAGGTAGGTCTGGCCAAGAGAGGGGCAAACAGCACTTTCCCGATGTCAATGAAATGACGGAGGAGAGGCAGAGACGGGATGATTTAACTACATACCTAAGCTTAGAACAATCACAGAAAGAAGTCACACTGTGTCCAAGACAGCCTCTGATAATAATGATAACGATGATAACAACGATGATAACAACGATAGTAATTACGTTATTTTCTTCGGTTCAGTCGGTTCATGAGAGGGAGGGAGGGGGCAGCCAAGTGGGTTTGTGCGTGTTGCCAATGTGTACGGAGTAAAATGAAGAGGGCTGAAGTTGATGTGTGGTGTGGTGTGGTGTAGTGTGGTGTGGTATGCTGTGCTGTGCTGTGCGTGCTGTGGTATGGATTGTAGAGACAAAGTGGAACCGCTCCCTGTTGGCCCTTCTTGAAGTTTTCTTGGTACATATTTTCCCGAGATCTACTGTCTCTCACCGGCGTCTGTAAACTGGTCTGTGTATCAGATTACTGGCTGGCCAAAAAACCGGACAGGGACCCCTGATGCTGTAAATCGAAATAGGAAGGATACGAGAGGTCGGAATCATGGCCGGCTATGATGTCGTGCATCCTAGTCACTTACCACATCCAATCGGTCTACACTACATGCTTGCACATCCGAACTCATCATCAGGTGATTTGTGAATCGACTCATGTAATAACACCTCTTGAAACTAATCATCGGATAGCATGTGCCGGCTATCCACAACTGAAATGGAAACACTGATAACAATCGTAACAATCGTACGAGGGCATATGTGAAGAAGTCTAGGCGCTATGCAACGCCAAGTTCTATGCTTTGACTACCTACTTCAATTTACCTACATAGTACTCAAAAATCGCATAATAAGATTATTCAAGTGTCACGGACAACATTGTTCGTATGAGAGGGAGAAGACAAATCGTCCCTCTTCATACGCTTTGGCACTCTGGATAAAATAAGGATATGAGCAACTTTTTTTTTTTTCATTAGCAGATCAAAGTTCTATCATAGTAACTTCTGCTTTCAGTTGGGAGTCCTCCCACCGGCAACCTTAAGGGGTATTTTGGTCGTAAACCATGGTGCCGCCACATTCCGTCCGGTGCGAGGCTTCAAGTCCATGAGCTGACCGAGCGTTAACCATCAAACGCCTGACGATTTGAAAAATCCGAACATTCAGCCAAATGCTCCCCCATTGGAGAGCAAAGGGTGTATCAATACATGAAAAGAGACATACGCCGAGTTCCCTCATATGCGCTGGCGAGATCCCGACCAACATTTGCAGGGGAGTCAGCGATGACAGAATATCCGCCTTGAAAAAAATGAGAGAGAAAAATGCAGAGATTGATGTTGCAAACCGCCCTTTGCTGAGGGTCGGTATCATCAAAAACTTTTCCGAAGCCTGTTTGCGAGAAATCAACTATGCTCAAGAATGAAGCATCAAAACCGATAGCCGGAGCAAGAGAACCAAACCAGATAATCCATGGTTCAGTCGAGTGGCACCGAGCTTAAGCGTTTTCCTCCGTCTTCTCCTCCGTCTTGACCTCGCCTTCGGGGCCTTGGTTGGTCTTGACATATTCGTCGTAGACAGCCATCGCTTCATCAACCTTGGCGCGAAGCTGGGCATCATCATCCACACTAAGAAGGGTTAGTACGGAACTTGAGGGTGTAATCACAAGTGCTTTACTTACAGTTGAACAAGCTCCGCGTTGTCCATCTCTAGAAGCATGCCAGTGATCTTGCCAGCAAGTTCGGGTTGAATGGCCGCGATCTTGGGGAAAATAGCCTCACCCAGCATTTGCTTTTGATGTCCCGGGTTGGCGGAATGCGTCTGGAGCTGAGACTGGAGGATTGAGCCCTGGGTCAATTCTTGCGGCGCAGCGGCAGGAGCACCGCCGGCAGGTTGGCTAGGTGCACCACGACCACCTTGAGGGAACTGACCACCCTGCTGACCATTACGATTGTTCGCGCCACCACGACCAGCCTGGCCACCTTGTCTTGCGTTGGGCGGGTATCCAGGCATGCCTCCGGGGCCTTGCATACCCATATTTCCAGGCATTCCCTGCATAGGGCCACGAGAAGCCGGGACGCCCCGGCCGCCTCCTAGAGCCTGTTGTGCCTGAGCCATGGCTGCCATGAATTGCGGGTTACCAGGCTGGCCATATGGAGCAGCAGGAGGGAACTGTCCAGGAATGTACATGTTGGGGGGCATCTGCTGCGGCATAGCTCCATTTCGGCCGCCTTGAGGAGATCCATAGGCAGGGTTGAACTGGCCTGGTCGCCCACTCTGAACATTCGGCATGCCCATGCCACCAGGGAATGGCATTCCGCGACCACCCTGAGGGGGGAAGCCAGGCTGCTGGCCGGGAGGGTAGAAGACTGGCGGTTGCATGTAAGGCTGAGGCATACCGGCAGCAGCTGCGGCCTGTTGCATTCGGAGTTGGTTGCGAGCCTGGATACTAGCCTCAAGCTGGCTTTTCCGAACGTCCTTGCGCTGAGCCAAAGCCACGTAGAGAGGCTTGTTGTTGAACATCCGCTGGTTCATCTCGGCAACAGCCTTAGTAGCGTCGTCAGGGTTGGCAAAGCATACGAAGCCAAAGCCCTTGCTCTTTCCGAGTTTCTTGTCGGTCTTCCTCTCCTTCTTTTCTCCTTCGTCCTTGCTCTCATCGCCTGAATCCTTCTGGTTCTCCTTGTCTTTCCCATCCTTGTCTTCCTCACCTTCGAGATTGGTGTCACGCATGACCTTGGCAGAGGTGATAGGGCCATACTCGGAGAACATCTGGCGCAGTTTGTCGTCATCAACCTCATCATCTAGGTTCTTGATGTACAAATTGACGCCCTGGTACTTGTTGGCCTTCTCCTGGCGAGCCGCTTCGTATGACTTGCGTAACTCCTCCTCACGTTCATGCTTCTTCTGAGCCCGGCCAACGTAGAGATCTTGACCATGGAATTCCATGCCGTTGAGCTCATCGACAGCCTTGGCAGCAGCCTCATGCGTGGTAAAGTTGACAAAGCCAAACCCACGAGATTTGCCCTCTTGGTCACGGGCCAAAGAGGAAGAGGTGACATCTCCGTACTTCTCAAAAAGCTCGCGGAAGTCGTCATCGCTAGCATCGGCGCCAATGTTTTTGACGTATACGTTGGTGAAGTTGGCCTTCATTTCCTCGAATTTGCTCTGGCGATCCTTTTTGGGGATATGATGACCGACATAGACCTTCTTCTCGTTGAGTAACATTCCGTTCACGTGTTTGATGGCCGCAGCAGCAGCCTCATCAGTCTCATAATGAACGAAACCGTAACCCTTCGAGTTGCCATTTTCATCCTGGGCAACTTTGCAGCTAAGAATGTTACCAAAAGCAGCAAATGTATCGTGAAGAGCCTTGTTGTCGATGGCGGCATCAAGGTTCTTGATGAAGATGTTGCCCTGACCGCTCTTGCGCAAATTGGGGTCGCGCTGAGACCACATGATGCGGCAAGGACGGCCCTTGATCTGGGTGTAGTTGAGCTCATCTAAAGCACGCTCACCATCAGAGGTTGTGTTGTAGTTGACATAGGCATATCCGAGCGAGCGGCGGGTAACGGCGTCACGGCAAACGCGGATTGAAGCTACGGAACCAATCTGGGAGAAGAGCTCGAACAGCATAGCCTCAGTAACTGTAGGGTCAAGCTCTCCAACGTAGAGGGAGGCGGAAGCCGCAGGGTGGGGGGTCTGAGCCGAGCTGGGAGTAGGACCAGCGGTGTCAGGCTCATCGGCGTTCGCATTAGGAGCGATATTAGTGTCGATGGTGGCAGGTCGCGCATCGCCACCGTTGAGGGAGGTGTTGCCAAGGTCGGCGGCGAGCTGATCAACAGCGCCGGTAGCAGTAGCAGCAGACATGTTGGGATTTATTAAGTGACTCGGCTATTCAATCATGGGTTAGTCGCAAACCAAAGCAATGCTCGATCCAACTAGTGATGTGGGAAATACAGATAGAGGAAGCAATTGGTTTTGTTTGCACTAATGCGAGATTACGACGGAAACGAGCAACGGCTTACCAACTAAAGTGGTTGACAAGTGGTAAGGGTTAGCCTCGAGATCAGAAAGATGACCAGGAGACTGTGGAAGGCAGACAAAGACTGTGGTATGCCGATGATTGCAAAAAAGATTCAAAAAGTGATTAAATATAACGACTCACTTAGAGGCGTTGGTTTCCGAGGTGTGCGAATAGTAAACCTAGTCGAGGAACCGCGGGAGGGACAGATGTGCGTCCAGAAAGATGCAACGGAATCGTGTCCGGTGTTTGAGCAGAGGATGGGAGTTATGGGAAGAAGGTGAGAGAAGAGGGTGCGAGGGTGATGTAGGTAGATGGTGTAGATATGGTGGTAGAGGTGTGTGGTTTTTGTGATTTTCCGAATTTTTTTGGTGTTTTTGATTGGTGTATTTGGGCGAGACCAGGAATGAGGCACGAACTGAGGAGATCGTGCTCTTAAAACTGAATCTCTTTTTTGGATTTTGCGGGCGACGAGCTGACGGATAAAGTTGTCGTTGAAGAAGAGAAAGGAGAAGGAAAAGGAAGAGGGTCCTCCTTGCAGCCGACAGAAATTTTGTGTTTTCACCTTAATCGCGTACAGTGGTCCCCGGGGGTACCTAGGTTGTGTCAAGGTACCTACCTAGAGCAACTTAGAGCAACTTAGAAGCGCAGTAGCGGCGAAAAAGGGCTTCTCCAGGGCAGTACCCAGTACCTAGGTATGTAGGTAGCAGCAACCGTTAGATGTGCAGTGAGTGTGCAAGTGGGCTGCATCACACAAAAAAAAATTCGATGGGGTGGTGGGACACGCTAAGGTAGTACTAGTACCTTGCAGATACCTTTTTAATGCGTGAAGTCCCTTAATTCAATCAAGTATATTGATGTTCCCTGTGCTATCTCTCTTGCCAAATCACCAAACAGTTCAAGCAATCTGCAGGTGCCCAGGAAATCCTGGCTCCAAAGCTTGGAGTTACGAACTATCGGTGAGCTCTTGAGCTTCATCTCTCACCATCCTGAGACCAAGTATGTATTACCAACATAGAAGGTAGGTACTTTGCTCAACACGTTCATTCCATAAAAAAAGAGAACTGCTTATTCCAGCAAGTAACTGCAAATAAAGCAACTTGAACAACAATGCCTTTTTTAGGGCTAGCAAATGGTGCTATTTCATTACTAACCCAGAAGCCATATCTGTTTTGTGCTACCTGTGCCTATCGTAGCTTTTTCTGACGGTTTGTCTCAAGTTGGCAATTCCCAATTTAGACAAATTGCATAGAATTACCCAACAACTTAGTCCCCGATAGCACCATACCTGGCAGCTGCCTAGATAGATGCCACATACAAAATGCCAGTGCCCGTACCATATCTATCACTAATGTGTGAGTTGAGCTTCTCAGGCACCAAACACCCAACCAGATAACATCTCTGATTATACGTTAACCCACAAGAAGAGATGAATGAATACCTTCTTGGCTTTGTTTGAAACCTGTCAATATTTATACCAGATCAAGTAAAGTGATTGGCATCATTCTCCAGCTGACTAGATAAGGGCTAACTTTAGAGATAAAGCTCGGACATCAAGGCTAGTACCTCTTAGTGTTTTCTTATCGGTATCGGCAACCTCGGGTTTAACTTATTTGAACGGAGATATCGTCCGATGAATGACGGCAAAGGCAGGCAACCCTGGTATACGTACCTACCTAGGTAGCTAGTGCCCGAAAATACACTATCTTGCCACTATTATGGGACTCAAACGCTGACAACGCAGTTGTGCAGCGCTAGTCATGCCACTGCACTACGCTGGAATGTTACCGAAGCTTCAGCTTGTGTAAGCCTGTAACATCAATGACACCCAATAGCTGCATAGGTACAGGACAAGCATCACGCACTGCGCAATGCTGATACTGCGCAAAACCTCATACCAAATCTCTCTCTCCCACCTCGACGCCGACGTTCTGAGTCTCACGAGTCCTAATATCTATCTACCTACCTGCCTACCTGCCAACCGACCGACCGACTTACTGCTGATTCCCACTTCTCCCTACTCCTTTGAAGCTGTAAAACTACACCCTGCGAACTCGAACCATTACGTCAAGACCGCCGCGCGTCTGCATCCTACATACACGTTGACTTGCAACGTTGTGAGGACAGCATGCTAACTCCTACAACTCTGTGCAGAGGTCTCATGTGCATCCTCTGAGCAACATACGTATTTGGTTTTCTTGAAAAGTACTGTATCCGGAACATCCACTCCCAATAAAGCTCTCACCCACCAAGCCTCACCATAATGTTTCCCAACTTCTCGGGCTCATCTCGCCGACCTCGAAACGTCGACCTCAGCGGACAACGCAATACGAACCCTTGGGCTAGCTCGAGCTGGACTCCCACACAGTCTGGCGCCTCCAAAACCGTCGCCCAGGCCCAGATTGAACGTGAAAGAAGACACCGCGAGCGAGAGGAACTTGCCGCCACCAAACGTCTCCAAAGAGTATGGAGGGGCCATACAGATCGCCAAAAGCTTAAGGACTTGCGGCGGCAAGAGTATGATGTTTTGTACCGACGTCACATTCTCCCACAGAATGCCCGCCAACGAATAAAACAAGCACTTCCCCTTCTGCTTGCCGTTCTTGTGCCAACCAGGCCCGACGACCAGCAGCGTCTGGATCTGTTTGTTTCCGATCTTCTTAGCCTCCCTTCAAGTCCACCTTCTTCGATCGACTTCACCATATTCAGCCCGATTGCATGGGACCGGCTAGCTCGCCTCCTTGTGAGGGCTCTAGAGAAGTATGGTTCCTTGTACACAACAACCCCCTGACATGGCTTACTAACAGGTAACTGGTAGGCGTGCTGAGAACTCATCACAGACTCTTCTCGTCACTACAGCTGATATCGTCAAGCAACGGCCTGCCTCTATAAAACCTGTACTGAAACTGTACTATACTGCCCTTGCGCGACTGGCGGAAGGACACTTGCTCAACCCCTCCAAAGACCAAGACCGGATCTTGTCTGAGGCTTTGGCTGCTCCATTAATATCAAAACTAAACAGTGGTAAGTTGATACTCTTGCAGACATAGCTCAGATACTCCACTTGCCTGTAGTGACAGCTAGTGCAGCTTGTCGTAATCTACAATGTTATGTTATACGTGTTAGGCGTGTCTTAAGCTAACTTGCCATAAGGGACGCTTGATTTGAGCGCATACCAAACACTTGCCTATACTTTCTTAACTTCTTCAAATTTGGGTCTCCTACAACGCAGTCCCGAAAGCGTTGCAAAAGTTCTAGATCTCAGAGCCTTATCGGAAAGCATCATTCATGCTTTCTCGAACCCCGGATTCCCCAACAATGTAACGAGAGATGGGTTACTGTGGCTTTTAGCTCATTTCGTTGCTTTGAACAGGGCAGCACCTGCGTCTCAAAGTTCCAAGTACCTCGAGGCTTTATACCTACAGATGTCGTTTCTTGCTGTCGACATAAGGTCACGGTCGAATCCTCAAGATAAAGATGACGAGTATGCGTCAGACCCGGATGAAGATACTGAGATTCAAGATTTCGCTCCGTTACCCGAATATGTGATCAGTCAGCTTGAATTCTTAGTCAACGATGATGGCATCACGGACCTCCTTAGCAGATTCACCTCGTAAGTGCCGAACATCAACTCCTTCATATCATAAACTAACTGAGACGAAGTACTGCATCAACCACCAACCATCTATCTGAAGACACAAGCCTGCTTGCCGGATATACCCTTGTTCTTCTGCGATGTTTCCCTAACCATGGTGACGATATTAAAATGCGTCTCTTCCAGGGCGATATTCGGATTGTCGATGGCGCAAATTATTCTTCGTTGCCGTCGGTCAAATTCTTCTGGGAAGCAGCATCTAAGACGGAAATCCTCACTACTATCGTGCAACAAGCGAAAGCCAAGGAGAAACTCACCTCCGTTGCAGCGTTCCTAAAGACAGACCCTGTGCATGACTTAGAGTGGCGAACTATACTACTCTTTCTGGAACTGTACAATTTTCTGCTTCGGGTTACCGATGATGAGGATTTTCTACCCCGAGAGACAGAAATAGCTACACAGCAGAGTCAAGCAACGCAGAGAATTCGCACCAGTGGTCTTCGCCTGGACGAATTGAAACAGCTCATTAATTTCCTCAAACACCTGGCTTTTCCGTTGTATTACAATCTACCTGACATCATGCGGTCAGCACCCACTTCTGAGCGTCTAGACGCCATGATGGGCGCTAGCTCATCAAGGTCTAACTTACGCGACACAAAGGATGCTCCACCCTCGTTTGCTGGTATCATCGGTATGGATGTTCTAAGTCTGAGAGACGTGGCATCGTCCGCCATGCGCGCATTATACGAGCGAGATTCTCGGCGGCCATTTCTTCCCAAAGACTTCTGGCTCATGACTGCTAAGTTTGACATGGCCGTTTTTATTTCGGCCGTTGTGCTAGAAGAAATACGGAATAACGAGCTGGCCGAAGAAGACGAAGAAGAAGACGACCCCGGGGACAATCCTTCGGGATCCTCCCATCAGTTTGCGGGGGACTGGCTCTCTCGAACAGGCCGCCTTCAACTACGAGCGAACCCTTCGGATGAGTTTCGAAGCGCAATCGGACCAAAGCTCGAGGTACTTCGGAACATGCCGTTTGCCATACCATTCGAATTTAGGGTTAAGATATTCCGGCAGTTCGTTTACTTGGACAAATCTAAGCGACGGGGTGGCCACGTTGATCCTGACCGATGGCGACTCGCAATATTATCGGGTGAAGATGGACCTAATGGCCCAGGTGCTCTTAGGAGGCAGTACCTGGGTCGTCATACTGCTACGGTTGGCCGCGGGAGAGTTTTTGATGACGCGTTTGATCAATTCTATTCTTTAGGTGAGGGCCTCAAGGAGCCCATCCAAATCACCTTCGTCGACCAGTTCGAACAGCCAGAGGCTGGCATCGATGGGGGAGGTGTGACAAAAGAGTTCCTCATAAGCGTCGTTAATGATGCTTTCAGTCCAAAACGTAAGGATCATAAGACCTTTTTCATCTCCAACAACCAGAATCTGCTTTATCCAAACCCGTCTATCTTCGATGATATGGCAGCAAACTTGCGCAGTCACGGGATTATGGAAGGCAGTAACGAGTGGAGAGAGGCCATGAGCGATCTAGTAAAACGTTACGAGTTCCTGGGCCGTATAGTTGGAAAATGCATGTATGAAGGACTCCTCATCGATATTTCGTTCGCCAGCTTCTTCCTTCTGAAGTGGGCTTCATCTGGGCAGAGTACTTCGACAGACTATCGAGCGAACCTCAATGACCTGCGAGATCTTGACCCCGAGCTTTACCAAGGGCTAATGAGCCTAAAAAACTATCCGGGTGATGTTGCGGATCTCGCGTTAGACTTTACCATTGCTGATTCAGTGTGGGATCCGTCTGGTCATCGACGTACTATTACTCGACCACTAAGAAAAGATGGTGCTAACATACCAGTCACGAACAAGGACCGCCCACTTTACATATCATATGTTGCAAATCATAGACTTGTTGCACAACAATACAGGCAGACGAAGGCTTTCCTTCGTGGACTAGGCACAATTATTAACCCTTCTTGGCTTTCCATGTTCAACCAGTCCGAACTGCAGCGTCTCATTGGTGGCGATAGTTCCGAGATTGACATTGAGGATCTCAGACAGAACACCTCCTACTCCGGACTCTATGCCATAGGTGATGATGGCCAAGAGCATCCCACGATTGTCTTCTTCTGGGATGTCATGAGAAATATGAAGGACTCGGAACGCAGACTCGTGCTGAAATATGTCACGTCCACCCCAAGAGCACCCCTCCTAGGCTTCTCACAGCTAAAACCTCAATTCAGCATCCGGGATGGTGGCACCGATGAAGAAAGGCTCCCTAGTACCAGCACTTGCGTCAACTTACTCAAGCTGCCAGTTTATAAATCACCTGAGACTTTGAAGAACAAGCTGCTGTATGCTGTGCAGTCCGGGGCAGGGTTTGATCTCAGCTAAGGGCACTTCTAATTGATGGCTTTCATACCATTCTTAAACTTCGAGACTCACACTTGTAATTATTTGAATTAATGTGGTGGTATGAGATTTAGGGTGCATGGCATGCCGGGGTTGCGGAATTAACGAGTCATCGATTATGAGGAAATGAATGGCAATAAGGCTTACTCTTCCTCGTGTTCCGTGTAGGTGATATTCAACGGTGGTCTTGATATTTTATCATGTCTATTGATATGTGGTTCACGAGCATCTCTGAGGAACCCTCTCAGATAATGAACAGCAGATGGACCATCATTGACAGTGCTTGTACGCAGAGTAATGAATCATGATCTAAGATGCAGGTAGGATATGTATCCTCCCAGCCATGAGTGGCCAGGTTTCCAAACTCCCGATACGGTATCACTCAAGCATGATGAATAGACTTGTGCATGGGGGTTAAACTCGGCTTCGATGGTGTATTGGCCTGCTGTGTTTGTGCGTTCGGAAGCACTATGTGTGTCATAGCTTTTCCGTGTCGATACCACAGGTAACCAAAGCTTGTGTTCAGAAGCATTGGTAGTGTCTGATGAGGACGTGCGGTCTGCTGGTGATGTGGGATGTGTGATGTGTGATGTATGATAGACTTGTTGGGCTTGCTCGATTTATCGTGATCCTATCGTGTGGGTTACTAGTTGTCTTATTCTAACCCCTGGATCTTGATCGTGAATTTTGGGTCCAATTGCGAGTGTTGGGAGCAGTGCTGGAGAGATGCACCAAATACAACTCGGCATTTCTAAAGACATGTAGTAGTTGTAGGTGAAAGTTAGCACAGTTTTGTGAAGAATATTGGTCAGAAGGCTCTTTGGGAGAGTTATAGTGCGTTTTTCTATCAGATTCTCCCAATCTTTCCCGAGGCGCCACTGACTCAACATCATTTGGGGGAAATAAGGTGCACCAGGCGACTATGCCCTAGCAGCGACGATGATTTTTCACATAGGGGTTTACGAAACAGGTGGGTGATCAGGTCTCGCCCAATGTTATGTAGGTAGTCTGACTTAAGAGTGGAAGACACAGGCGGTACTGTGTCGAGTGAATTCTTCGCTATTTTGTACGATCTAGACGAGACCTCCTCAGCCTTAATTCTCGAGATGCCAACCGCATAGGTTAGTTGAAACTCTTCCGTCTGGTCTACACAAATGGAGATGCGTCGGTATAAAACAAGCGCGTCTGCTTTCACAGCGTCCCCCCGTTCCGTCAATCAATTGTTCGTCCTTGAGAGGTAGGAAGGTCGAATCTAGCCGTAGACCAGCTTGAAGAGATCATTGTTGCAGTAGACACCTTTCGCGTCCATGGAAATGAGGAAGGACTGGGTGAAGTTCATGGCCGCATCGCCTTCGGCGAGCTGAACAATGTGGTTAGCGCAGAGTTGTTAGGACGGAGGTACTGAATTCCTCACCTGAATGAGACCAGTGACAAGGACAATGACAAAGCCGCCAGGTGCCCTCTGGGCATTGGTGGTAGTGATCTGGTGTTTGGCGGTCTTCAGGAAGTCCGTCTAAATTCGATGTCAGTCCCTAACTTTCTCTACAAGGGCAGATATGATGCAGTATTCTCGTACAGTCCACTTTTCTCCGATACCCTGGACACCCTGGACTGTGTTGGACTCAAAAGTCAAGGTCGATTGTTCTCGCTGAGCGGTGGTGTGGTTAGGTTAGCTGGGGTGGCCGAGATATTCTAGAGGGATTGCGAGCGACAGGGCGCATACGTAGAAATACTCGACGAAGGCCTGTCGGTTTGTCTGGAAGTCCGCATAGTACTTGCCCGCGAACTGGGCTGTGGATAGTCGGTCAGCGAGATTTAGATGCATCGAAAGAGTGAGGAGTGGGGAGGTTTGGGGACATACCAGCAATCTCCTCGGGCGCAAGGCCTGTTGCGTGCGCGCGTTAGTCCTGTCGAAGTAAATGGGATGGTTGCAGCGACGTAAAACTCACTATCCATTTTTTGGCAGAGTTGGAATTCGAGGATTTTTTTGTATATGGCACTAAGAAGTGAATGTGACGACGAAGACAAGTTGTCGGTAGTTGTAGTGGTAGTTGTAGTTGGCGACGCAAAGGAAAGTGAGGCTGTAGCACGAATAAGTGAGCAGAAGTGGGATAGCAGCAACCTTGAAGCTTGGAGGGGCACTTGTGAATTCCCCACTCCCAAAATAAAACATGCGCTGGCGGGGTAATCATGAATCAATTTCCATCGGGCTTCATTAGGCGCTGCAGGTGCCCGCAGGTGTGGCGGGATTTTCATCCTTAGGTATACAGAACAAATGCATAATCCTCGATATATGAATACCTAGGTTAGGTAGGTACACTTTAAGACCATGCACATGCATGCAGTTACCGTACTACCTCTAGGTAGACCTCAACAATACATATGTTATGATGGCACATGTCTGTACCACCTATAGTTACCTGATCGATCAATACTGTACGTGATTGTCATTGCCACTTCAACCTGTAACATGACGTCGAGCAGTATGAGAAGGACTACTTTTGGGAGAACCTACTTGCCTTCAAGTAGTAGATTATGTAGAGCAAGTCCCCTACAAGGAGTTGCTTTCCTGGCCATGAGTCTGATGCAACATTTCATCTTAAACCGCGTCCATGTCATATCTACCATTTCGAGAAAAACCTATGTGTTTCCTTGGAAATACGAACTCGACCGATAGAATACCTTCATATTATTCTAATTAATATCAAGAATTCGAACCTCTCTAGTCGCCAACCAAACTGATACGGAACGCTCATCATGAATACCCATCAGTATCACTTGTCCAGATCCACCAATAAAGATAGCAACGAGACTACTAATAAGAATGGTATCGGTGGGGGATTATCACGTTCCCTTCATCTTCGAGGTTGCCCGGTGAAGTACAAGCTCCGTCATCACTCTGACACTGTTGGTTCGTTAGACAGAATATTTGACACAAACCAGAATTCAGACAAGCTATCTGCCGTCCCACTTGCTATACATCCATCTTTAAACTGGGACGAAAATAACTTCGTCCAGAACACGCATGGCATCGCTGAGACTCGAGATGGCTTTTTTGATGCCGTCTTCCTTCCTCCCGAGGACATCGATATCCAAAATCTTATGAAACATGCCAAGGAGACATTGCCTTTTGCCTTCCGCGAAAAGGATCCTCTTTCCCTAACACAGTTCTTTCCGAGGCAGTGCCGTAAGGCTTGGAGTGTCATATGTCGACTCACTACGACGAGATCCGGAATCAAACTGCTGAAGTCGTTTCTTGCTTTCTACATTACCTATATCGTCTGCCTTATTCCTGGCGTGCGAAAGAAGTTTGGCCGCTATGCTTATATCATGGTCATATCTACTATCGTCAACCATCCAGGGAGAACACTCGGTGCTCAAGTAGATGGAACGTTGCTTACCACCATCGGCACCGCGACAGGGCTCGGCTGGGGCGCCTTTGGGTTGTGGGTTTCTACTACCACAGCCACCGCGCGAGTCGGGTTTGGCGGTATCCTTGCACTCTTCCTCTTTCTTAACATCTTTGCCATTGCCTGTCTTCGCTCCTACTACATTCGAGCATACCAACTTGTCCTCTGTGCTGGTATTTCTATCTCTTACACGTGCTTAGCTGACGTATTAGGTACTCGTGTCTCATGGGACAAAGTACTCGCGTATCTCATCCCCTGGCTTATTGGACAAGCCATTTCGCTATTTGTGTGTTGTGTTGTCGCTCCTGATGCCGGATCTCGTCCTTTTGCTACAGGCATTCACCAGATTTTCGTTATCATGTTAGTAAGTTTTGCTCGTTCCCTTTTCTCAGGTAGCGCCGTACTGAATTATCTAGGATGGCATCCCACCTGTCATAGACCCTGTGGGTACGCGCAGACGATTAACGCAGGCATTCGTGGGTATGTCTCAACTCTACAGAGACCTAGTGCTCGACTTTTCCATTACCACTTTGAACCCGAGAGATGCTTTGATGCTTCGCAACTCGATTCAGGCAGTGCTTCGAACGCTTTTAAGTCTGAGAACAGAGACCACGCTATTTGAGCCTCTGACAGGCCGTATGTCAGGCCAAAATGATTCATCTCGACAAGAGCTTCCAAATTTCATTATCGAGATGGATAAGCGTCCTAGAGTTTTGGGCCAGACCGAGGAACAAGACATAGTGAAATTTGTCACTGAGGGCTTAGCCATATCCACTAAGGACCTAGTAGAGTCGATGAAGCTCGCATTAAAAAGTTGCGATGCTGTCCTAGTGGACACGAGTGGGCATCGACGCCATCTGGGCCCCCCTTCCAACATATCAAGCGATGTGAGCAGCGCTTTAGTCAGTCTGCGAAAGCACATTGCTGCGTTCAAGAATCAGCAAGAGCGGGTATTGTTTAGCGACAAACTCCCACAGACCTACTCCAAATTCCCTGAAGTTGTCAAAGTATTTGCGTTCTGCCTACTAGTCCACCAAGCGGCGAGGTCGATTGAATCTCTTACGACTCAGGTGAACGAGTTACAGCAGAAATGGCCAAAATACCCACACTTCCACTTACCAAGCTACCCATTCTGGAAAGCGATCCATCGGGCCAACGCTCAGGTTCGTCATGACAGAGGAGATGTTACAGCTGGTAGGATATTATAGCCCTACGAAGCCTTCGATATTCTGACTATAGTAGGTTCGTATTTCAAGAGTTTCAGCGATATCGCCAAAATTATTCGAAGGCTCCAATCTCGAGACTTTCATCCAGTTCCACAAATAGGGATACCAGGTGATAAAGGCCATGATACTGCCCAGGCCACAATGACAGCCGATGACCTCAGTAACGACTCTAGCTCTCAAAAGAACCCCTTGCGCCACTGGGCTTGGATCCTTCTTCATCGATTACAGGGCTTTGAGACACGGTTTGGACTTAAGACAGCTCTAGTTACCTCCTTACTCGCGATACCTGCGTACTTAACAGACACTCGTCTCTGGTGGGATGATTATGAAGCTTGGTGGGCTGTGGCGCTCGGTTGGTTGATAATGGGTCCTCGGTAAGATCTTGATCACCGCGGCGTTCTTAAAATTGACAAAAGTTTTTAGGGCGGGCGGGAATGTTCCAGATCTCTTTACTAGAGTGACCTGCGCGGCTCTAGGCTCTCTGTGGGGTTGCTTAGCATATGAGGCTGGAAAAGGAAATCCATATGTCATGGCAATGTTTGCCGCAATATTCGTATGTATCGCCCAGGTCTTATTCCGGCCTTCTTCCCTCTACCACATCGTCTTGAATATAGGCACAAGCCCAGGTCACGGATAAACAGGAGTTGAATACGAATAGTTTTGCACCAACCTTTCAATATTTTATCTTGAAAGCCAGTTACTGACTCCGTCGTCTAGATGCTCCCTATGATGTATAGATACACGCAAAGCACCCATCCAGTAAGTAAACACGGCAATCCGGATCAAACTACTACTGATCGAATTACAGAGGTCGGGCATCATCGGCTGTATCTCCTTTATAGTTGTATCCCTAAGGGAAATAGGTGAAGCAGGTAAACAATCAATAACGCGGATCGCAGCAACAAGGGGCTTCCCAATAGTCGTTGGGGTTGTTGCATCCGTCATCGTCAATTGGATTCTATGGCCTTTCGTCGCTCGCCATGAACTTCGCAAGGGAATGGCCTCGATGATGTTCTGCTGCAGTATAGTCTACAGTAGTTAGTAGCCCTTGGTCATTTTCCATGGCCGCAGCCTCTGATTCCCTACGGCAGATGTTGTATCGAAGTATGTGTACTACGACGAGGGTCATGCACCAACGGACGAGGACATCGAAGCCTCCGAAATCCTTGAAGGGCGGCTGCGAGAAGGATTCGTAAGGCTCAGGCAGCTAATGGTAAAGACCTGCAAGATCTTCTAGAGATGAGCATCGAGTGGTAACTGTACTAGGGCTTGACCCGCCATGAGATACGCTTACGAGCTTCCTTCGACCCCTTACCATACTCGGCGCTCATTGACGCATGTGAGCACTTCTTCGAGCACGTTGTCACACTACGCCAATCTTCTTTATTCTACCATCCACAATTCATTAGAGATGATTCCGAGGCAGCTATAGACCTCCTCAGATGTAAGCGAGATGCAATCGCAACAATCCTAACCAACCTCTATATTCTGTCAGGCGCACTTCGTGCCAGTAGACAAGTCCCAGTAAGTTCTTCCTTCATATTATACTTTGCGGCATGATTAACCGTATATTTCACAGAGATATCTCCCCAACGCGGCTGTCGCTAGAAAGCGTCTGCTAGACCGCATGTTTCAGCTCGAGAAGGAACATGCTGCCAATGGGAAACACAGTAGTGAGGAGGAGCGGCAGGAGATGAAGTTGGGCCAGATTTACAGCTACTCGTATAACGAAAGCTTAACTGGTTGCGTGGAGCAACTCAGGCAGCTTGAGAAGTATACTAAGCTAATCGTTGGTGAGCAAAGGTAAGTTGATTTACCCATTGACCATGATATTTGCTGATTGATGGGAATTAGGTTTGACTGTGGCTTTGACGTGAAATGCGCAGGTAGTCAGTGTCCTGCCCAAAGTCGAAAAATCGATTTATATACGTAGGTACCCTAAAATGAATCAATACTCGCTGTCCATCATCCGTCTGCAACTATAATAGGAGACACGCATTGGTGTCAACTGGCAGCATGTCACAAGGACATACACAAGGACTGCAAGTTATGTGACGACCTTTGTCTTTACAACCAATCTCCTCAGAACATTGAACTCCTTGCCAATAGCGCACTGAACTTGAGGGCTTCAGCCTCCTCCATGAATATCTGGACTGCAAGTGACCAAGAAGAACATCCGGAACCAAGAGACTGAAGTCGGAGCACTGTAGCTCTATGATACTCTTGGCGTTTTCCCACGCGCTTTCTTCGTAAGAAACACGTCTGAAAAAGGGAATGATGTATAATGCTGAGAATAGTGCTGCTGTCATCCTTTAGGCCTTGTTTCGTTACATGTATATGTGTAAACAAGATCAGAGCCTTTAGAAGGAAATTGAATTTTATCACGCCTTAGAAGTTAGTCTAGTTAGCGGTCGAGGGATTCGTCTCTGGCCTAGGTAGACAGGTGGCGAGAATCATATTTTTTTCCACCCCCGACGGCCATCTTGTCAGGTATAGGAACTCAGCTGGCCACGTAACTAGTTACCCTGGCCACATCCCCCCGGTTGGCAAAAACTCCAGAACTCTTCTGCCACTTTGGCCGTCTATCGAGCGATTGCGGCTCTTTGGTGGCCAGTCTTTATGGCGTTCTTTAAATGGTCGGCGTTAGAAATTGTTTTTGCAGCTAGAATTAATAAGTTCACGTCCCGTTACATATTTGATAGATATTCTCCATGCGAGTACCATGAACGAGAAACCAATTGTCGTGCTATAGAAGCGCAAGAGAGGTTCGAAGTAGATTTAGGTCTATCACTCTAAGAGCTATAGTGTGTTCTTAAGGCTTGGCTCGTTATTACTATATCTTTTGCAAGATGGCCCTTATGTTTTAATATGATATGCATAAACCACTTATAAATAACACTATCTGAATACAAGGTAATCAACCTTAATTATCCTCTAATCAAATGAGGATTATTTTAAAAATAATTATTTAGGTTACCCTAGGTTCATGATAATGTCTTGGCAAACTTATAGGTATCACCTTGTCCACTAGAGGCTGAATTTCGCAGCACCCACGTTGCCAATCTATTGGTCAATTGGCAATGTTCAAGCCTGTCAATATTCGGTGATTTTCCCCTAATTGATCTCACCTCCGATCTCGCTTATAAGGACCGTCACAATCTGGCGCTTTTTGTATGCTTCAGTGCAGCTCTACACAGCGGACCGGGCGCATGTGTTATGGTGAAAAACGACCTAACATTGCTAATAAACCAAATCGACGGGGTTTGTTAGCTATATTGGTCTATCTCGGCTGGGACTAGATCTTCGTCTACAATAGGCAGGTCCTCAAATATCTAATGGTGAGGGATACCGTGACGTACTTATGTAACATGCCGTATGAATGCACATCCCCCGCCGAGATGAGGTCGCGTGGCTATTCTAGCCAAAGTATTGCTAATCCTCCCTACTACAACTCGTCTCATACAGTGTATAAGCTCTTAATCCACGCCTCGTCTTGATAATATCAGAATGTTAGCAGCATCGGTCCTCACCTTGCTTTCACTGAGCGCGACTTCGCTGGCCTGGGAATGGGGCAAGTCAGGCAAATGGGATCATGCACAAATATCAACAAGTCACGGGCATGAGTCGACGATCAACTACACTACTATCACTGGATTCTTCTTACAAGACGATCCAGCTACAGATCCCGGGACTTTCGATTACGTATGGCCTCTCCCTTTGGCATTGCTTTGTCAGAAGCGGCCTACTAATGAGGTATAGACGTTGAATAACTTCGGTCTGATCAACAAGTCGTATCCCACCGATAAAGAGTTCGACCGGCATGGGAAAAAGACGCAATGGCAACGTTTCGAGCATTACGTGAACACCCTGAATCACAATGCCGACAAGTACACACAGTACAAGGTTTTGTTCATGGCGCGCCATGGCGAGGGCTATCACAATGCTGCCGAGAGTTACTACGGAACCCCTGCGTGGAATGTAGGTTTTACCAGTGGTCCAAACCTCTTATAAGTAGTAGAGTACTAAGTCGCCATGCATAGTGCTACTGGGGCCCCCTCGACGGAAACGGGACTGTGATCTGGAGAGATGCGCACCTCACAGAGGCCGGCTTGGCCCAATGCTCCAAGGCGAACAGCTTCTGGAAGCAGACTCTGGCCGTGGAGAAGATCCCGGCACCACAGACGTACTACAGCAGTCCGTTGATCCGCTCCGCAACAACCGCGAACCTAACATTCAACGGTCTCGCTCTCCCAAAGGACCGCCCCTTCGCGCCTACTGTGAAGGAGCTCTTGAGAGAAGGTATTTCGATACGGACGTGCGACAGCCGGTCTAACAAGACTTATATATCGACGCTACTGCCGCGCTTCAAGTTCGAAGACGGGTTCACTGAGAATGATGAGCTCTGGAAGGGGTTTGAGGGCGAGACGTCCGAGGCGCAGCTCCGCCGCACCAAGATCGTCTGGGACGACATCTTCAGCAACGACGACAGCACCTGGATCAGCACCACGACTCACTCCGGCCAGATCACCAACAACCTCCGCGTCCTGGGCCACCGTGCGTTCAGTCTGTCGACGGGCCAGGCAATCCCAGCCTTGATCAAGGCGCAGAAACTCAGGGTCGATCCACCGAGCACGACTGTTCAGTCTTGGACAGCGGAGGTTACGTGCACTGCCCCGCCTGTGACGAGTATCTCGGGTCAAGGTTGTGTGTGCTCGGGCGCGTCCTCTACGCTTGCTTCTGTGACAGCTGTTCCGACACCGGCTTAATATGTTGCTGGATTGGAGGCTTTGTGTCTGTCGTCTATTTGATCAGTAGTAATCAGCACGTTCGTAACGTTTTCTATGGAAAGGTTGGCTATTTTTATGGGATAGCCAGAGTTCTGACTCCGACGCTGTTAATATGATCGTGCTTTCTACATTGTAAAGCGAAATCACGGAGATGCCAGTGCGCGGAAGCACGGTAACAATGAAGAGGAATTCGGGGTTGTAGTCCTTGTTAAACCTAGGTAACTCGCAACTTTCAGCCAGGGGCGCTCCGAATTGTCTAATTTGGAGAAGGAAGTGCAGGCCTCTATGAATAGGATGGAGATACGCATACTGGAACTAGATGATGTAATAAAAGGAGTCCACGAAATTTTAAGGTCCTAGAGTCGACGTCGTCAACTCAAAGATCAAGAACGTAACCTAGCTCAATAACGAGCGATAGGCACACCCAAGTAACCCCCAACAATCATGAGCAACGAGACGAAATCAGGCAGTCAAGCAATTGAAAAGCGACATCTCGGCAAGGGTTCGGCCGGATTATCATACTGTCACCCAAGTTTTTTACATAACTTGTCCTGTGCATGTCGCTCTTCTCACGTGCCTCTGCCTTCCATTTCCCCGGGAGAAAAGAAACCAGCGAGAATACAACGTTCACCTAGAGTGTTTCATGGCCTTTTGTATGAGTCCCGGCATTCTGGAAAGAGATCCGAAGAAGGTTATCTTCGCGCCTATCGATCCTGCGCTGAGTATTGCCACATTCAGTAAATAAGCTGGGTTGCAGTACATGAGGTGACTTTGTGCTGGCAGATACATTGATCTCGCCCGGCAATATGGAGGTTGCAACCTCAGTTTTCATCTGAACTGGGCTGTTACCTGCAGGCAGTAGCATGCATTATCTATCAGCTGAAGAGTTTAGTGCTGGGGAATGTTACCTTGGCTGCAGCTTTACCCCAGCTCCTACGGCTTGTCATATATTATCTAAGTGCCAATCTTGGATTCATAATCTATCTCTCATGCGGACTTTCCCATTACCAAGAGTTGGGATGGTGTTCCACCCTGGAATGATGGGAACCAATGGCTTTTGCAGGATTGCACCTTCGACTCAATCTCCCGCCTTTGCAAACGGGAGACCGGTTCAGGATTGATAACGGCAACGAGAACAATGGCGGGGTTCTCGGATATTCGAGAAGTGGTAACTATTACATGAGTTCAAGAGAATTCAATATTTGGCGAAAGGGGTTGTATAGGGGGAAGGGACTCGTCATGAAGACGGTATCTCGTCCCGTCTAAGTGGTTTTGACGACGGCAGTTGAGTGATCGAGTACGGCGCAGTGCTTCGGGTTCCGTACCAGTGTCACACAAGATGTATTGTTCATGGCGGTATGTCGGGCATAACACCTGGTCGCCTCACAGCCTGAGGGGTGCAAGACCGAAGATGGTATATATGAGCAGGACGGAAGAGCCTTTCATCGAGGTCGGCATATCGCAGACTTCTCAAGGCACATCCACCTGGTCCACTGTGTGGCTGTAACACTTACCAACATGCGTTTTTCCATCGTCACGAGTATCCTGACTCTTATAACAAGGATCAACTGCATCAACTTTCCCTTCGAAGCGACAGTGCTCGAGGAAGGCGATATTGGTAACTTCTCTGCTATCGCCTTTGGGGACAAGTCCACAGCGAGTCCTGTGTATGACGGGCCAGAATGCAAAGTCTCCCCAGGCACGGCGGCATGGCCTCTCGATGCGGAGTGGGCACAACTGAACGGCTCTCTTAACGGCGCATTGCTGAAACCCGTCCCGCCGGCTGCCGTATGCTACAACGGGCCTTATAAGGATACGAATCAGTGCAACTTCCTGCTACGCACCGCAAGCTCCACACGCTTCTACTCCAATGACCCGTTGACAGTCCTCTCGACCTGGCCCGAGGGCGATACGTGTTATGCCTCGGCGAACCCGGCGGGGTTGAACTGCACCCAAGGCGGATATCCTTCTTATGTTGTCAATGTGACAACGGTAAAGCAGATTCAAGCTGCTGTAAATTTCGCGCGGAACAAGAATCTCAGACTGATTGTCAAGTAAGTTGAAACGATTCCTTGACCGTTGGTCTCACGCTGCAGCGTACAGCCCTTGGATGAATATGATGCTGATCGGATGATGTTGGCAGAAATACGGGCCACGACTTCCTCGGACGATCCACGGGTCTCGGTGCCCTGAGCATTTGGACACATTGGCTGAAGAAATTTGAATTCCTGCCTCAGTATAGCATTGGCGAGTACAAGGGCATGGCTGCTCGTGTGGGCGCGGGACTCGAGAGCTGGGAGTTGTTTGCTTATATGGCACAGTACAATATGACGGTTTTAGTTGCGGGCTCGTACACCGTTGGCGCGTATGGAGGTTGGATATTGGGTGGTGGGCACTCGGCACTGGCTTCGACCTATGGCATGGGAGCCGATCAGGTGTTGTCGCTAGATGTTGTTACCGCCGATGGACGGTTCGTGACCGCGGATGTGAATCAGAATACTGACTTATTCTTTGCATTAAGAGGCGGCGGAGGCAGTAAGCTCTCCAATTCCAGCTCACATCTCTCTTACCTTGCTCTCGAAAATGGCAAATGGCTAATGAAAGCGTGCATGTCTAGGCACATATGGCATTGTAACCTCTGCCATCGTCAAAGCTCACCCCCCAATCTCGGTCCTAAGCTCCTCTCTCAGCTTTTCCGTCCGTCCGTCCAGTAACTCGCCCGCAAATGTTACGGAACCCTTTTGGGCCGCATTCGATGAGTACCACAAGTTCGGGCTCGACATCGTCGACAACGGGGGCACAGCGTATAGCTCTGTGTCACGCATCGCACCCCAATCAGGTAGCAATGCTCCATCGGGAGCAAGCTTTACGACTAGCATCGAGATGCCAGGGATGTCGGCCACGGAGCTCGTAGCATTCGTGCGACCTTTGTACAACCGCATCGCAGCACTCGGGGTCAGTGTTCCCTCTCCAGGCGCAACGCAGGCTTCGAATTGGGTTGATGTTAGCCACGGCGTGGGAGACTCACCAGGGAATGGTGGACGCTTCGCCAGCCGAATCTTTCCGCGAGTAAGCTTTGAAAATTCGAGCCGCTTCGGCGCTACGCAGAAGGCGATTCGAAACACCGTCGAGGCTGGCTACATGTTCCATGGAATCAACATGGCTCCTGGGCTCGACGTCGCAGGATACCCAGGCCGCGATAGCGCCGTGAACCCGGCGTTCCGCACTGCTGGTGAGTGATATTAATAGTTCATTTCTTCATTGTTTGGTCTATGCCGGGGTAAAACCCGTCTGTTCTGGCTGGTACAATGTCTCAAGAATCCTGCATACTCCCGAAACCTCTACATATTCCCTTCTGGAAGGGATGTTACTGACTCTAATGTGCAGTCATGCACGCGGATGTATTTGAGGGGACGGGTTTGCGTGGCCTCTCGGCGCAGGCTGTGCGGGATGCACACGCGCGATTCAACGTGTATATGAATCAGATCCGACAGGCTACGCCCGAAGGTGGGTCGTATCTGAATGAGGCCGATATCGAGGAACCGGAGTGGCAGAAAGCGTTCTTTGGGAACAACTACGGGAGGCTCATAGAGGTGAAGACGAGCTGGGATCCTTGGAGTTTGTTCTACACTCCTGCTGGCGTCGGTAGTGAGAACTGGGTTGTTAGAACGGTTGATCATGGGCTACCTACTCAGGATGGGCCGCTTTGTCGAGCCGAGTCGTGAGTGCCTACCTATATAGTGAAAGATGTACGATGTGAGGAAGACGAGTGATGTGGCGTTATAGATGCCCGGTTAGGAGAATCATGAGAAGGCTGTTGTCCATTCTTGATAAAACCGGTATGCGTTAGCGGAGGGCGCGATTCCTATGTATGACCTGTGTGGTCTACAATCCGATCTTGGAACTCCCTCGTGGGCACACTGTGTTTCGATTTCGCCATCCAAGTCACAATGATGGGCCAAGCAAGATATCCCGGCTCTTGCGATGTTATTTCACGTTTTCTGCTAGGTAGTTGGGTATTATTCGCATAGCTGAAATCTCTTGTCAGAGCAGCTTGGGAACACCAATTTTCTCACTCTTGGCTGACTAAAGTAGGTGCTCAGAGACATCTTCACTTCAAGCTTTAAGCTGTCTGCATGGAGATGAAGAACATTCCCTTATCTTGAAGACTCGGATTCGAAGAACTGGTGGTCGTGATTCTTCGAGGCATATAAGTCATCACCTAAATCGGGAGAACAGGAAAGCATTAATCAGAGACGCTAAGGGTAGGTATGTGCTTAATGGAATAGGATTCATTATCAATGATGACAATTTGTACAACTCTAACTCGGCTATGCTTGTGGTTGTAAAGATGAGCTGGTATGAGAAAGTCAGCTTGTACATTGAGAGAGGATAATGTTTGAAGACCAGGACACATAGCTCAAAGTATACTCAAGCTAGAGTTTTAGACGGTGGCTAGGACAGCTTTGGCACAGTCTACTGCTACTCCCCCGTGTTTCAGTAAAATCAAAACAAAAATAGCGTAACTGAAAAGCTGAACACCAAAGTCTAACTGACGTGATAATATTGCCCTCAAAGGTCGAAAAAGGTAGAAGCTAACCCAGCATGGCAGACATGGCAGTGGACATACGGATGTACCTTGCTAAATTAGGCCAGATCTTGCCAGGTGGCGAGATGCAGCTGCCAAATGTAGAGTAAAGCTATGACCAGGTACCACTCAAAGCAGAGGAGGCTCTTCCAGCTACAACAGTGTTGATTGGTTGATTTGTGCTGCGGTGGAGACGAGCAGCAGTTGAGGCGCTCACTCTGCCCAGGCGAAGAGAAGAGCCCCGTTCTGCCCCGGCTATGCACTACACTAAAAAGAGGAGACAGCACTGCACATGTTTTAGGCGCCCTGTGGCCTTGTGAAGGTCAGGTACCTTGTACTGTATCGAACTCTTCTTCCAATTCCATCCATCACCACCTGATCCTCTTAGACCTCCTACTAATCCCCAACAACCTTTTGCGACTACCACCCCAGAACTATATCACCCTCCCCGACTGTCGACTAGCTTTCCTCCCCATATTTTACAAATCGACGCAACGCGACAAAATATTTCCACCTACCGAGAGAGATACCGTAGAGCTCTCAGACCGACAGAAGAAAGAGACGCGAGCCGAAACGGCATACAACCGTGTATACATCATCGCTATCATCCATCTCGACGTACATTTGGAAAAGCGAGGGTCCGATAGAGGACGGAGCGTGACCGCGTTCGAACCAGCCAGCTTTCCTGTCGATTATCGACTGGTCTCCGACGAGGCGATACATACTACCTACCGACCCTGCCCCTGCCCCTACCTAGCACGGCGACTATATCTCGACCTCGACGACCATTCAGCTAGGCTCATAACCTCAACGCCCAACGAGTTTCAGAGCCTACGCTGCTTCTCCGTCGTCGAGTAGTCTGTAGTCTGCGTGTTTGTGTGTCTCTGCTTGTGTGGGATAGACACCATCCTGTGATTTTGCGAGGGGTTCTAGGGGATTCGCATTTCACTCTTCCCTTCTCCCATCTCCTTCTTCCCCCTCGATCCCGTGACCACCACCCTCATGGTCCCT
The DNA here is from genome assembly GCA_023159215.1 of Xylariaceae sp. AK1471. Classification (NCBI taxonomy): domain Eukaryota; kingdom Fungi; phylum Ascomycota; class Sordariomycetes; order Xylariales; family Xylariaceae; species Xylariaceae sp. AK1471. Next base: position 531,000 of record JAJKLI010000021.1, read on the forward strand.
CCACCCTCCTCCCATTCAAGATCTGGAACCTTTTCGCCTGTTCCTGCTCAAGGTTTGCAGACGGGCTTGACCCATTCGCCTCACCCGTCACAAACTGGTCCTCTGAGTGCTGGCGCAAGCCCAAGTACCAGCAGCCCGACTACGGGTAGCAACAACTCTCTCACCAAAATCGTCGTCGCCCAAGTCTATCTTCTGCTGAGCTCCATCAACAAGGACAAAGACCGCGCAAAGTTCGAGCTACAGGTTGATCAGTTGAACAAGGTTAGTGCATACCCACCCGCGAGCATGCTTGCGCCTCCGAGGGTGGCATAGAACCATGATTGTTGACTCATAACTTCGAATTCTCTAGCTCCTCGATGATCACGGAATGGAAGTCTTCTCACGATATTTCACCCGGCTGGTAGCCGGCAATGCCTCCCAAATATTCCCCGGCCTCAATAGGTCAACTGCCAATCCTGGCAACTATTCGTTATTGGTGGGCGAGATGAAGAAGATCTCACACGATCTCGATCAAGCATCCAAGATAGCCGAGTCTATCGAGACCGCCAATGAGGACATCTTCCGCGACTTTGATCTCTCCACCTTCATGGAACATTTCAAGCTCGATGCTCTTGAGAAGACCATTCTGGCGCTCGCGTTCAAATTCGGTTCGCGTTCGGATCTAAAGACGAAAGGTTTGTCAACAATCCTTCAGACTGATTCCATCACGTGTCTCGTTCAAATTAATAACTAGGTTCTGTTTTAGCCGATGCGATTCTCTCCACGAACTTTCCAACGTTCGTTAATATAATATCACGGCCTAATTATAACAACCACTCTGACCTCACCCCGTCCTTCATCGCAGCTATTGTCGATCGATACATTCAAGGCCATCCGCCCAATTTCAACTCAGCCGCTAAGCACGAGCTCAGTCACAAAGTCCAATCACGCTGGTCCCAGTCAGACCAGGCACCGCCCATGGAGGTGCTGGCTGCTTTAGACCTGATCCGAGTCTTGGGCGAGAAGCCTCCCAATGCCCTGGCTCTCTATATTCAGAGGACAGGGACTGACCTCACCCGGGACGAGGAGACTTGTCTAGGCTACCTCCAGAACCGGCCTGCCAATATACAGCTGAGCGAAGAACAAGTGTCTGCCGCCTTGACCTATACCACGGTCAGTATCACATACCGTCATAATCCATCAGTCCTGGTCGCTGCACTTCGCCGTGTCCTGTCTCCGACCTTCAACTGGCAGGACGTAGTCGCCTACTTTGATCAGCGTGATATACGGGTGTCCTCCGAGCAATTCTTACGGTTATATAACGCCCTCCTACCAATTGCGCAAGCCGAAGATGACCATTCACCACCCTTTGACATTCAGTGCCTCTGGGGTGGCTCACACTGGGAGAATCCTGAGACGCAGTTATCTTTCATTTGCGCGTTCGCCTCTCTGACACCAGATGATCTTGATGCTAGCACTATTCCTGGCCTTCAACCAACTTTTACCATCGATGATTATGCTCAATCCCCTCCAGAAGTTCGTGACCGGGCCTCGATAGCCGTCAAGCATCCGCTCGTTTCTGGACCTGCACTGTCGGCTATCTTCCAGGTTGCTCTTCACTCTCTCCATGCTTCACAAAGTACGGAAGCAAAGCGCCTGTTCCAAGAAGTCGTCGTTCCTAACCTCGATATCTTCATTGTGTCCGCCTTTGGTGTCCCTAAGCCGTGGCCGCCCATGGCTGTGGAGACACTTGCCTCCCTGTTCGAAAACTTCCTATATCGCCGCTCTGAATATCACGAGTTCGTACTGGACAGTTTATGGAGTAAGGATAGGGATTGGGTAACCCAGAGACTTGTGGATGCCCATGCAATGAAACCAGCAGATCTTCCCCTAATATTTGACCATGTCATCAAGCATAGCTGGTTAGACGACCTCGTCTACCTTCCTAACGGCTTCGGGCTGGATCTCGCGTCTCTTGCCCATGCTGAGAGCCAACTAGATCTCACACAATGGGCTCGTAACATTGCGGAGAGGAGTCCTCCCATCTCACCAGCTTTGGTGCAGTTCTTGCTTATCAAGGCAAATCTCGAGATCCAATCTCAAAAGGCTATCAATGGACAGATACCGCAAAATACGAGTACTTCGCTTCACCTCAAGACTGTCCTAGCGCTGCTCCAGATATTGGAAGATTTCCTGCCTCGAGGTCCAATTCCTGAACTCATCATGGTTCAGCGTGCATGTATCACTGCCTATCCCCGACTTGTCAATTATGGCGAGGGTTATGATGATATCATTGATGCAAATGGGAAAGCGGGCCATGGACTTCCCCAGGCCGCTGTCGTCAAGATGGAAGAGCAGTACAAGAAAATGTATAGCGAAGAGAGCGAAGTCAAGGTCGTCGTTCAAAGGCTTGAGGCATACAAACACTCTCGAGAAGCGCTAGAACAGGACATTTTTGCCTGTATGATTCATGGGCTCTTTGACGAATATTCACATTTTGCTGGTTATCCTCTCGAGGCATTAGCCACCACTGCCGTCTTATTTGGCGGGATCATCTCCCACAAGCTCATCTCAGAGTTACCACTCAAGATTGGGCTTGGGATGATTCTCGAAGCCGTGAGGGACCACAGACCGGAAGAGAACATGTACAAGTTTGGTCTTCAGGCCCTGATGCAGTTATTCTCACGTTTCAGAGAATGGCCCGGGTTCTGTAAACAGCTATTGCAAATCCCAGGCCTCCATGGCACGGAGGCCTGGAGGAAGGCGGAAGAGGTTGTACGCGAAGACGAGGAGGAAAAGGCACGCACCCAGAATGGGAACGGCCCAGCTAATCACTTGGGGAGCGATCCCCTGATAAATGGCTCCGTTGAGACCTCTGATGCACACGCGCCTCCCTTCACAGCCATCAATATTGATCCTCCAGTACCTGGCGCCGTTTTCGAAGAACCTGTCGTCGAAGTTCAGGATAAGATACAATTTGGCCTAAACAACTTGACGACAACATCGCTTCAAGCCACTTTTAGGGAGATATGTGAAATCATGGACGAGCGTCATCAGCAGTGGTTTGCAAGCCACCTTGTCGAGGAACGCGCCAAAATGCAACCAAATTATCACCAGGTCTATCTTGACCTTGTAAGGCTTTTTCAACACCATGGTCTGTGGTCCGAAGTCCTGAGGCAAACGTACATAAGCGTGGCGCGGATGCTCAACGCAGAGAGTACAATGCAAAATTCCACGGACAGGACGCATCTCAAATACCTAGGTGCCTGGTTGGGACTCCTCACACTAGCAAGGGATCAGCCCATCAAGCACAAGAACCTCGCCTTCAAGCAGCTGCTCATTGAAGCTCACGATACGAAGCGCCTAGTTGTTGTGGTACCTTTTGTTTGCAAAGTACTCATTCAAGCTTCTAAGTCGAGTATATTCCGTCCACCAAACCCCTGGCTGATGGATATTATCCATCTCCTCATCGAGCTTTACCACCATGCTGAGCTCAAGCTCAATCAGAAGTTCGAAATTGAGGTTCTGTGCAAAGATCTGAATCTCGACCACAAGAGCATAGAGCCCTCTAACGAGCTTCAAGATCGTGAACCCATCGATGACGTGGGCGAACTCTCAGTCCCAGAGCTTGAGCAGTTCGACAGTCTTTCTCTGAACGGTTTACCGGGCCCCGTCGCCCCTGGATTGTCGCCACCGAGTCTACCGGTATCGGTCCCAGAAGTGAGTAGCCTGCTATCGATTCCGCCAACGAATGAGATGGTGGTGAACAGTACCCGACTTCATGAGATGGTACGCAACGCTGTCATGAAAGCCTTGCACGACATCATCCAGCCTGTTGTTGACAGGTCCGTTACGATCGCGGCGATTAGCACTCAGCAGATGATTCACAAGGACTTCGCCACAGAACCTGATGAGAACAAACTTCGAACTGCCGCCATCAATATGGTTAAGGCGACAGCGGGAAGCCTGGCGCAGGTAACTTCTAAGGAGCCTCTCAGAGCAAATATTACCAATTACCTACGTGCTTCTGCGAATGACCTCCCACAAGGCTTGCCGGAAGGCACGATTTTGATGTGCGTCAATTCCAACCTAGATCTTGCTTGCAATATTATCGAGAAACAGGCCGAGGACCGTGCCGTTCCAGAAATTGAGGAGATGATCGAGCCCGAAATTGAAGCACGACGGAGACATCGCTTACAGAGACCGAACGAGCCCTACGTCGATCCGGGTCTTACTCGATGGGCGATGACGATCCCTCACCCCTTCAAGCTCGCTCCTAACGCATCGGGATTGAACGCAGAGCAGATGGCTATTTATGATGATTTCGCCAGACAACCAAGAGGTGTTACGCAAAGTAGCGGTGCACATGCCTCTTCTGCCTCAGATGCAACCAGAATCATCGCCAATGAAGTCCTTTCTGATCAGTATAACGCTGTGCCGAATTTACCCACACCTGCCGAAACACCATCTCTGCCGCTTGTTAATGCGCAGTTGCCATATTCACACATGCATGTAGGAATGACCAATGGTCGCCCCTCTGCTCATCCCGGTCAGTTGGATGCCAGGGTCATTGAAGACAGAATATCGAAACTGCTAGACGAGTTGAAACAACTAGCTGATAACTCCTCTGAGGAACATTTTGGTGAACTCCCTAAGCCGCATGACATCCTCGATGTAGTGGACGCGTTCCACCAGCTCATCATCAAGACTTCCCAAAACTCCGACGGACCCGCCGTTCATGCGGCAGAGAAGATATGTAACCTTCTCTTCAGCAGGTATAATCACAGTACCTTGTTCTTAGAGAGCCTGGTTCATACTCTTGAGATGATTTTGAAGATATCCGCTAGTTCTGGCTCCAACTTGCATGACCGCGTCCAGGTTAGCTTTTACAGTCAGCCAGCCCAGAATGTCCTCCATATACCCCTTATATCCGCTTTGCTTCAGACGGATCTTCTTGACCTACACAACATCGACACGATGACAGCAAAGGTCCTAGCGCAACGAGAAGATTCATCCTTGGAGTTCTTCGAACAACTTTTGGACCTCACATTATTCAACGAAAGACCGGTTGCATTATACGCCGACTTTGTACAGAGTTCCCTGGCTGCATGGGATTGGATTACGGAGGACCCAGGCCTTGAAGTGGGACAGAGGCTGAAGTCAAAGTTCCGCAAGTCAGGAATATCAAAGCCTCAACATGAGGATATTAGCGTACAACGAGAGCTCTTCGACTACGTCTTAGAGGAGTGGGGAAAGGTGTTGAACTCTAACGCAACTGACAAAGCACTTGCGGGTTTTATCAGGCAGATGCGGGGGAGAGGTATCATCAGTAGCTTGGATGACTTCTTGCTGTTCGTACGGAGAGCCATTGACGTGTCGATCAGCCATTATGAACAGATCATGCACACTGGAGGCACCAGCACTGAGGCCTTCGCACCTGTTGATGGACTTGTGAAATTGGTCGCAATCTTCGCCAAAGACAGCACTGCTGACGTTGAGAATCCGAAAGATGGTCTTCTTCCCATCCTCCGGGCTGTTTTGTCCCTGGTCGCAGTTGTCCTCAACCATCACCACGTTACTCGGGGCGAACGGTTCAATGTGCGGGTCTTCTTCCGCCTATTTGTGATGCTGATGCACGCAGTTGACAGCATCTTCGTGGACAATCTCCAGTCTTACCGCAAAGATATTCTGGTAGAACTAGCAGAAACCCTCCTGCGCCTTAGCCCAGAGCGGTTCCCAGGCTTCTGTTTTGCCTGGATCTATCTTATTGGACACAGACAATTTCTGCCCAGTTTGCTGACGCTTGAGGGAAGATCAGGATGGGCCCCGTTTACCAAGATCCTACAGTCCCTACTGAGAAATGTCTCTGAGCACATGAAAGTAGTCGACATTGCTGATGTGGTCAAAGACTATTATCGGGGCGCTCTCAAGCTTCTAGTGCTGCTCTCACATGATTATCCGGACTACATGTCAGCAAATGCCATGCAGCTATGCAGCAGCATTGCCCCTCACTGTAAACAGTTAAGGAATATCGTTCTGAACAGCAGTCCTAGGTCAGATGCTGGAGAAGACGCTGTTCCTCAAGCCTCGCAAGCAGGCGCTTTCGACCAAGCCTTCTCGACACTTAGAGAAGCAGGTATGGTAGATATCCTCGAGCAACTCATGCAAGCGGGCCCCACTGAAGATGCTATCGCACACTTAACGCATGCTATTAACAAAGGCAACGGGAACGAAACCAGCTTCGGTTACGTGCGTCTTGCGGTTGATTCGAAGCTCATTGATGACATAGTGGCCTACATTGGAAGTCATGCGGTCTCCAGACTTCGACAAGAGGGGCCATTATATGTGCCTGGCTCGGCTGATATTGCCACTTTGTCACTCTTGGTGCATGAGTTATCACCGGAAGGTCGTTACTACTTGTTGAGCAACATCATTGATCGATTGCGATACCCTGGGCCTCTAACTGAGTACTTCTCTGTGGTTATCCTCGAACTTTTCGGCCAAGACATAAATGATCCGGAGGAAGCAGACATCCGCCAGCAAATCGTGCGGATCCTACTCGAGCGATTAGCAGGTTACTGGCCACAGCCATGGGGCCTCATAACTGTCATTGTGGAACTTACCAAGAGCGAGAAGTACATGTTCTTTGACCAGCCTTTTATCAAGGCGGACCGCGATGTATGTCTATCTCTATACCCAATTTTCATTTCCTATGTCCGGACACTAAACTAACTCGGAATAGATTTCAGAGCAATTCTTGACTATTGCAAGACAAGCACAGTAATCGTCTAACGAATCTTGATGCCAACCTGCCAGCCTTGAGCCGTGTATAGGGTCTAGATACGCACATATCACTACACACCACTAATATGTGCTACGAAAAGTCACGATTAGAGATTTGGGCATGCGGTTTCGAGGGCCACCGCATGTGGTTGACATGAGGGCATGTGTATTTGGCGCCAGAACATCGGCACGGATTCATTTGTTGATGAATCGGCATTCTACGGCGTCTAGGCATGGGGGATGACTGAAACCTTTGTATCCTTGTATTTTTGACTCGGGATTGCACGTTTCAGTGCCTTTTGGGCAAAGGCATGATGTCGTGTATCCCAGCGTGTGTATTAATATATAGAACTCGGTGGGCAACCACCTTTTTGCATCCAGGGACATACAGCGCCCACCCTTGTGACAGTCGTGATGGCACATTCATGAAGGCATGGACCTTGTGCGCTTATCATCTACTATAATTGCTGACCGTAGGCTTTGTGATCAAAGATCTGCATATTTTGTTCCCGAGTCGATTGACAGGCGTCACTTATTAGCGCTACAACTGGGACTGGGACTGACAACCCAGATTCTTGAAAACGATGTTCTACTATCGGGAGACGAAGCTAAACCTAATCTAGCAACTATTAATTAAATACATTAATTGCTTCTAGTTTAACCTAATTTGTATAGGAAGATGAACACACCCTATAAATTGTTATATTATTAAAAAAAATCGCTTTATTTTTATAGTTAAAACAACAGTTAAAACAATATTTACTAATTTTATAGTAGACTTAATAAATAAAACTATTATATTTATAGTGTATTTAGTACTTATAGCGTTTATAGCTGTATTATAGTATTATTTATTAGCAAACTTTTAATAATTAACATTTTTAAATCTTTTTTTTAATTAATTCTTTTATTTTTAACTAATATTATACTTTTAACTATTTATAATATTATCGCGTATTATGTTTTTTATTAATTAAACGTTATTTTTAAACGCTTTTTATTTTTAGTTATTAATTAATTATTTTTTTATATAAAAATACTTATTTTTTTATTTTTAAAATACTTTTTATATTTTTAGCTGATATTTATTTTTTTACTTTTAAAAAAAGCTTTAAAGCTTAATAAGTTCACGCTTTTAACGAAAGTTATATTATTGAAAAAACTATTTTTTAAAATAAAAAAGCTAGTTAATATATTTAGCACGTTATTTATTATATTACTAGGTATAACGATAACTTTTTTTTAAAAGCTATTATAAAAAAAACCTTTTTATTTAATTATAATTATAAGTTTAAAGCTTTTATAGTTAAATATTTTTATTATAACTATTTTTTTACTTTTAATACATTTATTTATTATTAATAGTAAATAATTTCTATAATAACTAGCGTTATTAAAACTAGTTTAAACTATTTTATTTTTTACTACGAAATTTATAAAACTATTTGTTAAACGAATATATCGTTGTATATGGGTTATGTATGAAAGGTAAGACCGTAATGTTGTTTATATAATGAATGTGTTGAACTTATTGTTATTGTTAAAGTTGAAGTTAATCTAGAAATTAAGAAACAAGACCTTTATATATACACAATCTCCTTTAATTCTATATATTTCTAATATATTCTATCGTATTAATAAGCATTAATAATATATGCTTATAAATCAAAAGAGTGGAGTTGAGTGGCGTAAAATATTCGAAAATATTCTACGGAATTCTATAGAATTCTATAGAATTCTATGACATTCTATAACATTCTATAAGTGAATATCGGGTAAATCATAGAATATATGCTTATAATAAAGCATATTTTTAACACCTTTTCTTTTAACCGGTATTTAAACTGGTTAAAGGTGTATAATTCTAAAGATTAATAAGTCGAACTTTATTAAGTTTTCTTCGTAAGTAGTTTCTAAATAAACTACTTGCTAGTATCTTGTTTAGTTAAAATATACCGTTTATTTTTAACTTTATACCGTGCATATAAACAGGTTTTGTATATATCGAGGACTTTTAAAGCCTTTTTATGAATAATTTCGTTAATTTCTTTATAATTCGCTTTAAAGTAATATTCCTGTTTAAGTGAATTAAACGCTCGTTTAAGCGTTTTCGGTTTAATATATCCTTTAATATTAGAATAAGCAGTATCTATATATAGATAACTGAATAAACAGTAAAACAAATCGTTGAATTTCTAGTTTTTGTTTCGTTTTTCGGCCGGTAGTTTTAATAAGGTTACTTCAAACTTCGAATTTAAAGAATCTCTAGTTTAGCCGGTCCTACCTTAATTATAAGGTAAGTCCTTATAAATCGGTTTTATAGTCTTTATAGCGTTTTAAGAGCTGCTACCTTAACTATAAAGTAAGTTCTTCCGATTTGATTTCGAAATATTCAAAACGTTTTTAAAGCTTAAAACGTTCTAAAGACTATTACTTTAAATATAGGGTAGATTTTCCCCTTTTTTTTAAATTACTTCGTTAAATTAACTATATAATATACAGATAATTCGTGGTTTTTTATATGTACGGTTAACGTTATATTTTAACTGCTGCTAGGTAGGTTTTTCGGTTATGCAGTTAACGCTGTATATATCGTTCTTTTTAAACAATTTTTTCGTTTTTTTCTTAGTTGTTTTAATTAGTTTACTTAATAAACCATAACTAAAGTTTATAAAATAATTCAATAAATTAAGAAGTTTTTACCGAGTAGGTTTATCCTAATAAACTAGTTTTTTCGTAGCGTTTACTTAGCTGTTTTTAAAAGTTAACTTTTTCTTTTCTAAGGTAGCTTCTTCCAGTATAGCTAATATAAATTTTAATAGTTTGTTATTAATGTTTGTTTTTAATAACGCTAGATTCGGCTTCGTTTTATATACTAAATGCAAGAAAAAACCCCGTTTTTCAAGGTTTAATAAAACGAACGGTCTTTTTTTTAAATCTAGAAAAGTTTCTCCGCTTATAATACTACTACTTTTATAATGTTTTTGCCTTAAAAGTATATTTATAAGGAATTCTAGAATATATAGTACGTTATTTAACGTTATATTTTATATTTTCGATTATAAATGTAAAAACTACAGTGTTATATTTTTTATACCAACAGAAAATACTAGTCCAGCACCCGTTTTAATTGGTTTTAACATATTCGAATAAGTTAAATCTTTAAATAAAGCTTTATTATTCGATATATAAACTAAAAATCCAGTATTATATAGCTCCTAATTGTATAGTAAAATAAATACTTAAGACTTCTGGGTAGATATCTTCTAGGTAAATATCTTCTAAGTGCTTATATTATAGAAATTTTTATTAGAATTATCGTTTTCGTCGATATTTTAGAATTTTTTCAAATTTCTGTATTCGTTATATAACTTGTTCTGTTTAAAATCACGTAGTTTCCGTGAATTATTGTTATAACAGTGTTAAAAACCGTGATTATTATTTAGTTCGTTTTATTAATTATTTTAAAAACTATTGTTTCAACCTTAAATATTTCGATTACTATTATTTCAATCGTTATTATTATAACGATTTCTATTATTATAGCGAGTAGAATTTTAGTTTTTAGGGTTATTATTTTTTATATAATACAAATTACCTATTAGTGTATTGATATCGACTAGTATATCGATTTTTTTTCGGTTTTCGTTAAAAATATCGTTTATAAAGGACTCCAGGGTAAGTAAAGTAACTGTTTATAAAGCTAATCGTTAGCGTTCGGCTTATATAAAGTAAGCAGTTACTAAAACTGCTATAAAAATTGTTTTTTAATCAATATTTTCAATTTTAGCCCTAACGTTTAAAAACTTCGTTAAATACGATTTAAAAGTCGAAATAAACTCCGTTAAAAAGTTATAATGCTTAAATTTAATAGAATAGAATTCAAGATATAGATTTTGCTGTAATACCGGTCCTATACTCTTATACGCTAATTTAAGCGTTTTTAATGCTTTAAAAGGGTCTAATTTGTTAAATATTAAAAATAACGGGTCTTCCGTTAAATTCTAACGAATTAATAATAGAGCTTAGGTTTTTTCTAGTTCAGAAATACCCATATAAGCCGTATTATTGCTAAAGTAAATATCTAGATTTAATAATCGTAAATATAAAACAAACGTGGATTACTAAGTATTCCAGTTGTTCGAACCCTTTAGTTTTTACTTTTCAGGCATAACACAGCCTATTAAAGCCTTAATAAAGTCGGCTATCGTTTCGGTTAATCGAATAAGTATTCGTAAAGTTTATTAATATATAATAATCAAGTAAGTCGACTCGAAAATATAATAATCAAGTTAGTTTTCTTAATTATTATATCGGGAATTCGAAGTAAAATTTAATTAGTTTTCCGAATAAAAACTGTTTAATATAAACAGTAAAATATAGGGTTACTACGTATTAATAGGCCCTTAAAGTCTCTAAAAAGTCCAGTAATATACTAGAAAAACTACGTTAATAAAGCAGTAAAGTACGGGTTTTACTTTAAAAGTAAACCTTCATATAATTCCCAATAAAAGCGTATTATAAAACACAAATCCTTATAGCCAAATAGCCGTATATTCAGTAAAGTAATATATATATATATAAGGTGTATATATATATAAATATCGATAATAAAGCCAATAAACGTCAAGATATAGAGTAGATTAAACCGTAGTAATAAAATACCGGACCGGGCTTATAACCTATTAAACAAATATATCGTTGTACATAGGTTATATATAAAAAATAAGACCGTAATATTGTTTATATAATAAATATGTTAAACTTATTATTATTGTTAAAGTTAAAGTTAATCTAGAAATCAAGAAACAAGACCTTTATATATACACAATCTCCTTTAATTCCATATATTTCTAATATATTCCATCGTATTAATAAGCATTAATAATATATGCTTATAAATCAAAAGAGTGGAGTTGAGTAGCGTAGAATATTCGAAAATATTCTACAGAATTCTATAGAATTCCATAGAATTCCATGACATTCCATGACATTCTATAAATGAATATCGGGTAAATCATAGAATATATGCTTATAATGAAGCATATTTTCAACACTATTTAAAGTATAAACATTATTATTATATTTATTAAATAAGATATTAGTAACTATATATTACAGTATAAACGTAATAAAAAAAGATTATATATTAATTATAATATAATTATTAATTAGTTTTAATAAAATAATATATAGTATAAAATAAAATATTGTAATAAGCGTGTATTTTAGTTTTTTAATTGTTTAAATAATATTAAAACAAATAAAAAAAAGCACTTAAAGTTATCCTGTTTAATAGTATATATAAAATATTTTACTTACTATTTTATTTTCGCTTAAATTATATATATTTAATATATATTTAATAGATTAACTTTTTTAATAAACTTTTTTTTAAAGTTAGCAGTATTATCTTTTTTACTACTATTTTTAATGTTATTTTTACTATTTTATTTAATAAACTTAAAAAGTTTTATATTTAAGTTTTTTAATACTTTAATTTTTTTTATATCGTTTTATAAATTTTTTTATTTATAGTAACTATTACAGATAAAGCTGAAAGTACTTGTAATATAATAGTAGTAGTTTAGTTTAATATATAACTATAGCTTTATATTTAATATATTATAACTAATGTATATATTAGTATAAAAAAACGTTAAGTTATCTTTATTTTAAAAAACTACATGTTTTTTAGTATTAACTAGCTATTAAGTAAGCGCTAACAAAAACTAGAACGTATAAATAATAAAAGTTTTAAAATTATAAAGTTATTTTTACTATTAATATTTAATAAGATTTTTTTAAAATAATAATAGCGTTAATATTATAAAGTACTTAGTTTATTTAATATTAATTATAATATAAACAGTATATTAGCTTTTTAAAGTTATTTAACGTATTATAAAACAAAAAATAAAACTTTATAGTATTAAAATAACTTTTATAATAAATTTATAAACTAGCTACGTATATTAGTTTATTTTGTTATAATATCTGGATTAACTACGTACAAGACTATCGTACGGATATCTTATCCGTACGTAGCTTTATCAGGCAAGCGGTATGCATGAGCAGAATTTCTCTGCTAAAAGAATTCTTCTCGCACGAAAGCTTCGTTTTTATAAGTTAAATAAAAAATAAATTAATATAATATAGTTATTTATTTTATCTACTACTACGTACGATATCGTACCTTAATCACTTAATACTAATTAATATTTTTAGTTAAAGAACATAGATTAATAAAAATAAAAACGAAATCTTAATTTAATCGTACAGATCGCGTGTTTTATATCGTACTCTAGTTCTTTTAATAATAAGCTAACAAAAAAAAATTAATTATTTTTTCGTACTTTAGCTTACGTTTTTATATAAAAACCTAGTTAATAACGCGTAATTATACTACTTTTAATACTTATCGTATAAACTACTTAAAAAAGTTCGTATAACGATTTAAACTTTTTCTACCTATAACTATATTAAATAATAACTAACTGCATAAAAATAATTAAAACTAAGTTTATTAAAACGTTAAAATCTCTAAAAAACAACTATATAAGTTTATAACAAAAAAAATTGCTTAGTTTACTAGTATATATTTAACTTTTATATAAAAATTAATTAACTTTTATATATATAATAATATATTATATAATCTTTATATAATAACCTAATAAAAATTAAACGTATAAACTGCTTATTTATATATTAAATATAGTTAAAGCTTATATAAACTAAAAGATCTTTAAAAAATATTAGCAAAAAATTTTAAACTAAGCAAAATATAAACATTATAAATTATTAATAATAAAATTATTATAAAGATTTATAATATTTTTTGTACGAAAAATGTTCTAGATTAAAAACTTACGTTATAACTAAAAAAAGATTATATTGTATAATTTACTAAAAGTTATTATATTTTAACATATAAACCTTAACTTATTATGTAAAAACTTTAGATATAATCTGCTTTTTTAAAAAAAAAAAGTATTATATAACTATTTTTTTTCTTTATTTTTATATTAGAATATAACTTAACTATACGATTTAAAAGTATACTATATTTTTAACTTATAATAGATTATTTAATTTTTTAATATTTTTTATAAACATTTTAATAACTAACTTATTATATAATACTAGATATAATAATACTTTTATTTTAAATTTAAATTTTATTTCTGTATAATATTTAAAATAAAACTATTCTGTTGATAAAATACTAAATATTTCTTAAAACTTAATAGAAAAAAAAACTATTTTAAAAAACTATATAATTTATTATATAATAAAACATGATAATTTATTAATTTTTATTAAAAGCTAGAAATTATAGAAAAATAGTTTTATGCTATATTTTTAGTTATATTAACTAGTTATATAAAAGATTATTATATATACTATATTAAATTAAACTATATTTAAAAAAAAATGTACAATATTATAAATTTACATTTTAATATAGTTATAAACTATAATTAATATTAAACTAATTAAACTAATATTATTTTTATATAAATATATAAATAAATAAAAAACTTATTTTTGTATAAAACATTTAAAATTATAATCGATAAACTATTAAAAGTATAAAAAGCATTTAAAGTAGAATATTTTAAAAAAATACACTTAAATATGATTATTATATAAGTATACTAAAATAAACTAAAATTTAAAACAGCACTAGTTTTTTAAAAACTTATATATAAAGATTTTTTTTTTAACTTTTATATATGCTTATAAATTAAAAATAATTTAACTAATAAACATTTTATATAAAAAACAGAAAATATTTACTATATAAACTAACGTTATAATTAAGTTAATTATTATTTAATATAAAGTAAAAATATTATATAATACTTTTAAAATGTTTAAAAATAATATTTTAACTAAAAACGCACAAATATTTTAAATTGTATATATTTTTAAAAAAGTATTTATACGGTTAAAAAGTACTTTATTTACTAAAAAAAAAAGTATTAATTAACTAATTATACTTTTTAAAAAAAAACTTGTATAAAAAGTTAATAGTTTAATATATATAAAATAATATTTAAATATAAACTAATCCTAACTAAATTCTTTATTTCTTAATAAAATATAAAAGTTTTTTAAACTTATATAAAAATTAAAAAAAAAAAACCTTAAATTTATATAATAAAAAATTAATATAATATATTATAAATAACATATTTATATATCGTATAATAATAGAAAATATCTAAGTAATAATAGTAAACAAGCTTTTAAACTAGTTCGTATTTAATAATTAACATTGCACGAAATATTAAAATATTATTTAAAATATAAACGCTTTAAAGTTTTTAACTATAAAAAAGCTATAAATAAAAACATATATATAAAAAAACCTTTATATAAAAATTACTTAAACTTTTAAAACAGTAAAAATTAGCTTTAATAAAAATCGTATAATAATATTTATTAATATAATAAAAATTAATAACTAAATTAATTATATAACACTTTATATATTAAATATTTTTACACTTTTTTTATTTTTACTTAAAAACATAAACTGTTTAAAATCTTATTTTAATAATATACAAAATATTATTATACGCAAAAATAATAGTACTATTTTTATTATACGTAAATAAAAATACTTATTTTTTAATATTAGCTTGTATAAAACAGTTAATTATTTTATTAAAATTAAGCTATAACGTTTATATAAACAATTTAAACATTTTTATATAAAAAAACTTTATAAAATATTATTTTATGCAAGATATAAAATTAAATAATTAATTTTAAAAAAGATCTAGAAGTTTTATTATTATTATTAAACGTATAATAAAACATTATATCGTTTTAAATTTATAATTAAAAATAACTATAAATTTAACTATAAAATAATTATAAATATCGTATAAATAAAAAATTAAAACGTACTATATATAATTAATATTATAATATTATTTTAAGCAACTATTTTTTTTAAATTTATATCTGTATAAAACGCTTAAAAAACATTATATAAGTATTAAATTAACATGTACTAAAAACTTCCTAATATTATTATATATAACTTAAAAATAAACTTTATATCGGACAAATTTTAAAATTATATAAGAATAATTAATATATAATATTAGAAAATGCTAGTTAAAGTATATTAAATAATTAAAAAAAATAAAATAAGCATATAAACCGTTAAAACGTACGTATAAAATTTTTTAAAAAAAATTAACGTATAAATAAATAATAAATCTATTTTATAGATAATAATTAAAACTTTAAATAATATAACTAAACTAAATAACTTTATATTAACCTTTTTTATTTTTAAAACATACCCTTATATTTTTAAAAATTCTTCTTTTTTTTTTTGCTTTTATATAAAAAGTAATAGCTATTTAAAAAGCTATAAAAATACTGCGCGAAAATCGTATAAAAGTTAAAATTAACTATATAATCTATAAACAGAATAAACCGTTATTATATAACGTGCTAACTTTTTTTTTCGCAGCAAAATCTTAGTTTAAAAAAAAAAAAAAAGTCCGTACAAAATTAAAACAATTAAAAAATTAAACGTAATTATTACTTTAATTAATAAACTAATCCGCTTTTATTATATATAAATTAAACTATACTATTATATAATAAATACTTAAATAAAAAACTTAAAAAATAATAACATATAATTAATATAACAAGTAATAACTTAAAAAAATTATAATCAGCTAAAAAAAAAACTTATTATATATTTATTATATAATACTTAAATATTATAAACTTTTTTAACTTTAAAAAAATAATAAGCTTTTAAGCTAATAATTAAGCTTTATACAGATAAGATTATTATAACCCTTAAAAAACTATTTAAAAAGTTAAATATAATAAAAATTAATAAACTTATTATATAAAATATTTTTAAGTTTATTATATACGATTTAAATATATATATAAAAAAAAAAAAAATACTAAGCTATATAAAAAATTAAAACTAATCGTATAAAAGTATAATAATACTAAAAAAAACATAATCTTAACTTAATCGCTAATAATTTAATAAATAAACTAATAATTAATTTTAATTTTTAAATCTATTTTTATATAAAATTTTAAAGTATTATACGAGCTAAAAAACATTACTTAAAAATATATATAATTTAAAAATAAGCTTATATAAAACATTTTTACTTATTTACTTTTAAAACTTAAAACTAAATATTTTTAAGTACTATTTTATAAATTATATAACTTTTATATAACTTAACTAAATTTAAACTATATTAGTTAAAACATACTATTAATACTATTAAAAAAAACTTAAAATATACGTATTTATATATAACTTATACTTTTTATTTATATATAATAATTTAAATACTTTTAAAATTATAAGCATATAAACTAATAATATTTTAAGCTTTATAATATTAAAATTTTTATCGCGTGAAAAAAAAAAACTAAAGTAAGCAAAACTTTATACGAAACTAAAAAAAACTTTATTTTCTAATTATTTAATTAAATTTAATAATAAAAAGATTTTTTTATATAAAAAAAAATTATTATAACTTAAAAAAACTAAACGAAAAATTTAACTAAAATTAACCCTCGTATAAAAAAATTCGCTTAAGCTTATATTTTCTAACAAGCTTAAAACATATATATTAGTAATATATATTAACTAGAAATTATATATAACCTTTTTATTACAGTTTAAATAATAAAGCTAAAACTATATAATATTAAAACGTTAAATAAATAAATTAAGTAGTAAAAAAACAACTTAAACAAAAAACTTATATTTATTTCTTTTAATTTTAATTATATAAAACTATTTATTTTTATAAACAGTTTTTTTATAAATAATACAAACATAACTTTTTAGCTTAGTTTTATTATTATACTTATAATTAAGTTTTATATAAAAAATATAATAAATTTAAACTTTAAAATCTAAAACAATATCGTATATTAAAACTTAAGCAAATATAAAAAAATCATATAAAACGTTTTAACTAATAAACTATATAATATAATTAATAGTTTTAATAGTACTACTATTTTTTGTATAATAATTTAAAAAATTATAAAAAAGCTTAACCTACTTTTAATCCTTACTGTATTATACTTAAACTTTAAATTATTATACGATTACTTAATTAAACTAAAAACTACGTAAAAAAAACAGCTAATAATTAATATAATATCTTTATAAAAATCGTACAAAAATTTTTTTTTTTTAAAAAATATAATAAATTAACAAAAAAACCAATTTAGTAAATATATTTACTAAGTATACTCTAAACTAAGTACTAAAAACTTTAGTTTTTATTAATAAGCTGCTTATATAAATTAAAGCATTTATTAAAAAACTATAAAAAATTACGTATAAAAGCTTAAAATACTGTATAAAGTTATATATAAAAGCTTAAAACAGTTATATATTATATATAAATATTAAAAAAAATAAAAAAACATGAAAAAAACAACAAATTATATTTACGCCCTAAAAAGCTAAAACGCACGATTACTCCTCTCTTTTCCTTTTTATTAAACGAATATATCGTTATATATAGGTTATGTATAAAAGGTAAGACCGTAATGTTGTTTATATAATAAATATATTAAACTTATTATTGTTGTTTAAGTTAAAGTTAATCTAGAAATCAAGAAATAAAACCTTTATATATACATAATCTCCTTTAATTTCATATATTTCTAATATATTCCATCGTATTAATAAGCATTAATAATATATGCTTATAAATTAAACGAGTGGAGTCGAGTGGCGTAGAATATTCGAAAATATTCTACAGAATTCTATAGAATTTCATAGAATTCCATGATATTCTATGACATTCTATAAGTGAATATCGGGTAAATCATAGAATATATGCTTACAATAAAGCATATTTTCAACACATTTTTAACCACGAATAAAACATTGTGCTCTGTACAAGCATTAAATATAAGCGCTGTATGCGCTTTTTTAAAACTTAAGAACATAATAATACTTAATAAAAAACGTACTATTATAATAGCTGTAACTACTGTATAAACCGTTAGTACATAGCAATAAAATCATATCCTAGCTTTAAACTAAAATAGCTTAAAAGTAGCTTTTACGGTAAATAAATTTAACTTAAACGTTTATGAAAATATCGGACAATAATATTTAAAACATAATATCGATAAAAAAAACAGTAATAATAATGCTTTCTTTGTTTTATTGTATAATAAAATATATTAGCTAATAAACATATTAAAAAATATTCATACAAAAATAAAAACAAAAAATAAACATATATTTATGCAGTATTATTATATAAAAGCCTAATAAGCCTAGCTTTTAGTTAAAAAACTATATATTTTTATCGCGCTATTATTTTTTATATAGATAAAATTATAAAACTATAAAATATTACTTAAAGTAAGCAGTAGCAAGTAAAAGCATGTAAAAGTAACAGCAGCTATAATTACTGCTACTATTATTACTAGCTATTTCTAAATTAATACAATTTTAAAACAATTATTTAAAACATATATATAATATATACATGTATATATATGTATATATCTATGTATATATATACGCGTAAGAAAAAAAAAAAAAAAAAAAAAAAAGATTGCACGGAAAAGATTTATTTACGTATAAGAATAGCAAGTACTGTACTTTTTTTACTATTAAGCATTTTCTAACAGTTTAATCACGTGCAGTAATAGCTAATTATAGCTTATTTCTTTTTTTACTTACGCACGTATAAACTATTTTTAAAATAAACGGACAGTAATTTAACTTACTTTCGCACGATAAAGATTTTTCCTTATATTATTAGTATTTTTTAGATTTTTTATTATGTTCGTACGGAAAAATATCGCAATTAAAAAAAAAAAGCTAATATTATAATATTTAAATTAACTACGTACAAAGTTACTATATAAATGTTCTATCCGTACGTAGCTTTATTAAGCAAGCAGTATACGTAAACAGAATTTCTTTACTAAAAAAATTCTCCTCGCACGAAAGCTTCGCCTTTACAAGTTAAATAAAAAATAGATCGATATAATACAATTATTTATCTCACCTACTACTACGTACAATATCGTACCCTAACCACCCAACATATTTAAATAATATTTACTAGTAAGTTTATAAG
Organism: Xylariaceae sp. AK1471; assembly: GCA_023159215.1. NCBI lineage: Eukaryota > Fungi > Ascomycota > Sordariomycetes > Xylariales > Xylariaceae > Xylariaceae sp. AK1471. The sequence goes on from JAJKLI010000021.1 coordinate 550,901, forward strand.
TAATAAGTATATTATTACGTATAAAACTATTATAATTATAGCGTTTATAGCACTTTTAAAGTAGAAAGCTTTTATATAAAGTTAAAATCTTATTTTTAAAACTTTTAAAACAGCAGTTTATAACTATATAAAGCTGTTATTAACATAATATAAATAAAAAAAGCTAAATATAATTAAGTATAATAGTACTAATCTTTTTATATTTTAGTGCTATATAAAGCTTTTATATTTATTAATAAAACAGTTAAACTAAAAAATTTCTAGTATATTTTAAAATTAGCTTATAAATAGTATTAAGCTGTTTATACTGTTTATTATAAAAGTTAAAAACTATTGCGTTATAGTAGTTGTTTTAATCGTTAAATAAGTATACTTTATTATTACGTTTTATTTAAATATATATATATAGTTATAAAATAAAATAATAACTATAATATTTATATATAGTTAAATAAAGCTTTTAAACTAGTAAACTTTAATTATTATTAGTATTTATAAGTTAATTTTATATAATTAAACTTTTTTTTACTAGTAAAAAACTTTAAAGTTAATTATAATATAAGAAATAAACGGCCGCGTAAAAAGCTTTATAATTAAACTTTTATTATTATATTATATTAAGTTTAAGTATAAAAAGTGTTATTTTTTTATTGTTTACTGCTTAAAATAAGCTGCGTTTTTTATTAATAAAAGTTAGTGTTAAAAAAAGCGCTGCTAACTTTATAAAGCAGCAAAAAATTAATAAATTATTTTTACTGCTAGTATTATAGAATTTTATAGTAAAACCTTAATATTAAAAACTTTAAAGCTAGTAAATAATTATGCTAGTAATGCTAATATAACTAATATAATTATTAGCGTTATTATTAACTGTTAAACGAATATATCGTTGTACATGGGTTATGTATAAAAGGTAAAACCGTAATGTTGTTTATATAATGAATGTGTTGAACTTATTGTTGTTGTTAAAGTTGAAGTTAATCTAGAAATCAAGAAACAAGACCTTTATATATACATAATCTCCCTTAATTCCATATATTTCTAATATATTCCATCGTATTAATAAGCATTAATAATATATGCTTATAAATCAAAAGAGTGGAGTTGAGTGGCGTAGAATATTCGAAAATATTCTACGGAATTCTATAGAATTCTATAGAATTCCATGACATTCTATGACATTCTATAAGTGAATATCGGGTAAATCATAGAATATATGCTTATAATAAAGCATATTTTCAACATTAACGCTAACGTTATTGTTTTTATAAAGCTTGTAAATAGTGCTTAAAACTGGTTTAAAAATATTTTAGCTTGTTATACTATATTAATTTATACAGTAAATGCTAGGAAAACGTTATTTTAAGTAATTTAATAGTTAAATAAGTAGTAAATATAGTTAAAATAGTATTATTTAGTTATATTTATAATAAAATAACATTATAAATTACTTTTTTAATTAAAAGTAAAAAATAACTAAAAACGCTTTTTTTACTAAATATTAATTTATGTTAAACGAATATATCGTTATACATGGGTTATGTAAAGGTAAGACCGTAATGTTGTTTATATAATGAATGTGTTGAACTTATTGTTTAACAGGTTATGAGCCCGGTCCGGTATTTTACTACTACGGTTTAACCTACCCTATACCTCGACGTTCATCGGCTTTATTATCGATATTTATATATATATACACACTATATATATATATATTACCTTACCGAATATACGGCTATTTGGCTATAAGGATCTGCGTTTTATAATACGCTTTTATCGGGAATTGTACGACGAAGGTTTACTTTTAAAGTAAAACCCCGTACTTTACTGCTTTATTAACGCAGTTTTTCCAGTATATTACTGGACTTTTTGAAGACTTTAAAGGGCCTACTAATACGTAGTAACCCTGTATTTTACTGTTTATATTAAACAGTTTTTTATTCGGAAAACTAACTGAATTATACTCCGAATTCCCGAAGTAATAATCAAAACTTTCGATTATTACACTTTTAAGTTAACTTTACTCGATTATTACATATCGATAAATTCTACCGAATATTTATTCGACTAAACGAAACGATAGCCGACCTTATTAAAGCTTTAACAGGCTATGTTATGCTTAAAAAACAAAAACTAAAAAGTTCGAACAACTAGAATACTTAGCAATCCACGTTTGTTTTATATCTACGATTATTAAATCTAGATACCTACTTTAGCAATAATACGGCTTATATAGGTATTTTTGAACCAGAAAAAACTTAAGCCCTATTATTAATTCGTTAGAATTTAACGGAAGACCCGTTATTTTTAATATTTGACGAATTGGACCCCTTTAAAGCATTAAAAACGCTTAAATCAGCGTACAAGAGTACGGGACCGGTATTACAGCAAAATCTATATCTTAAATTCTATTCTATTAAATTCGAGCATTATAATTTTTTAACGGAATTTATTTCGACCTTTAAATCGTATTTAACGAAGCTTTTAAACGTTAGAGCTAAAATCGAAGATATTAATCAAAAAACGATTTTTATAGCGGCTTTAGCTACTACTTACCCTATATGGGCCGAACGCTAACGATCAGCTTTACGAACGGCTACTCCACCTACCCTAGAGTCCCTTATAAACGATATTCTCGACAAAAACCGAAAAGAAATCGATATACTAGTCGATATCGATACACCGATGGGTAATTCGTATTATACGAAGAGAAATAACCCTAGAAACGGAAACCGAAATTCTAATAGTCATTATAACGATAAGAATCGTTATAATAACGATAGAAATAACGGTAATCGAAATACTCAAGGTCGAAATTCTGGTTATAACAATCGAAATAATAACCAGCAAAACGAATCGAATAATAATCATGGTTTTCAACACCGTTATAACGATAATTCACGGAAACCACGTAACTTTAACAACAACAATAAGTTCAACACATTCATTATATAAACAACATTACGGTTTTACCTTTACATAACCCATGTATAACGATATATTCGTTTAATAATTTATATATAAAATTAATGCAAAATAATATTTTATAAAACTTTTAAACTTAAAAGATCTTTATATTTAGTATTTTTTTAAAAGTAGTATATATATTGTTATTTTATTATAAATAGTAGTTATTATATAATCTATAAATACTTTAATTTAAGTAGTGTTCTTAACTAATCTTTTATATTTATAAATTTACTACTAAATTTATATGCAGTAATCGTAATTAACTGTCGATTTTTTTAATAATATAATAATTTATAAGGTATGTTCATTTTTCTATACAAATTAAGTTAAACTAGGAGCAATTAATATATTTGATTAATAGTTGCTAGATTAGGTTTAGCTTCGTCTTCTGATAGTAGAACATCGTTTTCAAGAATCCGGGTTGTGGGACTGACTCACGTCGGAAGACACCAACATCAACTACTAGTGTATCAAGGGAAACGTCCCCGCTATATGCATGGAAGGACCTATGAAGACTAACATTGCGGCCGCATGCAAGACAGCCAGATCGGCAGATGAAACCGGCGTTGCCATTGGGCGATACTAAAACGTCGACATGCGACGGGGTGGCGGAGAAAACAATAATGTGACATTGTGGCTTACTCCTCAATAACAAAGCTCACACTTCGGCTGGCATAATTTTTCTTTCGAAGAGGGGTAAAATGGTGATGTAGCCTGGTGTCTTCACTACTACTCCTCGAATCGGTCTTAGATATATATCAAAGTTTTCGGCAATCCGAGGATTTCCATGCAAACCGGGCTATAATGTATTACCGCGGTGCTACAAACTCGACTTCCACTCAAAGTAACCTAGCCATGTACAAGGGAAGCCCTGTACTTCGCTACCTGGTATGTCGTCTCTGTTCATATAGCGCCTGAGCTTTAAGATTTGCAACTCGGTCTCCATATCGGGATCTGAGCTTGCAGGATGTGACCTCCCGTAGAGTAAACATGGATTTTACAATCAAGCATACAAACATCATGCCGGGGTTTAAACTGTGATATGTAAAGTGGCGGCGCAAAGAGAGCAGGTAGCGGTAGCGGTGAAGATGTATCAGCCCCATGTCAGATCCTCGAATACATCCGCACTTTGTTAGCAACATCCGGGTTCGCAGCGAACCTGCAACGGTTGACGCAGATCGGACTGCTAGAAGTCGCCTCATTCTTAGCTAGGTGACTGTTATAGACGGAGCTCACCCAACACCCCAAACACCCAGGACATTCCGAGCACCACCTCTCGATGCCTCGCTCGCCTTCTTAAGCTTCTTGATGCGCCTGACGAGTAGGCCAGTGCATAAGGGGCCGAGTATGGTGCAGAGAAATATGGCCCAGGTCACAATGAGGAATAGCTCCGAGGTTTCCGAGGTGTTCTCATCTGGACGGTGGAATACGCCTTGGCTTTCGGCCATAGATGATATGAGAAACCCGATCTCACCGCGGGCGACCATAGCGCATCCCATGACACCCGCCGGGTAGAGGGAGAGGGGCTTAGGCGGCGTATCTGGCTCGGAACTTGGGCCTGTCACTGTAGAAGAAGATGGAGTGGGTTCGGTTGATCGTAGCCGAGAGTGTGAGGCTCGTGGTGTGCCCAGTTCCATCGAAGTCGTTTGCATGGGTTGGCCTTCACTGGACCGGGGTTCTTGGGCTGCTCTCGACTTGGTCATAGGCCTGAAACCCCAGGAGCGGATCTTAGACACGATCTGATCGTACTTTAAAGCTATGAACGAAGCAATGCTTTGCAATACACTAAGTCTAGATATCGGGAAGCGCACCAGCCAGAGACCACAGACAAGCTTGCCGATGATCATGAGGATGCTGTAGATGATGCCCCGCCATACAATTTCACCTACAAATAGCTTTGATATTGGGATAGAGAACCCAATTGAAGCCTTAAAACTGTCAGCATCGCGGCTCAGCGAGTCCATAGTGTAGTTCGGGCTTACGAAGAAGAATGGTTTAAGCAAACGATGAACAGCCTGTGCGTAATACCTATCAAAGACTGGAGAAGCCGTATGCTGTAGAGTAGCCAGTTCTCGGTCTATTGTATGTGTAGACGAGCTGTCACCAGTCGCTTCACGCTCCCGCAGACCAGACTCGCGAGAATCTGGTTCTGCGTGTATCTGGCGGCCGGGGTCCTGTCCCGACTCTGTGGGCGTTGATGTTTCGACAGATTGTGACTGAGAAAGCACTTCTGAACCATGCCGTTGCCCATCCCACCAGCTGACCGTAACGCCAGCAAGATAAGCGGCGAGTAGGATCGAAGCTCCGGCATAATCGGCCGCAACGATCAGTAGGGCCAGGAGCGCCGTCTGAACGACGAAGGCAGCCTCCTGGGAACGGATCCAGGCCGTCACTCTCGCCTTTTTGCCGCCGTCCCCTCCCCCAATTTTCTTACCTTTGCTATCCCACCCTTGCATGATACGGTCCAAAGCCCTTTGACTGGGCTTCAGCGCATAACGGCACACAAGTGGCACGCCAACGGCAAATGCAACGGACACTAGCACGGGCCTCAAGATCGTTGCCGGTTCGACTTTAATAGCAAGAGTCAGTAATTTCCTTTGATTCCGAAAGCATCCAGATCCTCCTAGAACGAAACTTTATCTAGAACAGTATGTTTTTTTTTTCTGGTATTGGCAAAAATTGGAAGTAAATGACTCTTGATCTCACTCACTGCTGCTGTTCCCCGTCTGCCCGAGGCTAGTAATAATACGAACCATGACCAAACCAACCACATCATCAAGAAGGGCCGCCGACGACAGAACAGCTCCTAGTCTCGTACGGCTCAGACCACTTGCTTGCAGCACCGTAAACGTAGTGCCCAGACTCGTGGAGCACAGCGCAGCGCCGGCGGCGAAAGCCTGCAACGGTGCCGCACCTCCATCTCTTCCCAGGAACGGCCCAGCAGAGGCGAGAAGCGCGAACGATAGGGCGATGGGCACGACAACACCCGTGATGGCGACGGCGACCGAGAGAACGAGGTTCTTCCTCAGTGCCACAATGTCAGTTTCCACACCTCCAGCATAGACGACGAGGATCAGTCCGAGGTAACCAAGACTAGACACGACACGCTGGAAGTCTATGGAGAGCCAGCCAGCACCGGACGCGCCCCATGCCGTGCCTATTAGGACTTGGCCAACGAGTCCGCAGGCTAGCGTGCGGTCGAGCACCGAGTTGATGCCATTGAGGGCGAGCAGGAACGATGACGAGATGAGAAGCTCGACTAGGGAGGGTTCGTGATAAGGCAAAGATGATGGAGTAGCCATGACATATATGTCTCTATACGCAGGTGTTCCTTTGCTGGTCCGTACGTTGGCCTAATGATGCAAGTCAATTTACTACCACATCTATCCGCTCGTCAGTAGTCTAGTATTTACTTTGAAAATATCCCCTATGCCCTAGGCCCCTTTCCAGTGCGTTTGTCTCCTTTTTAATTAGTATTGCCTCGTCCTTATTGCACAGCTAGCCCCTTGGTACTTCTTGACAGAATAGCTAGTCTTGAATAGGTACCTAGGGAGGCCAGTCTATGGTGTTGCTAACTGCTTATCGCTACAATCGATACGAGAGAGCTATTGGGTTGCTCCATATGTCCGATACGCCCTATACACCCGATATGGCAGATATGCCGGATAATCTCCGGCAAATAACCAGTAGCACAGAGATTGAAAGGCTTTTCCCCAGTCCTTAGCTAAGTGCCAAGCTCCAACCTTCCCCCACGAACCCCAGAATCACAACATGCGTGATCCAACGTCATCTCATCCAAGGATCCATCATGGGAAGCTGGGCTGTAGATGCACAGCAGGATTCCATCCCCCCCTTTGTCAATAGACAAATAGAAGATCAAAGGGCAATCAATATGCTAGAATAAGTTGCCATTTGCGCGCTTGCTAGGGTAAGGAAATCAATCTTCGTCTTCTTTCCAGGCTTTTGCTCATATTTTTTCAAAAGCGCTCTGGCAGCAACCACAAGGATCCTATCTCAGGCCTCTGATCGACCTTCTTGGCTTCTTGAAGAGATCCTGCCATGTATCACCTCACCGCTACAGCACATTCGAGTAGGTTGTGCCATGAGTCGGGTAAGCAAATCCTCCTCTTGTCTTTCCCATGCCACTGCTAACCTCTCAGGAGTCCTCCAGTACCGAGGATAAGGAACATGTGCTAGCTATGCGCAACATGTCTTCTTACATACATAGTACCACATGAGAGGCTCCTAGCTTCTATGGCATCGTCGATGCAGTTCTGCAATATTGCAAGGAGGGATTTACTGGCGTCAAGTGACCCCTTAGTTGGATTGAGGCTGGCATCGTTGATAACCCTTCTCCCTATAAGGAAGAGGGAATCCCAGGCCCTAAAACAATGCCGGCGCAAGGAACTACTCGTCCTATTTTGAGGAAGCATTCTAGTGCTCTACAGTTTGAAGTTGGCTTTATGGGGATCTTTATATCCCAAGAACTGCTGTTGTCCAGTTGATTTTGGCGTCTGTGCGGGGGGTTGTTCGTAAGGGGCTCTCATCCTCTAAGGCATCGCTTTCTAGCGAACTCGGATAGCGCTATCTTGAGGGTAGCCAGCCTACCAGCAGTCCCCCTTGGGCCTGGAGAAACCTGAGGTACCCTACATAAGGCACGCATTTGCAACGCACGCTACCCATTCAGCCCTCCATACACTGCAATTTGTGCGTAAAAAGCACCACCTCTTGTTTCTCAGCCTTGTCAAAATTCTCAACTATCGCATACCAACCGAGAAACACCTGCGCATCGTCAATATGGCTCGCTCTCGACGCCAGCAAGCTCCCGTTGCCGTCGACCCCTCCCAAGCTCCTGCTCTGCAAGGCGCCCAAGGTCGCGTCCGTAAGTACACAACAGATCCCACCTAGTTATTTCCTAGCTTTCAAACCCTTCACACACCCCAAAAACAATGAACAGCACCCGTTAGGAGCGTTTTTTGGACCTCACTTACCTTTCTCGTGTTGCAGTGACCAACGGCATGTACCAATGTACTCGCCACGACTACAAAGGGGTGCCTATCCTCCACATATGCGGACAGATCATTCTGAATAAGAAAAGTTGCATTGGTAGCCATATCAGCAAATGCCACAACACGGCAGTTACTGCGTATACCCGATCTCAGGCTAGCTACACCCGTCATCAGAACCAGCCAGTCTTTATTTGCGATCGTCCCGGCATGCATGGTGGCTGGTGCTATGACTCGCGAAATGGTGGTCACTCATTGCGCGCCCACGCTCAGAACGACCATGACTACAAGGGCGAAAGTCGTCACCTCAAAAAACCCTGGGCCAACCTAACTTCGAATCAGCAATCCTGGTACAATGTTAGAGTTGGCTTTGCGCCACGCTTTAAGACTCGTCCTCTTACCCAGCAAAATCAAGCCTTGAAGGATCGCCTTGACGCGGAGCCATTCCCCAATCGCTAAGGTTTGTTCTCTAATTCAAGTAAGAAAATTTTCTATGCTAATTGATTCTATTACACTAGACATTGGTTCATACAGGGTCTCAATGTCGGCCCGATGAGGTTAGCCTTTGGACGATACTATAAATCGGAAACCCCAAAAAAAAATCGCAAATCCAAAAAAGAAAAAAAAAAGAACAGGACAGTCAAGTGATACGATACCTCGCGAGTCTACAGTGGGGGTCCGCTCAGCACCGCCTCTTATTGTCTAGGGGCAAAGGCGATAAAGAGTTCAGAAAAGATATCATAGCAGTGTAGTATGTTGGTAATATTCTTCTAGAGAATATACCGGTTGTACTGCCATACTCGATGCAATCTCTGCGTATGCAAATTAGATGTGCTCGTGCAACCCAATAGCCGGGATAGTCCTAGATGCTAGGTACACCCGTAATCAAACCGCGTGATACAAATTACATCTCTTCCAGTGAGCCGGGTGCAAGACAACGGTATATATCACATGCATCAAGACTCTGCCAAACCGGGAGACCTTCGTCGTGTACTTCGAGCCCCCGCTTACCAGCTAACGACGCGTTGCCTGTGTTTCATCTGCAAGGGTAGTCTGCAACGGTAAATGTGTCCCGGTCTTGTCATTGGGGTGTGCATCGTTTCTATCTAGATAGTTGGGGTAATGTTGAACAACCACAGGTACACCCTCCCACCGACAGGGTTTGGTAGGCCATAAAAGCAATGCGAACCTTGGAGCAGCAGGGTCCCAAGAATTATTAAAAGTGGGATAAGCAATGTATCACAGGGGTTCGAGTTGACGTCGAATGAATGCAGGGAGATAACACCTATTGTTGGCCGCCGCATGTGCAGGGAAGATTACAGTATCATCTTAGGTAACCTGTTAGTTTCGCCTGGCACGTATAAGTATCTTCATGTCTTGAATATCAGAAAGATTGCATTTGATTGGCCTCTAGGTTCTCCTACGGCCAATAGTATTAGATATTTGCAGGCCGTAAGCTGTAATGATTCACAGGGATTAGACATTTTCTGGGTATGAGTTGTAACTCACACACTACCTGCACCTAGCACCAGTGACCCTGTAGAGTCCTACCTCGAGTAGTACTACGGTACTCTCTGCACTTGTTTTGTTCTCCTCTATAATAGATCCCTGGCTACTGCGGCAACTCCTAATAGTAACCTCAAATAAGTCGACCCAACCGTACTCCAGACTATGCACAACATCCTAAAGCCCATCTCCCAACACCTCACCGTCTCCATTCTCGTTCATAGGTACTACCACTAGCATGGCTACCAAAGACATAGAGAAGGCAGTCATTGGGTCAATCGCCGTCAAGGACGAAAATGGCTCCCGAGAAGACAAGATTCACGAGTACAAGGAATCTCTGGGATACGAGGTCGATGTGGATAGCGCCGAGGGAGACAAGACCGTGAAGCTCGCCGGCGATGGGCGAACTCGATTGATCCCCCAGCCAAGCGATGACCCCGCTGATCCCTTAAATTGGCCTCAGCGCAAGAAGAATCTCATCTTGTTCATTGTTGCTTTCGCTGCTCTCTTGCCCGATTATGGCTCCGCAACTGGAGCCGTCACTCTGATCCCACAAGCTGAGTACGTGAAAATACTTATTGTCAACATGGACTTGTTTTTATTACTACCTGCTAAGGCATTTACAGACAGTGGCACATGTCCCAAGACGAGGTAAATCATTCGCAGGTTGGAAACGTCTTTATGCTAGGAGCTGGCGGCATTTTTGGTATGTTCGAATACTCTCTAGAAGGCAAAATGATTTTTGAATTGTTACTAATGGCCATGCTTTTCAGTCGTTGCTTTCAGTGCTTACTTTGGACGTTTGCCTGTGATGTTCTATTTCCTTGTTGTCGCCCTCGCCACTGCTGCTTGGTGCGCCGGAGCGTCCAATTTTGCGTCGTTTGAGACCGCTCGCATCCTGAACGGCTTTTTCTCAACCGTGGCGCAGGTCAATGGCTTGATCTTCATCCAAGACATGTTTTTTTTCCATGAACGTGCCCGGAAGATCAATCTCTGGGCGTAAGTGTCTTCCTGTCAACTCACCACGCGGTTTATACCTGTACTAACGTAGTCCCAGGTCCTTCTTCGTTCTCAGCCCTTATCTTGGTCCGCTGCTTGCCGCCTGTAAGTAGTATCAAGGGCCGTTCTCTACCTACCTTGTCCAATTTCAGAAGCAGAAATATCATGTTCTAGCCTATCCATGTCGAAAGAGCATCGTATACTTTCAAAACCCCTACAGGCGTCTCCAGGAAAGGAAAACTACTAACTTTCAACTTTGAAGTTCAAATTGCGACGAAACCGTGGCCGACACCTTTCTGGGTTTATACCGCCGAGACGGCCCTTGCTCTTGCACTGACCATAGTCTTCGTCGAAGAGACCTACTATGACCGTAGAATTGTCCAGTCCGAACAACCTGGTCGCGGCAGCCGAGTCACGAGCCTGCTAGGGATTGCGCAGTGGAAATCGAGAGGCCGGCGGAATACGTTCTTGCAAGCATGCATGAGGCCTGTCCGTGCTATCTCTAAGCCCACCGTCCTGATTTCTTGCTTATACTACTTCCTCGTAAGTTTATCATCTACCGCTATCACATCTCCCTGACTGGCTTGATTTGTATGCTAACTATAATGCCTGGGGTGTAGACGTTCGCGTGGGTTGTAGGCATTAACACGACGCTGTCCATCTTTCTTCAACCTGTGTATGGGTTCGGTCCGAAGCAAATCGGTTACTTCTACTTTACGCCCATAGTCGCCGTCATCATCGGCGAGATCGTCGGACACTGGCTACACGATATCTTCGCAAAGCAGTACAGTACGTCTTCTATCGTCCTTTTGGCTGGTTGTCGGGCTTGTCGCCTCCGGCACACTCCCAATATCACCCTTGAAAATTATATTTGTTCACGGCAATTACTGACTTTGATCCCGAATAGTCCGAGCTCATAAAGGCCGGTTTGAGCCCGAAGCCCGACTCCGCGCCATAATCGTCGCCCTCCCATTCATGCTCCTAGGCCTCGTGCTGCTGGGACAAAGCCTAGAGAACGAATGGCACTTCATGGTGACATCGGTGGCCTGGGGCCTCTACGTCTTCAGCACCATGATCACCACCGTTGCCATATCGTCGTATAACCTCGACTGCTACCCCGAGGCCTCAGGTGAGGTCTCGGCGTGGGTCAACAATTCTCGATCTCTCGGCGGGTTCGTCGTTAGTTACTTCCAGGTCACGTGGGCCAATGCCCAGGGAACTAAGGCGAGCTTTGGCATCCAGGCGGCGGTGTGCGTGTTTGCGTTTTTCCTTGTTGTGTTGCTTATGTGGAAGGGAAAGGCGATGAGGATCTGGTCAGGACCCTTGCATTTTGCTACGGCGTGATCTACGGTACTCTACTTTACGGGCTGACTTAGGATGGGCCACACCGAAAGTATGTAGAGGTAGAAGCAGAGGTGAGGGTTCCGGGGGGTGTTTGTTTTGCATTGCGTTTTCGGTTGGGAACCATTGGGGCCATGAACCACACAATCGGTAAGGCTACTAACTGCTGATCAGGGGGGAGATCTTGTGGCCATTATTTGGTAGGCAGCTACGCAGTCCCCGCATATGACTCCCGAGTATACTCATATGACAATGGATCGAGGGTCATAGGCAGCCAATAATAGAGGACTAGTAGATAATCAATGCTTTTCGTGAGGCTCGGTGCCACACCTAGAGTAGCAAACAATAACTGTGATGTCTGCTAAGTATGACAATAAATTCCGTGATTGTCTCTATCAGCAAGCATCCAACTGAAACCATCCTGTTGGGCTTTGCTTACCCAGATGACCGGTGTCAGTCCTGTAACATTTTCTATAAATACAGACCCTATCAATTTCCGTCCTCCTCTTGCTTCTTGCTCCTGTACAGCTTTGTATCTTACATCACTCGAAGTACTCTATTTCTTGCACTCGTCGTTCAAGACAGTGGAACGTAAGCGTCTAGGTCGCGTCTAAGCCCGCCGAATCGAGGGTATTGTGTTCTCATTGTGCTATTGTGACGGAAAAAACGACGCCGTTAGTCCATCCCAGACTAATAGTATATATATGATACGCCACAGCTATTATTATCACACTCTCAAACTCACTTCTTCTCACATTGTCTCACGATCATAATAGAACGCCAAAAAATGTCGGGCAATGTTCTCTATTACTTTGAAGGTCATCAGTATCACGACCTCAACAGCCATCACCACCAATTTCAAGACACACACTCGAGCCCGGCTTCGGATTATCCGGAAGACGAAATGTATCCAAATCAGCAACAGCAGAGCGACCACGCTCCCGATCACTCTCACCACTGGGGCCAAGTCCAAGACCAGACCCAGGACCAAGCTCAGCCTCAATTCGAAGCATGGGACGAGACGATGCTGTCACAGAATCAAGTGCAACAGCAGCAACAGGAGCAAGAGTATGTGAAGCACCTGTATCAGACTGAGAACGGGACGTCCTGGCAGGAATTCCCACCGCAGTGGGAACAGGTAGAGCAGCCCCAGTCCCAGATCGTGCATCTTGGCGATGGCATGACGATTGCGGGCCAGCACAGCGAGGAGTTCGAAGATACTTCTCAGGTATCGCTTTGTTACCAGTGCTGTAAACAGTATGTTGCTTTTATTCCCTCTCTCCTTCTGTCACTTTTTGTCACTTTCTCTCTCTCAAGCACACACACGCGCGCGCGCGCTCACACATACACATACACCCCTACTCCCTCGCACTATTTTGCATCTCTCCATACCCCATATAACAAGTAGTCCCAGCCCTATAACAAGTAGAAACCCCCAACTATCATCAGTCAAGAACTCGTGATGAACTGTGGAAGTTCGACGTATTTGAACTAAGCTTCAAGCTTTCCTCGCATACACTCATGAATTATACTGTGGTTTTATTCCAGCATAGCTACTGTATAACATACCTTGTACTTCATAAGAATAGACATGTACTAACTAGATATTTATCAACAGAATCTCCCTGGGTACGCTCCTCGGCACGCGCGACGAATCCTGTGGCGACAACGCGTGCAGACGCACCGAAGAAATCGGACTGCAGTTCATCCCGGTATGTTTTATTCCTCTCCAAGCACCTATCGCCATTACCCTAACACAATCTCCCTTTCATCGCCCGACTCCCTTACTCTCACTCACTCACTCATCTACTTCCAACAAACGTCTCCACGACCATGCACATATATACCCAAAGACGTTAGATCGTAATTACTAACGAATTTTATGTATTTAAATAGATGCCAGAGGACGCGGCCGAGGCATGCGAGGACTTCCAGACGTTCCTCGTCTGGTGGATGGACAAGGTCGAGCTCGGCGTCTCCGAGTCCGTCGTGAAGCTCGCGAGGGCCCGCGTCCAGGAGATGCGCGACAACATTCCTGACGTGAATCCCGTGGAGTGGTAGGGCTATGATGGAGAACCAGCGAAGCTTTGTACGATGTACGGGGAGAATGCGTTGCGTTCGTGAGGGTATTAGTGGGTGTTGCGATTTTGTGTTGTGGGCGCTATGAGGTTCGATTATGTATCATTGCTGGGAAAAAGTGAATGACGGCGCTGTTATTGTTGCTGTTATCGATGGTGGTGGTGGTGATGAGTGAGGCAACCGGATGGGGATGGGACATACTTATTTACTTAGCTTGGCAATGCCGCGTGCGCCGTGGGATAGATATCGGGATAGATATCTGTATTGGTCCATACCTGTAGGTAATATGATACCTTTTTAACGAAACGAGTCTGCTATTCTTGATCTCAGTGACAGTCTTTTGATCTGACCCTTGGAACATTTTAAGGGCTCAGACAAGGGGTGATGATACATACCCTTGGTGTATTGCTGACGATATTCCAAGTTAAGATTTTAAAGCGTAGGAGACTAACCTTCGCGAAGATAACATAATAGTCACATGAAGAGTTAGCATCATCAACTTGTAGAGCACGATATCTACTTTATCACTCAATAGACTCGTCAATTATCCTCTGATCTACTGCATCCATGGTGCTGCCTTCACCAGGGTGTTGGACCTAAGCTCCCACATATAAAACACCAATAAGGGCGTAGTACCGTTACCCTTTCCCACAAATAACCAATTGACACATCTACGATATTCGCTAGAAATATCCTCTTAAGTGTGATGTGATAGGTCTCGACACGACTTCACCGTGGCACGCGCATATTTCGAACTCACATCTACCGCATAATACGCTTCCTCAACTCATAAAGCTGCTTGGTTGGTGCTTACCGTAACTGGGAGTATCAATAGCGTAGGTATAACAGCAGCATGCACAGAATGGGCAAGAAAGAAGGTAAACATGAACATTACCTAACCGACGGTTAGCATTCGAATAAATCGGCTGCAGCAGCATCATATCTTTAGACTAATATAGGACTGGCTTGCTTATGATGCAAAACGTGCACAAGTTGAAGCTTAACCTACCCACCGGATGCATAAGGGTCCGTCATGATTTGGGATTTCATTCCGGACATGGGGGTAAAAGTAGCAATGTTGAGAGATTGAATCTTTGCACCCTAGGTAGGTAAAAAGCAGTGAAATATAAGTGTCTGGGTCCAATACCCTGATGAAGGCGACAACGGAGATAAATGTCTGCTCTACGTAGGAAGTCTTTACAAATTGAGGAGCTAGTGCATGTGATAGAAAGGCGTTATAGCCAAGGGCACGGGGAAAATGAATGGTGGCGTTCTAGAGTTAACGAGCGATTAATAAGGGTAACCCCGAGGCTTGAAGTTGTTATACCTTGACGCTGACGAGGTCTGCGTGAGGCTAATGCTATTCCCGTTGTTCTGGTAGGCTAGCTCGTGAAGTCCGCCGTGAAATAGCTTGAATGCAAAGACGTGTCGTGACTAGTAGTGATATTAGCATTAATGTTCAATTGACTCGAGTCCAGCCCGATTTGACGCTATCGTCGTCTCAAGCAGACCCAAAGCTGTGCACTGTGACGATGTTTTGAGATGAGACAGTGCTTTATGGTCCGCAGACTGTACCCTTTGGACCCTGCTTCCAGGTCCATGAATGTGGATCGCGCATGTCATCTCATCGCGGGCTGCAAATCATGTTACGTGATTCGTCTAGATTTCCTAGTAGAGATGTCATTTGATTCCAGATACGGAAATACGGCGGTGCATCCTCGTGGCCAAACCCCTCTGTCGGAGCGGTTTCTGCCCAAATCCATTTGGAGCGTTTTTTTAAGGGTCACTTGCCTCAGCCGAGTACGCGTCGAGGAAACGTCTAGATGGGAGCGGTCGAGTCAGGTAATCCGCTCTTGGTAATAAGTCTACATGATGAATGTCTTGTCCTATCTCGAGCATTATGGATTAAACTGACAACCCTCCAGCCACTCGCTGGCAGCCTCAGGAACAGCCTTGGTCCCCGACTTTGCGTATACCAGAGATCGACAAGCCAGAGTGGTTCCTGTGCGTCAGGACTCGGAAACTTCTGCGAGGCTGGAAGAGGGGTACTGTCATTTTCGTGATCGACCCCAGACAGAGCCCAGACTTGAGACTCGCCAGAGTCAAAAACTCGATCGAAAGCGGAGGCCCCCCTTATTCAGAGTCCCGGTCAGTGGATGCGACGATGATGAATTGAAGATTACTGACGACATGTGATGCACAACCATGCACATCTACTACACTATGTTATTATGGAGTAGGTAGGCATGTACAGTATGCAGACGGTATCAATCATTGCATTCGATTCCAACGAGCTGATGTGCATTTGGGGAAGTTTCTCGCGTGAGAAAGGGGAACAAACAGCTGGGGGGACAATCGATAGGTAGAATAGGGACAGGCCAAATTGGCTAAGGGCTTCCATGATGGTGGTTCGCGGCAATCTTCCCGGCCAGCGTTCCGGGTGCGTGCCTATTTGGTACTAGTGTAGCCGCCGCTGACATGATTATGGCCCCCTACTATTGCTGGTATACATAGGTACTTTGGTACGGTACGGTCTGTGCGGTCTGTGCTCATTGCTTTTACTTCTTACCATCTTCAGGTCGGGCATGCCCACCATCATCAAATGCATTGTTTTTGGGAGGTTGGGCTGGACTGGTATAATCGTTGCGACTTTAACCGGCTTCTGTGGCAACAGTTTGCCGACCTTGGAAACGGATAGGCAATCTTTGTGATACTTTTACTTTGCTGACGATCTTCTTTGTAGGGATTAGAGTGTCGGTTTAGGATAGCTCGGGTGCCATGTTTGATTAGAACGTCTCCATTCCTTGCGGGCAGAATTGTCGTTTTACAGTCAACTGTACGCATGTTATCCAGAGAGGTTGGCGAACGGACGTATCGTTACGCTTCAATACAGCATCAATACTATCAGGTTCCTCAAGGATGGTATTCGAGAGTTTGTGATTGTAAAGTCCTTCCCTCCGAATGAACACTGAAGGGAGATGGCGGTGGGAAGGAAAAAAAAAAAAAAAGAGGAAAACGTCGAGGAAAAGAAAAGAGAAGACGTGATCCCTGTCTTGCCCCGCATACTCGCTCTCCACCTGACTTTTTTTTTTCTCTGTTTCTACTTCTTCCCATCTTCGAGGCATTTTCTTAGTCCTATGGAATTACGACTGGAATTTTCGATCCGAGTCATTTTCACCACCTCTTCAGCCCGTTCCACATAGATACCTACTTTTTCAGTTTCATTGTCATGGCCCATTGCCGAGAGCACCGGGAAATTGACTTATCGATAGTGATAAGACTACCCTAGGGATACCTAGCCCTGCACCTCGCCTGCAACTTGTAACTGGTGTCACTTCAGCCCCCCTATCCATAGATCCCTTGTACTAATACCTACATGAAACTGGGCCCATCTCGAGATTTCCTCTTTGGGACGACGAAGCCTTGATCGAACCAATGACAGCTATGTAATTGTCCTGCACGAGTAACATCCGACAATGCGCATATCGACATGCACGTACTTTACCTGTTTCTGGGGGCGGCTTGCCTTGGGCCTATATGCACAATGCCTCCTTTCGCGCTGCTTACCGCCTTTTTCCCTTTTTTTCCCCATGTCTGACCACCCATCCCATCCACCCCAACTCCAACTTTATGACATGTTGGAACAAGAGTAAACAAACGCATGCGTGCGCGAGTCGAGATGGGGAACGCATTTGCTTTCCATGGGTCAAGGGTCAAGGGTCCGGGGTCCGGGAGAGTCTGGTCCTTAAAGCGTGCCTAGAAAGTTACTAAGTGGGCAACAATTCCTTCCAATTCATGGCAATCATGAGCCAGAAAGAGCATTCCAAGGCAATCCGAACATTCCAAGTGCACAGACAAGACCCTGAAAAAAAGGTCTATAGAACATTTAGTCGGGTGAGGGAGGGAAGTGCGAAAAGTTGCGGGAGCACAAGGAGCACTAAGGAGAGGCTACATGAAATAGCCTTGACTTCTATTGGTCGCTGACTTCCAGGCGGCCACCAAGCAGCAAGGATATGTCCCTGCAAAGAAGCAGGGGCCGGAAAGATACCTTTCTGACAAGTTCCTTTTCCCCTATAACCCATATAAAATCGGTGTAAAGCTACAACAGATGCACAGACGGTGAAGTGTCACTACGCTAGGCGACACTACACTAGACGCTAGCGTACCCATACCCCCAGTAGATATTTTTTTTTTCTTGTCCTCGTTCACTTTGTCGCACTGGGATACACACAAGCTTCCAGGTAGCGCCGACCAAGCAGCTCTGTCTGTTTGGGTCTTGATGAGCGTTGCTTTGCTTGCTTGCCTGCTAGCTATTACCTTTCCGCCACCCACCCATCCCGTCGCCATTCCAACAATCACACGGTTCCTCTCCCTACTCATGCTCAGACGGTGAAGAGTCGAGTTGTTTTTCGCCCTCGCTCTTTCACCTCCAGTTTGCCGTCATCGACGTCGACCTGATCATCACTCCACCTCCTTTCAGGGTCCTTATCCTCCATCCCTCGATCCGACCTTACCCGCGGCTCTCCCCCCCTAATCATAGTCAATACTTACACTTCGGCCTCCATTCCAATACAATAATACGTACCGTCTCAACTATCACTTACTCTGTCGTCTGCATCTATTCCCCAGTATCCATTTGCATCATAGCCATCGGTACTTCTCGACTTCAACTTGCCCCCGTAGTCTGTCCCACGAAGCTCCCGTCTTCCGTGATTCATGCGACAATCGAGTATCAGTTCTCCAAAGAAATACATACCGTAGTTTCGCCCTTTTATGCCTCTCATCATGCCATACAATACCCGTCGCAAATCGTTGTCCCTTCCATCCCTTGGAATACACGTCCCTGTCAACCGTTCGTCATCAAACAACAGCAACAACACACATACAAACATGTCAACAAAAACCAGACCTTCATCTGAGGCGTTACCCCGTCCTAGCAAGAAGTTTAAGCGATCGCATCACGACTCTCCTTCATCTTCTACTACGAGTGCAGTCTCGATTTCCAAGGCCGTTGGCGGCACCAAAAAGTGCGATGCGACGCCACCGCCATCGCCAGGTGTCCATGCGTCCATAGAGAGCGACGATATCGATTTCGCCAGTGCGCCCGAGGTTAAACCTGTCGTCTTAGACGGAATCAACGATGAGATTGTTGAGGCTGTAATTCTCTGGCTACAACAAACACGAAATCGCCCTCAACTCGTAAAAGAGCTTGCCACTGTACTCATGGGTAAACTCGGAATAGTCCAACAGTAAGTTTCACTTTTATCGCTGGCTTGTCCCGCATCATGTCTAATTCGACTTCTAGGTCCGCAAACCCATGCGCAATCATATCATCACGGCTTACCACGTTTTTGAAGCGATCTGGTTGGACCGCGTCGGCTCCTTGTCCTTTGGCGAAGGAGCTTGAGACTGTTCACCCAAGGCGCACATACTTCTACCTGACAACATGCCCACACCTCCCTCTGCCCGATCCATTTTCTATACAACGGAGTGCCATCGTCACTCCGTCGTTATCAAGCTCGGGCTCGACGACTGAAGATACCGATAATGATCGAAGAAGGGAGCTTAGCCTTTCGCCGGAGGTCGATCTGTCATCCCCTGAGTTTGATGATATGGAAGACGACTATCCTATGCCGGGGTCGTCTTTGGGGTCAGCCTCTGGGCGACACCGGCCGATTCACAATTTGTCACGCATACACAAGTCAGAGGAACCCCCCCTAGAAAAGGATGAGAAAGAGTTTACACAAACTGCAGACGGTCTGCAAAAGCGCAAAGCCCGTGGAGAGTTGCTTTCTGCCACGCCAGTGGACCAACTCGGGATAGATGATGGTATGCAGAATGAGCAACTCTTCGGCGAACCCCATCGAACTTTCATTCCTAGCTTCCTTCCACACATGGCCTTCATGACTAGTCCGGCCATGCGCCCAACTCTGACGATACCGGCACCCATGAAGCGGGACGGTGAGGCTGAAGGCTGGTCTAAATTAGATGCCATGCTAGACTGGGATAAAAGTCCCGAGACCATTGAGCTAGACGAGCTCGACTGCTTATTAGATGATTTTTAAACGCTATCATGAGCCGCTCGACCCATTACTTACCATTCGCACATCTTTGTCTTGTGTAGACTTAGAAAGCCATAATGCATATGAGGAGTTTGTTTGATGGGTCATGTGTTTCATATTGCTGACATAAAGGAGTTATGGTGCATGGAGCGAGTGGCGCGATTGTTTGGTTTTCGGAATGGGAGCGTTTGTTTTGTTGGTTCCTGCATCTCATCCGGCTCCATTCCACCTGTTATGTTCATGGGCATTCGGCTGCTGTTCTTTTCGCCGATCTGGGAGGAGCTTCGTGTACGACTATTCTGGGAGAAGCGCTTGAAGGCGCCTGAGGCTTTGTGCATCGCATGACGCGGCCTTTGCCTGTTAACGGGCGTGGAATGAGTGCTCCTAGTAAAAAGTCATGTCGTTGTCTAGCTGTGTTTGATGTTGAAAGACAAAACGATCTCTGGCTAGAGTAGCAGAGATAAAAGGGTACTGCGCACCTTACACAGGATGCGCACAGTTAGACGCTGAGATCTCCCCTTAGCTGGGTAAAATAGGTGACCTGGAAAGAGAAAAGGCAACAGTTTCGGGCGCTCAATTTAGAAACAAATACAGAAGATATCTCCGATCAATCCTCGTCTTTATGATCTATATGCCGCTCAACTGTTAATGATACAGGAATGCTTAGATGCGGGATGAACACGCTGAGATCGTAGTACCTCTTATGAGATGTAGTATACAATTTTGTGTTAAAAATACATATATACTTCTTTTTTCGCAGATTCTTACAACAGCTCTCCTGGCTTCTATCCAGTGGCCAGTGATCTAATTGGTCAGTCCCAATGGGACAACCGAGTTTATTTCACTCATTTCTTCTTGGAATCATCCACCGCCTTAGTCGACAGCAAGGACGGAAAGATTGAAGCCCACCCGGTCACTTTCTGCTCCTTTGCCTCCTCATTCTTCGCGTCCGCATCCCTCACGCGCAGCTCGACGACGACATGCGTGCCGGCCGTCGTCCACCCGGGGCGCTCCAGGCGCAGGACCTCGAGCCCCGGGACGCGACGCGCGGCCTCGTTGACGATGACCTCGATGTCCCGGTTCCACCAGCACCCGAAACGCTCGTGGTGGCCGCGGGCGCCGCGGTCCAGCAGGCCGTTCACGAGATCCCAGATACTGCGCCCGTGCTCGAGAAGGAGGATGCGGCCCGTGTTGGGTTGCAGGGACGATGCCATGAGGGAGAGGAGGGAGACGGGATCTCGGACGCTGCAGAGGCCAAAGGTTTGTAGGATCGTATCGTATTTTTGGGGAATTAGTGGAGTAGAAATGGCGGGGGAGTCTGAGTCTAATGGGGATGTGGATGAGGATGATAGAGTGGGTGGCGCGGGAAGGGCTGATTGCACATCGGATTGCAAAAGTCGGATCTTGTCAGAGAGAAACGAAACAACATGGCCACTTTGGAGCTTCTCGCCATCGCGCTGCTTGGCGGCTAGTATGGCGAATGATGGCTTCTTGGGAATCTGACCACCCATGTGTGGGATGACCTGCCGCATCCGCCGAAGCGCGATGTCTAACATGCCAGGCGAGATATCGACGCCCGTGAAGCTGAGGACCTCCTGTTTCTCCTTATCTCCATAGTCGGCCCGAAACGGCAGCCAACTTGAAGATTTCGCTCTCGCCTTTTCGCGCTCCTCGGGTGTGGTTAAAGAATCAGTCATCGTATCCCAGTTGTAGAACTCGAAATTCCGTCCCGTGCCTATGGCAACCTCGAGCACATGCCCA
Source organism: Xylariaceae sp. AK1471 (assembly GCA_023159215.1). Taxonomy (NCBI): domain Eukaryota; kingdom Fungi; phylum Ascomycota; class Sordariomycetes; order Xylariales; family Xylariaceae; species Xylariaceae sp. AK1471. The sequence goes on from JAJKLI010000021.1 coordinate 572,625, forward strand.
CGCGCCGCGGCACCTAACTCGCGCCGCAGCTTCGTGATACCAAAGCGGTGCTCCGATTTATCGAGATGCAAGTCGAACTCATACGGCGACTGGATAGACGGCCTGCCCGTAGGCGGATCGGGCTCGCAGCCAAAGGGATAACAGGGCGCGGGCTCCTGCCGCCAGTACATGGTCAGGCTCGCAGTGAAGTAGCCCAGGCAAAGTAGCGCGGCACCGGATCCGAACAGATAAATCCAGCGCTCACGGAGGAGATCTGTCATAGGCCTCTTCTCGCTTTTCTGTTGAGTGTGTGGATTGGGCTTTTGCGCCCTTGACTGTCCGGATCCCGGCTGGAAAGGAAGCGGCTTTGAGGCAGGCTTCCTGCCGGAACTTGCTATCTTCGATGAGGCATGCCGCCTTATCAGGATTCCCTCATGTCTTCTGAAGTTGTGAGAATATCCCCTACAGCTACGCGAGAGGACTCTTGCAGCTGTGCAAGGCATGCCGCCGAATAGGGGCTGCATCGTGAACCCACCGGCTACCAGCGTCGCGATCTTCCAGGCTAGCTTTGCCACCTCACTCTGCCTTGCACAAGGTAGCAGTCACTGATTGGTTAGGCGGTGCTTCACCTGAAAAGCGTAGGTGAGTGAGAATCTACCGAATGAGGCCTGTCCGATTCTTCTCCGCAATTCATCGATCCATCATATATACATATGTACATACGTAAGTAGTTTCGATGGCAGCCAATGCAACGACCCGGTGATCTGCCTTCCGAGCACAGTCGACCCTTGACGAGCGATTAGGAAGAATAGGACGTCAGTCACTATGATCAATGAGGTAGTGGTGGACGTCGGATATGGAGCCTGTGACGCAGGTTGAGTGACGATCTCCTCTAAGACCTTTGTGGTCAGTGATGGAGATTTTGGAGAGCTCATATGCTCCGCAAAATTTTGGAGACAAGGCACAGTACACCAAATTTCCTGGGTAGGTAGCTGATACTGTGCATATAGAGCCAATTCCTCACTGTGCCATGTGTATCACCGTGTGAATGAATATAATGCGTTTAATGCAAACCCCGATCATATATAGAATATATATATTTATACGGTAGGCATTGTCAAGCAACTCGGATGACGCATCAAGCTCCTATCGCTTGCATCTCTTAACGCGGTTCATCATCCAGAGACGCGTCTCAATACTTAGATCGTCGATTGATGCGGTACCACTCATGATATTAAAAAGATGGCAGCGCAGCAGGACCTCCAAGACCTCATTCGGCTCATGACCGTGGGGATGAAGGTTTCAATGAAGGATGCCTTATCACGCGTGAAGAGTCTCCAGATCAAGAATCTCCGAAGTGTTCAACAAATAGCAGAATGTCCGCTTTCAGAAGTTCAGTCAGCTCTTTCCGACGCCAAAGCCGCGAGATCTCTTCAGAATGCATGTAAAGCCCGCATGAAGAATTCAACCGTGCCATCAGCAAGCAAGCGGTCTGGGTCTGATCTCACAGCGAATACGAAACGATTGAAATCCTCTAATGATACTGGATATCTCGCTGGGCAAGATCTTGTGGATCCCCGCGACTACGAAGCGTCGCTTGAACTTCCCGTTGAGACAGATGAAGAAGTCGTTGCTAACGCCATCCTCGTAACTAACAGGGCACCCCTCGTCCTGGCCTTTGCCGTTGAGCTATTGCGATACACGATGCCAGAACAACCTCCTTCCAGTCGCCTGAGCTTAGCTCAAGCTGTTGTCAGCGCCAACTCGAGGAGCAAAGCTGTGTCCATGGGTCTTGAAAAGGGCCTTAGTGCTGACGATGAAGGCTGGGGTCACGGTCAGCCGAGGGTTAGAGTAATGGGCCGAGAAGTCGCAGTTCTGAAAAGAAGTGGCTATGAATGGAAAGGGGAAGAAGAAGTTAGGGAGGCTAGCAACCCTCCGGACAATTTAAAGGCACCTTCAAGCGCATCCGAGACTGGAATCAGTCAGGATAGGGGTAGTCACACAGCCAGATCATGGTCAACTAGTCAGCCTATCACATTAAAGCAGTCGACATTCGTCGTCCGGGCTACCGCTCTCACTGATCCCTCTCAGCGCCAGTCAGTCTTGCAGTCGCTCTTTGCTACTATCCCGACACTTCAGACGGCAACACACAACGCATGGGCTTATCGAGTCAAGGTTCCAACCCATCTATTTAATGCTACTACGATCAAGGAGGAATCTTTCGATGATGGAGAGAGCGGATGTGGATCCTTCTTGCTTAAGAACATGCAGGAAATGAATGCTATCGACACTCTAGTTGTGATGACCCGTTGGTACGGTGGAATCATGCTTGGTCCTGATCGTTGGCGAATCATGCGTAATTGTCTTAGGGAGTAAGTTCCCTGTCTCAATCTACTATTGCGTACCACCGAAACCTTTATAACACTACTCGAATGCGGTACTAATAGTACTAACTTTATGATTTTGTAGTGCACTGTCGGAACGTCTTCGCGTTACAGGGGAGCAGGCCACGCTGGGAGGTGAAGCAGTATGGGGTTTAGACCTTGAGGCCATGAAGAACAAGGTGGGCTCGGCTGGCTCTGCATCTAGTAGATCGTACGAAGCGGGCGTCATTGGCATGCCGATACATCGACCAGAGGCTGCCAAGGCATATCTTTTCAAAAGCTTTGCTACCCGAATTGAAGCCGCTAAGGACGAAGAAGGGAGCAGAGGTCCAAATACAAATGACGAACAGGATGCACCACCTCCCCGAAAGGCTAGCACGTCAAAAGCGACTCCAAAAAGGAAGACAGCTAAAGCCATGGAACTTGAAAAAGAAGAAAATGTTGCCAGACTCATTGGTGCCATCAGGCTTCTGTACGAAAGTTGGGCAGACCATTTAAGTGCCAGTGACCTTGATCGGCGAGCCTGGAACTGGTACGTAGCTGTCCGCCCCGACGTCGAGGGTGGTCCTTCCGGCTGGGGTGCTAAAGGGCAGCTCAAGCTTTCTGACATCCTCGCATTGAGGCGAAAGGAAGTATGACTTGATTTTACAGCCTATACCCGTCCTCAGCAAACTAGAAGAAGCAACGCTGCTATTACATCGAAAGACATGAAACCAACTAAGGTGGCTATTATGGAAGCTTGAAACTGGCAAAAAGAAGAATCTCTTGAGGTGAACTGCTGAAGCTATGCTATACAGTGAGGTTTGTCTTCATATTATTTAAACACATAAGTCGCTTAATGTCGTAAGTAAAAGCTATTCCCTCCATCCGACTAAATTTATGCTTAGATATCCTAGTGTTGGCATTGGACATTTTGAGACTACTTGTGGCAAAACTACATAAATGAAGTCCGTTCGACTAGCCCTTGTCCTACTTTTGGGACCGACTCGGAATCCGCAACATCCGCCCGCTCCCACCTAACCGGTTAGACCAATTGGACCGAGTCGAAGTCGACGTATCAGTTCCGCTACTCGTTGAAGATGTGTTGACAGTGTTAACGGTGCTGGCCGTACTTGCGGCGCTGGGACGCCTCGACGATTGGTCGCTCAATAACTTCTTTATCTCACCTGCTGCAAGCCCTGCATCATTTGCAGCTTCGAATGCTGTTCTACCACTACCGTCACGCAATCTAGTGTCGGCGCCGTGTTCCAGCAAGAGCTTAACAAGACGAATTGTTGCCCTTGACTGGGCTACCGCATCGATTGCCCTTACCAGTGGAATGAAATGCCCAGGACCACGTTTATTGGGGTCGGCACCTCGCAATAGTAAAAATGCAGCCACTACAACGTCCAATGTCAGTGTTATTGCCATCCTGAAGTTCCAGAAGAGGAACATAACTCTTATTGCGAATATAGAGTACATTCCATTGTCCACAGTTACATCAGCCTATAGGGATAACGTGATCTGAAGATCTTTAGAAAATCAAATACTTACTCTTTTCATTGCCATGCTCACACGCCATATATAGTGCTGTCTTGTCCAAGCAATCAATGCGATCGATTAGCTCGGGGCTCCGGTTTAGTATCAGTTCGGCAACCTGAACGCCACCAGAGTTACACTGACACCTATGCAACGGAGATCTTTTCTTTTGATCTAGCACCTCAACTTTGGCACCTTTCTCCAGTAGTATAGCGCATAACCGTTTATTGTGTGTTGTTGCCGCGAGGTGCATAGGCGTTGCGTCCTCCCTATCCCGCTGTTCAACATGCGCAATGTTCAGTAACATGCTCTGCAACACTTCGAAATTTTCTTGTTCGATTGCTAGGTGAATTGGGGCTTTTCCCTTCTCAGAGTCGCAAACGTCAAATCCAAAATGCGGGCTTTGGACATCGAAACCCTGTTTCTTGGACCACATGTACGGGCTACTTAGGTCATCGACCGCACTTACGCTTACTCTTGGCGACGACCGAGGTGATGGTTGATCGCTGATGTCAGATCCCGCCGGGAATTCTTCCTCAAGCCAACTCTGGATACCTCGTGCCTCGTCAATTAATTGAAGTACTTGTAGAGTTTTGATAAGCATCTCTGCCGACTCTGTGACGAGATTCTTCAGCCGAGGGTCTGCCCTTGACCGGCCCATAAAGGCGTACAACAGATATTTCCGCGACTTACGGAACTTTCCTTGCCGCGCGCTGCATTATAAAATCAGTGATTCCTCTTACACGCGACTTCTATTGAAGTTTCGAGAGAGAGATATCTTCGCTCAAGCCAACGTGGCCAAAAGGGGAACCAAACGAGTCAATGGGTTACTTACAAGAGGCGACCAAGCTTGTGATGCAATCTCCATTGCCGGTCAGTGTTGTCTGTTTCTAATTGCTCAATCTCGTGATTTAATAGCTGTTCCAGGGTTTCTTCCACCTCGTCGTCTGCCTGCGCAGTATCACAGTCAAACAGAATGTCCGCAAGCATCTCCCTCATATCAGCTTGCTTTGTGATGTCACCGACACCATTATTTTGTTCACCCTCCCTGGCGATTCCATCACTCAAGCCCCTACATATCTTGATGCCGCGCCGTTGATATTCTGCAGCTTGAAAATATATCCCACTTTGCCAGAGCTGGCGTACTATTTTTTGATTGTTTTCAAGTGTTAGCCCCAATAGCTTACGGCTCAAGTCATCAAGTTCCTCGTGCTCGGAGTCGGATATATCGTCTTCGAATGTTGGCAAGGTCGTATTGCTTGTGTGAGTTTGCAGCGATATGGTCAACCGCCCGTCGGTTGATTCGTCTTCGGGAATAGAGAGAGAAACTGCCGCCGCGACTTCACTGCCAAGAGTTAGTAACTAATATTACTGTCAAAGTCAGAAATATCAAAGTATACAGGAGTAACTAGCAACAGAAAACTCCTGATTAGGCAATTCCCGCTCCCAAAACCCGCCGTAAACGAAATATGAAAACATCAGAGGTCATACTCAACCGATTCCAGCCAACATCGTAACTCCTCGTCCAGACTTTTCAGTTCCTCATCATCGGCTGAAGGTGTGTGTGGTCGTGGGGTTGATATTACTGGGGGTTCTCGGGGTGTCCCGACTCTTGTCTCAGTGCGGCCTGAGAATAGATGTGTTGCGCGGATAGCTTGATTGATTCTTCGCACTTCGGCAAGGATCATCTCCTGTGATTGCCGATTGATCCATAGCTCACCAAGAGAGAGTGTCGACAAACTCAACTGGAGGATTCTTGTGTATGAACTGATGTGGTGCACGATTTCCTTGACACGCTCCCCCCTCAGTGACCTCTGAATGCTCAGCCTGAGCCTTTGAATAGGAGTCGTCTCATCTTTGAGTTGTGGAAGTGCCTGAGCTAGAGCCTCGAGCGAGATACGGCACGATTTAAGAATGCGATGTATATTGTCATGATGTCTATACTCGAACGATAACTGCTGGGGACGCTTTGCGAACGTTTCGCCAAGGTCGTTCAACGCGGCCTCCAAGTGACGTACTTCGTCATATAGATCGTGGATTGAGTCCGCTATAGTCCTTGTCTGTTCGACAAACCGGCTGAAAGATTTGAGAAAGGAGCCCGCTAAGGCAGCGATCTGTAGGATGGACGCAGCAGTTGAAAGCCCGTCCATCGCGATAGTTTGGAGATTAGATTCGATTCCCTACTTTCCCTAGTGTCGTTGTGTTTGAAACGGGCCGAATAAATTTCCAACATGGAAGCAGGGGAACTTCTCCGCAAGTAGTGCATGGTTTGGCTATTGTGCTAAATGCTGTTCCCAGGATCTGAATTGCGAAGCAGGGTTGGGCAAGAATGTGCGGCGTGCAAGACCGACAATGGTTGCCTTGCATTAATCATTCCACCTAACACCATGTCTAGGCAAGGGTCATTCATCAATTTTTTGATGAAGTATTACATGGAGCAGTATCCTGGAGCCTACGTATTCTACTTGCGTAGGTGTACGTAGATCGGCGGTGGCGGGCGTATGTCATTACTTCGGTCAAGGCAGGCTTTGGGGGCTGAGCTCTCAGCTGCATGTCATTGCATCATACCCGGCCATTATTCGAGGACGATGTAACTGACGCAGTTAAGCAGCAGTTATAGACAGCAGCCTTGCCATAATGATCTGCTAACTGCGCTTGTTAGTACCTAATATTGACACATTACTTTTCAACTACTTACAACTACAGAGCTATTGGTCAGTGCAAAGATCTCTCAGCCTTTTCAGAACATTGATGCAGCACTTATGAAGGAACATGTCGCGTCGCTAATACATCCTTCTAAAGCGTATGAAGCTTCGGTGTAGGCTTCCTATGTGGACTTTAGAGGCATCAGTTCCCACCGAGGTGCATCAGCCACAGCTGTGGTGTGTATGATTAGTATGAAAGAGGAGCTAACGCTAGCGTTTAACTGGAAGAATCATACTGAATTCTTATGTCATCGCGTGAGCCTAGATCAGCTGTGTAACGCACACAAGTGATGATCTATGCAATATCAGGCATCAACTTAGGGTACTTTCCATAGCTTTGCCGCAGAATCCTTCAAGCCACTCACATGGTATGTAGTATGAGCTAGACGAAAATAGCTAGGTCTAGATTTTAACGTCACTGTCATTTATACACAATGGCCGTTTGATCTGGTATGCCACGCGAGCCCTATTTCTGAAGACAAGATCTTCTCTTCAACTCCACTTCCCATTTTTATAATATTCCAGAGCTTATAACGACCGAAATTACGTCACGAGTCGACATCATCTACGTGGTGTTTTCCTCACAAATACAGCCAGTTACCATGGCAGATCGGCGAGACCCTTCCTTTAGCCATCCCTTGAGGGTCCACGAGTCTATCATACCTCCACTACGAGCTAGTAATAACATCGAGTTGGCTGTTAGAGCGTCTAGCGTATCAGCAGCTCAAGATTCATACCAAGCTCGAGCATATAGCAGACGCAATAACTACCAAGCAGTTATCGAAAGCCCATTAGGTGTGTTTTACCCCAACGTTTCCAGTTTTGTCTGCGCCATCCTTTGCTCACGCATGCTTCACAGCCCGTCTCACAGATGAGGAACTCGAAAGAGATGTCCGCGACTTCCACGCGGCATTTCTCCCTTTCGTGAAATTTGAGAAGTTGCTTAGGGCTGTTCAGGTAGCGAAGGATATCAGAATTTACGATGCCGTTGCGCGATCCGACGATCCTCATGCAAGCGATGGCCTACCCGTGCAGTTGGCAGCGAATGAGAAAGCTGCCTTGAAGATGGAAAAGGATTCTCTGCCTTCTGAAGCCGCGATGCTTATCGTAGTCCTCACAGTGTCCCTTGCGGCCTTCCTTCAGGGATTCGTTCAATCCTCCATCAACGGAGCGTCTCTTTACGCAGATTTATTTGGTCTTAACACTACGGCATTAGCACATTCGGAAAGAGGTTCCTCGCCCCCGACGCCATCACTAAATGATTGGAAGCTCGGCGCCGTCAACGCATCGCCTTTCCTGTCCGCCTCTCTGATAGGTTGTTGGCTTGCCTTGCCTATAAACGACCGTGTTGGTAGGCGAGGCGCAATGGCAATCGCTGCATGTCTTATACTTGCCAGCTCGCTAGGCGCTTCTTTCTGCACAACATGGCAGCAGCTCTTCGGCGTTCGCATTAGTAAGTAATTTTCAAGTTACTTCCTTCTTATTATAGCAATCTCCAAGAGCAAAAGCTCCTTTTCGGGCCAGAACTATGGCTTAGGAGTTTTGTATGCTCCCGAGGTCCTTGAAGATGTCGCTCAATAAGGCAATTACTGACCCCGAATGCTACAGTCAACGGAATAGGTCAGTTCGGTACTGAAAATCATTTTAAACCCTGAATACTAGGGAGGTTGCCACACTATCCGACGAGTTTGCTAACAACCAGCGGCAGCTATGGGGATCAAGGCGGTCAGTACCCCTATCTTGGCTTCTGAAACTGCCGTTGGATACTGGCGAGGCACATCAATTCTTGCTTGGCAACTCTGGTAAGATCACCTATTTCCATGTAATATAACGTGAAAGGAGGGTGCTGACACCAGCAGGGTCGCCTTCGGTATTGCTATAGGGTTCGCGTTTAACCTGATTTTCTACACCGCCAAAGATGATTCCGGTTGGACAACTCTGCGATTGATATTGGGAGCCCCGTTCGTGCCCTCTATTTTTCTTCTAATCAGCCTCTATTTCTGCCCGGAAAGCCCGCGATATTATATGCGTGGACGGAGCGCCCATTTCGACCCGAAAAAGGCGTATGGTATCCTAATTAGGCTTCGAAGAGAAGAGGTAAATATAACCGGTCTTGCCCCGCCACATCCATGTAGGAGACTTTGAGCTAACCGCAGAGTTTCAGCTCCAAGCGCTTCGGGATATTTATCTGATATATAAGTCTGTCCAGCAAGAAGAACAAGCTACTCTATCGGAGGTCGAAAGCCAAAACCGCGGCGTGCCTCAGGGGCTCGTTGCGCATCTCAAAGCTTATGCAACTCAGTACAAAGAGCTGTTCACAAAGAGACGCCTAAGGAATGCTCTCATAAGCAGCTCGATGGTTGCCCTGGCCCAACAGCTCTGTGGAAGTAAGTCACGATCATCGGAGCGCCCCCCACAGTAGTCAAAGCGGCCGAAGTATGTGTTTCGCAGCTGATATTCTAACCACCTAATAGTAAATGTATTCGCTTTCTATTCGGGTAAGAGTCACAGAACTTGAGCTCGATTCATTGTTGACTCGGGGGCATGTGGGATAAGTAGTCGTCAGCTACGTGAGGGCTCCAAGTTGGTTTACTTTATGCCGCTTATCCTACATGATGCTGAGTTGATTTCCTAGGGCTCTATCTCTGAACCATTACTTATACAAGACCTAGGACCCCTTTTTAGCAGCATTTTAAAGGGTAGTCATGACAGATTGCAGCCTATGCTCTATAGCCTAGGGTACGGTATGTCGAAGTCAAAGGCCCAGTCCCGCCCACCCTAGTCACTTCGCTTACAAATTTAAGGCGCTGTCAACTTCCTCTTCGGTCTTCCGGCTATCAGAACCATTGACACCCTCGGCCGCCGCAAATGGCTTGTGCTCACATTGCCCGTGATGTGCCTCTTCATGACTGCGGCGGCTCTGTCAACTCTCATCCACGACGATCTCACTGCCCGCGGTGGAGTCGTTGCTCTCTTCGTTTTCCGTTAGTCATAAGTCTAGAAGAGGAAGTCTATGAGCATGAGCTGACAGTTCATCTAGTCTTCGCTGCTGCATATTCTCCAGGAATGGGTGTGTACCGCCTTTCATGAGAGCGTCGAAGCAGCCTGCTAACCTTGACCAGGACCGATCCCATTCACTCTAGCATCCGAGAGGTTGGTCGCCATTACGCTATTCCCTAAAAAATAGATACTAACTTTTGTGCAGCTTTCCCTTATCTCATCGTGAGGCCGTGAGTCGTCAATCAGAATGTGCAGTGTCGATAAACTTGTCTAACTGCTCTCTGATTAGGGATGTGCATTTGCCGTTGCCACAAATCTTGGTTTCGCAGGGCTTCTATCAATCTTCTTCCCCAGGTAACGCTCGATCTACAACCCCCCCTAAGTCAGATTCTCTGCTAACAGTCATTGCAGTATTTACGCAGGACTTCGAGACGGCGGAACACTGGGACTCTTTGCAGGACTCAACCTTGTCGCGTTTGTCCTTGTGTTTTTGCTTGTCGAAGAGACGAAACGCCGATCACTCGAGGATCTAGATTCGATCTTTGCCGTAAAGAAAAGCAGATTCACGCGTTATCAGGTCATGGAGTATCTCCCGTGGTTCTTTCGATACTATGTCCTGGGTCGCAACATTCCTAGACCGGAGTTGTATCTTGATCTGATTTGGGGCAATCACAAACAGCAGCCCACTAACCACAATCAAGCTGATGGGGTCGAAGATGGGGACTACACGCCGAACGGGGACAGTACTACAGGCGGCAGGGGTCTGTTTAATCCGTCTTCACCATTCGGCGATAATCCCGGCTCAGAGAGCAGGCGGCGGGATTCTGAAGACGATGATCATTGGTGAGATCGGCCACATGTTGTAGGAGTCACAGAAACTATAGAAATCGAAACTGGCTTTGCAGATGGTAATTTGATGTATGCTCATTATGCTCGTTATGCTCGTTGGATAAGCTCAAGATGAGAGAATTTGGACCTAGATAGTTAGTCCATACCGATATTGGTGAAGCATCTGTACCTCGTGCGATTGTAAAGTATTGCTCTTTTTTGTGCGTTATATTCTTGAACTACTACATCTTTCCATCTATGTCTAGTATCATTTCTTGTCCCTTTCTCTCCTAAAGACACCTGAAATGGTGTCATGTTTGCACCACGGTGCTTCTCACCGAAAGCGAGCCGACCGTGGCTGATACAATGTGTTTGGCTTGGCGTCCGGAGGAAATTGACTTTTCTATGTACCATGTAGATCATCTCTCGACCTTTATGCGACGCTTCGCCCCGACGGTGGCCCAATCAATGGCTTTCTTCTTAATCTCGGTACCAGGTTACGGGAACGGTATATGATTCCGACCGATCGACAATGCGAGCTGGTTCTAGGACTATGTATGTACTAGTGTATACCTAGCGGTGTGAGGTTGCTCCGAAGGATTATAGTAGTGTAGCATTGTGGCTTGTGTCCTAAAACAAAATGGGAATGCGGTGGTTCATCAGCAGCCAAAATACGCCCTACAGCCAGGCTGCTAAGCTGGCCGGCCCAGCACTGGCTCATCTGTTCCAGTTATCTCGCTCTTTACGTATTTATAGTATAGTACCTATAGGAGATGGTTATCTAGACTACCTTAGGTAGGTAGGGTCATGTGCAGAATAAGTTGCCCCATATAACAGTTAAGGTTCCCTTATAATGTACTTGTATACCCAATTTATATGGGTAGCTACTTAGCAAAAGAATTGTCTAAGCCACATACTCAATCGTAATAATAAGCCACATGCTTCACAAGCCACTAATCAACTAACTTACCGAGAGTGCCCACTTATTGCCAAACCAACCAGCCAGCTAGACCGTACCCCGTGACGGAGTCTATGCTTAATTTAGTAGAATATAGGGCAAGTCTCGCATTAGGTAACGTTTAAGATCCTGGCGGAGGTGTATTCAGGACGCTCTTAGTGTAAACGTGAACCCCCGGTTCTGACATCAGCCACCTTGAGCTGCAGTGGGGGTTGAAAATTAGAGAATCTTTGGAATCACAGCTAAACTCAACTACTCCGACTTCGAATAATTTAGAATATTTGTATGTGACAAAATAATTAAAACATCAATTACATTATACAAGTGCCAGTACTATAGAGAACAATTAGCAATTAATTTTTACGAATTCGTGTGGTTGGGTTTGTAAGCGTTTAAAGTTTAAGTTTTTGTAAACTTATTTACATATTACAACTCGGAGTTATTGAGAGCTGTGAATTCAAAACATTATCGGGGAGCTTTTTTAAAACCTGACTGTACAGATTCCATCCTCCATCCTCAAACCCCCAAACCCCGAATGTTAGCCGGCTCATCGCACAGAGCCGAATGCGAACCCCTGCACATATTCGGATGCGTCCTCACACGCTCAACCACCACCCGATATTGTGCCGTATTATCGTCGCATTATGAGCGGTCGGCACAATTTCAGTCCGCTGGCCCTATTCGGTTTTTGATAATGTTTGTAAACCTAGGTTGAGACTGTTCATCATCATCATCACTTCAATGTGTATAAGAGGAGGTCGTGAAGCCTCAATTGGTAAGTGAAGTACTCAATCTCAAGCATCATCTCCCTTCAAGAAAAGCACACACACACCTCTCTCCTCGAATCCGTAGTTATTTAGGCTCGTCGGCTACCTCTGCATTTTTTTCACTATTCACCATGACTACTCCAATCCGCAAGGTCGTCATTGCCGAGTTCGGTGACGTCTCCAAAGTCAATGTCGTGCAATCAAGTATCGACCCACCCAAGCCCGGCGAGGTTCAAGTTGCCCCCATCTACTCCGGCTTCTCGGGTGCCGACATCAACATGCGCCGGGGCCAGTACCCGATGCAGAGGAAAGCTCCGCTCACGCCCGGTTACTGTCTTGCCGGACGGGCGAAGACGACCGGAAACTTTGTCCAAGCCGGGGATCTGGTAGCCTGTCTCACGGTGTATGACGCCCAGGCAGAGCTGGTCAACTTGCCGGAAAAGTACCTTATCAGAGTGCCCGAGGGCGTCACCCCAGAAGCAGCGACAGCCATCATGCTCGACTGGGCGACGGCATTCGGCATGGTCGACAAGGCCAAGGTGACGAAGGGCCAGCGCGTGTTCATCCATGGCATCAGCGGTGCCGTCGGCTCTGCGACGATGAAGCTGTGTCAGCTACGGGGTGCCGTCGTCTACGGCACTGCGTCGGAGCGGAACCACCAGGCAATTCTGGACCAAGGGGCCACACCCTTCGTCTACACCAATAAAGACTGGATGAAGACCATGCAGGATCTCGGCGGCGCTCACGCCGTCTTCGACGCCCTAGGCCCCGAAAGTTGGGACGAGTCATACTTGATCCTACCGCCCTGCCGCGACGGCGACGAACAGGGCGTGCTCATCGCGTTCGGCCAGAACCAGCAAGCGCTCAGTGACGCCGAGCCATCTGGTAGCGCGTTCGTTCCCATTGCGAAACTTCTGTTTAAGAATGCGAAAGTGTTCTCGAACCGACGGACGAGTTTTTACTATATCGCTCGAGACCAGGCTTCCTTTGTGCCGAGCGTTAAAACGCTCTTTGGAATGGTCAAGGATGGGGAGATTAATGTGTCTATCAAGAATATATGGGATATGGAGAATATCCAGGAGGCACATCGGAGCTGGGCGACGGGTGTTGGAATCGGTTCCAACCTGATTCGGGTCTCTAAGGCGTAGGGCATAGAGCGATAGAATATCCTCGTTAATCTCATAATGTCTGTTGATGTCTCTTGTTACTCATTTTATTAGATTTGATATAGAATTACTTGACGTTCTAGTGTGAATGTTTTGATAATGTGTGTTGTGAGAGCTGTAACGTTGATTGCTTAGTGAATGGCACGCTAATCCTGGCTAGCTTCTGAGAAAGACACCAATCGATGGGCAGGATGACAGTGAATCTAAGCGAGTTGCTGTTGGGTGCTGGTATTGTAATTATGTTGACACTCGAAGCCGGTGATGGTAGAAGAGGAGATGGAGGAGGAGTCGGTGTGGCGCCCGTTTCCCGATCCTGATGACGCTGTGGTCATCGTGGTTCTCTGTGCTTTGAAACTCTTGGTAGTATCCGGTTATCGCTCGACTTCGACTCGCTTGGGGGTAACTGGGGACCCGTTGTTGTGATTGTCATCAGGACCAGCGCCTGGATGTAAGCTTTCCGCAGCCTCTACATCCTGTACATCCGGAGGAAGAACAACCTCAAGTTCTTATCCGCCATACTGTGTTGAAAGGGAACCAGAACAGAATCATCGACGGAAAGCACAGCGCCGGTTCGCCTCGCTTATAATTACAAGACAAGCTATGCTGGTGGTTGAACCGGCGTGGTGATTCGACTTCCGCTAGAAGTCACGCCAGACTTTGATCATTCTGAGGACATAGCGTACAATGGCCATCTAACAGGCTTGATCATATGCAACGCTCCTGTCACGTGCTGCTCTGCAGTGCGAGTTTGGCATGAAACTCGCCACTGGACCCAAGACCTCGTTGGAAGATTGTATGTCAACCAAAAATATTGTAGAGGTGTAACGAGATAACTGGATCGTGCCTAGCCACCAGAGTGATAGGACGGACGGTTGACATCACTCTAGCTATCAGATACCGAGGTGGATGCAATTCAAGTTGTATACAAGATCTGGGACGGGCTAGTAGGGGACGCTGTCACAGATCATTCACTATATTTAGAAGGTAAACAATTGCGTGACTTGCAAAGATCATCTTATTCATTCCTCAAAAGCTCGACAAGAGAGTGCTTTGAGTTGAGATCACCAACAAGCTTCCGTTCCTGAAACACTAATTACCCTGACAAGCTGTGCATCCCCAAGCGATAACGCGGCACAGTTTTATAATCGATCAAGTTATATCCTTAAACCATGAAGTGATCCTGTTGATGCAAGATACAAGCAAAAATGCCGATGCTCCGGAAAAAACAAAAACTTCGCTCCCGCTAAAAAGCAGCCCAACCTAATAGATGCCTCCCGTCATTTCGTTTAGAATATCTCTCGTGACAGGGTTGTTCCTCAAAAGCGCCTTGCCCGTAATGTTCCCCCTCTTCGGACCTGGTCTTTGGTTCTCCTTTCCGGCAAGGGCCTGACTTGCCCTCTTCACTGGGCCCTTGGTAGCCGTTTTCTTCGGGCTTTTCTTAGACGGTGAGGGTTGACTGCCCGGCACGCCCGTCGCCGTGAACTGCGTCGGGTTGTCTTCAAAGAAGTGGCTCTCCAGCGCATCATGAGGCAAGTCGTATATCCAATCACGGTCCTCCATTAGTCGAACAAACCTACTGAGCATTTCCTGCTCTCCACTTCCCTTCAGTGTGTCGCGGCTCCCAACTACGAGGAGCTTTGTCTTGGCGCGCGTGAAGGCGACGTTGATCCGGCGCCAGTCTTTGAGTAGATCACCTATGCTGCATGCCTCATTACTTCGGACTAGGCTCAGCACCACAACCTCTTTGTCCCTTCCTTGGAAGCGGTCGGCTGTGTGAAGCTCGATGTTGTTCCCGAATCCACGGAGACCGTGTTTTAGCAGGGAGAGTTGTGAGCGGTAATGCGTCATAACACCAATTTCGTTAGCTGGCACGCCGACGGCGAGAAGGGAATCGACGATCTGGACGACAATGCGGGCTTCAGTTGGGTTGACGATGCGGTTACCTTTGGCCTCCTCTCGCGGTGAGGGCAGATAGTCCGTATTGACGAACCGAACGCGTGCATCGGGATCAATGAGATTGTGCAACCAACAATGTTCACTGCTCCAATTGACACAAAATGACCTTGGTGTGCCGGGTCGCATGATCGTGTTGGCATCATAATGCTTCTGTCGCAAGTGACTTATATGGGGAATAGCTAATTTCTGATGCCGCAGTGCTTCGGTGCCACACTTCAGCCGACCTTCGTAGATGAGAGTGTTGCTGAGCGTCATGACATCTTCGCACATGCGATACTGGTGCTCGAGGTTGACAACAGAGTCAGGATGCGTATCTGAGAGCAGTTTGAAGAGACTGATATCCAGTCCTCCTAATCGGGCATCCTCGTTCTGCACGAGTGGGGGAAGTTGGTTATGATCTCCTACGAGGACGAATGTCCGCGCTAGTCGTATTGGTCCTAGGCAAATCGGTAGGGTGATCTGCGACGCTTCGTCCACGATACAGTAGTCAAACGTACGTTCGCTGAAAATAGGGTGGCTCACTC
Source organism: Xylariaceae sp. AK1471 (assembly GCA_023159215.1). Classification (NCBI taxonomy): domain Eukaryota; kingdom Fungi; phylum Ascomycota; class Sordariomycetes; order Xylariales; family Xylariaceae; species Xylariaceae sp. AK1471. The sequence goes on from JAJKLI010000021.1 coordinate 588,410, forward strand.
CTAAGCAGGTAGTTGCTACGACTGGTGTGCCATGCCAAGCATGCCGAATCTCCTCGAAACTGTTCATCGGCTGACCAGCCAGAATGGCAAACTCCTGAACCTCAGGATGAACCTTCGCCGGCGCTCCGAGTCGGAGGATGGGAAATTGATCAGTTTTTAATTTCAACAAGATGTTGTCCACTGCAGAGTGAGTGTACGAAGTTAAAAGCACACTCTTCCCCTGACTAACAAGGGCGCGGATAATGTGCGCAATGGTCGTTGTCTTGCCTGTCCCTGGCATACCAAGCACGAGAGCATAGTCCTGGGCGCTCATGACTTTCTCGATGGCTCGTCTTTGATCCACGTTGAGATTTTCCTGTCCGGCGATCGAATATTGGGTTGTGGTTGCTTTGAATCGAGGGGAAGCAAGATCAACCACTAGTCGCCTGATCTCTCTTGAGCCAAACACTCCGTCAGCCATTACTTGAACTAGATTGTTTCGTACAGTCGCCATTCCATTACTGAACTCGTCCTTATCTAGGCGGTATCGCACAGGAACTTCCTTGGTCTCTCCTTGAAATTGAGCCGGCGTTGCGCCTTCTGGAACAACTTCCATGATGCTGGCAAATACCTGATTGGTACTTTCTTCGAATCCAGGACGCCGAATCCGCGCATTGTGAAGACGACGATCGACGGCAACGGAAATCCTTTGCTTCCGTACGGAAGTGACGAACCCAATGGCCAGTGCGAAATGCCCTGCTTCGTCTGAGACCACAATGGGCTCCCCTACTGTCAGCTGAGAGTCAAGGAAGGAGAAGGTAGAGCTGGTATTCTCTTTAACGAAGCTATAGCGGTATCGATTGATCTTCGGGGTTTCACTCTCTTCGAATGCAGAGCCTTCTTCGATAACGACATTGGCAAAACAGCGTCCAACCTTTTCACGTTCAGTGCTGACCATAGTCCAGAGTTCTCGTCGTAACTTTTGGCTTTCTCTCTCCTCTTTCGTCAAGAGATCTTCCCATTTCAAAAAGAATTCTTGGTGGGTAGGAGTTAAGTGTTGGACCACCTCTTCAAATTTCACCTTAACGCCGCTTGTTTCGCCGTCACCGTCGTCGGCGAGCTTGTGATATATAAAACAAGGTACTTTGGCATAGCAATTTCCACAGGTATTCGCACTTTTCTTCATAGGCGGAAGTTGGACGCTTCGTTCCCTCACATAACATGCTAGCTGGTTGCGCTGCATAATCATATGCCGAAGCTCGTTGCGTATCGTTGGAATGCGGAATGTCTGTGAGGTCTCCATATAATACAAGACTCCATAGGCGATCTCAATGTCGTATCGATCTGATAGTAGAAGGTTGTATAGTGCCGTCTGAGCCATATGGCTTGGTGTGGCATTCTTGCCCGTTTTCACTTCGAAGGGTACGGTGAGGGTTCGTCTTTGAGTACCCTCTTTCATAGTGACTTGGACCGTTGCATCAATATTACCCTTCAACCCGTACATGGGAGACCACACGTGTTCTTCGACGTCAAGTAGCTTGGTGACGCTCATATTCGCCTTATCTCCATTTCGGCCTTGAACTATGGCATCGGGCTGTCTGACGGTTAACGGAAAAAACTCGAGCAAGGATATTAAACGATCATAAGAACTAACCTTGGGGAAAGCGGTGACGAATGTTGCTGCCCAAGCTCTCAACTCTGGCATTTTCGACCAGAGATGATTACGAGCATCGCTGATTGTAACTTTGATGGTATATAGATCTTCCACATGCTTCTCAGTAATCTTGCAGATAACTCCGTCCAAGAATTCAGAGGTCCAGTTGTTTGACAGCAACGCTTCTTGAAAAATTTCGTGGAGTAGAGTCCCATAAACAAGAGGCGGGGTCTTGTCACTCGTCGCCCTTACACGATCTTGGAGGACAGCCCTGCGCATACATGTAAAACTGTCTGCGACGACTGTAGCAGATATCAGCTGGTCTGGATGTAGGATTAGTATGTTTTGGGAGTTGTCGATGATGCATTGTCCCGAAGGTTGAAATTCGCCAATGATGTGTATATATGATTTTGGGCTCGCCGATGTTTCTATCCAGTCTCCCCGAAGGTGCACCGTCTTCACGGTCTTTGTTTGGTCGACTTCGACCAATAAAATCTGAAGGGGTCAGCAATGGGTGGGCAATCGATCTTCGGGATGCTTACCTTCTCTGGTGATTCTCTTCCATGGTCGTCTACGTACTGGCTTTGCAAGACCTGAGTTATGAGGTAGCGCTGGATCGCCTTAGGCTTCTGAGATGGCTACTAATTGTCTTAGTGAGTATACATCAAGTCGTTGCTATCATGACTTACATACAAGCGGTACTGATCCATTAGGCTTCTTGGCAGATTGTGTAGCAGCTATCTCAGCAGCTTCGAAATCAAAATCACCAAAGTCATCTCCATACATATCGTCGGCCAAGTCATCGATAATGGTGCCTTGAGGGTCTGGGTTTACAGGAATAGGATCCTGAGATGTGGTTGTATGCTGGCCAGCATTACAAACTGAATCTATTTGTGATAACAACTCCCCGGCATCGGCGAATATATCATCGTCTAGGTCGGTAAACTCATCATCTGCTGTGCCTACATATTGAGCGGTGGTATTTGGATTTCCACTTTGCTTCGGAACAGGCGTTTGTGGCTGTGGTATCCGGGATTCATACTCCAATGCAGGACTAATACCGGCATCTAAGCCCATCAACGTATCGTCATCGAAATCGTCGTCTCCATAATCGGATGAGTTATCGACAGTACCCGCCTCCTTAGACACTTCAACAGCCCCTGGAAATAAAGGAGGAGTTGATTTTGAAGAAGATGGCCGCTGCTTCGGTGACCCCGAGAGTTGATCAGCAGGGTTGTATCGCCTCTTTCGAGGTGACGGCGACTTCAGGACGTCTAGTTGTGTTTGGGCAGCTTTAGATCGATTGATCTCGCCCGTCACAGTTTTCAACAAGGCGCTGACCATTGATGATTTTGAATTGCCGCTTGGGCTCTCTCCAACGGCGACGTTCATGGGTGGTACCGTCTCGGTCCTCTCGACTCGGCGACGTTTTGGCCAGTTGGCTCCGCAGCTAATAGCTCTTCTCAGCCCTCCTTCCCCTTGGCCCGCACCTACAGATCTTGAAGGTTGGGGAGAAGAAGAAACCAATATTTGGGCTAAAGCTGGGTTGGTTGCTCCTAATGGTGTAGCCGTTGTGGAACCGCTTAAAGAGAAGCGATCCCATAGTTCGATAGCGGGATCTGCCCGAGGTGACTTGAGAGCGGCAGACAACTCTTTGACATTGACAGCGGGTGTAGTTGACTTGGAGCATGGTGCCGGTGATGACATGGGTGAGGAACTGCGTGCCCTCTTGGATCCCCTCTTCCGTGGCATTGGCGATACGCCGTACATGGGTTGTTGTTTTGTATCCCATCCAATTTTTTCTCGTGGACTTGTGTCGTCGTCTTCTGCCTTGATATCCGAGTCGCCAATGAGGTCCTGCCAGGCGAGCCGGCTTACGGGCGTGCTTACGCTCTTAATAGGATCTGGCAGCAAAGCCAACTGGCTGGTTTCCTTGGGCGGAACGGATGATAACGCATTGTGCTTGACTGCGTTGTCGTTCTCGTCGACTAATTTGCGTTTTATAGGCCCATTGGCTTCAGGCTCCTGAATAGGAGAGCGAAAGTTGAATGCATTCAGTTTGGTCTTGGTGACTTCGGAAACGGGTTGGAGGGGTCGACGAGCATTCGACGCAGCAGAAGACTGGTTCACAGCGGAATGGCTTTTTGATTTGTGCCAGTGTTGGCGAGTCTAAATATAACAACAATTAGAAAAGTCAAGGGTCAATGCTCGTGAGGTTATGTGCTCACTTTAAGGGAGCCATTCTGCTCCGAGAATGACTTCTGGAGGGGCATGACGGATTGCTTCCACACCACTGGATCATGCTTGTTCTATCACAGAATCAAGCAGAGCAGATAGATACATGTGCGAGGGTATAGGTATATAATGGCAATTTAAATTTTGGAATATGGGAATTGAGAGGTGGTTGCTCTCGAATTTGGTTCACAAGTCCAGAATAGTTGGTGCTGGTGGCATTGGAGGGAGTCAACTCGTCAGTTGTTACATTAAAGTGCGGGCTGGAACAACGCGGTCAAACGCGTCGCGACTAAGCATGCGAAAGTCAATAAAACGCGCCACAGATGGAGACGGCTACTTGATAAAGGACTATGTGAACCATGTGGCGTATGTGGTATAACCCCTTGTGGCTGTGTAGGGTGGGTCTGTGGAAAAAAGTGGGGATCAGAGCTACAGCATCTGGTCTAATGACGAGATGGTCCAAGCTTCAAGCTCCAAGCTCTAAGCTCTGAGGTCCCAGCTCCCTCCACTTCCTGTGGACTGACCTCATCGTCATTCTCATAGACACTCATATTCGACGACACCGTTGACCCGAGCTATCTTACCATGAGAGGAGAATAAAGGAGCAATACAGCCATGTCATCTACCGAAGATCCGAGTCGGCCATTTGGCGACGAGGACCCCCCTACACACAACCCGCCCTGGCCTTACATAGACTCGTTTACGCAAGGCCGCATGGAGCGGAAGTTCTTAACGGAGGGAGCTGCCATCGACTTTGACAGGATACCAAAACTGCAATTTTGGGCACCATGGTTCGGTGTCACTGACGTCTTCCGCGTAATGTCGGTGCTTAGAAGGGTGTCTTCTCACTCCAACAGTGCGATGCGTCCCTTGACTGGCCCCGAAGCTAGTGCCATCAGTGAGCATGCTGCCCGTAGTGTTCGCTACTTTGCTTGGGCTCAGCCTGTCAGTCTTGGTATCGCCATCGCCATAGCCGTGAGAGGGAGGAAAACTTTCAAGTTTCCCTTATACCAGCCTAAGATGAAAAAGTTTGATCCTCAATATTTCCCTTCGAAAACGCTGTCAATTTTAAAAGGCCCTCGAGCTCCATTTACCTGGCATATTATCCGCGTGGCCGCCTACTTTCCTTTTGTTTGGATTCCAACCGCCGTCTTTTTCAGCTCCATAGCCGACACTTCCTTCCAAGCTCACGTGCTAGGAGACTCGCGCCTTACCGGCTTAGTCGAAGATGTCCGTCGAAATGCTAAAAACGTAAGCAATATGAGGGAGCAGGAACTAAGGCGCCGGAGGGGTATTCCGAATCCTCCGGAAACAACTCGTCCACAAACTCCGCAACAAACAGGCGACAGCGTGTATCGAGACCCAACACCTCAAGATTATGGAAGCACCGACTATGCTGCTCAACCAAGCAGTACTTACGACGGGTCAGGCGCAGCCACTGAAACTTCCCAAAGCACGCAACGAAACTGGCCCCAAAGCACATATACGCAATCAGCACCTCGCAAGATGCAAGGGAAAACCCAAGCAGGCTTTGGTTCACGTCCTGACAAAGATGATTCCGATCTCTTCGATGAAGATGACGATGCTTCACCAGTAGCATCTTCAGCCAGGAGGGCCGAGGTAGGACAAGGATCGTCATCCGGTTCTGCTTGGGACCGTTTACGACAACAAGCGCGGTCAGGAAGTTCTCAGTGGGCAAAGGGAGATTCGTCTGGTCAGGAACAAGGATGGGCGCAACTGAGACAGGATAAAACTCGAAATCCGAGGGAAGCAACCCCGAAAGTGGACGGATTTTCTTATTCAAAGGATGATGAGGAAAGGGAGACGAGGAATTACGAGAGAGACCAGGCCCAAAAGGAGTTTGATGCCCTAGTCGAGGCCGAACGACGTGGCGAGGGCGGCAACGCCAGCAGTAGCAGCTGGCGAAAAAGAGGGTGAAGGTAAAGGCGGCCGTTAGTCAGGAAGAGCTCCTAAGGATTCATGTATGATATGTAAAGTGCCATGTGCCATCAGGACGTTCAGTGAGTTACTTCTCTGCGCGAAATAACATTTGAATATCTGTAACGAATATCGTATTAAAACTACTAGGTAAAATGCTGTGTGCATATGGTGCTCGAACGCGCAAGAAGGGAAAAGTAAGCCACGCAGGGCAAGTCAAAGCTCTAGATATTCACATCACGACTCCTTCGCCCACTGCTTTCCGCTCCACAGATTTCCCGTCGTCCACAGCCAGTAATCACGACCCTTGATCAACCACACAAGAAAGCTGGGAATCTTTACTCCCATCGCGGCACCAACCCCCTTACTCTTTCCAATGGGCACGAGCTGTGTCTCGCGGGTATCCTCTTTGAACACACGGTCCTCACCCGCCGCCAGCGCTGATTTACCGGCCGCTAGTAGCAAGTCGTTTTTGATGTTGGCACAGAGTATGGGCACCATAGAGACGATGTTATGTATGGCAGGACGAGCAGCCGACGACGCGTCGCCAATCGCATACACTCGGTCTCCGGCCCCAACGACTCGTAGCGTCGAAGCGTTCGTGTCGATCCGGCCATCTGGACATCGCAAAGTTTCTGAGACGAACTTCGTATTAGGCATGGCGCCCGTAGCGGGAATGTACAGATCAGCCTGCAGCGTGTCTCCATTGTCCAGAGTCAGCGTTGCATTCGCCGCGGCATCCTCCGTGCCAGCAGTGGTCGGGACGACTGTCGTCACGCGCGCGTTATGCACGATGCGCACTCCGACCTTGGCCAGGTACGTCTCAGCCGTCTGCGCAATGGCTGGCCGCAGATACGGCAGGATCCGCGAACCGCCGCTGAGAAGAGTGATCCGTACCTTGGGATCGGCCAAGCTTGAGCTAAACCAGCCTGCGCGCCCGTTCAAATGCTCGCCTAGTTCGCCAGCCACCTCGACGCCGGAGGCACCACCTCCCGCAACTACGATGTGCTTGGCGTTGGGCAGCACCTTGCGGAACGCGGTCCAGCTAGACTTGAGCGCCGTCTCATCGCGGGTGAATCCGAGAATTGGTGACGACGTGGAAGCTCCGGTAGCGATGACCAGCGCATGGTATGTAATCTTCACCTCGGCGCTGTTGCTCTTAGCTAGAAGGACCGAGATGGTCTGGTTCTCATGGTCTAGCGCTGTCGCTGTTCCCTGCTCGAAGACGAAGCTGCCGGATGCGTATTGTGAGAAACTTGCCGGTATGCTCACGAAGAGCTTGTCCTGCGAGAACATCGCGTCGGAGATGAGGGCGCGCGGAGCAGCTGGTCGACACATGGTCTGCGAGGAGGTGCTGATGAGGACTACTTGATAGGATTCTGGGCTCGTGAGCTTCGGTATGGCATGTTTGAGGAGGTAGTGCGCTGTTGATACGCCGCCGTAAGACCCCCCTAGGATGACTATCTTCTTCTTGTCTTCTGCAATCGCCATGTTTGGATTCAGGGTTTAGAGTAGCACCGATCACAAGGAGAATAGAACGAGGAGATGCAGCCAAAAATGCTCAAACTCATTTATTTCATTGCAAGCAATCTTTTGAGAGCAACCATCGCTACTTATAGGTAAATCCTCCACATTTGAGATTGTCACACGGGGCTGTTCGGACGGCCCAACTCCTAAATTTCACGAAATGAGTATGCTTCTGATGCGCATCGGCCGAAATGACGGACGAACTACTCGTGGTCTATCTTGCATGCACTATTCCTCATTCTGCTCGCCGCTGCACGAAACCGCTTCAAAAGCATTCCGTATTGCGCGTATATAATGTTCAAGTTGTGCTCATTGTCAATGAAATGCAAGAGCACAAAACTTGACCTCGGAGTGACTCATCGGCAATCGGGATTGATAGACTATACCATGGCTGTGGATCTCCATCAAATCTTCGGGCAAGATGGCCGAGTTGGTTATGGCGTGAGGTTAAGGTCACCTTAGCACAGTTTCCTCATGGAGCAATCCGCGTGGGTTCAAATCCCACTCTTGTCACTGAAAATCACATAATTTCATCATTAGATGGAATTGTCACTTTTTGCTTTGTTTCTTTTTTAAACCCCTTTCCTTTTGCATGATCATATGTTGTGATTTTGAGTTCTACGTGTGAAAGCTAGAAACACTCGGCCGACCGATAGATAGTCTCTTTTCTGGCTTCGCAATTCCATTAGCCAGCAGCCACCTCTCTACCACCCTTTATTCAGCAACTTCTGGAGGCTGTATAATCAATAAGAGGATTAAAATAATCTTTGCCCCAAAACAAGCTCAAAATTCGTTCCCGCGATCGTAGTACGTAGGGCTCGGTTAAGTAAGCCAACACGAACACATTATTAAGAAGTGTATTTTGTTTATTGTATATCTTTATTATCTTCTATGGAACAATTCCATTCAATCGAAATTGTTTCCCAATTCCCCCAACTCCGCCTGTGCAATGTCATGAAGACATAAATGTTTCTCTCTCTCTCTCTCTCTCTCATACATGCATACATGGCAGTCACATAAACCCAATGTAAAAACATCGCCTACTAGGCCAGAACGACAGGGACGCTGTGAAAAAATACGGTAAAAAGGTTGCGTTTGATAGGCGACCAAGCCACTATCTTTCTTCTTCCATCTCTTTCTGTTCTATGTATATATAAAGAAGTATTTGCAAAATAAAAAAAGTAATTGGTCTAAATGATAGGTAGTAAACGATAGGTTAGGAATGGGAAATGGGGTTCGGTTTTATTTCAAACACGTGGTTTAGGGAACGGGACAGACATCCTTGTCTAGTAAAGTAGTAGGTAACAATAATTAATGGGCTGAGCGGGCGACGTTTTTGGCATTCCAAGGGGTTTATTTACTTTACTCCTTCTTCGTCTTGTTCGTCTTCTTCCATGTCTTGGGCACACGGGTGAGCCAGTAGAGGAAGAGTGCGCCGAAAATGTTGAACACGATGTAGATGAAGAGGAAGCCGAAGTTGCGCCAGCGGTCATCTGTAGTATTGCGAGTTAGTCAAATGATACAAATACCGAAAAGCATCTCGAGGCATTTAAGACAAAGTGCATTGTTTTGAGAGTCAGAGAACTTACCATAGTTGATACCAATGCCAGCGAGGTAACTATTTGTGTCGCCGATGGGGCAGTAGACGCATTCAGACATGCTATTCTCAGTGCCTGCCTTGAGGTAGCCGGCGACATCGAGCTGCGCTTTCATGTAGGTCATGCACGTCTCATTGGCGGGCGGTGCGAATTTTAGGAACTCGTTTTTGGCGCATTCAATCGCCGTGTTTCCGACACTCGAAGACAAGAGCGACGAGACAAGGTACGTGAACGGACTGACGCGATACAAGAAGATCCAGAACTGCGGGAACTGCCCAGGACGGGCGAGGACACCGCAGAAGATGAGGCACAGCGTGAAGAGAATATTGGCCACGTTTCCGCCGGCCTCGGCCGTCTCGAAGGCCGCGATGATCATGTCGGTGAAGGTGCAGGTGAAAAGGAGGAAGGCGAGAATCAAAAGGAACACGAGGGCGCCGCGCTCCGTGGTAGCACCGTCCTCAAAGGTATTCCTAAACAGTCCGATAGGATAATACCATCCGAAGAACATGAAGACAGCCATGAGGGCGTTCCAGGGAATTTCGACGATGATCTGCGACAGCATGAAGACCTTCCAGCCATAGGCCTTGGAGGGGCGCTCGCGCACCTCGTAGAGCGACCGTTGCACGACGAAGTGTGGCATCGTTTGCTGGACCATCTGGCCGAACACGGTGAGCAGTTGGAAGACGGCGAACGTCTGGTTCTGAAGACCCTGGATCGAGTTGGTGGCTCGGAAGAAGACGAAACCGACGAATAAGGAAACAAAGATACAAAGAGCGGCTTTCGAGTAGATGTAGGTTGGGTTGCGCCAGTACTGTTGGAAGACACGGTAGGTGACCTCCTTGAGCTGTAACCAGAACGGAGCAGCGTGTTCGCGGTAGGACTGGTCGTCCTCGGTGGGCGGGGGAGCCTGGGACGCATTGTCTTTTAGTGCTTGCAGCTCAGCATGTACCTCCCGATACTCCTTGCTCTCGCGCCAGGTTTGGAACCAGTCACGGTCGGTTGTGCTTCCGGGAGCGGCGCCGATGGCGTCCAACATCCATTCGGCAGGGTTAGCGGTCGAAGGGCATGGAGGCGCACCATGGCGTTCGAAGTAGCTAGTCAAGGTCTTGGAATTCTCGCCGATGTCGCCAAAGTAGACAGTCTTACCGCCCTTAGCCAAGAAGAGCAGTCGGTCGAATCTCTGGAAAAGCATGGCGGACGGCTGGTGAATCGTGCACAGTACGGCTTGGCCGGCCTTGGTTAGCTTCTCCAGTAGATCTAGAATGGCCCAAGAGGTCTGCGAGTCGAGACCGGACGTAGGTTCGTCGACAAAAAGGAGTAGCGGAGGCTTAGCGGCGAGTTCGACGCCGATAGTTAGACGCTTACGCTGTTCGACGTTAAGACCTTCACCGAGGACACCGACGACGGCGTCGGCATACTCCTCCATTTCCAAGAGCTTGATCACCTCGTCGACATACGCCAACTTCTCCTCGCGCGGCACGTCAGCTGGCTGACGAAGAACGGCGGAGAAGTTGAGAGCCTCCCGAACCGTTGTGGTGGCGAGATGCAAATCTTGTTGCTGGACATAGCCTGTCTTGCGCTGGAAGGACATATCACAGGGGCGACCATCGACGAGCATGTCACCAGTGATGACACCCATAGTGATACGACTAGCCAAGGCGTCCAGAAGAGTTGTCTTTCCTGCGCCAGAAACACCCATAAGAGCCGTGAGAGTACCGGGTTTGACCCAACCGTCAACATGATCGAGGATACGCCGAGGTTCACCCTTAATCTTGATATCGTAACACACGTCATTCCAGTGGAAGACGCTCGTCTGCTGTTGAATGAAACCCTCCTCCTTGTTTTGAACAGGACGGCTTGCGTTGGTAGCGATTGGGCCGACACGAAGGACATCGCCCTCCTCTTCATCACCCTTGCGCTCCTTGAATTGAGCGGGCTTGTGACCCCGTCGGAACACAAGAACCTCTCCCTTTGACTTCTTCGCGGAAACGAGCTCAGCAGCGATCATGTATGTGATCAAGAAGAAGATCACGAAGCCAATAAGAATACCCAGATTTCGCCACTTGTGAGAAGCATAGTACTTGAAGGCCGTGTTGATGTATCGGTCGCCGTCCACAACGGATGAGCCGGCCACACTACCTATGGCGCTGCATACGTGGTTGGCTGGATCAACATTGGCGTAGTCCGAAATAAGCGGCGAGGGGGCGTATTCGGTGCAGTGAAACTCGCGACCAGAGAATTCGTTAATGATCAATGACTCGAATGCGTATGCAAGAGGATCAATATAGTTCAGCCAGCGGCACCAACTCAACATGTAGTCGACCGGAATGATGAAACCAGTGAAGATGACGAGGTCGAGAATGAGGAGGGCAGCCGGAACCAGAGCTTGTGAAAGAGTTCGTGATGACGAGGCAAGGGTACGGAAAATCATACTCATAACCAGAACCGTGAAGAAGGAGAAGAGCAGGAAGAAGAAGAAGGCGCCTGGTTCGCGTCGCAGGTTCGTTACGAAATACAGTGATGTGTTGAAAACGATGGCGTTGGCTATCTTGTAGGGTAGATCACAAAGCATAGATGCGACGGCCTCGGCCGAAGGGTGGTACAAAGCGTAGCGGGAATGCTTCTCAACAATCGGACGTTGAGCATAAAGAGTAAGGATC